>CM030875.1:11367873-12067040 GCA_018132145.1 Boehmeria nivea var. tenacissima | reverse complement strand
GTTTATTTTTATTGTAATTAAATATTTTTTCTTTTCCATAAAAGGTCTAAATTAATCAAATCAATTCATAAAATAAAGGTAATGTTGTTTATCATTACTCTTCCCAATTACTATATATACTATTTCAAACTTTTGTTTTTTGTTTTATGATTTTTTTTTATTTCGAACCAACTTTTGATTGAGGTTTTTTTTTTTTTTGTTCCTTGTACTTGAACTTAAAAAAAAAACTCTATGACCATGTTTGCTTAACATTATGTTATTTGTCGATCCAATATTAAATAGTACTTAATAACATTAAATTTTGAATTGTTTCTTATATTCAAAATTTGATAGATGTTTGAATGATAATAAAATCTTTGATTTGCTAAATATTATTTAAATAAAGAAGAAAATCGTTAAAACCACTTATTTTAGGGAATTTTAAGAAAATAGCCACTTTTTAAAAAATATTGTTAAAAAATAGTCACAGTTTAAAAAAAAATTAAAAACCAACTATTTCATTAATTTCTTACATATGTAAAAAATTTTCTTATAATAATTTTTATGTGTAATTTTGTTATTGTCAGAAATTTCTTATTGGTGTTATGACCAGTTTTTAATTTTTTTAAACGGTGGCTATTTTTTAAAAATACACAGTTTAAAATGGCTATTTACCTAACTACAGAGTCTAAAATGACTATTTACACAGTAAAAAAACTCAAGAGATTAAATAGTTAGGTAAATAGTGTTTTTTTTCTTTCTATTTTAAACTTTTTGAAACTATGGCTATTTTTTAAAATTATTTTCTAAGAGTGGCTATTTTTTTTAAAATTCTCACTAAATTAATTAGTTATCATATTGATGTATATAAGTTTTAAAATGTAGGTATTTATTTAAACTAAGTATTAGATCTTGAGTATTATTATAATTTCTCAATTTGAAATACAATTTCATTTGAAAAAAAAAAAAGAGAAAACATATATTTTTGAAGAGGTAATTGATAAGACTTTGTTAATCGGTGAATATGTAAATGATACAACAGTGCAAAACACTAATTCAAAATAATTACATTACAATTTAGAACTAATTAATCCGAATAAAAACTTCAACAAGAATCCAAAAAGCAGTAAAAAGCCTTTTCAAGCATAGAGTGAATTAGTCATAACTCATAACATGATTCTTTTCTTCTTTTTTTCCCCAAAAGTCGGTTGATTCCAACAACTACAGTGTAGAGATTGGGTTTAGAAAAGACTGGTGGATATATATATGTGTTAGCAAGCTAAGATATATATGGCTAGAAAAGATGGGGAAAAGAAAAATGTCCTTGCATTACGTAAAAGAAAAGAATGGCTGTTTTTTCTTAATTTTTTTTTTAAATTTTATTTCCTCCGGCTCCGAGGAAAGAAAATCTTCATAAATTTTTTTCTAACCTTCAGGTGGGATTGTCCCCTTAGAAGTTGGTTAGTCTTTTCAAAAGCTCCAAGTATCACCCAAAAATAAGTTCAACTTTGGCATGTAAACGTAATTGGTCACAATAATTTTTTTTCCCATTTCTGTTGAGTTAATAACATAAGTTGAATGAGACATGGGTAGATAGTAACGTTTCTTTATACTTTTTTTTTATCAAATAGTTCATATTCTTCCACTAAATGCTCTTTTGTTTGCCTTTCTCAAGCCTTTTCAAACGCATTTGTTAAAAGTCATTAAGCCATGTCGTTATCGAATCAAATTGGAAACAAAGTAAATGTATTGTCTTGATCAGATTTATTGTATGGAATCTTTATTATGTTATACAACAATTAATTCTTTTTACATAGACATATACTGTAATTTCATATCGTAATTAAATTTTTAAAAAAATTATGAGAATCTATAATATTTAAATATTAGTCTTTATATTTTAGGACCTAATATTCATTTGCCGTTGTGCTTGCAACATCATTATACAAAAAGGAAAAGAAAAAACAATCCAAATCTTTGTTTGACAATTACTTTTAAATTTTATCCAAACCTTTGGTTTTCACTATATTACCTTTTCAATTTCAATCCGAGTTGAAAAATCTTAAATAAAAAAAAAATCAATGCAAATGAAGGTTTTCTTTTTCTTTTTGAGAAAATATAATGAATATTTAATTTTTAACACTTAATTTAAATTAAAACCCAATTTTTTAAAAAATATAACAAAATATCCAAGTAATTCAATTACTTATAAAGTAATAGTTAGTGATAATTAATTTAATTACCAAAAACATGTGTAATTAATTAACGAATTTATTTATTACTCAATTATTTTTAAAATTTAAGTATTTATTTTTATTATTGTACAAAATTCTCCACTTCACCTTTTTTTTTTTAATAACACAACTCGAATACATGATCCAAGCATTAAAGACATGCATTTTTAAAATTCAATCGACTCTGTTATTATCTTCTAACGGTCGATGAACAAGCAATGTACTAGAAACCAAGTTAAAAAAAAAAAAAAAAAGTTCCATGAAAAACAAAGGTAAGAAATTTCTACGCGAGTGCAAAAATACTAATACTTGAACATTTTCAACGGAGATCTCATTAACAATGTATGTTTTTTTTGTTTTTTGTTTTTCCCTTGTCCTTCATATAAAAGAATGAGAGATTACAAAGAAAGAAAAAGTTGTTGCATGAGGTGAGGAGGACCAAAGAAGAAGAAAAACAAAGTAACATAATGATAATGAAGATAATGCCATGTTGTCACTGATTTGACAAGCATAGGCCAAACCCTAAGCCCTATGAGGCCCTTTCCCACGTGTCGCGCATTGAGATTGGTCCCACGTGCGGCCATAATCCACGCTGAATATCGCACTAAAGTTTGTGTTTTTAGATGGATTAGACTAATCAAGTATCCTCGTTTGGTCGGAACCATATTCGTGTCAAAAGCCATTAATTTTTTTATATATATTTTTAGATTATCTATTCTCTATTGTAGATAATAATATAATAGAGATGGATCTCATAGCTTTTTTGACCGTAAATGAATTATTGATTGTCGAATAAGAAAGGGATTATGTTATAATACATGTCTTGTAACTTCATCACGTTAATATCAACCGGTCAATTTGGATGTATAAATTGGATTTCTCTTGTGATTTTGTTTATCTTTTTGCTTTTGTTTTTGTTTTTAATCTAGCTTTTCAAGTGAGTAGGTTAGTCTTTGTTTCTGTACCAAGTTCAACCTAAAGTATTAATCTCAAGTTGTACAATCACTGCAAAACACACATCAAAATTAGTCACAGCAATTTCAATCAATTAGTCAATTTGGATATACATATATATTTTCTAAATCGAATTTCTCTCTCTCTTTCTTTATGCGTTGTCCTTTGTTTATTTATTTTCTCCATGGGTTGGTAGATTCAGTAAATGCTGACTTTTGTTTTCTAAATATCAACCATAAGTTGAATTGGCCACAACAAAATTCGTGACTTGAAATTTTACAATTGAGTTAATAGAATGTCCACAACTAGAGTAGTAATCGTAACTAGAGTGCTAACGCTTTAGAATTATACTCACCAAATGACATTTTCTTGTTTATTAATGTTTTTTTATAGAGAAATTTTATTAATAAAAAAAGAAATATAATCGATTGAGCAATAGTGCTCTACTTCATTACAAATATCATACTATACGTACAAAATCAAATGTGATGCTCTATGGATAAAATCGTGTATCCGGTTTTAATAATAGAACAAGCGAAAAGAAAACACATAATATCGAGCACACAATAAGTTCTTTCAACAATATCAAAATAATTGGTTGAATGATCTGATTGAATGAAACAAAAATGCTAAAATTACGAAGGCGAAGTACTAAACTACGTAAAAAAACACACCTAACAATAAAGTTGGCCCTAAATTAGGGAAACCATTTCACTATTAAATCTAAAAGAACAAAAACACGATGAAAAGAAATAAAAATAGGCAATATTGAAATCGTCAAAATCACATAAAGTAATTTCACGGTAAGGCTAAACCACCGGAGATCGAGTTGGACAATGCCATTGCTGAAACTGATGAAGGAGAATGCATGAATCAAGAAATAAGGCCACGAGAGAAAAACCAAGAAGTTACCCAACAAACCATCAACATATAACCATTAAACACCCAAAAAAGTCGTTCAGCCACCTGCACCCCTAAACTCGTCATACGATAATAATCTGCTAAATAGAAAAATTAAAATTAAAATTAAAAAAAATCTCAAAGAGAAACCCCGTCAAACTAACCTATAGAGATGGAGAAGAAGAGAGCGGGCCAAGAGTCTACAAAAGCACCTAGAGGCGCCTTTGAAACTTTAACCCTCGTTAGAGAGCGTCAAAATACACTCGTAGCGGCAAAAGTCAAAACACCCTAGAAGAGAGTAGAGAGAGATTGCTAACCAAAACCGAAGTTTAAACTAAAATAGTGATATCAAGTTGTATAGGTTCTCAAATTTATTTATTTAAGATCCAGATCAGTTTATTGAAATATGAATCTTTGAAATATAATTTAATGATCAATAATGTTTCTCTCTTCACCATTAGATTAATTTATAGGGAAAAAAACACAAAAGAAAAAAGAACCTCGTTTGTCTCATTTTCCGTTGTCGTATATCATTCAAGAATAATATTTGAATCTAAACAAAAATGTCCGTCATAAAGTTACTCGACATATGCATTGAATAGAATATTGCACTTTCTTTTTTCTCTATATATGTTTTTGACACACACACACATATCACTTTTTAGTATGGTACATAGAAAATTGTTTTCTTCTAATATTATGTGGTAACACTTTAAATATAGAGCGTCCAAACTATATGAAATGAATATATTCTTGAATTTATAGACTGCGTCAGAATTGGATCGAAATAACAAAAGAGAGATATATTTCAAGCTATCGTATTAAAGTAATTGGTAATTTAAAGTTTTAACTCTTCTACATTATAAAAAAGAGAGAAAAATAATAATATACATCTCTAAAGCGAGAGATTCTCCTTAGATTTTTATTTTTTTAATGAAAAAATAATTTTAAATTATTAAATTTTTCATTTTAATAAATCTCGTATCTTAAAAAAATAAATTTAACTATTTAGAATTGCATTATAAAAAAAAAAAAAAAAAAAAGCCCCGCCCTAAATCACATATGTTATTATGCGTCAGCGAAAACATTGGAAAAGAGGGCTGAACTTGTTTTATAGGGAGTTAGAGAGAGAAAGAGATAGTGTTGTGTGGGTCCAGGTGAGTGGGGAAAAAAAAAAATTCAGAGCCGCACGAGGTAAGAGAAAAGGAGTGTGTAAGTGCAAGGGAAAATTTGTCTCTGAAAAAAAAAATAAAATAAAAAACTATATACGATGTTGCACTGTTACAATGATTCTCGTTGTCGGTTATCTTTTTTCAGATTCTTCTCTTCATTCTATTCTACGTCCCTCTTCTCAGCTTTCAAATTTGACAATATATTGTTATATTCTTAACATCGATCGAACCATTGAATCCGAGAAATTATAATTATTAGATGATTGTGAATAGTTTTGTCATCACTCATGATACATATTATATATATGAATGATCAGAATGATAAATGGAAATTTCTATATGTGTAAGTTTGTACATATTTTGTAATTTATATGTATACATATTTTACTTGGAGAATCATATGTTGCGTACAACAACATTCGTTAACTATCACATAAATATTATATATGTTGAAAAAGATACTACTTGTTTGGAAATTTTCATATAAATTTGGAGTATAAATGCTTTTATATTCATTAGGATGGTTTTGATAAGTTTGAACTGAAGCAACCTTTAAGTGTAATTATTCTGTTAAATACGCTTTTAGAATTTTGTTTCTTTTATTTTTATGACGATAAAGTTGAAAAAATAATTAATAGTTGAAGAGCATGCTTGTCAAATTTTCATTAGGATTTATTTGTATTTGAAGAGCAACTTTGTCAAGTAGTTAAGGTTTCGTTTGGTAATACTTCTGCAAACTACTTTTAGCTTCTGCAAGAATTTGCAGTCAAATTGAATGTTTGATGAAAGTAGCTTTTAACTTGATTTTTCAATAATTTAGTGTAAATAAGTAGTTTTAAAGAATCAATTCAGACCCTTTTTTTAGATTCTATTTTGGTGGTCAATAGATAATTTTTTAAAATTATTTTTTTTTTAAATTTGATTGTCCTCAAATCAACTTATTCACATAGCACAATAAATAATAACTTGACCATGTAGAAAAACATTACCAAATTGACCTTAAATTTATATTTTCATACTGAGTATAGTTGAAATTCTGTAATTTAAGCATTCAAATCTGGTGGTTGCATATATTATTTTCTTCAAATTTTTTTTTTCAAATCATAAAATTAATTATCTTATTGAAAAGAGGTGTTGGGTAAAGATGATTAAGTTGGTGAATATTGGCGGTCTTCAATGTATGTCTGTCCCTTCAATCAAGTTTATCTTCTATAGACTTTTGTCTTATTGATTAATGTCAATCATATACAATATCCTTCCCTTATTATTTAGAAAAAAACTAAAAATATACTTAGCTAATTGTTCACTCTTGTAATGTCATTAGATCTTTATAGCTTTGGAAAAATCAAGCTATGTGCTTATCAGTAAAGATAAAACAACAATATACTAATTTTTATAAATTCAAAAGTACTTTAAAAATGGTCCCAAGATTATCAACATATGATATTTGGATCAATTTACTATGTTTTTTTTTTCCTAAAGGCCTAAAGGGAAAAAAAATTACCCCTATATTGTTATGAGTGCATATTGATGATATTAGAATGGTTTTTAGAAGTTTTCCTTATTTTTCTTTATTAATTACAAAAATGAAAATATGACACACACACATATATATATATATATATTATATTATATTTCAATATAAAGATATAGTTACGAAGGTCAGTTCGATTTTCTTGAGTTGCTTGTATAACCTCATGTTTGGGCAAATCATTCCACTCATTCCATTCAATTTCATACTATTCCAAACCATTTAACTTTCTAATCCTACAAATCATTACATTCAATTTCATTTTTTTTCAACTATTTTTTTCAACTTTCTAAATCTATATACAATATCTTTAAATCTCAATCATTTATATCACCTCAAAATTCGCAAAATCAAACTATTCTAATCATTTTGCAAACTATTTTCAAACTATTTTGACTATTCCAAAAAAATAGAATAGAATGGGCAAAATAATTTGCCCAAACATAAGCTAAAATTGTGAACATAATTGATTTGACTGATTAAATAACGAAGATGAACCAATTTTTTTTTTATTCGGCACCATTTAATTTGTTTCTTTTTATATAAAACTCCCCTTAATTATGAGTTCCAAGATGGATTGACACTAACAATAATTTTCTTTTCTTCATCTTTCTGGCCATGTAAGGCCAAAAAGAACTTTGACTTTCATGAATTTCCATTTTTCTAGTAACAAAAAGCTTGAAAGGAAATTAATTACTACTTTTTTAGGTAAAATTCCCATGTCATGCCTAGCAACAGAAAAACAATAATAATTATTATTATAGAAAAATGCTCGATCTTAGCAATCAGCCAACCGCCATGGCAATCCAAGCAACGAAAAAAAAAAAAAACATCACGAGAGCATAGAAAGGATCTAAAATCCACATGAAACTATGATGAAATTGTGAGGAAAAGAACACGTCACATACAAACCACAATTGCAATCTATCAAAATCAAGTACCAACAGAAAAAAAAAAAAAAAAACCCCACTATTCACTTAAATATCACTTTCTTGCATTTGAAAAGATCTTCCAAATTCCTAGAAAAAAAAACTTCCAAATAACCAAATCCAACACCATTAGAATTAAAAAAAAATAAATAAATAATTAAGAGGAGAGAAGATATATAATAACAACATATACAATCGATTAGAAACGAACCCATAACCATGACAGATAATATACTTAAATTAGTAAAATTGTTGATTAATTAACATGAGCAAGCAATATGTAAGCTACATTCTAAAAACTAATATCCCAACGTCGATTCTCCAAAAACCCTTCTCTCTACCCCTCTTGTGTACTAAACCATATACTATAGTCGATATATATATACACTCAAAAAAAAAAAAAAAGATTAATTCTGATTTCTCTTTTTTCTTTTTTTCTTTTTTTTTTTCCTACAGAATCAAAGGTCAGCGCAATCGCGCCAACACAGTAACATGGTGACGCAGCGACGCAGGATATAAAACCTCGCTCTCTGCTCCTTCACCAGAAGGCTACACCTTCTGCCGAACGACCGGCACGGGTCTCGCACGTGCCTCTTGCAGAAGTTCACGTTGTCGTTGTTCTTCTCATGATCGCCTTTATTACCGTCGCTGCTCATCTCCGCCACCATCATCATCGTCTCGGCCTCCAAAATCTGCTTTCTTTTAAGCTGCTTCTTCCGAGAATCGGCTTGGTTTCTGGTGCGAGTGTGCTGTGTTGGTGACTTGGTAGTAATTGTGTGGTTTTTGGGGGAGATATGGGGTTTTGTTTAGGCTCTTTATATATTAGTTCGATTTCGTTGCGGTTTTCCGTCTGGTGTGAAAAGTCGATTTTACCCCTGGATTATGAGCGTTGGGATTGTGGGATCTGAGGTTTTTTTGGTCATTGTGGCTCCCTGCTATCCTGTCCTCCATTTTAGGCGGGGTTGGAGTTGGACCCAGTTTTGTTGATTATAATAATAATAATTATTATTATTATTATTTTTTTCTTTCTAAATTCTTGTTGGACAATGACATGTCGAAGATACAGTACTATAGTTGTCGAATGATTTATCGATTTTTAGATTAAATTAGGGAACATATTAATTATTTTTGAATTAGTGATTAGAATTTTAGGTTTTTTTTTTTCACATTTTTCCAGAATTATGTGTCAAATTTTATTTTAGTCCACGACTTTAAAAACACACATAAATTGGTCCCTACTAAACAAAACTGTTCGATTTTGCTCCATCAATAAAATATGTGTTAAAATTTTCAAGTGAAACTCAATAAAACAATATGTGATAAATGGTTGGCAGGGATTTTAATTATTATTTATTGACTATATATATATATTTGATTACGTGTCAGTTTTGTACGTTGATTAGTTGATTAATTTCGTGAATTTTTTTTACTGTACTAATAAAAGTTTGGTGGTCACCAACTTGCTTGTTATGGACTTTTATCTCCACATTAATTATTTCACGTAAAAATTTAAAAAAAAATGTACATGTGCAATCACCTTTTGTAAGGAAAAAATATGATAATCGATAGATTTATGTTAGGGAAATCGTAAGAAATAGTCAAAAATAAAATTTGTTTTTAAAGTCCAGCTTATGTTTCAAAAAATTAAAATAATAACCATGTTACGAATTGTATAATAGAAAAGTGTCACACAAAATATAATACATCTGTAAATATTGGTAAAATATTTTGTAACACTTCAGAGTTTACTAATTATTTTTTGAAGTGTTAAATAATATCTTACAAATATTTATAGATCTGTTATATTTTATGTGACACTTTTCTGTTATACAATTCGTAACATGGCTATTTTTTTAATTTTTTAAAACACAGACTATCATTTAAAACAAACATTTAATTTTGGCATATTTTTGCAACTCACCCTTTATGTTATCATTTTCTTCTTTTGCTTTTGTTTTCTTTCAATCTTCATAAATAAATAAATAAATATATATATATAAATAATATCATATATAAGTGTTTCTTAAAAAATTAGTGATCATAAATTACAATGATACTAAATTTGGTATTTGAAAGAAAAAACTAAACTAAATTTGTCATGTCATATATATTCAACTCATTATTTTTTTTTTCTTTTTCATTGTTTTTGCCTTCTTTCATTTTCTATTTGAATAGTGACATTTTAATTGGCAAATTATAAGAAATGACCATTCCATAGGTGATATAAAAATATGGTTAATCTTGTTAATTATTAACAAAATAGTCATCGAGTAGTTATAAAAGATGAAATTTATTGATGCATTTTATATTATACTATAGTTATTTTCTTAATTTTTTAAAATATGAAATAAATTTTACTCCTAATGTGGGAAAATCATTTAACTGTTTTAATTTTTATCATTTTTTACTTTTTCTAATCTCAAAGTAAATACTTAAATTTCAACCATTTAAATCACCTAAAAATTTAAAATATCAACAATAATTTTGTAATATACATTTGAATGGTTACCTCAAACAAGAAATTAAAAAACTTTTTAGAAAATGACTTATGTCTTTGGTGGATGATATCTAATTTACGTCCTTGATTTGTGCAATCTCATCCAAAAGATTATATTTTTGTTGAGGGTTATTTTTAAAATTTTTCAAACATATAGGATAAAGCCACATTTTCTAAAGTATTAAAAAGACAAAATAATATGTGTTAAAATTAGAGTTTTTTTTTTTTGAAATTTAGATTCATTAGGATTTCCGAACTAAATAAATAATTAGAAGTAAAAACTTCAAAGGGTACGAATGTTGACCGATATATGAGTGATGAATGAGTAGTTCAGATCTATTTTAAAGTTTGGATCACGATTTGTGTGCCGTGTCTAAAGTAGATTGGATTTAAAGTCGGTGCTTGGAGTACCTTTTGGTATTTATTAAAATTCAATATTATATTTCTAAGCCAAATAGTACATGTCTATATAGAAAACTAAAATATGGAAGAAAAGTGAAATTATCTAAGTCATGTGTCCATGTTTCAAGACCGTTTGACTACCGTCGTCTACTTGCATAGGGAATAAAGCAGATTGGAAAAAGAGTATCAATATGTTCCAAGGCAAGTGTAATGCCAAAACCAACACCTATTTATGACACACACACACACAAAGATTTGCTTATAATCTACTATTTGACAGCAAGTTTATTCAAATTCCTTTTTTTTCTTCACAAATGATGAAAATAAAAAGGAAAATACAATAGCAATTTATTTATTTTTAGGATTAGTTAGATAAATAGTTATTTAAAAACTTGTGATTTTAAAAAATAACTACAGTTTAATTTTTTTTTAAATAGTCATACAAAATTTATTAATAAAATAAGAAATTTCTTATCATAATAGAATTACATAAAATTTGTTATAATAAATTTTTTACCAAGATAATTAAATTTATGAATGACTATTTTTTTAAAATTTTAAAATAGTGACTATTTTTTATAATTCACCCTCTAAACATTGCTATTTCGGTAAAACTTCCAATTTTAATAGGGTAACAAATTGGATTTTGAAAGTAAAATTGGATCAAATCTTCTTTATATTTTTACCCAAATGAGAATTAGATATTCCCGTCACGCTACCATAAAAATAAAAAAATAAAAAAAGGAATTTTTTTTTTATATTTTCATTTATTTATTTATTCATTAACCAAGAAATAGAAGTTAGAATTCGCTTAGGGAGAAGGTGAAGATATTTTGGGAATTGTATCCAATATTATTCTGGATTCAATTTTTGACTTTGTGGAGATTGAATGTTCTTTTCTTTGGAGTTACAAAACTCGGAGCCCAAAATATTCACTTACTATCATGATCTTGAAAAAATATTTGAACAAATACTATTTCCAAGAATATCAGACTAACTTTTCCAACTTGTACTACCTCTTATTATCGTACATAGAAAGAGAGCCTTCACCATAACTAGCTCTCTACACTGAATTCAAATAATCGATCGGGTAGATTACAAATGGACACTAAAATAGTTACCAAAAAGAAAAAATAACAACAAAGAGCACACAGCTTAACAGATTTTATACCCAGCAATAGATAAATTCGATTAAGCCATTTACTTATATTTCAGATAAAGAAAAAGATGATTTTCAATACAACTCTAATTTTATCTTGCCATTTGGTTGATAGACTATAACTCAGTATTGGATCCAATAGTAATTCAATCTCAACATAATAATTCTGAGTCTGAATTTGGTCCTTGTTATGCATAGGCAGACCCATAAAAATGTCACAAGCCCATCTCTGTTACTCTAAACCCTCGCTAATTTCCTCACGGAAGAGATAGCTTTAGAAGCCAGTATACATGCTACATGGCTTTTTGACACCCATGTTGCATGTTCTATATTTCTTTAATCAACATTATAAGTACCATTATAAATGGCATTAATTAATCTTTTACTATTGATCACCTAAACTAAAAGTACGAACTTTAACACTTAAGCACAATTTTTTTTTTTTTTTTTTTTTTTTTGCATTTAGATCTCTGCACTTTAAATTTTAAGAAATTAGGTTTAACCATTAATGATAATTAACTTTTTAAGAATTCCGGTACTAATTTTATTATTTAAGGGACTAGTGACGAAACTCAAGAAATACTAGTTGGGGTCGAAATTTATATTAGGTAGTTAATTAATGGCCACATAACTATACCCTCTTAGAAATAAGTGGGTATGGTTAGTGAAACGAGCTGCCATGCAAGCTATATATCTAGCTAACATACATGCCATCGGAAGTGGCAATGAGCAACATGATGAGGTCATAGTAACTAGCAGAGTAGTAGCCCTATGACAAGTTGACACTTAGTCATATTTCTACCTGATTACGTCCACGTGGCGTAGTATTAGGATTAATACGAGCTCAACTTTAAGTATAATCCAATGACGATATAGCAAGCAGACACTTGGCAGCTAGATGAGCTATCAATAAACGTACTCGAATAGCGCTAATGAGCTAATCCAAAATGGCGAGATGTGGGGAACAAGGTATTATAAAACGATGATGCGTGGTAAACGAGTTGATTCAAATAAGAAATAACTACTATGCAAACATGGACATGTAATTGTACACAATCAAGTAATTACCCTAATTTCAATTGGAATGCGCGTATAAAGACGAAATTCAAGAAAACTCTAATTTATGACGAGCTGACCTAAAGAGCTTTCACGTGTGCTATAGCTAAGCGTACGTAACTTTTACTCACATCTTTGGCCACTCTTGTGACCTCAACGTACTCGGATGAAGAGAAAATATTCTAACTAAGGCAGAGATAAATAATTGTTCTTTTATGCAAGTGCTCTCATTAGCATAGCTCGTAGAATTTTATGTGTAGATCAGAGATTTCATCATCGATAACAATCACGTGGTTGTAGATCTCCTACGTCTACCATTGTAAAAAAAAAATTAGGTATTTCGTTTAAATTTAAGTTTATTAACTACTTAATTAGTGAAAAAAAATCAATGCAAGGCAATCCAATGCCAAAAATAATTGGGAGAAGGTACCCAAATCTGACACGATGGTTTAGGAGTGGATGGTGCCAAAAATAAAGTTATTGTATGTTGTCTCACTACAAAACATGGACAACAAAAGCCTAGCTATGTATTCGCTATTGAGATGATTGTTCTCAAGAGATTCTCCAAGACTAACATTGGGTTATACATTATGAAGAAAAAATAATAATGTCAAAGAGTTTAATGTCGAAAAATTATTAAATTAATGGTGTAAGTCTTTCTACATGAAGGTATAAACACAAGTTCGACTTCTCTTAAGAGTTTTAAATGTATAAAGAAATTGTGAATTTCATGTTTACTTTAACCCTCTGTGTGTAAGAAAATCATGCCATTAAAAGTAGTTTTGTGGAAAAGAAAAGGAGAGAGAATTTCTATTGATTGGTAATTCTTACATATATATTATATAATAAGTATTGCATCACTTATTCCCACACAAAAAAAAAGCATCAATTAACCCCTAAAAAAAATGCATCAGAAATGGCTCTCTAGCTTTGACACTCGGAACGTACAACATTGCCACATTGATTGGATTTAATCTTTATCTCTAAAGTCTCATGATAACCTCCTTATTTTTTTTTTATTAATTTGATTTCATATACGATCTATATGGTCCATAAATTTTCATTATAATTATACACACTAATCGCAAAAAGAGAATTTTCCCTCCATAGTTAATCTGAAACGATTATACTATTATTTAGTGGCTAAACTTTAATGTTAAAACATTTAATTAGTCCCCTAAAGTTCTGTAAGAGTTGTAAATTTAATTCCTAGCTACCGTACGACCTTTTTGGTTCAAACCAAGGAGTACTTTCTAAAGGACTAAATGTAACACTTTTTGAAGAGTCTTGAGGATCTTTTACATTAAACATAAGCTTTCGAGATTAAAATAATAGCACTTTTATATGTCTTTGGAATATTCGCTGCATGTAAAAATATATATCTAGAAACGGAAGATATAGTACAAGATCTTATATTTGACCATATTCTATGCATATAAAACAAGGGATGGGATATTTAAATCCACTATATATATGACAATATGTAAACCTCTTGACAGAGAGCCCAAAAAAAAAAAAAAGATAAAAGAGATAGAGAGAGAGAGAGAGAGAACAAGTGTGTTTCACATACATACATAAAATATAACAAGTGTGTATAACACCGACGTGCATGTATGTGTATATAACAAGTGTGTTTCACATACATACATAAAATATCTAGTGGTCATAAGTATAACAATTCCAATATTTGTTTCACGGAAGCTTGTTCATGCCCTTGCTTGAAGAAGAACACAAAGTAGAACCAAGTGTTTGAATGTTGATATATCGGCTTGGAGCCGAAGACCGTCGAAACCCTTTTGGCATGCAATTCTCCACCGCCGGCTGGCCATAAGGAACGTGCTGGCCGTCGCCTTTTTTCAGCTCAAACGACGCATAACTTGGCATAGGCGGAGGCGACAAACTCAGCTCCAATGGCCTAGTGGCAATTGTAGGAGGAGACAAGAGGAGGAGGCTCATGTAGAGCATAACCTTGATAATGAGTACAAAATTGCTCAAACACTTGGTGTAACACATTTTGAGAAATATTTTGAAATGGGATTTCTTTAGGTTTTTAATTGTGGTGTTTTAGTTGAATATTATTGTACATGTTTTGGTGTCAAAGAGAGTAGGGCTTATAAATAGGTTCATGAGGGACGTAGATGATATTATTGTCCCGTCCATAGCTACTAACTACTTGCATTAGTTTTTTGCTTTTTTGGCCAAATTATAGGTGAGCTTGCTCGTGCACTTCATTACTACATTTTCCAAATCTTCTCCTATATCTTCCAAAGTCAAAATCTCTTCTATATCTTCCACATCATCTTTGTACGACCAAATTGTTTGACATTTTGGAATTCGTATGTGGTCTTAGTGTACCATATTGGTATTGGTAAATTTAATGTATATACTTTCCATGTTTCATAACCGTAAAGGGTATATTGTAAATCAAGTGGCCCAATAGTTATTATTTAAATAGTACATACTAGATAATACAAACCGTGAGTGAATTTGGTAAATTAGTCACTTCGTACAAGTATTTTAAATAATAATAATAAATTTATTAAAAATAAAAAAGTCATCATAATAAATGGGAATTCTCTTCTTTTTTTTTTTGTTTGTTAAGAATCGTCTCATTTACCTTTTCAATAGGCTCTATATCTTAGAAATATTAATCTGACGATTGAAGATTATTCTCAAAAAAAAAAACAAACTAACAAAGAATCTCATAAGAAATCTTTAAAATTATTATTTACTATAATTTCTGTTAATGAATACTATAACCTCTCTCTTCTTTCTTTTCCCCTTCAAAAACTATGTTTGAAACAAGCTTTTTGTTGTTGTTATTATTATTATTATTATTATTGCTGCTATCAACTTCAGTGTTACACTTGGGACCATGTTATAGGGCCAGGTGGGTCTAATTAGCTTACCTGTTATATGGCGAGCTGTTTACTAACACTGCCCCAAAATCAAGGAAATATGCCACGTGTTGTTATCAGCCACCTCAGCAACTTATACTAAAATTATCGAGATCTCAACCAACCCCATGGATACATGTGACAATTCTTCCTTTCAGTAGTGGAACTATAATTATTGGTCTTCTTCCTTTTTTTTTTTTTTTTGGAAAATCTCTAAAAAATCTACGAGCATAATCCAAATTTCAGTTTCATTTCTCAAGTTTTCAGAATAAAAAAAAAATAGAAGAATTGCAAAATAAGGTCATTCTTAAATCTTAATTCCCTTAATAATTAATGCTCAAAATTATGTGCTTCATTTTGTTTTTAATTTATATTTATAATATAAATTTGGGACACAAATTAAAAGTGTAATACACATGTAACATAGATTATCATTGTACCAAAAAGGGATATACCACAAAATCTCCCAAAAAAATTTCGAACAAAACTTTTCCGAACATAAACTTCTCCCAAAACATTCCAATTATTAATTTATAATTGCTTCTCATTAGTTGTGTGTGTATATATATATATATATATATATGTGTGTGTGTATTGCTCAGTTATATTTTTATTAAAAAAAATTGTTTGTTAACTAATAAATTGAAAAAAAAAAAAGTTGATTAACACCAAACCAATGTGGTTGAAATGTGATTTAAAAACATTATTTGAATGTCTTCATGAAACATTATTTATATTTGTTGTTTTGAATAAAATATAGTATCGAAAGCTAAATTGTAAATGTTTGCACATTAAAATGTGGAAAGAGACATGTTTTATATAAAAATGAAACTATTTTGGTCAAAATGACTCATGTTTGAACGAAAATGAGCAATTGATTAAAAAATACAGGAAATAACAAACGACAACAAAATTAAAAATTGAAAGTGTAATTGAAATTACGTAAAACGATAAAGAACGACAGAACTAAAAAACTACAATGAAAATAAAATGACAATAAATTAAAAATTAAACTAATAAATTAACAAATAATTAAACACAAATTAATTCATAATAATGACAATTAAAATAGTAAATACTTAAGAAAAGATAAATTTAACTAACATAATGTAATAATAATATTTGATAAAAAATAAAAAATAAATAATTGTTAAAATAGATTCAACAAAATAAATAAATAAATAATAAATGCAGTTCCCACGTTCATAGTGATTCAGCAAATTCTTGACAAATTATAATTCCTCGAGCTTTGACTCCATAGATTCAATTATTGAGTGATGGAAGATTCTATCAAGTATTCTGCTCGCATAAAGGATATTTGAAAGAAAAATAAATTCTTAAAATTTTGGAAGCAATATATTCTTTTTTGTTGTTGTTTGATTAACTCAAAATAACTTTTTTCATGATTTATAAGTAACCTCTAGGTTTATCTGTGTAACAATTGTGTCGTTAAGTTAAAAAAAAAAATTATGTAAATGTGATTTTCCCTTCTTGTCATAGTTGTTATAGTTGTAAATGTGATATTTATGTAAAAAAAAATATCAATTGATTTTCATTTTTATTTCAATTATGAATTTATCTTAAGGATGATAGTAGTAGAGATGAGACTGTGAGTGAAGAGGTAAATAAAGTGTTGTTCTGTAGAGAGAAATATGACAAAACTAGTGAGAAAAATATGAAGTGTGTAATGTGTATAGAGAGAGTCATATAAAAGCTATTTGGATGATGTACTGTAGATCTAAGCCCATCTAGATTGGGCAGACTATTGGGATATATGGCCTAATAGTCTCCATTTGGATAAATTGTAAACCATCGACAATGTCCAATTCCAAACATTTTCAGACTGTATTTCTCTTTTATCTCTGCGTTTTCCGGTAATAAAGAGGTATTTTTACGGGGGATTTTGAGAAATTTTTTTCCAGACATATTAATAATGTCTTTTTGTGTTGCACTTTTAAGTTAAGCATCTATTTTTACACTATAAATATAAAGCAAAAATAAATGAGCATACTACTTAGGTATAAATTATTAAGTAACACTTAAAATGACCTTTTTAATACTGATGTAAATGGAGGGTTGCATTAATGGTAAAATTTTATACCTATATTCAGAGAAATTAAGAAATTTTTTTTAAGGAATTCTGATTTTTCTGGTAGTCATTAATATACCATGGTATATTTACAAACTGTCCAATTGATGAGACTAATATTGTAAAATATCGATAAAATAATCCATAATAAATTAATAACATTTTTAAGTAGTCCATTCACCGTCACAATGTAATAAATTAAAAATTAGATAAATTTATAAGGTAATTAATATTTCTTACGACTTATTTGATATATAAATTAATAAAATCCTAATATTAAAAAATTATAACCTTATTAAGAAAAATTCATGAAATATGTATATAAACTTGTTGATTTTCAAAATTGATATGGACTTGAATTTATTTTGGTCATAAATATGTGAAATTGCAATAATTATTATATAAAAAAATATAAATATGATGCATATTTATGCATCGAATAAATAAGAAAAAATAACTAGACAAATTGATAGTTTATTGATATAATAAATTTTCTTGATGCTAATGTTATTCTAGAACTTTAGAGTATGCCAAATACTTGTTAATTTACACTTACAAAAATGCTGTGCATTTATAGAAATTGAAACATGTGGCTACCTTGTTATTATTTAATAAATTCTAAAAGTTTCCTCTTGAACTATGGCTCGTTAATGGTTTTGCTAGGGATGTCCAATAAATTTATAGAATAATGTCAGTGGAAGAATATTTAATCTCAAGGGAATTGCAAAAAAAAAAAATCATTTTAAGTGTCACATAATAATTTATACTTGTGTTTGGTTTATTTCATCTCTATATTTATAGTGTAAATATAGGAATATAAACTAAAAGTGCAATATAAACAAAGTATAGATTATTAATGTGTCAAAAAAGAGACATTCATCAAAATCTTCTTTCATCTTCTTTCTAAAGTACTCTTTTGTTTTGCATAAAATTTAAGGGAAAAAAAAAGGATTGCATGTTTTAACTAGTAAGTTCATCAAATTTCAAATTCTTTTGCCTAAAAATAGATTTTAAAATCAATATCAAACGACCCTACAAACAAAAGACAAAATAAATCATGCCTATGAATAAAATTCTTAATTTTTTTTAATAAAGGATGGCTTAAAGTCTAAACGATTAGGTGCAATTGAAAACATTTTTTACTTACTTTTTACCAGTTCTCTTAATGATGGTAGACTAATTTTATAATGCTTTATAGCCAAAATATTATACAAGAAGAACTATGACAATATAAAGAATTAATGTAGCAAATCTGTAATAATTGTTATATCATCTTTTTATGTCGTTACAATTATCATTTATAGCGTTACATTGACACGCCAACAAGTAAAACACTAAAAAAAGTCACGACTGGCAATAGATGATAATTCCATAATGGTAATGGATATGATAATGATACCAAAGAAACATCACTATATGATATTCTCTTCCCTGGTTTTGGGAAGCCAACTTGCCGAATCATATTCCCTAAAACTTAGTGAAGGCAAAGTATGAAAATCGCACAAACAGTTTTTTTTTTTTTTAATATTTCCTTTAGACTTAAGAAGCTTCACACACCAACCCATGAACTCTCTCTCTCTCTCTCTCTCTCTCTCTCTCTCTCTCTCTCTCTCTCTCTCTCTCTTCCTCAAGGTGCACAGAGTGGCAATCTTAATGTCCAATAAACTTGCACATGCTAAGAGAGTTAGATCTAATGTGATTAACATTATAATAATGATAATTATTATTATAAAAAAGATAATTATATAATAACAAGGTGACTAAAACTACTTAATTCATTGAGTCTAAAACAGTGGGCTGTTTTAACCAAAACTGGCACGGTATTAAGAAGAATTATATATTTATTGGATTTAATTAATCATCTCTAATCTCAAAACAATTAGGAGTTTATTCATTGGAGTCCGAAAATTAATTAAGAGACGATGTAAGAATCAGCTATTTCAAGTTATAAGTGGGAATATAGAACGTAATGCCATCAATTAAATTACGATCAACAAATAATAGTGAATTTGCCCAGATAAATTAAATAATTGAGACAGACAGAAAACCGGCGATCACGCGAACTAATTATAACTATCCCACTAAGCCGTGTTGTTTGATAATTTGAATTAGATTTTGGGAGATTTAGCTGTCATGTAGTCATGTTTAGATCATATATATATATATATATATTGTTGAGATATAAAAACTGTTGTTGGCCCGTCACTCATGAGCTTAAGCTTTTGGGATGAATCGATAATTTAACATGATAACAGAGCGGAAGGTCCTGAGTTCAAACTCCTGCGAACACACACGTACAAGGCTTAGTCCAGCCTAGGAGAGTGTTGAGATATAAAAACATTGATTTAATAATATACAACGTTAATTTAATTCGAAGAAAGAAAAACATAAGGGAACTTTTAATGATGAAATTAATATAATCTAAGTATACTGATAAAATAATTTCATTTGGAAAAAAAATGATAAAAGTGGTCTCCATATATAACTCCATTTATGATATGTACCTATATAACTACCTTAATTAATTAGGCCTGCTACATTAATGCATCCTTATATTTAGGTCTTTACTAGTTCTAATGATAATCATGTCACTAGTGTATTTTTTTTTCTTTTTTTCTTTGAGCTATTCATAAGGTTGTGGATATCTTGATCTTAGTTTCTGATTCTGATTTGGTAAATTATAAAATTTTTGGTTTCTTATTTTTATTTTGCAAAAACTTTTTAGAATGCGTGAGATGATTTTTTTTTTTTTAGATAACGTGTCGGGATATCTATTAATCTAGAAGTGATGTTAAACAACTAGAATTTTTCTCCAGAAGACATAATTATTTTTTTTAGAGAAATTATAGTGTATACCCAATTTTTAAAACTTAATGTAAGTTATTACCTAATCTTTTAAAAAATGTAACCAACTACCCAAATGATTCAATTACTTACACAATGGTAAGTGTTGGTAATTCACTTAGTTACCAAAAACATGTGCAAGTAATTCACAAATTGACTAGAAACTCAATTACTTCAAAAATTTGAGTATTTATTTTTATTGTTATATAAATTCTGGGTATTTGCTTACTTCACCCATTATTTTATCATAAAACACATTTATAAATATTTATTTTTTATTGTATCCAAATATATATATATATATATATATATATATTTAACTCATCATTTTAACCAATTTTTTTTTCTAATAAAAGTTCTAGTCATTTATCATATTTCGTATGCTAATTTCATTTAAAATTCGCACTTATCTTCTCAGTACTATACTTCTAATTATATATATATATATATATACACACACATACACACACTATAGTTTTGTCCTCTTTGCTTCTTAATTTTGTGGTAATTAGTCTAGATTGGACTAGCATATCCTTTTTGGAAAGTATTATTAAAAAATTATGATATGTAACAAGTTAAAGCTACCTCTAATGAAGAGCCAAATTGCTTTTGTTGTGATCTTAGGTTAAGAAAAGAAATGAAAAAAAAAAGTTAAAAATATTGTCTTTATGAGTCATGGCATGGAAATCTTGAAAAGAGTACTAGGTTGTTGGCCACATGTGAGGCATGTCATATCTCTCCTAAGATATTTTTAAGTAATAATCAGAATAAAATAATGTGTAAATAGAATTTTGTTGGCCACCACAAGCTAATGATGTGCTTCTGTTTTTTTTTTATGGCGCCCCCTTATCATTATTATTCTAATCCTTTTCTTTATGTAGAATTTCTATCTATTGGTTATATTTTTCTATGGTTTTCAACTTCGTACCTAGGAGATACTTTTATTATGATTAATGTTGATACCTACAACTAAACAATGTGGAACCGATTAAGAAAAAAAAAATTGTCTGCTTCCTTGTTAATTAAACCTATTGGTTTCTGCCAACCTAAAAGTAATTAAGTTAGCGCCTTCTTTGGGGATAATTAGGGAGAATTACAAAATACGGCTATTTTAAGTGTCCTTTAATAATCTATACCATGAGTGATGTGTCCTTCTTGTTTATACTCTATGTTTGTAGTATAAAATTAGAACTTAAATTAAAAATTTAACGCAAAATAAACATAGATTATTAATGTACCAAAAAAAAGGCATTCTTCAAAATCTGCATAAAAAAAGGTTTAGATATGCAAAGGACAGCGCATACAATGTGTTGCTTTTATTTGGTCCAATGGTACGCGAGTGGTTTGGCTGTCAAATTGTCAATACCTCTCTATTTCTTTTGTATTCTATCTTTCTTCATTATCTCGTAACGTAATTCCTTATTATCTGTCTGATTAGCCAATTGACACCACGATTATTTGGTAATTCGTTTTATATCCTGGCCGTTAGGAATGCAATTCATTATATATATGGACAATCAACATTTAAACAATTCTCTCTCGAATCTTCCTGTATTTTATTTTAGATATTTCCTTTTGTTTTCTTGTTTACCCTTTGCGAGTGCTTTTAAAAACAGCAAATGCTAAATGGTGGTTCATTGATCCTTATGTAAAAGGAGTTGAAAACTTTTAAAAAGAAAGATTCTTTTAGTACAATCTACTAAATCATGAATTTAGAATTTTTCTAAACAACTTAGTAAATGAAACACACCCACATTATTCTTAATTACTATAGCTTGATAATTGTGAAAAATATTTATAGTGAAGATCTAACTTTATTTTAATGACGACACATCTTGCTTTATGTGTCAGTTGTTTATTGAATGAAATAGAAATAAGTGCATATTGATAATTATATTTGATAACCAATAAGAGAACGCCATAGTGAAGATCTAACTGGACCGCATCTTGTTTTATGTGTCAGATATTTATTGGATGAAATAAAAACAAGTGTATAAAGATAAATAATGAGAAATTATAGTGAATACCTAATTTTTAACATCTAATTTAAATTAATACTTAATCTTTTGAAAAATATATATAACAAAATACACAAGTGATTTAATTACTTACACAATAGTAGTTGGTAGTAATTAACTTAGTTATTAAAAGCATGTGCAAGTAATTAACGAATTGACTAATTACTCAATTATTTCAAAAGTTTGGGCATTTATTTTTAGGTCAGTTAAACAATTAGCCATTTTAAGGGTGAGTTTGAAGGATTTAGCCATAGTTTCATGAAATTAAGGATTTAGCCATAACATGTAACATAAATGTTACATGTAATATATATACGTGTAAAAAATGTAACATTAAATGTAACATGTAACATACAATGTTACACTTTTACACGTATATATGTTACATGTAACAAAAAATATTACATTTTATGGCTAAATCCTAAAAAATTACCCAAAAATTTGGTTAAATACCTAAAAAACTCTTATTTTTATTGTTATTGTATAAATTTTAGGTAATTTCCTATTTCACCCATTTATAATTAAGTTCCATAATCAATTATAAGAGAACGTCACATTATTCTGGTAATTTTTCTTGTTAAAATTTCTGGTTGTGTTGTGCTTTTATTCTGTATTTATTATACTAATTAATGAATTCAAGTGTAGTATTAATATGTGACTATGCTGCTACTATTGATTTTTTTTTTAAAATAAGAATTATAAAATTATATACTCCTTTCCTTAAAAAATTATTTTAAATTATTGTTAAACGAGAAATATTACTTGAAACTTAATGTATATTATCATGTATATAGCTAATAATAGCAACCGAAATGCAATTATAGCTAACAACGGGGCTTATATTGCAATAATTAAAATTTCTAATGACATATGATTGCACTCATGATAATTCGTGATTATAGATAAATGAGAATGATGATTCCATGATTATGACAAAACTTTATTAGTGGTGGTGCTCGGCTGATGCGGGCATGGCTTAATACATAGTAAATATTTTCAAAATGCCAATCTTATCGATCATGGCCATGACTTAACCTTATCGATATTCCTTGCTTTCAATTTGTGAGAGCTCGTGTGAATCTTTAAATACATTATTATCTTCCATGATGTGTCAATTCATATTCGTGACATCTATCTTATATCATCCATCATAAATAATATCATTTGACAGAATTGTACCAAATTCAACTTTCTAATATAGATGGGCTACACGTAATTGAGGCGCCCACCTTTATAAGAGCGACATTAAGCCTGACATAATTGTGCCTATTATATTTTATTATTATTATTATGGGTTCTATTACTTCTTTTTGTATAGAGTAATTGGCTCCTAAACTTGTCAGCTTTGGCAATTTGGCCCTGAACTTTTTTTCGTGGCAATTTGCACCTTAAATTTATAAAATTTGGCAAATTAATCCATATTAGCAAATTTCTGCACTCTCGATTCAGTTCAATTGCATCAAATTTTGAAATTCTGCTACCAACAGGGACTAATTGTCAAATTTTATAATTTCAGGATCAAATTGCTAAGAAAAAAAATTTATGAGCCAACTTGCCAAATCGTGATAAGTTTATTGGCCACTGGTGTCAATTACTCTTTTATATATTGCTTACCATTAGTAAATATAACACTTTTCTTTTTCTTGCCAATCTTTTTTTATCTCTCTCCGGGCACCACAATATTCTTATTCATGTAGCCATAATTCTCTACTTAGGTGCTACTCAAGGTGAAGAAACGGGGAGGCAGATACGGGGTCCCTTCTCCCCTCCCGTATTTTACGGGCACATGGGGCCCTTTTTTAGGAGAAAACGAAGATAGGTATCCCATATATATTTCTACAAGATACGAGTCCGTACTTGTTTAACCTGGGTAAACCGGGTCCTTGTCCCCCCTGTTACGCCCGTTTTACTTTTTTTTTTTTCGTTAAATCTTAGCTGTTGGATTAAAATTTGAAAAAATAAAAATTATATATGACCTTTACCCAATGGTCATTTAAAGGAAAAAAAAAAAGAAAAAGAAAAAAGATAAGAAGACCATTGAGCAACGGTCCTCAATGAAAATGGAAGTGCTCTCCCTATTTTTCGAGCTAGTTTGTGAGTCTTTCCCACGACAATTAGTGCTTTTATGCATTTTATGACCTCTATACTATTTGTCATTCAATGTTGATCTATATATATTAAAATTTTCTTTGATTAAAGAGATCATACTATGAAGTAATATATTTATCTTCGAACATTATCACACATCATTTTTTTTATTTTCATTAAGATTCATATATATTATGAGTTTTGCGATATATATGATTAACAAACTAAAGTTCTTCACATATCTAATGTCGAGCAGAACACAATTTTTTTTAATTTATTAATAAACCCCTATGGTTTGAATTTTTTTCAACCTCATATTGGCATTTCATATTACAGGTGGGGTTTAGCCTGCACAATATAGCCTGCAATGAGTAGATGATGACTACTCATGATGATTTTGAAAATGACTAAAGAAAGGCCCGCGTGACATAATTTTTATATGTATATATATGTACCTTGTTCAATTCAAAATTTTAATTTATTCTCTTTTTTTTTTTCAAAAGAAAATCATCAATTTTATAAGATAAATTAATTTGAGAAAATACCATAATTCTCCCTTATTCCTTATTTCTTAAAATTTACAAAAATATACCTTATGTTTACCAGATTTAGATATTTAATATATTTATTCTTATGACAACTAGGTATTTAAGTTATTTACAAAAAGTTTTTGCCCTTTGGTCAACATAAGGTATATTTTTAGTAGATTTTGAAAAAAACCAAAAGATGCTTTTTATATTTTAAAAAATAAAAAGAAGATGATGGTAATTTAAATAAATATAAAAAGTAGGGGTGTCCACGGGTTGAGTTGGACGAGTTGGAGCCTCTAACCCAAATCAACCCAAACACATCGGGTTGCAAAAAAAAAAAAAAAAAAAAAAAAAAATATATATATATATATATATATGAAACCCAACCTTATATTATAGACCAGCCCAACCTGATTGGTTGTGGTTCGGTTAATCGGATTAGATATTAAAAAAAAATAATTTTGTTGATATTAATTTTTCTAATTAATTTAAGTTAAAATTTTCATTTTAATTAGAACTTTTACAAAAGTAAATATAAGAGTAAATACCATAACCCAAAGACTTAGATTACATGATAAAACTTTGGCATTTCAAGAATTAGTTAGAGTGTTAAACATTTTCAACCACAAAAAACTTACATATTCTTTTACCTATAGTTTAAGTATCGGGTTCAACCTGATCTTTAAAAATTCACAACCCGTAACCTGACCCTAAGATGTCGGGTTAGGTTTGGGTTGGTCAAAATTTCCTATCAGGTTGGAATGAGTTAGGGTTAATCGGGTTAGGTTCAAATTAGGTTGTTGAGTTATTCAGGTTGACAATGTTATTTGCAAACCCCTAATAAAAGAGACAACTATAATATTTTCGCAATTAATTTTTGTTGTATGAATGATATTCCATGTCAAGTAAAAATTGCAGGCGCCACATAATTGTAAGAAGGATACTCAAGTGATGGGGTACATTTAGAAAAACAGACAAATAAAGTGTTAGTATTGATTCTCAAGAGAAGTACACAAATGTTAAATATGGTCCTCGATGCATTTCATTTTTCCTTGTTCTCTTTTATTCCCTTCTCCTCCTTCGAATGATAAAATACCTTATCAATAAGAGAATGTCACATTATTATTATGGTAATTTTTTCTTGTTAAAATTTCTGGTTGCGTTGTGCTTTTGTTCTGCATTTTTTATTTTATTTAACGAATTCAAGTGTAGTGCTAATCTGTGGCTATCCTACTACTATTGATTTTTAAGGTGTGCTACGGTGAGAAGTGAGTGACGCGTCTGACCGTAGCATTTTTCTTGTTTTTTTTTTCTTTTAAAATAAGATAATTATAAAACTAGAAGCTCCTTTCTTTAAAAATTAATTTTAAATTATTGTTAAACGAGCATTATTACTTGGAAATTTAATTGGTATTATCATGTAATATAGCAAAAAATAGTAACAGAAATGCAATTACAACTAACAACGGGGATAATATTGCAATAATTAAAATTTTTTATGACATTTGATAGCATTCATGATGATTCGTGATGTAAATAAATAAGATTGATGATTCCATGATTATTAATCAGAGGAAAAAAAAAAATCAAAATGATTCATGATAAACTTTATTAGTTTTTCTTGAGTGTAGCTATTTCAATTTTATTTCTCAAAAAATTCAGTTATGCGTTTTCTAAAATATGGAATGAGTATTTATTTGCAAGAGTTGGACAACGAACAAATCCTATCCCAACGAACAAATCCTATCCATTAGGAATTCGCTCCTAACCCCTTATGGTAGGCAAATTTTGTCTCTCTTACTGCAAAAGAGAGATTATTTGCTTTTAATTCAAATTAAGTGCGATCTTCATCTGAATCTAATTCTAATTTGAGTTCACTGGTATATTTGATTTTTTTGTAAAAGTCCTATCTTTTTGAAAGTAAAAATTTTGCCCGTACACCCTAGGGTTGGGCACACTTTTCATCTAGATATATACTCGTGTTTATTTCAATCAAATGCCTATAATTAAACATTATTCTTTCATCCAATCAGAATTTAACTCTTGAAAAATCTTTATAAGATAACTCTAATTATTATCGAATTAAATTAATTATCTAAATATTCAAATTCAGTTTAAAAGATTAATTTTGTATGGATAATTCTTACTATTTGGAAATCATTTAAATAATGATTTATCTGTTTAATCTCAAAATTAAATAATCGGATAAATATTATTTCTTTTTAGATAATAATTCATCCAACTTTTGAGGAATGCCCTACCACTTAGGACATAAGTTATTAAGTGTCATTAAGAATGATCTTGTTTTGCAATTTCTCTTTTTGATTATTTGATTGCCACCTAGTGGGCCTCGTATAGGGTCCAATATATTGTGGACTAACTCGATACACTACGCTTATGGATCAAACTTTCAATTATTTATCTCTGAGAGAATTTCAAAATAAAGTCATTCTTAATGTCACTTAATAATTTATACACAAGTGGTATGCTCTCTTTATTTTCACTTTTTATTTGTAGTGTAAATTTTAAATTAAAAGTGCAACACACATAGGGTATAGATTATCATTGTATCAAAAATGAAGTATTCCTTAAATTCCCCCTTTATCTTTGGATCAAAACCATCATACTTGATCTTGGTTACAATTGAATAATATGAGCTAGCACGGTGAGGATTGTACCTAATAATTAATCTAGTTAAGATAAATCCAGACGATGTCAATCTGTTTTATTACTTCTTTGGCAATTGTAAAACTTCAATATAAACTCTTTAAATTAATGATAAATTATAATTTCTCACATTGTCAGTCATTTCCATTTCTGTGACTTTAGTCTCGTATGGGATATCCAAAGTTGGCTTAAAGCTAGCTTAATTAGATTTAGTTTTGCCTTCCAACTATTTCATATCAAGGTCTCCATTGTTTTCGTTTGAATACTCAATCATAATATCATACGATTTTTGATTACTCAAGGTACAACTCAGTAAGTGAAAGTCTATCGGTTACTTATGGAGTACAACCCTTGAGAGGACAACATATTGACTCTTATTTGAACTACGGTTCCTCGAAATACTTGAGGAATCGATATGTGATCATGACTAATCACCCTTATATATTAGCGTAGTTTGAATTAGTGTGTATATTTCTTTATTTATAACTACAACTTTCTAATTTAAAAAAATTTAAAAAAAAATTCAAAACCCATATAGACGTGGAGGTTACACGGAAGTTCTATGCACCTACCGGTTAAACAAGAATATACAACCAAGTCCAACCAAGGACTTAATTAATTTGCTTTTTTATTTTTATTTTATTTTTTAATACTCTAGCAAAGGACTTTGAGTGTGTATATAAGGCCTCTTAAACAAAGCCTTGCTCACCTACTCTTCTCTCCTCTCTGATCTCTGATCTTTCTCGTACCAGTCCCATTCCTTAATTTCCTATAATTATCTCAATTGTTGTTTTCACTTTCCTTTCTTCTTCATCTTCTTCTCTCTCTTATTTATTTTTTTTTCCCTTTTTATTACGGGTTTTTTGTTGTTGTTGTTGTTGTTTTTTTTTTTTTATGAATGCCACTACTAGATCTACACTGGGTTCTGAATTTTCTGAGCAAGAGATTTACCATTTTATTCATAACCCTAGTATTATATCTACTCCCCTTAATTTCTTCTTCAGATATCTCTGAAATAATCAGATTCCGTACAGTTTTTACCCCCCAAAAAATAAAATAAAATAAAAACTAGACCCACAACAACCAATCGCCATGAATTCCGAAAGCGAAAAGTCGTTGGGCAGATTCAGTTAAATTTCCCTTTGTTTGACTTCTTCCAAATCGTTTCTTTCATTTCTTTTAAGCCCATTTTTAAGGTTTTTTATTTATTTATTTTTTATTTCCCATATATGTTCATATTCTATTAGGGTTTCACACTGTCATTGGTTTTAAGTGTAGCCACGTCATCACAACTAGCTATCCCCTATACCTTCCTTATATATTTTTCTTAGTCCTCCTCAAACCATGGACACTACAAACTCTTTCAATTTCTCATGAATTTGTCAAACTTTTTTTTCTTTATAATTTTTTTTTTTGTAACTTTTTGTTAATTTATCATCTGTTCGGAGAGACGGACTGATCGGAGATCGTTGGCGACGGTCATTGTTTGCAGGTGCAGCAGCATCAAGATTCACAAATGAATGCAAAATTGATTTAGTTTTGTGGTTCTTTATATATATATATATATATATATATATATATTGTAAATTAATTGAAGACAATATTGAGAATATTCAATTGAGAATCTTGATGATGCTGCATCAGCAATATAGATGACTAGATTATCTGTTTGGGCAAACCATAACTCAAGGTAAACTTAATTGTTAATTTCTCTTTATTGCTTCTCATCATGCTTTTTTTTTTTTTTGATTTATTGGAATTTATTTGTTGATAAAGTATTTGTTCATAAAGCTTTAATTAGAGGGGAAAGGAAATTAAGTGTGTGAACCCCTTAATATTATTACGGTTTAAGAAATTCTAGATCTGATGGATCAGTAATAATATATGCTATAGGGATTTTGTCTGTCTTGGATCAGAAAATAATTTGTCGAATGTTAAAGGTTTCTGAAAGTTAGTATTAGTATATATTTTTTGGTTTTTTGACTTGATTTCAAAGCCCAATAAGTTCGGGTCATTAATTAATGCTTAGCTAAAACTTTTTTAGGGCAATCATATTTTACTATTCCTATTCTCAAAACCATGATAATTAGAGGCATTAATGTTCATCTCCAAGAACATATTGTAATTTCCATATCATATTGTTAAGCTATGGAGATGGATTAACTAGGGAAGCACAAGCACACTCATTTTCTAAGACTGTATATTGATAACAATAGTGAATATTTTTTAGTACCCACCACTAACTACTTTATATTATAATCAATTTTAGATCACAATTAACATAGTTGCAAATTAACTTTGACTACCAATCAAACACTCTGACTTAATGTAGCTTTTCTGTGCAAAATTTAGTTTATGTTCAAGCAATCTTAATAGCTCTCATAAACATCTACAAACATATGTCGTTTTATTGTTTCAAACGTCGTATATATATCGGACCCCTAAGTTAATCAAATCTAGTATAAAACTTCTCACAGGTGGTGTGGTTTTTACTATTATTAGTATTATTATTATTATCTTTTTTATTGTTCGAGATTTTTTTTTTTTGGTATTTTTTTATGAACACTTCGTATATTTCATTGCCACATGTATATGACAGTAAAAGTACAGGATGATCCCACATTAGGAGAATTTTATGATATTATTGGACAGTCTTGATTTGAGTAAATATTTTCATTATTGTTGTAACTACATCATATAGCCTGCTAGTTATGTATAAATGGCTGGACCAATTACTATCTACATATGGAAAGCGCATACCATATATAACTACATGGGATTTTTGGCTTTTTTATTATTTTTGTTATTGTTATTACTATGCTTGATTATATTGACTTTTAAATATAATGTTGGAAACAATTGTTTCATGTAATCAGTCTGAGAAATACTGTTGTTTTCAGAACTATCTTTAGGCTAATTAACTCAACAATCCAATTGGTAACATTGTAGGTTACATATCAAGTATTTACAAACTTTTAATCAAAAAGACATTAATAGGTTAGGCCTTAAGATTATAATCCTTGCATGTCATAACCAAATGGGCTGTAAATTCATTATGAAAAGAAGAAAGTTAATGAACAAAGATGATACACATGACTAACTCTGTAATAGAAAGTGGGTCCTACTTATACGTCCACCTACATCTGACTCACCTCTATTAAAGAGTGAAGTTTGACATAACCTTGATTGAAATAAACCGGGAAAAGTAGTGGTAAATGTTCAACAATAAGCTGAAAATCGTCAATTGAAGGCAACATCAAACGATGTATATCGAAATTCAACTATAGTCATGATGTGAAGATATTAATTGTACGTTACCACTATACATATGCACTTCTTTTGCCTCTTGATAAGAAAAAATGGAGGTAAAAGAATCTTGAGCATTATTATCATGTGGGGGCAACTCATGAGAAGAGCAGTTGCATTATTTTGGAAAGGAGTGAAAAGAATGGGACAACACCATTTTTCCTTTATCAAAGCTCCACTGACCGGTGTACAATGAGATTGTGAAAATCCAGATTCAACTATTGCCATGCTTGTATGTGTCTATGGAAACTAATTAATATGCTCTTTTTTCTTTCTTTTTTTTTTTTTTTGGTTAATTGGGGAAAGAATACTAGGCGCTACGGCCGGATAATTAGTAAAAGAGAGTTGTTTCAGGACAATGGAATTTTAGACAGAATGTATATTTTTACATTTCTATTTTGTAATTAGGACTTGGGCCAAAATTTTTTGTGCGATATGTATGTGGTTACTTTGGATTTACATTCTTAACACTCTCTTAGGCTGTGTTTGGTAGGAACACGATGAGGGGATTTGTGGGTGATATGTGTTATCTATAATGTTGTATCACCCAGATTAATTTTAATTAAAACAAAGCATAAGAGGGTCTTTTATGGATTGATGCCATTGATTAGTTAGTGGATTATATGTTATGTCTTGTTGTTTGTTTTAAATTAGTTTGATCACCATTTTGATCAAAATAAAGTTGAACACTATCTTCCAAACCTATCTAGATTGGAAGAATATATAGCTTAGAGATTGGAGATAATTAAGACTTTTTCGATCGAGAGATTATAGCTCCAAAGTGTTTCCTTCTCTTTGCAAAGTTGCACTTTTTTTTTAATTTGTTTTTTCAGGTTTATATAAAGAAACAAGATTAATTTATATCTGCTCATTTATACACATTTGAGCTTAAATATCTATTTAAAGCTGCACAACAAGCTTAATTATCAGACTGATAATAACTACACAGCTTTTTCGTACACATAATGTTTGATTCCAATTCAGCAACGAAACGTGCATTTGCGCCCATGATATAGGGTATATAATATATATATATATATATATATAATTATATATACACAAACGATATGGATATGACTAAAAGCTTGTTGTTGCTTCTAAATGCCAATAGCATTATAGTTTTAGTACTATGTTTGGTTGGATTAGGGAGAGAGAAATTATTGATGATAAATAGGCTGTTCAATATGATAAATAGGTGTTCAATCAAAAAGTAGTAGCTGAGTAGCAAAAAAAAGTAGTAGCTAGTCTACACCAAGTTTCACGGCTATATAACTATATACGTGTATGCATATGGGCAACAAAATCTTTTACTTTTTTTTTTTTTAATCATTTGTGTATACTTACTATTTACAATAGATAGTTCCATGACTCCATCATGACAATAGAAATTAACTTTATGAAGGTTTTTTATTTTTTCATTTCCTTTTACTCATCAAAATTTGAGGCCCAAACTTTCTTATTAATAACAATTTATATAAGGGAGAATTTTAAAATAAAATTATTCTTGGTGCCACTTAATAATTTATATCTTAAGTAGTGTGTTTTTTTTGTTTCCACTCTATGTTTATAGCGTAAGTTTTAGGGTATAAATTATGAGTTTTTTAAGTATGTAATCAAACTTTTGGATAATTTTTTAAGATTTAACCATAAAATATCGAAATTAAATATTTAGCCATAACATGTAATATTTTATGTTATATATATACACGTTATGGCTAAATCCTTTAAACTTTATTTTTAAAATGACTAATTGCTTAACTAGCTCATAAATTAAAAGTGCAACACACATAAAATATATATTATTATTATGCCAAAAACGTGATATTCCTCAAAATTCCTCTTTATAAAACTGATGGATATGTCAAGCATGAACTTTTAATGACCGTAGGACTTTTTGTCCTTAAAAATTATATATTAATATGACATTCTAGTGGTCGCTTTACAGCCCAAAAAAAAAAAAAAAAAACTAGTGGTCAGTTTTTTTTTTCTTTTTAATAATAACTATGATGTGTACTTAATTTTGAAAAACAAAAAATTATCAAGCGGAGAACTGGTGAGTAATGATTATGAAGAAACAATGTTGGCAACATTATTACTAGTAAATATTATATCATATGTCAAGCAGAAATTTACGCCCTAATATGGTGATGGATCAACGTACATGGCATTGATAATGTAATTAGTGATTGTATTTTTTGGCCTACTTGTTACAACTAAAATACCAATATAATTAATTTCACTCATATTTTCTCTTAAACTAGGCTTTTTTAACTTCTTTCCCGTCCTTTTTTTTTTTTTTTTTTTCACAACATCTTTCAAGCTTCCCGTGACAGATCAATCAAGGTGACAAAGTATGAATAAGCAGGCCTGACCTATCCAGCCACATTTTGTACTATCGTTTTTTTTTTTTTTTGGGTCCCAACTTCTTTTCTATTGCCATATGATGATGTACGTGCATGCTGATACATATATCTTCGTGAAGATTTTTCTTTAAATATGTATGCGCAAAAATTAGGAACTTTGTGCCCACTATAAACATATTGATGAACTTATTTCCTTTTAAAAATATTAAGAATGTCCAAAAACTCGATGAGACCAAATTAATCTGAGGAAAAAAAAAACACTCAAAACTCAAATTGATTACTATTCATTTGATTTGGTATGAGGTTTTTCAATTTTTAACTGTCTTTTGTTTTTTTGTTTTCTATGATTGGCCATTTCAAAAAGGGAAATTGCAGTAAATAGATTTTTTTTTACTTTTTTAAAAAATAGCATATGTTTCAAGATATTAAAAGAATAACCATGTTAAGAATTTTATACAAAAAACAGTAAAAAAATATTACACAATGTGTTAGAAAATTTGTAACATTTCAACTTTTACTGTGTTAAAAAATTTGTAACATTTCAACTTTTACTTATTAAAATTTGAAGTGTTAAATTTTTTTTTACAAAAATATAAATATTTTTTTGTTATTATCTGTCATAAAATTCTTGACATGACTATTCTTTTAATATTTAGAAATATGCGCTAATTTTAAAAAACCCATTCCATTTTGGCTTATTTCTACAACTCACCATTTTAAAAAACCAAATCAAACAAACGTACTTCAACTTATATACATTTTAAAAATTTTAAATATTATGCATATAATTTATATAAATATTTCTACTGTATATGATTCAAAAGTATACAAGTAATTTATAATTAATTTAAATATGTAAAACCTCAGTGGCTTGGTTTTGTTTTTTCTTTTTTGTTTGGGGAGTCGGAGGTAAGAAAAAATGATTATAAGGACAAAAAGAAAAAGACATGAAAATGAGACAAAAATTTGAATGTATATATTATGTCTTATATATCATATAATCAAATTCACAAATTTGAATTTTTTAATGAGAAAATTAAAAATATAAGTGAGGTTCTATAGAATATAATTTTTTTTAAATACAAAGCAGCACTTATATTTTTTAATTTAATAATCAGTTACAATTTTTATTATTTATCATAACCATTTTTAATAGTCAAGCATACCAAAAAATCAGAGAATTATTTGGGGAGAAAAGATAAAAATAAATGAAGAATTTATTTAGTACCTCAAAGATGCCTCTACAATGCAATAAACGACAAGTCGTTTTCTTCCCATCTACCACGTTTGGTTTTTTCTTTTTTTCTTTCCTTAATATAAAAATAACAATACAATTTTTCTTTTTTCCCACTTAATCCCACGAATTTCTTCAAAATCGCAGATAGATCCAAGCCAGCTCCGATCGCGATTCACCCAGATGAAGTTGAAACGTTTCGCGTCGATCCCAATCGTGGCGGTGTTTGTGTCGCTGGGCTTCGTGTATTTCGCGACTGTGTTCGTCTTCATCGAAGATTGGGTTGGCTTGCGAACCTCTTCGGGCTCTCTGAACGCTCTCATCTTCACTCTCCTCGCTTCTCTCTGCCTCTTCTCTTTCTCTGTCTGTGTTCTCACCGACCCAGGTCACGTCCCAGCTTCTTATGTCCCTGATGTTGAACAAACTCGGATCTCTTATGTAAGTTTTGGACACTATTGCTTTTGTTATGAAATGGGTTTGAAGAAAATGGATGTCTTAACTTGAAAGAGCAAAGATTTTCTGTTCTTGTTTGAAAGTCAATTACTTTCAAAAGAGAGATTGTGGGCTTGGATTTTTTGTATTTTTTCCAATATTCCATTCAGGAGATTTGATTGCTATCATTTTGCTAGTGTGATCTAATAGACGATTTGGTATCTTTGGATAATGGAAAGACATGGATTAAAAGGCGAGTGAAACTAGTTGAAGATAAGTGAAAGTCCATTGGTATGGGATTTTGTGAACTTGTTTTTGTCTGAATGAAGTGTTTCTATTCATTTGTTGTGTTTTTTCCAACATTCAAGGAATTGGGCATGTGTGAATTCTATCAGAAAGTTTAAAGGATAGTTTTTTCTTGTACTGACAGAGTAAACAATCGAAGCTCTGTGACAAGTGTTCAACATATAAGCCTCCGAGGGCTCACCATTGCCGAGTTTGTAGAAGGTGTGTTTTGAGAATGGTAGGTTAGATCACCATTTATGACCTTTTTGTTTAGAGTGTTAATGAAATTGTTCTCTTGATGATTCTTTCTCTTGACTAAACTTAACGCAGGACCATCATTGTGTGTGGATAAATAATTGTGTTGGTTATTGGAATTATAAGGCCTTCTTTATGCTCATATTCTATGCTACGATCGGAAGCATCTATTCAACTGTATGGTTCTGCTCTGGTTCTTCCTTTCCTTTTTGTTTCACTACTATATAATGCCTTTATATTAATCTACGAAAATTTTGTTTTCGCTTAGGTCACGATTATCACAAGTACATTTCAGAAGGAGTGGGAATTCGGTGGATTGATTCCGCTCAAGGCGTTTTATGTGAGTAAGGATCAATTATTCTAAATTTCTTATCCAATTCAAAAGGCCATAAAGATTAACTTAACCAGTTAAATAACTTGGATTTTTTTTGCTGGTTTAATAAGGACCCAAATCCTAAAGAATACCGTATACTTTAGAAGGGTTGACCTACCTAATATTTAGACCGAAATTCTATGTCTATAGGCTTCCACAATGACGCTGCACGGATAATTTTTCCATTTTGACAGCTCTAATTTTGAATGAAATATTTTATGGGCTAAAGATTGATAAAAATCTCCTTCGATGATGTCTATTAAAGCAGCGAGAAACACGAATAATATTTCCATTCCAGTTCATGAAATCGAGTAATTTTTGAAGTTAGGTTAATCAGCCTATTGTTTCTGGTGAAAATATGTCATTCTCTAACTGGTTTGAATTTTTTCTCCATAATTGCACCAGATCATATGCAAATAATTTGTCGTGTTTAATCAGCCTGTTGTTTCTCGTGAACTATGACATCCTCTAAGGGATTTTAAGTTTTTCTTGCATCATTGAACCAGATTAAACTTTTTCACATGCTTAGGATTCAAGATTCTAGGAGTCTGCCGGCAGACTGGTTAACCATGCCACAATCCTTGAACTTTTATGTTATCATAAAGCATGTCAGTTCTTATCCTTTAATCAATTATCTGCATAATTTTTTTTCGTATAAAAAGAAGTAAATATATTTTGAGGCTTTTGTAGGTTATCTGTGGAATCATGATGGTTGCCTTGAGCTTGACGCTTGGAACACTTTGGGTTTGGCATATTTACCTAATCATCCACAATATGACGACCATAGAGGTTGGCTATTAGTTTCGAAAACCATTATCTTTTCTATGTTGTTTTCTTCTTTTGCTATGGGTAGTTATTGATGCAGAGAATTTAAAAAAAAAAAAGCAAATAGTTCATTTTTGGAATGATGGTTGAAGAAAATAGCCAATGTTTTCATAAATTAAGAAAATAGCCATCTTTTAACTACATGAGTCTTACATGATGTTGTAATTTTACCTTTATGCCCTTAATTCTTTATGGACTAATGACCAATTTCTTAATTTCTGTAAACATATAGCTATTTCATTGAAACGCGGCCTAGAATAGGGTCAAATAACAAATTGGCCCACTAAAATAATAATACTTTGGTCTCTTACTAGTATTATGAAGGGATTCGTGCATCATGGATGGCTAAGAAATCCGGACAGAACTATCGGCATCCGTTCAACCTTAGTGCTTACGAAAACATTACATTGGTCCGACTCTCACACTCTCATTTGCTTGCTCACATTTTATTTTTTGGTTTATGTTCATAAATCACGCACTCGTTATATATGAAACCTGCCAATGAGGTTAATCTCATGACTCTTGTTTCTTTCGATTAGATCTTAGGTCCAAACATGCTGAAATGGCTGTGTCCCGGTTCAGTAAGCCATTTGAAAGACGGTCTCACGTTCCCTGTTGCACGTGATGATTCGTAGACGGTTTCTCCTTCTCCCAAAGATTTCAGAGTATTGATAAGCACTCTGCAAATGAAATCATCACAAGAAAGAAATTGCGACTCTATACATAATACCGTTACACAACCACTACCAAGATTTCGGGTTCCATAACGAAGGTAACCACAACTCCTTCGGCGATTAGATATATTGGTGAGAAACAGAGTACCTAAAATATACTGTTGTAGGAATGTACATGTCAAACTCATAATATATATATATTAGATAGTCTTAGGTCATTCCAAACTATATGAATATTGTGGAAATTTTTGTTGGGGTTAAAGGAGTAATTTTATGCTTCATCTTAAAAAATAATTCCTTTTGTATTCATTTGTAAGAGCTTCAACATGTTGTGTTCACTTGGCATTGTGTGTTCAGAATTAGCTCATTTCAAGAGCTCCAGTTTCGAGCTATACCTGTAAAGACAATTTTTTGGTAGAAAACTAAAGACAGCCTTCGCTGTGAAATTTGTTGAACAGTCTAATTTCGTGATTATGTTTTAAATTTTTTGTTGAATAATATTTTCAAATTATATGCAGTGTCAATGCTATATTTGACACGAAAAATAGCATGTTTGTTACCTCAGAACAGATACTGATATATCACAAGTTTCAAATACTCCACTAAAAATACAACCACAGTTATAAGAACATGTCAATTGATTCTAAACCTAAGTAGTGCTGAAGCACGTGTGCCATAAGGGTTTTTATTTTTATAATAAAATCGTGTTTATATATAGATATATATATATATATATATATATATATATATATGATCTTGGTGTACATTTGTGGAGACAATCTGGACAAGAAGATTGCTCGGTTCCTATTCTTTGCTTTTGAAACATGGTGGCCAAATTCAAACTATGACTATTATTTAATCCGAAATTTGAATCTATAAAGTAACAAGACAAATCAGAGTAATGGAAAACATTTTAGAGTTATCAAACTCACTGCTCTAATTCACACCATTTAAAAACTCTAGTCTTGCAATGAAGAAGGTAACAATGGAACAGCGCCGTTTGTTGAACTTGCTGAACGAACCGATTTCTCGAAAATTTCGGCCTTTCGATGCTCGTAATAAGCTCTTGTACGAGAATCCATATTGGAAGTGTCCATCATCATGATTCTATCGTCTCTCTCCTTTTGCTCTCTGTCGTTCTTGTCCATCATTATTTTCAATTCCACTTCGGCCTTTCTTCGCTCTCTTTCGTTCGCCTCCTCCAAAATCTGCAACTTTCTTTCTTCGGCAAGAGCCTTTCGCGTATCACTCTCGCTTGGTTGGTTCTCAAAACAAGACATCAAATCACATAAAGAAGAGCTTGAATTGCCGACTAACTTACTTTTCTTCTGTGATTTTTGAGTTTCAAGAATTTCAGAAGGCGCCGAAGATATGTGTGGAAAATCACCAACTGCGCTCGATTTAGAGACTCTTTTCCTTCGTATCGGTAAATCTTGCCACTTACTACTTTTCCGCAAAATCTCCCAACAATGATCGAACGGGAACTTTTTCTTCTCGAGCTCAATGTAAAGCAATTTCGCTTGTAGAATCTACACATGGACTAATATTAAGACCGAAAAAAGGCGACAAATCATCCAAAAAAAATTCAGCAACAACACTAACAAAAGAAGAAATCTTACCGCATCACCTTTGGTCATTCCATTTTGTTGCTTATTTTCTATTTGAGAGAGGCATTCATGAAATTTCTTGCAACTTCTCATGATTATGCCCCAACGAGATTGAATAGAAGTCGACGATCGAACACTTTGATCATCGGCGTTCTTAGCGTAATTCTCCGAAACTCGGCCCCAAAAATTATCAGACCTTTGCAAGGTACCAACGATGGGGTCTTGAATCATGGCCAACCAAGCATTGCATATTGCTATGTCTTGACTATTTGTGAATGACTTACCACGTTTTGCATGGTTTTGTTTCTCTTCCATTGTGAAAAAAAAAAAAAATTATGAGATAAAAGGATTAGAAGATACAACAATGGAATTCATTGATGGAAAAATAAAAAATAAAAGGTATTTATAGCATTAAAGGACGTGATAATATTGCTAGGAAAAGATCAAAGTCAATTAAATGCCAAAATTTGGCATATTCTGTATTTGGTACAAAATTTGGTACTAAACTAAAGATAGGAATAGGATACGTCGGATTTTGCATAAGAAATGGCACTAATTAAGGCTGACTTTAATGATCTGTAACAACTTATAGCATTGATATGTAAATTTGGCATTTTATTGGTTTTACCCTTAATTTAGATACCAAATATGAGAAATTTTGAAAAATGTACTACTTTTGTATAATTTGTTTTGAAAAATATTTTGCAGTTCATCATATTTTACTAGTGAATTTAGCTTTAATTAAATTGTCATCCTTAAATTATTTGAAACTATAATTATTTGGTATGTCAAAGGTTGTTACAACGTTTGAATTCAATGGTTCTAAGTTTTTCTATTTGCATTAATCGTAAAAAGAATCCTTAAATTTGTATCGGTCTCACACATGCAAAAATTTATTGCAGGGTATAAAAAATAGCAAAAACAATATATATATATATATATATATATATATAATACACAGATGATAATTGGATCATGACAAAAATGTTCCTTATAAGCATACCGTATAACAAATGGAGATTGACTATTGTATTTGGTCGAGCCCGTACTAAGTGTCCCTAAAAAATAACAACTCATTTATTTCTTTTTAATATTTTTACATGCAAAATTAAGATGAGATTTTTATAGATGAATATTAAAGACGAGTGAATAAATTATTATGGTCCAGTTGGGATATGAGCTCCCACCGAATTTCCTAAACTTTGTCAATTTACCTCGTGTGTTTATTAATCTTTCAAATTTCGTATTTTATGATTCACTTAATATTTTATTACTTTTATCTCTTCTCAAATATATCTCTAACTCATCGTTCCCTCTGTGTATAAACTATATATATATATATATATAAATTCATGTCATCAAACACAATATTGGTATACAATAATATGACAATATGCCCTAAACTAAGATTATGAGGGGCTTGTACTAATACATTTTAACAATAGTGATACTAAGACAAAAATTAAAAAATTTAGGAGGAGCTAAAAATAATTTAAAAATTAAAATTTTAGGCTACAAATTACAATCACCACCTACAAGTAGAATAAACAATTAATGCAACTAATAAAGCATATTTAATTGTGAAATTAACAAACTCTTTTGCAAAACGGCATAAAAGAATCCATGTCTCAACAATTAGTGGATCAAACATATTCTATTATATCGCACAAGTTGTACGCTTTAGACACCATTGTACAGCCAAAATTGCACACAGAAAACCAATAAGAAGCCCTCGGAACTATAGCACACATGACATATACATAAACGCACACACAGAGATATATATATATATATATATATATAATTATATGTAATCAGCAATTATAGGATGCTTATATGCATGCATGCATATATAATCAACTGTTTAATTATTTGGTAGGCTTGTCAATTGTCATTAATATATGGTAAAAAAGTTTTGGACTCTTCATATTACATCCATACTATATGGACAATCCATAGAGGGTCTCTGTCAGATCATGCATTTACTGACGTGGCGATAAGCATATGTTGATTTTAAATTATGATCAGAATGAATACTGTATGAGAAAGAACATGTAATATGGTATCCAATAATTTCCACACACAAATATATATATATATATATATATATATACATTTTTGTGGTAGGGACAGCCATGAGTGAAAGGGAAATATATGGATGGGTAGGACACAGCTGGTAGGGCTGGGCAGCTAGTTATGGTGTGTTTTCTTGTTAATAATTTATTTACTTTGTGAATGTTAGTCTCTATATATAGTTGAATACACAAATGTTTATAATTATTTATGAATGAATGTTGGCAAGTTGGCAAAGAACCTCAAGTTATATTGTGATATTGATCTATATAGTACAAATATAATTAGTGCTGGTAATTAGATGGAAAGTGACTATGCAACAAACATACTGCAAAAATAGATTTCAACAAAATTTCAAATACACAAACAGAGGAAAATAAAATTAATTCAGTTTTTCGGAATGTGAAAGCTCCAAATTTTTATAGAACACTAGTCATGTTAATTTATGAGAAACTACTATGTTTGTATTTTTTTATTTGTTGAAATAGAAAAAATATATCATGTAAAAGCGTAACAAAATTATACCTTATATAAAATTAGTGACAGTTGACCAAATATGTGTTTGTGTATACTCAGTGTCACATAGACTATTTTTTGAAAATTTTAAATTGCAACACATATGTAACTGTTTGTAAGAATAAGATATAATTTTAATACGTTTGAAAAAATATATTGAGTACTTTATATATTAAAAAAATAAATGGTATGAGCCTTATATTTTGTATAAATAGAGAGGATTTTCTTTTTTCTACTTTCTCTCAGTTTACTATGGTATGTATAATGTTCCTAATTAGCGATTGGGTCAATCTTCCTATAATAGAGAATATGTAATTAATATGGTGTGTGTAATTGTTTTCATTCTAAGCATTGATGAGGCAAGATCTCTAATACTAAAAATTAGAAGAACAAATCGTATCCACGCTGTTATAGTAAGCTGTCAAAATTAACTGATCATAATCAAATCATATGCATTAACTTAATAAATACAAGAAATCTTCACACAAATAAAATGAAGTGATCACAAGAGCAAGAAACCTCAACCTTGTATGTGAGTGTCAACCATGTGACGATACCTAAGGCAGGATCAAGATCCATCATAAATAAACTATAAAAATAATGCATATTATTCTATTAAATTAATATACTAATTATTTCTAAAATATTTTAATATTGATATATATCATATTTATAATTATGTCACGACATTCCGTTGCACTTTTTTTTTTTCGTTTATTGGTTCTATAAATCATAGAACACCTAATGCATTGAAAATATCTTATTTTAAACGTACGGGTATGAGATTCAAAGAAATGTGTATTTTAATGAGAAAACAAAACGAAAAAACAGATTCAGCGATATTAGCTGGCTTTAGAATATTTTGTACGTGATGTTAAATCATTTTTCACTTTATTTCAACGGGATAATATTTAATATTGTGCGATTTAGTGCAATAAATTTTGGAGAATAGTTCAGACACAATGTGATGAGAAGTGGAAAATTGAAACCGAAACAAAATAATTGATATCCCCAACATAGTTATATTATTATGAGTTGCAAAAACAATTCTAATTGGCAGATCTGGGATCCCAATTCGGATCCCAATAAATCACTCTCTTGTTCTTTTCCTGTCTACTAGTAGAGTATGACGGCCAATCAGCATTAGAATATTGGGAGAATTGCAAAAGAAAGAAATAAAAAAATAAGAAGACATTTTAAGCCACTTAATCATTTATGTACTATGTGCTCTCTTAATTTTTATTTTATATTTATAGTATAAAAATAAAGGTAGAATATAGTGCAATACAAAAAACTACATAGATGAAAATAGTGAGTAAAAAAATGAGGTCAAAATCTCCCTTAGATATTTGGTATAAATTATTTTCAACCTTATTTTTTATTATTTGTTGTGCATAAGCAGTTTTTAATATTAAAATTAGATGTAACTTTTCGATTATATTGTTGTAGTTAACATTTTTGTATCATTACCTACGTCCATCTCGATCCATTTAATGAGTTAAAAGAGTTAATATCCATACTAATATTGGAAAATTTTTGGGGCTAGTCTATTTTTAAACCATATTAAAAAAAGATAATAGTTTTTATATTAGTTGAATGGTAGATCTATTTTTTTTTTATATAGACAATAAGTAGACGAAAATACCATTTATTTTTAATAAATATTTTTACTATTGACCATGGTAAATTGTTTATGCACCAAAAACAGACTATTTGTCTTAAAAAATGGAAGTTGTGGACTTTTTTTTTAACCAGTTCTAAAATTAGATTTTTTTTTTTAGCTATTAAACCGTTTCTAATAAATGAAACATGGATAAAGGAAGTTATTTTTCTATTTGCCTTGCAATTTAACAAAAATGTCAAAAAACTCCTTTACGTAATGTCCTTATAATTAAAGAAAATTTTCATATAAATTCTTCTTGTGCTCCTATTTAACTTTTTGCATTTATAATTTTGCCTATAATTTTTTGTAACAAATTTCAATTTAACCCAATATAATTTATAAATGTGATATGATTTTTTCTTTCAATTTATTTATAATAATAATATAATTTTGTGCCCTTACTCATAAGAATTCTGGATCCGTACTTGCATAGTACTAATAGTAATTTGTGGTAATTAACTGAGTAGCCAAAAATATGTGTTAGTATTTACTGAGTTGGCTTGTAGTTAATTACTTTAAAAATTTAGTATTTATTTTTATTATTGTATAAATTTTTAATATTTTTCTACTTCACCTATGTATATCACTACAACCATCCAATTGACTATTCTCAAGTTCTCTCTTGGGCCCGTTTCTTGCTTTATTGGGGATGCCATTGTCGAGTTGTCATGAGCTGTGGAGCTTTGTGAATTTTTTCAACTCGGCATGCTCATTTTATGGCTGATCATGCTTTCCAATTAGGGTTTGGCACCGATGTGCTTACGCTTTACGCGCTGCCAGTTTTGAGGCTTGATTTCACCTATAAAATTCAATAAAATCTTAGGATGTGTATTTACAAATTTATGCCTAGCCTAATTAAAAGCTAATAAATTAACTTTTTGAAAAAAAATAATTAAATTTCAATGAGCTTCCTATTCGAGTTTAGACCCTTTGTCCCTGTAATGACCTGAACCAAGACCACTTTATCAGGAACTTATTTTCTATTTTTGAGACTAATGGCTTGTAAGATTATTGTGGTTACAATAATTTTGAGGGAAAATCTTTAGTTTCGTCAAATCTGGCCAATTTCAACTGCGTATAATTATTAATGCAAATAGAATTATTTTGCATTTTTGAATTTTAAGGCATGTTAGGAATTGAAATTTGGCTCCAAAATGATATCAAAATTCCAAATTTTTCAAATTGAGCCAATTGGGGTATTTTTATAATTTATGAATGTATACCAATTAATTTATTATAAGTTGGCCAAATAAACTCTTAACTTAAAAGGTTTATTTATTTTTTTTTTTTACCCATTAGGGTTTATTTCTTTTCCATCTTTTCTTCTCTCTCAGCCGCACCTCTCCCTCATCTCAACTCACTCCCTCCATCCAGCCGGCCACCCCAACCCGCCGCCGTTCAGCCAAGCCACCGCGCCGGCAAGAGCCCGCAGCCCGCGCTCCCCAGCGCCCGTGCGCCGTTGCTCCTCCCGCCTCGCCGCCGTCGAGCGTCCCCCCTCTGGGCAGCTCCAGCTCGCGCGAGACCCCGCGCCGGGCCTTTCGGCCCTCACCGCGCCTCTGCGCGCGGCCTCCAGCCGCTGGGCCTCCCTGGTGGCCCTCTAGTCGCGGCCCGAGCGAGCCCAGCCCGACGCTCCGACCACGACGCCTCCGCCCAATTGCGACTCAGCGCAGCCCCTCGTCGCGAGCTGCCTCGCCGCGCTCCTCCGCGCGTCCCCGAACCAGCGCGCCTCGCTGTCCTTGACGAGCCGCCGCCCTTCCCTCCTCCGCGCGAGCGTCTTTGTTCTCGAGCAGCCCCGGCGAGCCCCCGTGCGCCTCTCCCTCCCTCTCGCGAGCCCAATCCTCCGCGCTGGTCCGGCTCTGCCCAAACGCCGCCTCCTTCGCGCGCCTCCTCCGCGCGACGGCCGCCGCCCTTCGCTTCTCGCCGCGTCCTCCTCGCCACGAGCCCCGCGTGCCCTTGCCCAGCGCTGCCTCTCCGTGAGCCACGCCGGGCCCAGCTCCGCTGTGCAGCCGCGCAAGCTCCGCGCGCCGCCTCTCCGCGAGCCGTGCGCCTCCAACCCCGCCTCCGCGTACCGCAGTGCCGAGCCCAGTTGTTAGCAGCGGCATTTCGCTGCCTTTGTTGTGTTTGGGCACGCCCCGAGTCGCCGTTCGAGGTAAAACTCGAACTCGGAATGTGAATGTTCGTTCAAACTTTTGTTAACTCGCGATTTTGTGACCTTGGCCTTAAGACGGTTAGCATCGATTTGCTTGGCACGTTTAATATTCTTTATTATAATTAAATGAACCATGGGCGTAGTTTCTCATTTCATTTTCTCGGATGACTTGATTTCGTGTGGTTCGCATAATGGTTATTCGAGTCTTGTTTGACTATTTGGCTGGCTTTATCTCTTTATTTGTGAAATTTGTACTCGAATTTATTAATGTCGAAAATCTTTATTTTCGCGGGTTCGTGTTTACGAGGATTTTAGTAGGTTGTTTAGTGGATTATTGTGCTAGAAATTTAAATCTCTTTTCGAGTTTGGTTAGATAATATCGCGGCAAGTATATTATCTTGATATGATGTTTTTATGCGAGATTGGTGTAATAAACCGTTTCAGAGTCTTTTGAATTATAAACGTGTTGAACTGGCGACTTTTAGTTCTTTAGCATTGTGAAATTCGTGGGATTGTGTCATTTTGGAAAATGAAATTATCAAGAGGGGTAATATGAATTCGTATTTTAGAAACCATGTGAAAACTATGATGGTGTTTGAGTTGTTCGGTTTTGAAAACTCACAGTGGTAAACACATAAGGGCAAGGTCAAAATTGTGTCGTTGGCATGCTTTTGATGATTTGTTTATAGTGACTTTAAAAGTGCTTTTGCATGTGTTTTGGGATAACGTTTGGTTGGCGAAATTATGTCAAGGCTTGAAAAACTTTGGTTATTATTAATTTAAAATATCACGGCAAACGGGCTAAAATGAGTTAGCATGTTTTTATGGGCTTGGTGCTTTATTATGTTTCGTGGCCTTGTTGAACTTGGCAATTCGAGTGCTTAGGCATTACGAGACTTCGTGAGTTAGCGTCGTTTTGGAAATCTAGAAAATCCACCAAGAAGTGTGGTTTTTGATAAAATATGATCAGAGAATGTAGCAGAGTAACACAATTTTCTATTTTGTGTATTTTGTAAAAGAAATTAATTTGAATATTATCTTAATAGGCAACATATTGAGAATTTTCTTAAATGAATAAAATTAATAAAAAGAAAATTGTGAGATCTTGAGGATTTGGTTTTTGTTGCACGAGCATTGGTTGTATTGGATTGTAATTTTTGTAAACGTGGCCGTTTGAGCTTAAAACGATTATCGAGTCGTGGGTCCGAGCGTTTCGCGTCTTGCTTTTGTTTAAGTTCGAAACTTGATTCGATTTCTTTTATTCTCGTGCTTTGCGCAGGATCGTTAACAATGCAAGTTCGAACGCTCAACCCTTCACCGCCATTAAGGTATAAGCGGGCGGTTGGAAACAAAGTATTAGCGCTAAGCCACGACAACATTCTCTGTGACTTTCTTTTGAGGTTTAAATGTCCATTGGTCTATTGTGAATCCGAGCCGCTGAGGCTCGGTGTTGAATTATAATTATATTGAAATTAATTATGATAAATGATAAAAAATTGCCTGTGTGGTTGTTGTGACGGATTGTGACCGAAATTAGTTCGGTGCTGGGTTGAAATTAGGTGAAGGCTTCGGCCGGGATATCCGAAAAACAGGGGAAACTCTGCCGGATTTTCGGCTCGAAGTTTTGTTACGTAGTAAAACTAAGTCGGAAACAAATTAGATTAAAGAATCCCTTTCTCGTCTAGTTAAATCAAACAATATGCCTGTTGGCTATGGGATTGACAGATAAATCTAAGTCTCCAACGAACGGAACGAGAACACTTCAAATTACAATTTGATACTCTATTTGCCCACTCTTGGTTAAAGACTGGCTTTGAGTAGTCCGTCAATCATTAGAGCAATTATTCGACTTTTGTCTAGTAGAAAGTGGCTTTTGACCCTATTACTCGCGTGTTGGACAGATTTGTCGCACGACGAGTTTCAAGGGAGGACGCCACTAGGAGAGAGAGCCGCGAGGATCGAGGCAAGAGGCTTAGGACCTCAGGTAAGTGGATCTCCACTGTGGCACGGGCAAACTTTACAATGCTTGAATAAATTATGAATGTGTTGAGGTTATATTAAGCATACGATGCTTATAAAATTGTGGCTATTAAACTGTATGGATCTCAATTCTTGCTAGTGCCGTGAATACAGGCTCTTGATCACGTTCGTATTGTTTGTGCAACGAGTCTGCAGGTATGGGACTGTAGGTTCGTTTATGATAGGTTGTGTTTTCTAGGTGTGTATTGGTGCGTGTGTTCACTTATATGTTTATCTGTCTGTGGGTATGGGACCACAGACATAAAACTACTCAACTTCGTAGTTCAGGTTCTAGTGTAAGGTGTAGGTCTGCTTGTGTGTGTATATGCTAGTATGACTTATCTGTCTGCGGGTATGGGACCACAGGCATAAAACTGTTTCTGTTGTTGTTGAGACTTTATTGCAGGTCAAAGAGAAAACTCTAAGACAAGCCAAGGGAAGCGGAAGCAATGTATGTACACGGGTAGGGCCCGACGGGGCCGCAAGTCATGATCGGTCCCGAAATAGCCCGACGGGGTCACTTATCATATTTCGGGGCGGCCTGAGAGCCTAGGGGAGGTCGGTGGACGACCTTCCTCTGTGTGAGTACCTTGCTCATTTGGGTGGGGCCCGACGGGGCCGCGATCATGATTTGGTTCCGAAATAGCCCGACGGGGCCATCTTGTATGACAGATTTCGGAGCGACCCGAGGGACCTCGCGGAGGTCAACGAACCACCTTTCAGAACGGCCCGAGGGGCCTTGGAGAGGAGAGCCACGGCCCTCCCCACAGTTTATGATGTGACGATCCGGATCGGCCCGACAGGGTAAAGTGCAGTATTGAATTCCGAAACGACCCGACGGGGTCATTGGCCGTAAAAGGTTTCGGAATGGGCAGAGAGGCCCAAGGAGGATGAGTCCTCACAAGCATAAAGAATGTCGGGACGGTCCGAGGGGCCAAAATCCATAACATGTCCCGAACCGACCCGATGGGTTTTGAGGAGGTCGGTAGACGACCTTCCTCTTCATATGCTGTGTGCTACGATTTTGATTGATTCCGAGATCGCCCGACGGGGCCATTGTCTGTGTGAGGTTTCGGAACGACCCGATGGGTCTTGAGGAGGTCGGTAGACGACCTTCCTCTTCATATGCTGTGTGCTGCGATTTTGATCGATTCCGAGATTGCCCGACGGGGCCATTGTCTGTGTGAGGTTTCGGAACGACTCACAGGGGGTTCAGAGTCGTATTAGTTCTAGAACAACCCGTAATGGGTCTAAAGGTGTATTAAATTATAAAAACGACCCGCGAATGGGTCCAGATGTGTATTAAATTCTAGAACGACCCGAGATAGGGTCTAGATGTTTATAAGTTCTAGAACAACCCGCGAATGGGGTTAGATATGTGTTAAATTCTAGAACGATCTGCAAGAGTTCTAGATTGTGTATAAGTTATTGAACGACCCGCAATGGGTCTAAGTGTGTATTAAATTTTAGAATAACCCGCGAAGAGGTTTGGATATTTATATGAGTTCTAGATCGACCCGCAAGAGGTCTAGAGGAGGGGTGAGGCTGACGAGACCTTCCCAATAGTATAGAATCCAGAATTCTTAAATAGTAAATTATGTGCACACGTATTTTTCTAAGTTAAGTCAGAGAGTTGTGAACTTGAGTGAGATTAGAACAAATTATGAGCTTGACTTTTGAGTCGAGATTAATGGGTCATTAAGCCCGACCTCGTTCCAAGTCACAATTTCTTTTACAGGTATTGTATCCCGCGTAGGTTCAGTGCCTTAACTCTGAAATCTACTTCGCGGGCAAGGTTGCATAAGAGTGATATGTACTCTTCGGACTATGACGACTCGATTATCGAATCCGTCCTTTCATTAGATTAATGTATTGTAATATCCATTGATTGTTCGTTACCTGCAGACTTAGCAACCTACTTACCTAATCTACTTACTGGGCTATTAGCTCAGTAGTGTGCTCGTGTCGCAGGTATCTTATCAAGAAAGAAGAAAGGGCGAAGCGATAACGACGGGAACAGTGAGTGTATACGGGACCGACCTGTAAAACTTCACGTGGGCTACCGGCTAGTCGTTGGCAAAGAAAAGTTTTAAATTCCGCATATTTTGTAAATGTTAAAATTAAACTTATTTTGGTTATGGTGAGGATTGGTGAACCTCATATTTAATATTAAAAGCTTGGTTTTGTAACTTAATTTAAAAAGTTCAAATTTGACCGTATTTTTTTAAGAACCAAAATACCGTTGTGAGTTTTGGGTCGTTACAGTCCCTCTTTTTCTGTCTTTTTTTTTTTTTCTATGAGGAATTTCTTGTTTCGCATCACATGCTGCCCTATTATTTATTTCTCCATCTTTATTCGTACATTTGGAGGTATATATGAATGATGGAGGGTCATGGTATCATGATATGTGATATGTGTCACCATTAGGATAAGTATCAAAATGACCTAGTTGTAATAATTAATCTCTCTCTATTTCTAGTACGTTAACTTGATTATGTCACTTCCTTCATTTAAAATTAAAAAATCATGAAAATAGGACATATATCTTGTCAGCTTGTCTGGTCTTATTGATTTGTTAATGGGAATGATTAGTAAATTAAAAAATAAAAAAAGTATGGAAACATTTGTTAGCACGTGGTAAAATCACAAGCCACATCTATTTTTGCATTAGTTTATTTGTGAATTCCCATTGGCTGCTCAATTAATCAAATTTTTTAGTCGGTATTATTGCCACTAAAGCAACTCAATCATCAATTCTTAACCCAAAAAAAAAAAAAAAAACTCAATCATGAAATTGGTAGCCCCACAAATTTATACCATGAGGTATTAATTCATTAAGGTTAACCAAACACAACAAGAACATTGAAAATGGAAAATTTTAAATAAAGCGACTAGAACTCTAATTATGTCGACCAACTCCAAAGATTTGGCCACGAGGGAAAAAAAACAAATTGCAATTTTATCTACCCATCTCTATCTATTTATTCGTATATATTTATATAGTCATTTAAAAAATTAGCTATTTTAAAGGTAAAGTTTGAAATATTAAGTCCTAGTTTCATGAAATTATGGTAATATACGTGTAACATAATATGTTACTAATATGTTACATGTAACATATTACGTTCATAATATGTTACTATTATGTTACACGTATATTACGCTTAAATCCTTAATCTTGATATTTTAATTAAGGTTAAATCCTTCAAATCTTACCTTTAATATGTGGAGAATTTCAAAATAAAGCCGTTTTTAATGTCACTTACTAATATATGCCTCAAATAATGTGCTCCATTTATTTTCATTCTATGCTTGTAGTGTAAATTTTAGGATATAAATTAAAAATGCAACTCATATGGGGTATATATTATCATTGTGTCAAGAATAGAGCATTCTTCAAAATCTCCCTTAAGATGACTAATTTCTTAACTAGCCTAAATATTTATTATTACTAGTGAAAGAAAAGTAATATGAACAAAGAATATTCTTTTATGGAAAAAAAAAATTATGTAATTAGTTAGAGATCTTAGTATATTTTGGTGCAAAAGTTATGGTTGGAAAATTGTAAAGGTATGGTTGGAAATAGCCTAAGAACTAGAACCCACGACTAGACGCAAATGTATTCAAAAAGAAAATGTTAAAACATGTCTCATACATTTATTAGTAAATTACTAAACCAGAGACGAAGATGTTGAATCTCAACTTTGATGTACCTCAAATTAACCAAAACGATTGTAATCAATTATAGCACTGTAAATAAAAACTTAACAAGCATTAAAGTGACAAGAAAAAAAAAAAAAAGACATTAAATGAAACTAGAACAAAAGTTCAGTTGCTAATGGCAATTTAATTTCCCATACGAACGGGGTCATGGGGCTTACATTGTAGTTAATATTTTCAATTTAATACTCAATTAATAAGATTTTAATTTGATTCAATTTTGAGCATTTTATTATAATTTGATTTAATTATTTAATATATTTTTATAATAGACTAGATAGTACGAGAATAAACTAAGATTCCTATGGGAATTCTCCATATCTATTTTTCTATTAAAAAAGGTGATAAAGAGCAATTCTCCCATGAGGATTCTCTATCCTCATCTCTGTCTCCATCCACAGTACTCTTTCTGAAGCAGAGATGTAGATAATTTTGAGACGGGAATAAAAACGCAGTACACATTCAAGTCCTGCCCCTCTTCAGTGTCATCACTAATCATATAGAACAAGAATAAAAAGCCAATAATATCTAAGAGCTAGTGTAAATGGGCTGGGTCACATTATTTATAATATATTCAAATACGACCCCTCACACCTTGGAGCTCATGCTATTCTCTTTTTTTTTTCCCCTTATAAATCTATCAAAACTGAAAAAAAAAAAAAAAAGACATGATGCCACAATAATATCGTGAACTTGGACTGCAATTAGGATTTGATTCATCAAAAAAAAAAAAAACTTATTTCCTAAAAAAAGAAATTTATTTAGTAATTTTTTTTCTAGAGATATTTAAGGATTTAGCCAAAGTTTAGACTAAGTTTTTAGGAACTAGTCATAGTTTTAGAAATTTAAGAAATTAGCCATTTTAATTTTTTATTTTATCACAATTGATGAAAATTTTGGTAATGGTAGGTTTAGTTTGCTTTTTTAAGTTGAATGAGCCAAATTTTTTGAGATTTTTTATTTGATTTTGGCGGTTTTTTTAAGTAAATATCATAGATACTTATGTCAATTAAGGTATTTAATGACTATTTTTTTAATTTTGACATTCTAGGGCTAATCCTTCAAACTTTACACTAATTTCTTAACTAGCCCTTTTTTCTATCTATTATTGCAATTGAATCCATTGGCTAAGAGCCATGCTGAGATGGAATTATAACTGCAAGTTCATTAAATTTTTAATATGATTTTTGCACCAGTGGCCCCTATACTTATCTAGCTGTCGCACTTAAGTACCTGTTCTCTTATTATTGGCAATTAACCACCCAAACTTAAAGTTTTTGGCAATTGCACTCAAATTGATATCGTCCAATCATATTTGGACGGGAATCGGCACATGCCTCAAATGTGAGCTTTTAATAAGGCTTAAATATTTATTTTAAAAAAATAAACTAAACATAAATTATAAAATTAAAAATATATAATATATAGTTTTTTCAATATTTTGAACTCTCCTCACTCCCTTTTATTTTCCTTCTCTTTTCTTTCTTAAGTCTATGTGATGGATAACTATACACACAAAAAGCTTAATAAAGGCTCATTGAGCTAGCTGGTGTGATTGTAGTCTCTAATACCGTCAAGTTTAGTCGTGAAAAAGACGACTCGCGAGAATAGATTTGGATGAGTTTTGGGTTTCATAGGTTTCATCAACATCATTTTGATGCATATTTAGGTTTCTTGGGTTTTTAGATTGTTGTTTACAACAACTTTTAGGCGTCTCGGATTTCTTGAGTTTTTATATAAATTAAAAACACAAAATCTAGAAGTGGCATTTTACTAGAAATTAACTTTACTTTTTTCTTTATTTTCCATTCTAGGCCCTTTTTTTTCCCAAAAGGTTTTTCATAAAAGAAGAATTCAATCTTTTTGTTCTTTTTTTTTTTTTTTCAAATTCAAGTGAAGTTTACACATAGGCATGCAAGTCTTTCTACACTATTATAGATTGAAATTGTGACAAAAAAAAAAAACTGAAAAAATGCAACATTTGGATTGTGTATACTATCTTTTTTTTTTCTTTCATGTTTATTAATGTGGGTTTTTTATTAATTTGGATTTTTCCATAAAATCGTTACGGACCTAAGCTGTATTTGATGTTGTTGTTATTATTTTTTTTCTTAAGTAGACGGAAGTTTGGTTAGTTGTCACTGGTTCCCTTAATTTTTTTTTAACTTTTTCTTTTTTAATAGAGTCTTTGATCGTTCTTTAATTATGAACTCAAAGATTTTTTTTATTTGATTTTTATCTTATTTAATTTTTTCAATATAATAACAAAAATGCCTTAAGCAAAAGCTCACATGAGAAGCATGTGTCAAATTCCATCCAAATTTGGATGGACTATCCTGATTTGAGTGACACATTACCAAAGACTTGATGAAGTTTGGGGGGTTGATTGCCAAAAATACAAAGATAGATATCAAAGTGCCACAACTCGATAATTATAAGGACCTCTCTGCAAAAAACCTTTTTTATTATTATTATCTTTTGTTTTTTTCTTGTTATTATTCTTATTCGTTTGGTTGGATTGTAGCTTATTAATACACACACATTTATTACGTTTAAACTTTAAACAATAACCCAATAATAATATTTTTGCGTGGCAAAAAAAAAAAAAAAAAAACCCAATAATAATAATAATACCAAACCAGCCTCCAAGAGTCCACACAAAATTGCACAAATACGTGTATATCTATCTACACAAAAAAACATACAAACACACATAATGATATCGATATATAAACACACACACACACAGTCTTTCGATAAGAGAAACCACAGATTTGAGAACACAAACAAGTGGAAGAGTTTCAGAAGCCATCTTTAATCTTCACGTTATTTATAACAACCTCTTCCACACTGACAGCTCTATATATCTCTCTCTCTCTCTCTCTCTCTCTCTGTTTCTCTCTCTAAACATCTATATATATATACATATATATACACACACACCATATTGCCAGAGAATACAAGAACTGAAACGCAGAGCTACGTCGTCTCCGGATAAAAAGGTTAGCGCTTTTTTTTTTTTTTTTTTGCCTTTTCTCTGACGGAATATTCAACAGAGATCTTTTGTCTCTGTTTTCCTTTTCCTTAACCTCTGTTTGGCTTCTGAGAAAGCAGAGTAACGTAGAGACATTTTAGGATTTTGTTGTCGAATAGGAATTTGTATCTCGGAGCTTGCTCATTAGTGATTGCTTAACTTGAAATGGGTATTTCTTATGAGTTTTTCAGATTTTATTTTTATTTTTTTAATCCTGTGTAGGAATAAATAAATTCCAGGCGTTAAAGATCACTAAAAAGGAAAAATCAGTTTGCCACTTTCTTTCTTTACCTGGATTTTCTGGTCAAGCAAACAGAAAACTTTAAAAAAGAAAAAAAAAAAAAAACTATTACCTTCTTCAGCCAAAATCCAAAATTCAGAGTCCTGATTTTTGTTGTTCTAATCTTTATAGTTTCATGCCATATTTGGCATTTACCATCATAATTATCTCATGCCCACTTGTAATTCCCTTATAATGTCAAGCTTATCGTTCAACCCTTTTTTTCATACAAAATTATCAACCAAAAAAAAAGAAAAAAAACCCTCAAATTTTTGTTTATAATTATATTTTTTTCCGGGCCGCCAATGATTTAAACCCTTGATTTTGTTTATTAACTTTTTATTGGGTTGAGTTTGTCAGAAAGAGAGCCAATACTATTGTGAATCGGAATAGTAGTGAAAAGGCCGATTAGAAGATGAAGAACTCGGTCTCCGATCACAGCTTTTACATCGAAAGCGAAGAAGAAGAAGAAGATGATGATAATGATCAAGAAAAACAGTTTCACAAAGGCGAAGAAGAAGGCGACGGAGACGAATCTGATTCTTCAGATTATTCAGAGGAAAATCAGCCTCAGAACAAACCCAGCTCCTACAATACTTCATGGCCTCAGAGTTACAGGTATAAATTGATTGGACTTTTATAGCCTCTCTGTTTTTTTTTTTTTTTTTTTTTTTTTAAGGATTCATGGTAATTCAATTAGTCTTTTATTAGATGTTTATTTGTTTTTTAGGTTAATGTAGGTTATGGTAATGGGACAATTATACTTCGAATTTGATTCTTTGGATCTGTGTTTAACCTTTTGAGACAGTATGTGTAGTGGCTTTTTCTTTTGATTTTGGCCTTTTTTAATTGCAATTATCTTAGTGAGAAGAAGGGTTTAATTAATTTGATATTAAAAAGTTCACATTAAAAAATTCATGTGTTCATACTTTGATCAAATAATTCCATGAGTCAAGTGTTGAAGGGGAAAAAAAAAAGTTGTTTACTATACAATCATTAACAAATTTATTAACCGCGTAGATTTACACTATCAACTGTGGTGAAGCATGTAGGACCCAAGTTTAATTACACAATTGACTGAACAAAGAAATTGTGATGATAGAAAAGTCTCTGGTTTGGCTATTTAGAGAATTCTAGGGGGAAAAGAAAACTCTAGATTTGCTACCATTTTTTTGATCAATGATCTGTGTGATTGTGATTGTGGGGAAAAAGTTGTCAAAATCAAACACATCAAAAGTTTTGCAACCAAAAAATAAAAAAAAGGCATCAAAAGTTTATTCTCTTTGATATTGGGTTATAGATTTGTATTTTCCTTCTTGTTGTTAACCATTCTTGATTGGACCCACAAAATAAAATGTTGTGATAATTCAACATGATGTTCTTTTTATTTTCAGATGGATTTGTAGCTCTTTTTTCTTTGTTTAATGCCATATGCTAAATTTTTTTTACAATTGTTTTTGTTTTTGTTTTTTTTTGGGCAGGCAATCCATTGATCTTTATAGTAGTGTGCCATCACCAAGCATAGGGTTTTTGGGCACTCCTACATTGTCAAGACTTGGCAGTTCTTTCTTTTCCTCATCACTAACAAGAAGGCACACTCCTGAGTCCTTACCAACTGTGGCAAGGCCTTTGTTGGTGCCCGTCGAAGACGAGCAGCCTCCGCAGCATAGGCGTAGCTCTCACACTCTCCTTCCTCCGGCTCCTCCGTCGAGGAGGTCTTCCATCATAAAGAAGGACGAAAAAGCGCATTCGAAAGTGTCATATGATCACCACCCCATCACCCGCCAGAGCTCGTTCGCGCAAACCGTGCTGAATGGTAAGCATTTCTGATTCCTTTCACTAAATGTTCACGAATTATGCTAAGCACAGATGCGTCTTCTTTTCACTAAATGTTCAAGAATTATGCTAAGCACATACGTGTGACGCGTGTGCTTAGCACTTCTCAATGTTCAAATCCTTTAGTGTCACGCTAGAAAGACCTATACAAAATTTTCACCAAAAGAACAAATGCTTCGAGGCATTACCTTGGTTAGCTCTTTTTTTTTTCATACCTTAATTTTGAGCCTAAAATAAACACACCCCTATTTCAACTAGCATTATAGTTTTTTTTAGGGAAAAAAAAAAGGGGAAACTAGCATTATAAAATTCCCTGTCCACACAACTTATTTCCAAGGGGAAAGAAAAACAAAAAAACAAAAAACAAAACAAACACAGAAGAAGTAAGAAAAAACCTATTTGCGTGGGACCTATGTGTTTTGGACCAAGTAAACAAGGACATGTAAGTATTCCTTGCCAAGCCATTCCAACGTGTCTGTTTTATGATGTGTCTACTAGAATTTGCTTAAATCACTTTAGTTTCACTCAGCAATGCATCAATTTCAGCTTTGTGGGACCACTATTTTCCTAGCCGCTTAGCTCTTGTAGATAAGTTAAAACACAACTTGAAGCTCTCTGATAGAGTGTATATATAAGTTATCATCTCTTCACTGACTATAGACCAATCATGTAAATTAAATTGGTAAAAAGAATAAAGTATTTGCTTGGACATTGCTGTAACTACAAACCACCAAAAAGAGTGAGTTTTTATTTTATCGTTTACATGATTTGGAGGATATATATACATATATATATATAGATTTTTTCCTGAGATTGGAGGCTAGGTATATATAGGTATGGACGTATATATAGAGCTGTATTTCATACTTTACACATTTTTGTAGATCTTATCATTACCTTCATTTACGGGCATGCAAACAAAACTTGCCCTATGTTTTGCAGTTTTGGCATGAAATCATGACAATTTATATGGTTTCTTGGGAACTTAGCCTTGATTGCACATGGTGCACATGCAAAGCATGAACTACCAAACAAGTACATATATTAAAGAAGCCGTTTTTTCCGGGCTTTTTTTTTTTTAAGGAATTAGTATAGGCATAAAAAAATATTTGAATTTTTGAGCATCCTGCTCGAGGTGGGACCTACAAGTGAGACTCACAGTTATACACGGAATTTTCCCATAGTTATTTTTTTATACTCTTGTTTGGATCAATCAAATTATGCATAATTTACCTCTAATTAAGCAATTATTTTAAATTTGTGTAGGTATAAATGTTTTGTGTGGAGTTGGAATCCTTTCCACTCCTTATGCAGCCAAAGAAGGAGGATGGGTTGGTCTTTTGATTTTGTTCCTATTTTCAGTGCTTTCCTTCTACACCGGAATTCTTTTGCGTTATTGTTTAGACAGTAAGCCGGGCCTCGAAACCTACCCCGACATCGGCTTCGCCGCCTTTGGTAATCCCGGTCGAATCATCATTTCGGTCAGTCTGATTTTTATTTTTATTTTTCTGTGATTAATTTTTATTATGATCACTTTGTTACTATTTTTTTTTTTCCACTCCACTTGCATTGGAGTTCTGTTGACTTTTTTTTTATTTTAAATTTATGTGCAGATAATACTCTACGCGGAATTATATGTAAGTACAATTTGTGCTTGTTTGATATTATTAGTTTTTAACCTATGAAAGACATGTATAATAACTATAGCCAACAATTTTTTTGTGATAATTTTTGAAGGTTTATTAAATAATTGATAGTCTCAATAGTAAATACTAAATAAGAAATAGAGACATATACATGCAAATTTATGTGTAGCTCATATTTTTTTTTGCTGGGATGTGTAGCTCATATTCAACATGCATAATTGCATATATAATGAACTTTACCAGCAATGATTATTTAAGGGGTGAGGACACAGAGGATCTTGAGGTAGATTCTAATGGGGACCACCTTCATATTCCTGGGACCCACATTAGATTGTTTGATTGTACCATGCACATGAAAAAAGATAAAATGCTAGTTGGCTATTGTCTTTGCTATGCTCAATAATTAGCGGTTTTTTTTTTCTTTTTTCTTTTTTGCAATTAGTGATTTTATTAGCTTTGCTTCAACTAGGCTTTTTGACCTTGGATTAGCTTAGCACTAATCAACTAGAATATCGCAATGATGATCTAAAACCATGGGTTAAACAATTTCTTCATTTTAACACTTTGTTATTCATGATGCTATGAAGACAACCTTTCATTCTTCATATGGCTTATATTATTTTTCCATAGTGGATAAACTAAAGTCAAAAACTAAGATAATTTCTATGTGGGAAAACTTCGTGACGAGGAATTTTTTTAATAAATCTGACGGTCCAAAATAATTTCTCAAAAACTAATAATAAGGACATAAACATCCGATCAATTGAAAAGACTAGTGTAACGCTTGCTTCTAAAGAAATCAAATTGTAAAACTAGTTTATATTATTTTGAATTTCGAAGTATTCAAGTTTTACAATATAGGTATTCATGTACATGGTTTTTTATTGTTACTTTTCTAGTGTGTATTAATTCTGTAGCTTTGAAACTCACTTGCTTGAAATCTTAAGTTACTTTGTATCTTGTTGTAGACATGTTGTATAGAGTACATAATTCTGGAGAGTGACAACTTGTCTTCCTTATTCCCGAATGCGCATCTAAGTATCGGCGGGTTCGATATGAACGCGAAGATTCTCTTCGCGGTGTTGGCCACCATTGCTGTCCTTCCCACAGTTTGGCTTCGAGACCTCACTGTCCTTAGCTATATCTCTGGTAAGTTCAAAAAAATTAAAAATAAAAGGCCTCTCTGGCTAGTCTGATAATAAATTGCGATGTTCTATGAATCCAACATTCAATGAGTATGAAATCATATACGTAGTTCTTAACATGATAAGAATTTTATGTCCACAATAATAAGCAATCTTCTATTATAATAATCTACCTTGGTTTTTGACAAATTTTATTGAGAAAAAGGGCACATATCCGGGACTAACTGAATAATTATTACTATTATATTTTTCAAATTAGTTGCTAGTTGTGTAATTTCTGTAAAAACTTCCACCAAAATTTGGACTAACAAGTAACAACTAGACCTGTAAAAAAAATATTGGTTTAAGCTTTAGAGACTAAAATGTAATCCTTAAGATAGATTAAGAACCAAACAGAGAGGGGTTTTTTTTTCCCTTTTCATTGACATAACCAAACAGAGAGTTGATTCCACTACAAATACAAATATTGCAAATTTACAACACAATTATAGACAACATAAGAAGCCTAGATTTTTGCAAACCAGATTTACCTATTTCTTGAAAACTAACGCAAAAAATCTTTAGGTGTTTAAATGTTTGTGTTATTTCTTCTTTTCCTTTCCTCAGCTGGTGGAGTTATTGCATCAGTCTTGGCGGTTCTCTGCCTGTTCTGGGTCGGTTTGGTTGACGGGGTTGGCATTGGCAGCAAAGGGACGGTGCTGAATCTCGGGACGCTTCCTGTTGCCATCGGTCTCTACGGTTATTGCTACTCGGGGCATGCAGTTTTCCCTAACATCTACACGTCCATGGCAAAGCCAAGCCAATTCACAGCCGTCCTCTTAGTATGGTAAAGTAACAAACGATTTTCGCAAACCATATGAACATCCTAATCAATGAGAAAACATCTTTCCTTGTCCACAACAACATGGTTTGACTTGGTGAATACTCCTTGTAGCTTCATCAGTTGCACTTTGACATACGCGGCTGTTGCTGTCGTGGGATACACGATGTTCGGAGAGGCAACGCTTTCGCAGTTCACGCTAAACATGCCTCAGGATTTGGTTGCCACCAAGATTGCTGTTTGGACTACGGTATGTGCTTGAAATATTTAGTGTTTTAGGCTTTTTATGAACACTCTATCAGAAGGTTTTAGGGCCAATTTTTGTAATTTTTTTCTCTGTTTTTGCAGGTGGTTAATCCATTTACCAAATATCCTTCCCAAAATAATCATGTGGATTTTAGGGAGTTTTATCTTTATTCTTATTAACGAAACAAAATTATCGGTGCGCGTTTAATGGGGAAAAAAAAGTGTTTCCTTAATAAGAACCACATATGCATTGACCATGATGCCAGTGGCAATGAGTCTAGAGGAGTTGATACCATCGAACCATGTCAAATCTCATGTCTATGCCCTTCTCATTAGGACCGGACTTGTCCTCTCGACCCTCGTCATCGCTCTTTCGATTCCTTTCTTTGGTAATTCTCTCTCTCGTTCTTCAGTTTGTTTGTTTGTTTTGAATTTGAATTAGATTGCCAAACGAAAAATGTTCCTTTGTGTTAGAGTTTTTTCTCTCCGTTAGTAACAACTGTGACAAAACATTTTTATTAGGTTTTGATCACTTTCAAATGTGGTCCATCTATTCTATCATTTTAGAAGCAAGATTAACATTCCTAACCACTGTTTTGAAAACTACTCATGATTTTTGCATGTTTTGCAATATGTGATGGACATAGCATATAAGAAGTGGAATCTCATGGTTTTGTTCCCTAAAGCAAATTCTCTCTTTCATTATCAGGCTCGTTTGATACAAATCCAAACCACATTTTATTGTAGCAATATGGTTTAAGTTTGACTTTTTGTTAATGTAATTACTGTAACAACATGACTTAAATTAAATTTTTTTTATTCGGATTACAATCCAAACAACCCTGCGTAGAACTTTTAACCCAAAATACAGTCCCTTATTCCCATGCTCAAATATCAACATAGAATTTGAAACAATACCGAATATGGGATTGTATTTGGGTTAAGTTTCTTGAAAATCTAATAATCTCAGTTTAGATATGGAGTATTTTGTAGTGAAAGAGATTGTTTGGTTTAGGGGTCAAACCATCATATTGCACTCCTTATATAGGGCTCTGTCCGTCAAGGAGCAGTCTCGAAAGCGTGCAAAAATCATGAGCGGTTTTCAAAATGTGCTTAGAAACGTTAAATCTTATTTTTATAATGATGGAAAATGTGCTTAGAGACGTTAAATCTTGTTATCGTTTTTACCATTTTTGAAAGAGAAAAAGTTTTAAAACTCTTTGTATGTTTGTTTTCAGTTTTGGCTCTTGGAAGCTATCGTACTTCATAGTACTAACCTTAAAACTTTGCTATAGGTCTTGTGATGGCATTGATTGGATCTCTACTCACAATGCTTGTTGTAAGTACTTGCACTTTTGTTGTACGTATATATATTATTGTATGGTTAAACTATATAAAATTATAACACTTTATTACTATATAATTAGATACCACATAAAAAATAATACAAAACTATACAATATTTTAGATAGTAACAACAATTTTCATTGCAGACCTTGATACTCCCTTGTGCTTGTTTCCTGAGTATTTTGAGGGGAAAAATATCTCGTGCTCAGGTTGGTATTCTATTTCATCATGGCATAGTTGATTATAACCTAATTTAGTATCGAATTCGGACTTTTTTTTTATCTTCAAATTTCTTATCCTATAATTATTTATGTTTTCTTACATTGTTTGGCTTCTAATTACAGGGAGCTCTTTGCATCATAATCATCATAGTAGGTGTTATATCGTCGGCTTTTGGATCGTACTCGGCTCTTTCTAAAATTATAGAGAATTTGATGGGTTGAAAATGTTGTGTTATTTTTTTTTTTCCTACAGAAATTTATCAAACTTTTGAGAGAAAATATTATGGAGTTTGAATCCATAATCATATTCGTTGTTTAGCCATTTACAATTTTGAGTGAATTTTGTTATGTACCTTAAATCTTTCTTCTTCTTTTACCAGTTTATGTTTCCTTACCGATAATACAAAAAAAAGTTTTCTTAGTTTTTTGTCTTGTTTTTTCCCCTTGTCATTATTTCTTTCAAAATATATTGAGTATTGACAAAGTCATGATATAAATTACCTAAAACAGATGTGTTTGAATTATCTTGCAGGCTGATATGTTTTATGATAATAAAGCATGTGCAAGCAATGTTTCATGATAATATAACATAATATTGCAGTCATCTACCGCTTTTTTTCTCAACAAAAAAAAAAAAAAAACTGATCTGCTGCCCTTTTTTTTAACCTCCGATTTAATAGAATATTTAGGAGATGAATAAATAACCTGAAAAAGTGAAAATCAAAGACTTGTTATGCTAAGGTGTAAAATTGTTATACATACATGATGTACGAAATTGTACACCATAGCATTTGCCTCTGTATAATTTTTGTAAAAATCTTCATTTCCACATAATGAAGTTTGGATAATGCTTTTTTCAATTGAGTAAATAGCCATTTTTTGAGTAAATAACCATTTAAGAAAATGACCAATTCGATTAATTAAAAAATTAGTCATTTTTTTAACTATATCATGATGTGCAGTTATTTTTATACCCTAATTTTTTATTTTTTTATATATTAGTAGTTAATAACTTAACTTTTAAAAATTTTGTCTATTTTCTTAAACACATTAATAAAAAAATGACCAACTACCGAATATAAATTTTTTTAAAAATATAAAATTGCGTGCTAGGCCTCACTCAAAATCCCGATCCGTCCCTGTAGTTGCTAATCAGAAATGATGTCTTGGACTTGGCTACCTTTATCTTCAATTTGTTATTTAGTGTAGGTTTATCTTTGATTGATGATTACACCCTCAATCTCTTCTTGCTTCCAATTTATGAATAATATACTTTATAATTGATGTTAAAGACTTTCTATTCGAGGAATAGCACAAAAAATTCCTAAAAATCATAATAATTCTATTTACTTCACGTTCTCTAATGATGAATTTCTTGGATCAATGTCGATGTGGTCGAAAATATATTTTTCACTGTCAACTTGTAATTTGTCACGTGTCAACTATTGAAATTTTTTATTCAATTACTTACACAATGGTAAGTGGTAATAATTCACTTAGTTACCAAAAACATGTGCAAGTAATTCACAAATTGACTAGAAACCCAATTACTTAAAAAATTTGGGTATTTATTTTTATTGTTATATAAATTCTGAGTATTTGCCTACTTCACTCTAATATTAATAGTATACGCCATTGAATCAATATTTTTAAGGGTCAATTAAGAAATTAATCATTTTAAAAGTAAAGTTTGAAAGATTTAGTCATAGAATATCAAAATTAAGAAAATAGCCATTAAATACCTTAATTGACATAAGCAGGGCGGAGACAAACCATGCCCAGTGTGGGCTCAAGCCCAAACTGAAATTTTGAAGCCCACTTATTTTTTCATTAGTTTTTATTCTATTTATCAATTTAGCCCACACTCAATATCCATACAAAATCATCCCTCCGTGACATCAAACCCCATAAAAAAAAATAGAAAGGCTGGTTATTGATTTAAGTGAGAAGGAAAATAAAAATAAAAGGCTAGTTATTGACTTAAGTGAGAATGAAAAGAAATAAATAAATAAATAAAAGACATCTACCTTTTAATGTTGTTGGCATAGGCTCATGTGTCATATAAGTATAACCTATATCTTACAGTTAGTTTTGGTGAAAGGCGTGAGTTGTTGTTCGATTAGAGTCAAAATCGCAAATTGGAGTTCTGTAAGGGGCTGTTTGGTATGCGGGTATATATTATCATAGGAATGGTAATCTTAAGATTACCCTATTTGTTGCATGTTTATTTTAATTAAAAATACATGGGTATCTGATTCCCGTGGATATGACCGTATGAGATTACCTTAAAAGGGGGTAATCTGAATACTATAGAGGGGGGTGGATTTCAGATCACCCTCTATCTGATAACCATGATAATCTAAAAAAAATTAAATTAGACTTAATTATCCTTTATTTTTTTAATGTAAAAGCCTAACAAGTCTCATTATAAGAGAGAAGAATATGGGGAAGAGAATTAGAGTGTTTTGTAGTGTTTTTCACATTTGAGAACACAAGATTGTTTTAATGTGCTTATCTAGTTTTATTTTCATTTTTATTTTTTTTGCTGAAAAATATGTGTTTTGTTATTCTTAAATAATATTGTAATTTAGTTTGTAAGCTTTGTATATTTTGATATATATTATTTTTTAAAAGTACTTTGGTGTACGTCCACACTGAATTTGACTGCTGACTCCGCCACTAGACATAAGTATCCATGATAATTACTTAAAAAAAGGGCCCAAATCAAATAAAAAATCTTTGAAAATCCGGAAACTTAAAAAAGCAAACTCAACCTACTATTACTAAAAATTTCATCAATTGTGATAAAAATATATATATATATTGATAATTTCTTAAATTTCTAAAACTATGGCTAAATCCTAAAAAATTAGTCTAAAGTTTGGCTAAATCCTTCAAAAATTTCTATTTTTATTACGAGTATACACTATTGAATCTAAAGTTTTATTCTTGTTTTGGTGCTCTAAATTCTATACCTATAATAAGAAACCATCACATATTACTTTTGTAACTATATTTAATTTTTCCAAATACCTTTGTTTTTTTTTTTTTTTCAAAATAAGACTGCGTAATACTTCTTATATGTTGGCATTGAACCATATTGTAAGCACTCTAATGAGAATAACATATTTTAATTTGAACCCAAATCTTTTGTCATCGTTTTATGTCCTCAATGAAATTTGAATACACATACGAAAACATTGATGGCACGTTTAGTTCAGTGGAATGATTATGAATGAGAATAAGGATATGAATACAATGGAATTAAGAATGTGAATATCACTTTAATTCGAGTGTTTAGCTTATAAGTGAAATTGACACTGGAATCAAGCCCAATATATTTATTTAGTTTGAGAATTGAAAATGAGTAGTCATTCGTAAGTTGAGTTAATGAATGATGATTCTTATATATGATGGAATGAGTATTCTATTAGAACAACTATTTATGTGCATTTTTTGCCCACCAAACATGAGAATAGGATTTGTGCCCTTAGAGTGCATTTGGTTTAGTGAAATGAGAATAGAATAAAATGATAATTCTTTTTCTCATATTTCGTTGGGGAAAAAATATACGGGAATAATCATTCTAGTGGAATACTCATTCCACATATATAAGAATCAATATTTTGTAACTTAGCCTATCGAATATATATTCTTTTTCAATTCTTAAACTAATTAAAATACGTTGAGCCTAATTTCGACATGTCAATTATACTGATAAACCAAACACTGAAATTAAAATGATATTATTATTCTATTGTACTTCTATTCTTGTTCTCATTCTCGATCCTTCCACAAACCAAACGTGCCTATATATATATATATATATACCAAATTGTATTTTATTTTATTTTAGATAATTATTTTTTGGGTGAGTTGTAAAAATAGGCCACAATTAAATGTGTCTTTTAAATGATAGCTTATGTTTCGAAAAATTAAAAGAATAGCCACTGTAAATAATTTTGTAACAAAAATTGTCAAACAAATATTTACACATCTGTAAACATTTGTAAGATACTATTTAACACTTCAAAAAATAATGAATAAATCTAGAAGTGTTACAAAATATCTTACAAATGCTTACAGATGTATAATATTTTGTATTACACTTTTCTGTTATACAATTCGTAACATTGTTATTTTTAAAATTTTTTAAAACATGAGTTGAATTTTTAAAACGAAATTTTTTTTGACTATTTTCTATGATTTTCCTTATTTTTTCTTAAATTGATCAAATGGATAGAGAATAAGACGATAAAAATAACAAAATATATGAACTCAAATTCTAGGCATGTCCTTTTCCCAGAAAAAATAAATAAATAGGCATGCCCAAGGAAAAGGACAAATACTGGCCGTTGATCCAATGCAATCAAAGGGTTCAGAAGAGCTCCTTCAGTTAATTTCTTACGGCACGACCATTCAGTCCTTGGGACCCACCCCAACCCGCCGCCACTAAGCCACGTAAGCCTTTGACCGTTCAATTCTGGTCAACGCCTCTTCCGTCCAAAACCTTTCATTTCACAGAAATAGAATCAACCATAAAGGTATCACACACAGACACACTGCGGCGAGATATTTATTTTCGTTTTTATTTTTGGTAACAATAAAATCTCTCCGCCAAAAAAAAAATGTCCGTACGACTGAGCACAAATCCGAGGCCTCTGAGACCACGTGACCTATCACGTGACTCCTCCTCCACCGGAGCTTCTTCCAAATCCCTCTTCTTTTCTTCCAAGCCTTCTACTTCTTTGATCTCTCTGGTCTGTTCGCGTAAATTCGAGGGGCTCGGAGGGGCAAAATGGGCAATCGCAGTGCAAAACGCTCGGAGAAGCGAACGAGAAGGGTCTCTCCAGGAGCTCGATGACGTGGACTCGCCGGCGGCGGTGGAGCTCGCGCCGATCTCCGGCGAGAGCCAGTTCGATCGCGTCATCGCCGAGGCTCAACAGCTCGAAGAATCAGTCATTTTCGTCTGGTAATTTTTTTTCTCTCTCTCTCTCTCTCTCTCGTTTCTGTTTGGTTGCCGCGAAAGTTTTTACTCGTGCGATTGAGTCGTTTTGGTTTTTCATTGCGAAATGGGAAATTCTCGTATAATGTGATTATGAATTATGATAGTCTAAAGTTGCAAGTTGGGTTTCGTTGAAATTAATTTGATTTCTCTTTTAGATCATTGCAGTTGGAAAGGTTAATTTGAAGTAGTTTTGCTTTTTACGAATAGAAATTGTCTTTTCTTTCTTCTTGTTTATTATCTATTTCAGCTTTACTTTGGTTCAACGTACGTTTTACAATTTGGAAGCTTGCATTTCTATAACATGAATATTTTGTTTTGGAGAATTCTGTGATACATTATGTCCTGCAGAGAATGATTCTGAACCATTGGATTAACTTTAAAAGTTGGATCAATAAAAGTTAATTTGACGATACAGAATCATTCTCTACCATAAGGTATACCCTACCACAAAATTTTTCCTCTGTTTTTATAACTAAAGTCAAAATTTTTCTTTTGTTTTCATAACTAAATTGGGATTTTGAAGTTGGTTTGTACTTGCTTGAGTGTATGTATAGGATGGCGAGTTGGTGCAGGAAATGCATATACTTGAAACCCAAATTGGAGAAATTAGCAGCCGATTACCATCCGAGGTTTGTCGTCTTAACCTTTTGCTTGACTCGGCTGTTATTGAAAATCGTATTTTTTACCTCCTTAAAAGTCTTTCCATAGTAGTCTCAATGGGCCGTGTTTGTGGCTATTTTATATATGTATTATCTATTTGTCTTTTATTTTGAATAGTGAGCCATTCTTTAGAACATTTTCCGAGCTTATTGGACTAGTTAACTCTGGCATTTTATCAGGAAGCTCCATTTGGTCTAACTGATTTTGGCATAATGAAATCCTAGCAATGAAAAGATTGAGCTTTGTATTCTATCTAGGTTGTTTTTGAAACTCGGACTTTTCTTGTATTCTCCGATCATAGAGACTATTGTTGTGCTGGGAAAATGGCAGTGACAATATGGTTGAGGTCTGTAGTATAATGAAATAATTGGGCCACAATTGTTTAACACCCTTTTGTGACCCATGAATTCCTTAAAATAATATCTTTCCATATAACTGGACCATAAGAAGTTGAATCAAGTGTTGCTTTTCTCTGTTTCATATTAGTCTGAAACTTATAACTGTAGATTCTCTAGCTGGTCTCAAATTTCCATAATTGAATGTGGTTTTTATGGTTGCAATTATGTGATAAAGCAAAAGCAAATGTAATGCTTAAAACTGAGGGAACAGCATAAGTCAAAGAGTCAACTGAATATACTTTTCAGCAGCAATGGTTAACACAATTTTTTTTTCCTGAGAAAAATGAGTAATTCTTGTATTATACGTATTACTACTGTCACTATATGTGTGATTGTTATTGTTTCAGTTGGCTTGTAATTCTCATCATGGATCTATTCATTTCATGTAGATTGCGGTTCTACTGTGTTGATGTTAATGCAGTCCCACATAAGCTTGTTTCTCGTGCTGGTGTCACTGTAAGTCACTACGCTCTAGTCTAGACTGATTTTGTGAGTTATTAATGCAATAGGATTATGCGGAAACAAGATAATGGAAACATCATAAGGAGGTAATTTGCAATCTTACCTGCACTAGTTGTGTCAATGTTACATAATGAACCGTTCTCACACCCCCAATACTTTGCTGTTCATTACGAGTTTTTAAGGACCTGCTGAAAATCTGCAAACTACTATCCTACACAACTTACTTTTTGTGAATTGATTGGTTTATGACATGCTTTACCCATCTCTTATCTAAATAAATTGCAGTAGTATGTGGTATTGTGTAATCAAGCATCACTGGAGTTTTCATCAAATTGCTGTCAATTTTTATCATTTATTGGGCCAATACGCAGAATGTAATTGAGTTATAATTTTTTTTTTTCATGCTTGTCTACACTGGGGGTTTTGGAAATCTATGCAGAAGATGCCAACTATACAGGTAAATTCCTCACCAAATATTTAGGTCTTACAAAATATCTTTTGTTTTGTTTAGTTTTTGTTGTTGTGTAATGGTTATGCCTTTGTGAACTTGTGGATATTTCTTTTGTGTGAGTTTTCCGTCAGGTGATTCATACATAAACTACTTGTTTTACAGCTGTGGAAGAACGGCAAGAAACAATCTGAGGTGATTGGAGGACACAAAGCGTATATAGTGATAAATGAAGTCCGAGAAATGATTGAGAATGAGACTGCCGTGTAAATTGTGGTACGATAGAAAAATATTCTGTTGCACAGTTTCATTGATAGAAACAAATCTCATAATTTATTTATAAATATACCGGGGACAGTCCTCTTACTCACCAACTTTCCTCGTACACCTTCTTAGTTCAACTACTCACTTTCTTAAAGGGAATTGCCCATCTAACTCCCTTGATAAATGAGGAATCGCAATAGGCAAAACACTTGGCTTGACAGACTAATTATTATGCAGTTACTCCATTTTTCTTCTTGAAATTGAAATTCTGCAATTGGGCATGTTGAACTTCTCGGATTAGTTTGTAAATTTAGTAATCGCGAAAGGAAGCAAATCCCTCGTCTAGTTTTCCTGTCGTGCTTCCGTGGTGGCTATTACGTTTCAAGGGCGACATGCCAAAACCCAACTGGGTGGGTAGGGAGTGAAGATTTTCATCCATCTCATGCACTTGGAGAGAAAGTTAACATTTCATTTATTACCTTATTTTTTGGATTGGTTAGTCTTGACATTTTGCATGAAAATGAGTGGATTGAATCTTGACTTGCAGCTGCAGATGCTAGTTGCCGAGGGACAAACAAAAAAGGTTAGGTGACAAGAGAATTGCCCAATGCAAAGACCAAGATGATAATTGGTCTTTTTGGTCAATTATCAACTTAGCATTCACAAATGAGGGTAGTGGTAGTTCAGTTGTCATTGTCTAATTCCAAAAAAAAAAAAAAAAAGAAAAAAAGACGTTATATTTTATTTTTACCATTGGCAATAACTGACTAGATGTTTTCCTTTTGATAATTAATATGTCCTTTGATTAAGTCGTCCTTGATTGTTTCGGCTCATCTACGATCGCCCTAAAATCACCGGCCCTACCAATGCTCCTACGATTGAGATAGCGGCGAATCGAGCATGACGGCCCATTCTGCCCGACGGGAGGTTATAAGCAATGAAAACTCAGTTTTTAGACTAGCTCTTTGGTGATTGCATAGGTGTTAAGAACACATAGATAGTTTATAGCAATTAATAAGTCAATACGCGATCGTTTACAAGTCTCACACTATCATATAACAGCATCGGATACTATACTCCTATATTCCGATCATCTGATAGTAGACTCCGCCGGGATTCGATATCATTTTCTTTTCTTCTCTGAGCCATAAGTTAAGACTGGCAAAAGGAGGATAATACGTTGGCAGCCAAATCAGACATTGACACACTGATTTCATTGCTAATGTGTGAGAGAATTATGATGAAACTGATTAATATTCAGTTATTCACATAACCCATCACATCTCTTCTAATTCCACCTAACTGCCTAAACTTTGTTGGCCTATCTTTCCCCTAAAAAAAATAAATAAAGAACATTTTCATGGCCAATCTGCAAAACTCTCATAATTTTTGCAATATCTCAACTTCACAAAGGAAATATTTTTCACTAGTAATGTTGCAGAAAGAAAAATCATGCCATTGTTTATTTGTTAATTAGAGACTTACTGTTTAATCTTTCTTTGGAACACTTTATCAGGAGGTGAAGAAAAATCATCCTGAAGTATTCCATTGTAAAATCATTCATAGTTCAAGAGTTTCATGCAAATACCTTACTCTTTTTCTTCATAAAATAGTTGTCCTAGATGTGTGTTTTTTTTTTTTTTTCGTTTTTTTTTTTTTTTACTTTAGTTAAGAGAGTGTTCAAAAATTTCATTTTTCTAGTATATGTTCATTTGTCAAAGTACGTTAAGAAATTTTAGCTGACTATTTTAGTTGGGTAATTAATTTACGGTTTACCATGATCGGTAAATGACTTGCACGGTTTAGCCAACTACACAATAATGGGAAAGCAACCTAATTTGATATTGCAAAAACTTTTAATAAAATTATTTTTTTATACATATTGTCGTAGCACAAATAAATTCCCGTTTACTATTTCTTTTCCACCCCCTTTTTTTTTTTGGGAAAATTCCTGTATACATTCTTGCTATTATCAGTATTATTAACACTTTCCTGTTAGTTTTTTTTTTTCCTAAAGATACTTTCCCATTAGTAATTAGTATTACATTTTCTTATAGCAATTCTCATCCTCATTTCTCGTTATTATTATTATTATTATGGGATTTGTAGCTAAATAACCTAATTTTAGAACTTACTTAATAAAATATCCACAGCTTTTTAAAATTAGGTAAATGATCCGTTTTTTGTAAGTAGACAAAATACTATAGTAAAATGATGAAGTACTAACCATTTTTAGCTTGAATTTTGTCTACTTATTATGTTAATTTATTTGTTTACCCAAAATTATTTTGGAGGTATATCGATTATTTATCATAGTAAGTAGACAAAATTCAAGCTAAAAATAACTAGTATTTCATCCGCTTGCTATAGTATTTTGTCTACTTAGCAATAACGAGTCATTCACCTAATTTTATTATTAGGTACCAAAATTCCCCTATTATTATTATTATTAGTTTCTGATAACACTGCTAATTAAATTCCTTGAGAGAATAATAGCAGGTAACAGAAACCCTTTGTATTTGCCTACATATGTGTATATTCTTTTTTTCTTTCTTTCTAAAGTATTTATGTAATTATATTCGTTCCCAAAAATAAAATAGGAAACCCAAAAAAAAAAAGAAAAAAAAAGGGGAAAGTAAAACCAAATACCACAAGGTAAAGCTCAAACAATCAAGTGCAAAAACCAAACATTTCCTAATCCTAATAACCTTACCGACCTATTTCCACAAGATGAAAAGCTTATAACACAGACACCAAAAATAGCGAAGAAAAAAAAAAATCAAATTATTTATTCATTACTTCGATTGCCATATTAAAGCCCATGCACGTAGCTTCTCCACCGTCCATCACCGTCCATCATCCCAATCCGACGGTCCAGATCCGGTCTCCATCTTCCTCTGAAACAAAAGGTAATAATAATAAAAAGTTAAAAAAAAAAAACCCGCTTTCGAGAATCTCAGGCCCACGCGATCTCATCCTTCTCCTTCGCTTCGCTCTCTCTCTCTCTCTCTCTCTCTCTCTGGTTCTCTTAATCTCTGTAAAAATCTCTCTCTCTCTCTCTCTTTCTCTGTTGTGTGTGAATGGTCACATATGATTTCTCTTCTCTGGAGCAGAAAAGATTGTTTGGTTGCAGAGACAGAATCGGATCGAATCGAATCGGACCGTAATTCCTTTTGTCGTCGGAGATTCTCGGCTTAGATTCCACGCCGTCACTGGCGCGATACGACGTCGCTTCGCTTAGCTCTCTTCAACGTCGATTTATGTATGTCATGCTTTTATATTCGCCAATGGTTACTCTGTTTCAAAATATATGTGTGTGTGTGTGTGTGTATATATATATATATAAATGTATTATATTTGTGTGTGGATGTGTTTTGTTTTTAGTTTTTTTTGCCCAAATATTATTTTGTGATTCGGTGTGGATTTTTTTTTTCTTATTCGAGGTAAGTTTGTGGATTTGTGTTTGGTGATTGGAAGACTTTCTAGCGTTTGATTGTTGTTGTGTGTTTGGTTTCCGAGAAAAAATAAAGTTAGTTTTAATCCCTTGATTTTATTTGTGAATTTTGGTGTGTAAACGAGTTTTGATTGATAGGAAATGGACTTGGAGGAAAATATTTTGAGGATTTACCTTATCCCTTTTGTTTTCTCTATCTCATAAATCTCTAGAACACCGAAGGTTTGTGCTTTGGCTAGGGTTTGATCTAAGAGTAGTCTGATATTTTGATTGATTTCTTCTCTCATTTTCTCTCTTTTTCATTTCTGTATTAGGAGATAGCTTGAGCTTTGACTCACATGGCTGCTGGGGGCATCAAAATGGATAAGTTATCGAACCCGGATGGGGCTATTATGCAAGGACCCGGTGGGAGTTTGGAGGATAGCTTACACTCCGAGCTTCAATCGATTCTGCGAGAACAGCGAAATCGGAGCTTTACTGATAGAGAAAGGGATCTGAATATTTATAGGAGTGGCAGTGCTCCTCCCACAGTTGAAGGATCACTAAGTGCGGTGGGTAGTCTTTTCGGGAGCGGTGATTTTAGAGAGATTGGCGGCGGTATTGGTTTTGGTAACAATGGGGTTCAGTCTGAAGAAGAGATTCGATCACACCCGTCTTATCTTTCTTATTACTATTCGCACGAGAATGTTAACCCGAGGTTGCCTCCGCCGGTGTTGTCAAGAGAGGATTGGCGAGTTGCACAGAGGTTTCAGGCTGGTGGGTCATCGGTAGGGGGAACTGGGGACTGGAGGAGTAAGAATGTGGTCGAGGACAGTGAAAGTTCGTCGCTTTTCTCTATGCAGCCAGGGCTTTCAGTGCAGAAAGCAGAGAGTGATTTGATGGATTTGAGAAATGCTAGTCGAAGGAATCTTTCTAAGCAGACTTCATCTGTGTGGCTTGACAGAGGAGCGAACAGTTCTGCTGGATCGTCAAGCAGTGGGCTAGGTGCGAGGAGGAAGAGTTTTGCTGACATTCTACAGGTGATTATTTTATGTTTTATTTTCTTTTCTTATATGACTTTTGTGTTTGCGTAAATGAATTTTGTTCAACATGCACACATTTGAAGAACTGTTAGGTTTCTTTATTTTGTCGAGCACGTCTCTGATATATTTATACCTATATATTTTGCAGGAAGGAATTGATCGACCTGCTTCCTTTTCCAATTTCTTATCACGCCCATCAAGCCGCAATGATTTTGGTGATGAAGGGGAATTCTTGGAGGACCTGCGGAATGGAGTGGCTCAGCATGACCTGGCTGGAGTTCAGGGCTATGGAACTGCTGTTCCTTATTCTGCGGCACCTGCAGCAGGATCTTCTCTTTCTAGAAGCACAACCCCTGAATCAAAGCTAGTTGGTAGACTGCCCAGCTTTGGTCTTCCTCCAGTGGGGAGTAGAGTGTCCCAGATCGACCAGAAGAATGTTCGTGGCTTAGATGCCCAAAGTTTTCGTACTTCTGGAATGAATGAGCTTGCTGATCTTGCAGCTAACTTATCCGGGATAAGCCTGTCAAAAGTTAGAAATAGAGATGTGAATAATTATGGGCAGTCCCAGCTTAATATAGACTTTGATAATAGTTCGAATTTTTTGTTCCAAAATGACTATAACCAAAATTTTCAGCAGGAATTCATTGACAAAACCTATGCTGAGAATCTTTCTGCTGCAGCCAATTATACTGATTTAGCTAGGAAAAATGGGACTGCAAATAACGTTAATCTGAACTTTCCAAAAAGGACCTCTTCTTCTGCCAACCTTTATTCGCAAGTGGGCTCTTCAGGATTTGGAAGTTTGGAGGGGTCAAATCCATATCATCAAACCGCAACTACTCTGTTATTGACTTCATACCTGGTGCTTTTCCTACTAATCAGAAGCGGAGTTCAGCTATTGACACTCATCTTGAAACAGGTATTTTTTTGGTTCTTCATGCTTATTGCAACCTATCATATAGCATTGCTGTAACATTGATGCAGTTTTTCTTCTTCTTGTTTTTGGTTGGGTTTTTTTGTCTCGTGATCTGATGTGATTGGGGCAAACAGCTTTGACTTCTATTCAGAATGGCCAGAATGTGAATAGTTTGGGAAACAAAACAAGGCCTGATCTGCATTCCCCAATTAATGATCCCCGTTATGTGCAACTTTTGCAACAAACTCCTGATTATGCAGCACATAATGCAAACATTCTGAGTGATCTTTCTCTGGTCAAAAATCGATTTGCCGCTTCACATGGAGACTTGGAGGGGCTTCAAAAAGCATACCTTGAGACATTGCTGTTGGCTCAACAAAGAGAACAGTTAGAGTTGTCCCTTCTAGGTAAATCTGCCAGTTTTAATCATGATAATTATGGTATTGGATCCTATGGGCCGCCTGGCTCCCCATATCAGGGAAACAATATGGGCAATTCAGCACTTCCTGCTGTTGGATCAGGAAGCCTAATGTTTCAAAACGAGAGAGTTTCTCGTTTTAATTCGATGATGAGAAACTCAATGGGGCGATCTACTAGCTCATTAAACTCTGATATTAGCAATAATCTAGAAGGGAGAATCATCTCATCCCTATTAGATGAGTTCAAGAACAATAAGATCAAGTCTTTTGAGCTCTCAGACATTGTTAGTCATGTAGTTGAATTCAGGTATGCGTTTCGGCCACTGTTTTTTATTCTACTTCATATGTTTTTACCTTGGTTATTGATTTATTATCGCCCCTTCCAAATTGTAGTACGGATCAGTATGGCAGTCGTTTCATCCAGCAGAAATTAGAAACCGCCACAGCTGAAGAAAAGACAAAGATATTCCCTGAGATTATTCCCCATGCACGTACCTTGATGACCGACGTCTTTGGAAATTACGTCATACAGAAAGTATACAGCTTTGCCATCAAAAAAAATTCTCTAAAACTGTCTTAATTTATTCATTCAGATCTTAACTTACGTTTGTTCATGACTTTGCAGTTCTTTGAGCATGGTACAGAAAGTCAAAGAAAGGAATTAGCCAACCAACTTACTGGCCATGTTTTGCCTCTGAGTCTTCAAATGTATGGCTGCAGAGTGATCCAGAAGGTGATTTATAACCATTAAAATTTTCATTTCCTTTTTCTATTTTTTTTGGGGTTCACTTCCGCACTGGTCATCGGTGAATGATCTGACTTAGATGGTTTGGAGGTAAAGAATACAACCTAGTAGTAGGTCTATGGTGGTTGTAGAAAAGATCACGTTTCATATTTTTCTTTAGTTGAACCCATTGTTTTGTTGTTGTAAAAGGCAATCACTGTTAGGTTGTCCAACTTTCGAAGTGGACAAAAAAAGAGTAATTTTCAGGATCATTGAGCAGAAAAGAGTGGTGCATAAAGCAAATACCATCCATATGCAAGGAATCACTTGGATAAATACATTAATGATGGCCTGAAGTTATTCACCTCATTTAAGCCCATTCACTACCTACCTGAACCACTGATTTAAAACATCCAATTTTATAAAACTAGAGACACACTACGATTCCTTAACTTTTTCAACTGTTCGTCAAAATCACCATCACTCATGAATAAATTCAGAGTATATATTACCAGAGTGCCATCAACCAAACACTGCAATATTTATTTATGAGGCAAAGCTTCAGGTTACATCTGATCTTTGGAAGGGAAACGTCTCTCTTTCACATATGGATGTATGCATATGCAATTTCTGAACAGGTTTCATCGAGTATTGAAAGATCTTAAATCCTAATACTCTGAAGTTTGTCACAGGCCTTGGAGGTGGTTGGTGTGGATCAGCAGACACAAATGGTGAAAGAGCTTGATGGTTCAGTTATGAAATGTGTTCGTGATCAGAATGGGAATCATGTAGTTCAAAAGTGTATTGAGTGTGTCCCTCAAGATCATATACAGTTTATTATCTCAGCCTTTTATGGTCAAGTTGTTGTACTCTCCAGCCATCCTTATGGTTGTCGTGTTATTCAGGTAGGAACTTATAGTTTTTCTTTTGTTAGTAAATACGGGAAGGGTGTATTTTGTTCCTGATTTGATTCCTTGTTGCTACAGAGGGTCCTTGAGCATTGTGACGATTCAAACACGCAACAAATTATCATGGATGAAATCATGCAGTCTGTATGCACTCTTGCGCAAGATCAATATGGGAATTATGTAATTCAGGTATTCAAAGTTCCTTGCAATCATGCTTCAATTTGTAGAAAAGGTTGTTCATCTGTTTAAAATAATCTGATAGGATGGGTAGTTCGATTGGCAATCAGTGGTTGTTACAGAAAGTCTCTGATTTGCGCATTAATTATAGCTAATCACATGCATTAATAGCCTTGTTCGAATTTAGTTGATATGAATCCTCTGTCCGTATGCAATTTGCTGTTTAAGGATGCTACTGTGGATTGGCAGGAAAAAAAAAAAAAATATATATATATATATATATATATATATTAATGATCCTATTGTGCCCCTCTATCTCAGGCTATAGAGAAATAAACTTGATACAACACATTAGAACTACATCATCTTAAGTCCCCGGGTACATCCAGTGTGTTTCCCTAATTGTGCAATCATTTCACCCCAGTAAAATCCAGTGCTTTATTTGTGCATTTCTTTCACATTCTTGTATACATTATGGCTGTATGGTATCATCGTATTTAGGAATCTTCTATGAGTTGCTACAAACTGGCTTTTTGCTTTCCATATCTTTTTTCACCTTGTTTTGAAAGGTTTTTTTTTTTCCTTCAGCGGCCCTGAGTTAGCATCTATTTTACGTTCTTGTTGACTTTCTGCAGCTAGTCATAATGTGTTCTGATATCATACTTTTGTTTGATAGCATGTCCTTCAACATGGCAAACCGCACGAGAGGTCTGCAATCATATACAAACTTGCTGGGCAGATTGTACGGATGAGTCAACAGAAGTTTGCTTCTAATGTTGTGGAGAAGTGCTTGACTTTTGGCAGCCCTGAGGAGCGTCAAATTCTCGTGAATGAGATGCTTGGTTCCACGGAGGAGAATGAGCCCTTACAGGTATCACTCACCCATAACTTTTGCTTTCTTAGTAGCAACTCTTTTTAGGTTAAAAGTAATTGTCAAATCTATCTTCTTGCCATGTTTTTATTCGAGTTTAGTATCTATTGGTCGGTTGGCACTGGGGGATGGTTTAAGCAAATATAATTTTTTGGTCAAATTTAGTATTGTTTATTTTATTAGTAGCTTAGGTGGTTCAAGCATCCATGGACTTGCTAACACTAAATTCGCAGGCCATGATGAAAGATCCATTTGGGAACTATGTTGTTCAAAAAGTTCTCGAGACATGCAATGACGAGAGTCTGGAGTTACTTCTTTCTCGCATCAAGGTTCATTTGAATACTTTGAAGAGGTACACTTATGGAAAACACATTGTTTCTCGTATCGAGAAACTCATTGCTACAGGAGGTGAGGTTTCTTCGTCTTCTTGTCACTCTTCATCAATTTGGCCAAGGCTCGGCTCGATCTAACTCACTTGTTACACTCTTTATCTTTGCAGAAAGACGCATAAGTTTGTCATCCGCTATTTCTTCCTGAGCTATCTTAATCCGCTAGCACCGAATAAAAATGTACAGCTAACATGGATGGTGACAAAATGGTGACCTTCTATCAAGTCTGGAGTTTCATAAACGAGCGTAGTCTTGGTTGGTTGTAAATAAGCACGTATCTATAATCTGCTTGAATAAGATCTCTGTCTCTACTATTTACTGTATATACAGCTCAGTTATAATTTGCCTTTGAAGATTCCACAGAAAGGGTCGTTTTCAGGCTATCAGAAGAAGCAAAAGGGAGAGGGAGCGAGTATTATTGTCTGCCCATCTTAAGAGTACAACTAAGTCTTCCAAGGTTCATAGTCTGCACAGAAAATCTGAGTGTAAATGGTTAATTGCATCACTAATAGAGGGGTAGAGTTCGTATGTCGAAGAGATTTTGACTTTTTTTAAGTATATATTAATTACTTGTAAATAAACCGCAATTTTCCGATGCATAATGTGTAATTATTTATTTGCCAGTTTTGCTGCTTCTACTATTGCTGCTTGTATGATATTTTGGTTTTTATTTGTGTCATCCTCTCAAGTCACAGAGGTTACCAATTAAAGCACTCAAATGACATCAACGTCTTTAACATCCTATATATCATGTCAAGTGTAGCTATGGTGTGATAACTCATTATGATTTGGTTATGAATTCAAATACAAAAATTCAGATTTGAGCAACTGTTTTGGCAAAATCTTGAGCTCAAATCGATGTTTGGATAAGAGTGTGGTTGTAATTAAGATTATAAGTTAAGATTTTGACCGTAGTAAGAACACTTGAAATTATTTGAATCTAATTTAAGTTGCTATCCAAACTCACTCCAAGCAAATACCTTCATTTCATGCTTATCTTTTCCTCATAAAAGAAGAAACTCTCAAACCTTGTAACTGTACACATTGTTCATTAGCTCCAAAAACAAATCTACATAGATCACTCTTCCAACACTTCTCTATCTTCATTCCCTGACCCGTCGTCCAACTCCGAACTTCCACGATCAACCCATCGATTCCTAAACTTCCGATTCTTCAATATCACACTCGATTCTTCCATCAACCTTGCATACTTTTGCCTAACACTGAGCAATGGATGCTTCTCGATGGCGTAAGGGTCACGGTAAGCCTCCTTGAGGATTGCCGTGCAAGTCTTGTTCCTCATTGACAAGTAAAACATAAAAGGATGCCTCTCAAACGCCTTGTGGAACTTCTGCGGCAACCCCAAATGCTTCTTCAGACACAGAATCTTCCTCCTCTCCGCCGAGTGGTCGACAAAGAGACAAAGCAGCTCGTGAAGAACACCGACGACTCTCTTCTCGGCAATGTCACTATCCGAATCCAAACTCGAGAAGTCCTCGTAAGGCGACACGTAAGGAAGCCTCTGAAACTCTTCTAACCAGTCCTTGATCTTCCTCTTCAGCCTCAATCCCTTTGAAGGAAAAAGCCCAAACTCAATAACCTCCTCTTCTTCTAAACACACCCCTTTTCTAACAACATTCCTTTGGACACAAGACAACACTCTCTCTTCACTCTCAACACCCAAACCCTTCAACCCATCTCCCATCTCCACAAACCTAAAAGAGCCATCAAGGAAATCCCTTTGTGGGTCCCCCAGAAAATCATCAGGCAAGCCCAAATACCACTTCATTCCCTGAACTATCTTCAAAGGCAAGACTTTCCCTTTACTCATCAAAATCAACCTCCTCAACCTCCCTCTCAAATCTTCCTTGCAATCCTCATAAACCCTTTTTTCCTCTCTATCAATCTCAGCAGCTTCTGGGGTTAGCCTGAACCAAGGAAGGTTGTGTTTCGGACCCGTAAACTCTTCGAAGATCGAAGGGTATAGCCTCAGGAACTTGGCCACCTTCATGGGCACATCCAATTCCAATCCCCTTTTGGACACAGCAGAGATTGGGATGCAATTGTTGGGCTCTTTGGAAATGCAATTCTTGAGAGAAACAATGGGTTTGAGGACTGTGGACTTGTGGATATGGTCGATGGAATCGTAGAAATGCTCTTTCTTCCATTTCATATATACATTGACGTAGTTGCACTTTTGGGTGTGTGCGTAAGGAAGTTTCTGGGGTTTGTATAATGGGTTCGGAAAGTATGAATTTTTGGGGAATGAGAGAAGATTATTCAATATTTTGGACGAGAGGTTTTTGGTGAACATTGTTCGTCTCTCTCCGCTGGGGTGTCTCAGTGAGATTTAGCTGGATTTAATAGAAGGGAAAATTTTTAAATAAACCCTGTGTTTTGCAAAAATTCTTGTTTCGTCCCTGTGTTTTTAAAAATTACTAAATATTCCCTATGTTGGTTAAATTCTGTCTAAAATATACCTTGAGGTCGAATTTTAAGAAAAATAATGTACGAAAAATGATAATATTCCAGAAAATACCCCTTGTAAAACGTGGATAAGAATGTGGTTGCATAGTGTGCTTGTAACCAAACACCCATATAAGTCTTTCCCTTCTATTCTTATGAAAGAAGGAGAAACAGAAAGAGGGAAAGAAAAAAAAGGGCGATAGTGAAGAGTTCGAAGCAAAACTGAGGACGAGCCTCTGACGTGAGTCGAAGAAGGATTCGATTGGCTGGAATTGGGCGAAAAATTGGTGGAGGAGCAACTCGAAGGTATGTATTGTATGTTTATTTTCCATTTGGTTCGAATTTTTTGGGCATTTGGGCGAAAAATTGGGGGGCGAATTTTGTTGATTTTGGGCATTTGGGTGAAAGATTAGTGGGCGAATTGGCGAATTTTCTTAATTTTGTGCATTTGAGCGAATTATTGGTGGCCGAATTTTGGGCATTTGAACTGAAAAAATAAATGTTGTTTAGGGTTATGACTTAGATTGTTGTTTAGGGTTATGACTTAGGGTATTGAACTGAAAAAAAAAAAATTGTGGCTGTTTGGGTGATTTATATTTTTTGGGAGAAAGTTTGTGTTATGTCTTATATTGCTGTGACTTATATTGCCCTGTTGTAGATGAAATGGCTTCTAGCTGTTCCAATCATGATGAAGATAGTAGGCCAAAATTCATGAATAGGTATTGCCACTGTGGAAGAAAAGCATTGCTGCAAATAAGCACTACCGAGAAGCATCCGAATATGTTGTTTTACAAATGTGATAAATGCAAATATTTCAGTTGGTGGGAGGATGATTCCGGTGGAAATGTTGCAACTTCAAGCAATACGGGCGTGGATAATAGTGGTGATAAAACAACGGTTAACAATGGCAGTGAGTGGCTTGCAGAAAACCAGAAAATGAAGGAAAGATTAGCGAAGGTGGAAGCAAATTTAAATGGAGTTTATGTGATTGTTTGCTTTATGGTTGTTGTGTTTATTTGTATTTTATTGAAGATGTAAGAACCTTGATTATGATATACTCTGAGTTTGTAATTTCTATATTTAAAATAGATGGAATTTGTAAGAACCTTCATTATGACTATGTATTATTGGTTTGCTTTTGAATCAGACAAATGTGCTTTGGTTTGCCTGTTCGTCGGGCTTTCTCAAATTTCACTCCAACAATCGCCTTCAACCAGACTCCGCCCTCAAATTCTCTCCATCGGCCTCTCTAATGGGTTTATGTGCTCCTTCTGTCATGAGCCTTTCCCGCTTCAAAGTTAACCCCTGTTGTTTGGTTCTAACTTCATACAGTTCTTTTTGCAATTCCATACCCAAATAAAACAAACGATGTAACGCAAAATTCGACCTCAAGGTATATTTTAGACAGAATTTAACCAACATAGGGAATATTTAGTAATTTTTAAAAACACAGGGACGAAACAAGAATTTTTGCAAAACACAGGGTTTATTTAAAAATTTTCCCTTAATAGAATTGGGGTTGAATTGCTGAGCAAACGACATGTCGTTTGAAGGTTCTTTTTGGTGAAACGGCATTTGTAGCGATGTTTCTTTGCTTCTTAGTCTAAAACCATCTTTTTTCACAAAAAAAAAAAAAAAAAAACCTCTGTTTTTTGAAACATAAAATAAAGGAAAATCGTAGAAAATAACCAAAAAAAAAATTTTGTTTATAAAATTCAGTCCATGTTTCAAAAAATTAAAAAAATAATCATGTTACGAATTGTATAACAGAAAAGTGTCACACAAAATATAACACATCTGTAAATATTTGTAAGACATTTTATAACACTTCAAGTTTTACTCATTATTTTTTGAAGTATTAAATAATATCTAACAAATATTTATAGATTTGTTATATTTTGTGTAACACTTTTCTGTTATACAATTCGTAACATAACTATTTTTTAATTTTTTAAAACACAGACTATTATTTAAAACAAACATTTAATTTTGACCTATTTTTACAACTCACCCTAAAATAAAACTATACCTACTCTTAAGATTTAATAAAAATATACAAATATAGTAATATACTATCGTCTATCTAAAATTATTGCCGTTTTAAATGTGTGTTTTTAACTTCAAAAATAGATTATCTTAAATGATACTGTTGGAAAATTATCTTACATTTTTATGCGAATCATTTTTTATAAAATAAAAAAAAATTGTAACGAAAAATTTCCTGTAAATTATGTTTTTTATCCGTTTTAATACATAAGTATTTGGTATTTAATAAAAACTCGAAAAGTTATTATTCCTTTCAAGTATTACAATCACTTGTATCTAATCCTTGTCATACGGCCAAAGCTAAAAAAGTTTGATTTTGAATTTGATTTTGACAACAACTGCCTTCTTATTTAAGCCTAAAAAAGCATGCCTTTTAGGTCTTTAATCTTGCTACTGAAAGAAAGAAAACAACGTTTGATTTTGACCACCAAATGCTTAATAAGTAATAAGGATAAATTTCTTTCGTAGCAAAAAAAAAAAAAATAAATAAATAATAATGAGGATCAATGATCTTTTGTTAGAACAATCACTTGTACAATAAGATTAGAAACAACTATGTTACATATATATGTACAGAAAGGAATATAATTGATATAAAAATAAATGAATATATACTATGTACATCAAAAACAAAAAAATTTGCATCGATACTTCGATAGAATCAGCAGAACAAGAAGAGAAACTCATCTCTAGAATCTCTCTTTCTCATCATCATCATAATAATGTCCCTAAAATAAGCATTGATTTAATCCACCTCTGAAAGTAACCGACGCCGAAAAACCATTGATCTACGATCTATTGCATCATTTTCAAGAAATCTCTAGCTTATGATATTCCACCATTTCTTCTTCTTCTTAATGCACGGTGCCGGAAGCTCTTTATATTTGGGAAGAAAAAAAAAATGTAAGAGAAATAATCAGAATCATTACAGGCGATACCCAAAGATGGTTACACAGTATATTCAACTAATTTCCAAGCTTATTCCATGAGCTCTGCAAGAAGCAGTGGCCAAGCTTATAGACGCTTCGGGTCATATACTAAGTAGGTACAAAGATCTCAATGTCTTACCTCCTTCGGGATAAATTGAATTGTAATGTACCTCGGCCCAAAAGCTCAAGAAAATAACTGCATCGGAGACACGGATCACAATAATGAATATCTTGTTAAAATTTCTGTGTTCAATATAACCAGAAATGATAGACAAGAAACAGCAATAGGAATTCCCTTATTTATCAGTATCGAACTACAATAGGGACGATAATAATTGTATAAACTGTTAAAATATGAGATGTCACTTAAAGCTTTTGCTCACAAAATTCTTTCCATATTACGTAAGTCTTTCGAGTCTCCAACAATTACTATCTAGATGAACAATATATCACGTAGACCTTATAACTTCCGAAACTTTCCAAGTTCGGTACACAATTTGGGCATCTGGTTAATCAGGCAAGCTAAGTAGCATAATCGCATTTCTTCCACTATAACATGCCATTCAAACTTTTGTTCCAAGAATATTGAAACGATCAACTCTAGGACAATAACTACCTCGGAGAAAGAAGAATCTGATCAAATCTAAATGTTATTTCTATAAGTAATTATTTTGGCAGGGAGAGTAGCAATAACAGAGTTGTGTGTTAAAGAACTTGCCTCTATTGGACTTTAGAGTGTGAGGAAGAATCTCGATTGAACATGTATCCTTAAATGAGGTTATCACGAATATCTTCACACCGTACTGCAATATATATTAACAAACAAAAACACGTATAAATAATTGAAAACGCCAATACATAGGCAACTATAACAACATAGCAGTAAATAAGTCATGGACAAGAAATCAGCATAAAACTTAGGTGCGAGGAAAACAAAAAATAGACAATGTATGAGAAAAACTTACACAATCCATCAAAGAAAAAGGGGCGAAGGAAGAACATAATTATTAGTGCAACAAAACTTATCACTTAAACGCACGAGAGCAACAAAAAGGGCAGAACAAAATTATGACTAGAGGCTACATAGTATATGCTATTGCACAAACATATACACATGAAATGTGGCTATTCATTTGAAGTCATAGATATAGCAAAACTAACAGGATGTAAAGGAAAAAAAACAAAAAACAAAAAACAAATATGCAGCATACCCAATCTGCAGCAGCCTGCAAAGTAACATGATCGCCCCATTCACCACTCCTGTTTCATCGACATAAAAGATTATAAGAACGAAAAGTGCGTACAAGATTTGTGATTGAAACACAAATAAGAAGGGAAAGAACAATACTTGCTCATTTTCTTTAGATAGTCAACGTAGGCCATGGGAACATAACCCTCATACATCTCAGGCTGGCCCTTCAGCTGATTATATCAGATAAAGGAAACATTCAAAAACTGAACGAATGGGATAATATGAAATAAAGCAAATTCGAAGTTCAATTCGGCCTAATAAAATGCACCAAACAGCACAAACCTGTTGAACAATTTGTTCTCTGACAAAACCATGGTGCTCAGCAGACCGATAGAGCTGGTCTGATAAAGCGCGAAACTGGGATAATATGAAACGATTACTCTTAAAGTTTTAAAACAAGAGCAGTGATATTAAAACCGACTGAGAAAACTACTACAAACTGACATAAAGTGATTGTGCACCACCAACAGATTATCTAAATAAAATGCTCGCTAAAAATGTTCAAAACAGCATCACAATATATAGTACCTCACAGATTAAAAATACTATAATTAAGGAAAAAATTAGACGCAGCATAAACAATTCATATCAATCTTTTGTAAAAAAGACTAAATAAAAAGAATTAACGTGGAAATACTACTGAACAAATAAAACATCTAGGAGAAGAGAGAAAAAAGAGTGTAAACCTATAACTACTATTCTTCGAGAAAGAAACACATACATCCTCACATCTTATTCAAGTAATTCATATTTGATCATGAGATAAAATGAATATAGAAGAAAACCTCAATTTGCATTATAATATTTCTGCATATCAAAATCTAGCACGTTGAAAGAGAACCAACCTGACAATTACCATCGCCTTGGACCTTACACTCAATTAGTTCATATAACTGCAGTCTATAAAAGAAAAAGGTTTTACTAATCAAAACATCAATTAATACAATTAAAGTACCAATATTACTAGTATAAGATATAGCAAATTTCAAAGCAATTTTCTATATAAAACTGACCACAAGAAAGAGAGATTTTATTTGGATAACGTTGAGACAGGTGTATGGCCCCGTGGGACACGGCAACATGCATAATACCAGCTAAAATCAGAGATTATGGAGCATGATATTATAATCTTGGACTTATAGAATAAAATTTTTTTCCAATTTATATGTGTTATCTTCCATAAGATTGGGTAAACAAATTATTACTATACCTGGTGAGATTTAACATTAAAATAACTAGCTTAATACACCAATCAACATAAACATGCCAAACCAAAAGCTATTCTACCCTTTATAGCTGGTGTTACTTCAACAGAGCATGGACAAAAGGTTAACTATTGGTCTTTCAAATAGAGAGAGATTATAAAATTTGAACGGTATTTTCCTTTGCTAGTGTCCCCTTTTGGGCCCATGCTTAAGCCAAAAAAAAGTCAATAAACAGTTTGTTCTCAAAACTTGAAAGGTTTCTACTGTTTTACAACCCACCCCTTCTTCCTAAAGAGTCTCCACTATGTTTTCATAAGAAGCGTAAAGTATGTTACTATTCAAGTTTCCACATACTGGATCAGAAGTGAGAAGACTAAACAAATTGCAAGAATTCTCCAAATAACATGAAAAAGAAAATTGCACACAAGACCTTTCTAGAAGCCTCTCATGATCTGACATCTCTTCATCAGCAGATGGAATCTTCTCAACTGTCCTAGGAACGTGCTGCCAAATAACATAAACTGTGAGTTCCAGTTTGGTTTAGAGTTTCAAAACATCTAAATAGCTACTGAAAGCACATGCATTCACTGCCACACAAAAATGAAAATGCCACAAAAGATATGTTCATATCTATATACAGACACTCACCAAATGAGAGTAATTTTATACAGATATAACTTACTGGAACTGGAACCATGTCATTCAGTCTTCTGCCAACTTCATTATCAAGAGACGACTCATCCGCTATGTCTAATGCATAAGACCAGTCTTGCCCATTTATTGAGCTCTCTCCTTTATTTTCTTCTGGCATAGAATATGTATAGGCATTTCCCATCGGATTCTCCACGTCTCCATTTATAATCTTGTTTGGATCATATGCCTCACCTGCTTTATTTTCTCTATAATCTTCCACCGTAACCTCTTTGTTTCCGTGATCATCCATGTTGCCCTTACTATCATGACCATTTTCCATCTTCCAATCGTTCCCGCTCTCTACACACCATTACCACTCAAGTTACACATAACACGGATGAAAAAACTATCGGCAAATATGGTAAGAGTTAACGAGAATCTAATTTTCCAAACTTTCATAACCAGAGGTACCATGTCTCTTTGAAGGTCCAAGCCAATTCTGCTCTAAAATCGATGCTGGCAAGTGCTCATGCTCAAAATTACAACGCCCTGAAGCCTCTGCCGAAGCAAGCCTCGACAACTCTTCCTGATACGCATGAGCTAAAACTTCATCACTCTCCACATTACACGGCTCAGCGTAGCCTTCTCTGACATACTCCACATTACTACAATCCGCATCGTAGCCGGTAACGGTACTACGAGAGCCATCATTCGCAAGAGTACACACATCTAACAGATGGAGCCCCCATCTCTCCACATCGGGATCAACTTTATACGTTGTCATCAATCCCCGCCTTCTCGAACAATTACCTTGAGTTACACTTAATTCTCAACAAATTTCACCAACTGAAATGAAAACAAACATAAATAAATAAATTCCAAACATAAAACAATCTACTCTAAGAAAACTATCCAAACTTGTACAATTCCACTTTTCACAAAAACTGAGCCCTGTTTCAATCACAGCAATTAAAATTCAAACAAACCCATGTCTCAAAAACACATTTAAACATTCACCACTGCATATAACCCATCTCAAATCACATAACAAAAATGAACCTATCAATTTCTACACCTAAAAAAATTAACATAACCAAAAATTCATAGAAACGAAATACAAAACCCCAAAAAAAAAAAAAAAACCACAAAGGACAAAAAATAAGCATTAAAACCCTAAGCCCATATACCAACTCATTGAACTTTCACAATTGATCGAACCAAAAACCGAAACAAAATCTAATTGAGAACTCACGCCAGACCAACAACGCAAAGGAGAAACAAAAAAGGTAAAATGAAAAGAAAGAAAAAGAAAAGAAAAGAAAGAATAAAAAATTTCCAACGAGAGGAAAAAAAAAAACCTAAAGATTTTGCGACGATTCCATTAAAAACGTACCTTAAACTTAAAGATAAGCCTTTGGAAAAGAAGAGAACCTGAAGAGAAGAGAAACAAAGCAATACCAGAAAGAAAGGAAAGCGAGCCAACAAAAGAGAAGAGAGAGAAATAAAGAAATCGAAAATAAAATAAAACAAAATAAAATAAATAAAACAAAAATGAAATATAAGCTTGTTAAAGGTCGAGCAAGTTAAAGTACGGAAAGTGATGACAAAGCAATTAAGCGAAGAGATTTGGGAATTTGGAATGTTTGAGGTGTTGCTTCAAAGTTGCCGACTTGCCGTCCATTTAAGCCGCTTATTATTGAAAATTAAATTAATAAAGAAATATATAATCTCGCTTTTTCTTTTTTCTTTTTTTCTTTTTTGCTTTAAATCATTTTGTTGAGGCGTGAAGATGATGAAAATAGAAACCGCCTATGGTCCTACGTGGCGCTACAGTACCGGTTACCGGGAGGTTCCGGTGGGGTTGCACGTGTTTCTTTTCAGGCGGTGAGCCTTGGTACGAGGTTGGGTTGGGCATAAAAGATCTTGTGACTTTTCGCTCAAGGAAACCTTTTTTTTTTTTTTTTTGGTCCATCTCATTGTCTTAATCAATGTGGTTTTAGCCAAAAAAAAAAAAAAAAGTCAAAGGTCCACTAATAGTAGTAGTATTGGTAAGATACGTTGAATTATATGTGGATAGGTATAACAAATTTTGTTATAAAAATGTAAGTTAGAAAATTTTGATAAAAATAGGATAGTTAAATTTATTTTTTAAAAGATATAAGATCAATTGAAAAATAAATGTGACGATCTATAATTGTTTCTCGTTAGAGAATTCCTTAAAAATAGTTGTAGTAATGCTATTTGTTGTCAGTGATTTTTCGTCAGTCAGTGAGTCCAAGGGCGGTATCCTAGCCATTCCAAGAAGTCTAGAATCTCCGACTCCACAGAGCCAAGCGAAAGTCATCACAACTCCCTTCAAAAGACGGGCGAAGATTATCGAAGATGACCCCCGATCCTACACCCCCGAAGGTAGAAGACCACCAAGAGAGGGAGCTCTTGGAAAGCCCTTTTACGACAGGCCGGCGCATAAAGACTAAAGATCCCCGAAGCTAATTCACCCCCGAAGGATCAGTCGACGTAAACCCGGCCCTCGGAGGCGTCGATCCTCGGTCATAGAGCATTTGACCGCGGGGTCACAGACCTCAATTATTCTCCCCCGAGCAGGGAATTCACTATAGCAAACAGCTTTATCCTGCCGAATTCAGGATAACTGCTCCCGGCAGGTGGACAGCTTTATTAGGTGAACTAAACCCGTGATTCAGGGGATTTGACATCTTGTCTTTTCATAACTATAGCTCCCTTCTTCGCTTATAAGAGAAGGAGGAGCGAAGGATGAGGGGGCAGGAGAAAAAAGAGAGAAAAATAATACTCTGTAAACCTTCTCATTCGAAAGATGAAATATCAAAAACACAGTGTACGTAGGCTATTACTCAAGAGGAGGGCCGAACCACTCTAAAAATTCTCCGAGTGTTTATTTTCCGCTCAAAAATAATTTTTATTACTTTTCATTGCCGCATCACACACTAGAGGTGCGGATCTCGTCGTTGGTTCAAATTTTACACCAACACTATTGTCCAACTCATTGATGTATGAAAGTCCTCAATATTAAAATTAAGAATAACATATGTAAGAAATATAATAAAGGTAGGAGCAAAATTTATTTCTAATAACCTTTGTCTTTCTCTGCCCTATAAAGATATTGAATAGACCAAGCTTTTCTTACCATTGTAAGTTTGAAAATAAACATTTAATAATTTTCCTTAAAGTAAGCGCAGAAACCCGAAGAAAAAGTGTACCTACTAAAAATGATATTTCGTAATCATACATATTTGTTTAAACCTAAAAGCGAGATTATGACTCTTATTTGGAGAATAGCCAATGATAGTTTCTATTAAATAGATTATATATATATATATATATATATATATATCATGCGAGAGCATGACACGTCGCGTCTTGCGAAGTTGTAGGTTTCTCGCGGTGATTCTCGCCTTGGAGACCAGAGCCCAGAGCGTTGCGATGCTTGTTTCATGTGTCGCATCATAACATTGACTCGCCTTGAAGACTAGAGCTCATAGTGTCGCGACGCTCATTTCAAGCGTCGCAACGCTGACCCTATGTGTCACGACACTTGTTTCATGTGTCGCGACGCCTGTAGCTATGTTTAGACGACCAAAGCACGTATCGTGACGCTTAAGCTTTGGTTAGATGTCATTTTTTACTGTTTGGAACAATTTTTGCATGACATGTTGCGACACTTCACCTAAAAAAAATGTCATTTTCCTTTTATAAACTGAGAAAAGTGATTCTTAGGGGGAACAATAACATAAATATAACATTCATAATATTTGAAAAACACACATACACAAGATTAAAGGCTTCTAAAAATCATATTGGCTTATAATCAGATTTTCACTAATACTTTAGTGCAAATATCTGATAAAAGCTTGTCATATCCTACGAGCGTATTTGTAAAAGAAAGGGAAATCGTAGGAAATAGCCAAAAAAAAATTTCGTTTTTAAAGTCCAGCCCATGTTTCAAAAAATTAAAAAAATAGCCATGTTACGAATTGTATAACAGAAAAGTGTCATACAAAATATAACACATCGGTAAATATTTGTAAGATATTTTGTAACACTTTAAGTTTTACTTATTACTTTTTGAAGTGTTAAATAATATCTAACAAATATTTATAGATCTGTTATATTTTGTGTGACACTTTTCTGTTATACAATTCGTAACATGGCTATCTTTTTGATTTTTTGAAACACAGACTATCATTTAAAACAAACATTTAATTTTGGCCTATTTTACAACGTGCACAAAGAATCGAGAGGAAGGAAATAAACGCTTGATGAAAGCATTTCTTGCGCGATTCAACCTCAAGTTTTGGTCTCCATTGTTATTAATTTCTAAACAACCGAGACAGAGACACTATACGATAAGCTAAACCATTCTTAATATCCAATTTTGAGCAAGAGCTAAAATTTTCTACACAAATATATAAAAGTTTTAAAACATGTTATTTGTATAGATTCTAAAAGAAGTTATAACCCATCATTATAACTGTCGACTTATATTAAAGTTGTGACAATTTTCATGATATACAAATTTATCCAAAAGAAATTAGCAAAATATATGAAGTAAATTAAGCTTGTGAGAAGTATTATTCAGCTACAAAATACATATCTGTGTCGTTTTATGACTGCGAGCTAGGAGAGCACTAGCAGAAGACTAGAAACAATTCTATGATGCTTGGGATATTGCACAAAATCGAGAAACCATCAAGCGTATAAATTCAGTGAATGTAAGCATTTAATTAGTCGAACCATTTTAAAAGTTTTACTTTCTGTTCTTTATTTTTCCTTTGATTCATTCTCTCTGCTCAAGAGCTCACTATTTTTAGAGTAAATATTATCATCAAACTGTATTTCATCTCTAATCCATCACTTTATTTTCAAATATAAAAAAAGAATATTCTCTTGAAATTCTTTCTATCTTCATTTTTTAGCATGAATAGATCTCTCTATATTTGGAGTTAATATTTAAAGTGGGTTGGAGGCTTTAAAACTCTATTTGGAGTAGAATAGTAGAACGAGTTGGAGATGCCCTTAAAATAAAAACTATGATTTTAATATAATTAAATATGATATTGCAGAAAACACTTACATGAATTGGGCACCAAACCCAATCATCATATATTATTGGGTTTTTTCTGTCTTTTCATTTTCTATTTGGTGTTGGTCAATTTTGATGTAACATATGACTATTTTGATGAATCTATATGCACTGTTGATTTTATTCATTGTTTAGATAATAATTTCAAATAATCACTTCAGATTATTTTGATTTGATTTATTATTTTACGAATTCTCGAATTCAAATTCATGTTCAGACAAGAATTTTAGTTAGTATTTAAATTGAGATTGTAAAAGAGAATATTTGTATTACAAATTATTAAAATTATTTTTTATTGTAACAAGAATAATTGAATCTATTTTTAAATATATGAATTAAAAATATTAGTATTATAGTAAGAATAATTGAATCTCATTATTTGTATTTGAGATTGCTATCCACACGATCTCTAAAATCCCTAATTAGTTGACGGGCAAAACTCTTCACATGAGTTTTTTGTATTGGATAGTATCATTAATTTTAATCCCTATTATAGTATTATGGCAATTGATTTTAGAGATTTTTAAGGATTTAGTCAAAATTTTTAGTTATTTTTTTAAGTATTAGTCATAGTTTCACAAAATTAAGAAATTAACTATGTTTATCGTGTAATAAAATTTGTTACACATGTATCAAAATTTGTTACACAAATATCAAAAATTGTTACACGTGTATCAAATTTTGTTATATGATGAAAATAGCTAATTCCTTATGAAACAAACATTGATTGTTAATTCCTTAATTTCATGAAATTAAGGCTAAATTCTTAAAACATGAGCCTAAAAATGGCTAAAAGCCAAATCTTTGAGATTTTTAAGGATTTAACCAAACTTTTGGCTAATTTTTTAAGAATTATCCCTAGTTTCATGAAGTTAAGGATTTAGTCGTAACATACATGTAACATAATAAGTTACACGTGTAACATACATATATTATATTTATGTTACATATGTTACACGTATATTACATATAACATATTATGTTTACAGTTAAATATTTAATTTTGACATTTTAGGGGTAAATTCTTCAAATTTTACCTTGAAAATGACTAATTTATTAACTAACCTATAATTTTAATATTTTTACCTTGTATTTATCGACCAACTAATCCATTCTCTCTTTTTTTTTTTTCGTTTATTTTTTAAAGGAGCCAAGCCAAACTAACACACGTTCACGTGCGAAGAAAAGGAAGGACTTTTTCAATTATTAATTGCGGAAACGAGTCAAAGGTCATACAAGCTCTAATTAAGGAAAACATATTGACTTTTTTCACATGAACTTTTCTAATTTGATACGTGTATACATTAAGATATTATGAAGTTTATACATGCTTTAATCAATGATGATTTGTGCAAATAAGACTAAGCACGTCATTAAGAATGAAGAATATTGGACCCACGCCGCCACGCGGATTTATTAGGTATAAACTGATGCCAAAAATAATATTAGAAAACATGTACAAGTGTCACATATAAAAATATGGGCTAGCTATAGCTATATTGCTTACGGAACCCCTCATTATATTTTATGTTGAAAAAAAAAAACAATGGTTTATTATATGTAATCGGACTTGTTTTATTTTATGGAAAGGCAAAAATCTGAGATACATTTATCTTAAAGAATAATTGTGAGATTATCGTGTTCCGCCTTGAGTGCAAAATTTATACTTCTATTTTCTAAACTAAACAAAATTATACGTTATATTAATTCCTGGCAAAAAAAAAAAAAGTATTTGAACAGAAAAAAATATATTAACCTCGCGTGGAACAAGTGGCCGCATACTTCAACAAAACGTGCATCGAGTGACGTGCCAATTCAGACAATTTCAAACTTAACTCCGACCTTGCAAAACAAATAAGCAATATGGGATGCCTGAGGTGTTCCTAGCATAGGTTCTCTAACGATCAAGTCAATGACTCGTTAATAATGGAGAAATTTTTAGGTGTTTGAGAGCTAGAAATTGCATACTTTAGTCTTAAAGAGACATATTTATAGAGGTATTTGAGTGTGTATTCGAACTCGCATATCGACTAGTGTGGATGAGATTTCAGACGGATTGGTGATGATTCAATCGGTGTTCGTCTTCAGTCCATTGATCTAATATGCTTTGCCATGTCAACGGTTCAATGTCACTAGAGCTCACAGCGTGACTTTTCTTGTTTGTCTCAATTCCATCAACCAGGCGTGATAAATGATGAAAATGACTTGTGGATTGGCGAGGAATAGGATGTTTGTTTTCAGAGATGTCTGAGTCGATCAAGGACAACTGATAGCCAGCCTTACACTCTGTACATATTCCTCGTAGAACATCGAGGAGGGCCTATTAAGTGTGGGTTTGTACATGGCTAGCTGGCCTTGGCCGACTAGAGCCATCCTTCATGGCTTCACGGCTACCAGCCGGCCCTCCTCGCGGGTCATTGTGTGGGACAATAGCCGGTGGTGAGCGGGGCCGTATTGCTAGTTGCAACCTTAGGCATTTTTTGTAGTTAGGCCTTGGCTTGGACTTCGAGTGGGCCACCATGTTTGGGCGTCGCCCACATCGACTCAACAATAATTATGATACATTCGCTTAGAATGGGAGAATTTCAAAATAAAACCATTCTTGATGCCACTTAATAATCTATACCCCATGTGGTGTGTTTTCTTCATTTCTATTATATATTTGTAGTGTAAATTTTAGGGTATAAATTAAAAGTGAAACACACATGTGGTATAAAGTATCATTGTGTCAAGAATGAGATATTCCTCGAAATCTCCCAATAATATTAATTTATGTTCGAAATAATGTACTCTTGTAATTCTTGCTCTATGTTTATAGTAGAGAAATAAAGGTAAAAATTATAAGTACAACATAAAAATAAAAATAAAAGGAAGTGTTAAAAGTGGAGCATTTGTCAAAATCTCTCTTATTTTATTTTAAAAACTTTGATTAGATCAATACCTCTGTCCCTTCTCTAGAATAAAATAGCCCCCCTCACAAGGACATCTCTTTAGATAGGTCATAGGAAGATTTTAAGGGTCCCAAGCTAAATTCAGTAACACTTGATCTCTATCCGGCTATCTCAATCTGGAACCAAACACAACAAATACTAAAAGACAAACCAATACGATTCAATTTAATTCTCTAGCTAATAATCACATATAATACAAGTAGTCAAATCAATCTCAATTTTAAAGAAAAATATATATAAATCTTGATTCATTCTTTCAAAGCTCACCGATACAAATAAACGTTACAAGTCCATCCCCTCGTTAAAAAATAGACAGAATCAGGAGATATACATACAAAATTTTAAAAAATCGAATTGTAACTTTATAAAAGAAGAGTAGATAATGGGGTGTTTATGAAAATAACTATGAAAATAATTTTTATAATATTCATAATTTTAAGACTTGATTATTGTCACGTTATTAATTCTGTCAATTTTTTTACGAAATATGACAGAGGGAATATACTTGTAAGTTGTTATCAAAACATCAAAGAACAAAAATATCAATTTTAAAATATTACAGTACAACTCATAAGAATAGAACAACATGGCATTTGTAGAGATAACTCTTCTTTTAAACATGGCAAACAATCCGAGCTGCCTTAGCAATCCCAATCACCATGACCAAAAGCCACCTCACCTTTTTCGGCCTCACCTTTGGTTGTTCCTCCAATAAGCCGCAGAGGCACAACAGCTAGTCCAATGCAATCGATAGCCATTACAACTACTCAAGCGTGGGTCCAATATTTGCTTAAACATTTTTTGTCATGCATAAGCTTTAAATTTTGTGTCCCCTAATTATATTTTGTTTTTATAATTGAATGTTTTTTTTTTTCGAATCTTGAGGAAATATGAGCATAAAAATTATGGAAGATTCTATAATGAGAAATTTCTACGGTGGAGAATAAATTTAGACGTCAGATTAACTTTTTAAGCATTAAGATCATTGAATGAAATATGACGATTCAAAATTATTCTATACTACCAAAAGTTTTTCCAAAAGCCATTGGAAACCAACTTGATATTAACATTACGTAAGTTTTTCCTAAAATCATTGGAAGCCAACTTGAGTTTCATAACATTTCAAAATTAGAGTGTTCAATAAGACGTTTTATGCATGAGAAACTAACTTGATATTTAAATTTTGAACGAGGACTAAACGTCAGAAGTGTAGATTATATGTGGCTTGTGATCAGTCTTTTCGAAGGAGTAGAATGAAGAAACGAAAAACTAAGTAGAAACTTTTCCCAAGTAAAAAAAAAAAAAAAGTCCAGGCACAAAGGAAGGCTTTTGTTGATTTCCATCAAGTGGATCAACCAAATTACCAAATTGTCTAAGCACTCGTCTATATTTGATCAAAAACATTGCAGCTGCATTTTGAAGTGACACAAAGTAAAAGGGACTAAATTTACACATGCAGATTAAAAAAAACAATTATACCCAAAAAAATTGGAGTTAGTGTCATTTTATTCCTCAAACTTTGCTCATCATGTCCTCACAAACTTGGGTTTCCATGTTTGCCACATCAAACAACCTTTTTCGCCGAAAAACAGATCAACAACCTTCTTCATAAACTCCCTTTTGGAAGTTTTGGTTTCATTTCCTGGAGGCAAGCTTTTCAGGGGCATCAGGGGGCTTGCGACTTCTGTCATCTCAGCAATTCGATTGATCATGTCCAAGACTTCGCTCATTTTGGGGCGGGATTTGGCTTGTCGTACAAGGCACCGGTTGGCAATAGATGCCAGCCTTTTGGCAGACTTGAGGGAGTACTTCCCTTCAAGCCTCGGGTCCAGAATAAGCTGAAACTTTTTTGGGTCGGATAAATGTGGCTTGACCCAATCCAAGAGCTTTTGCTCGCCCCTGGGTCGGTTTCGGTCAAGGGGGCGCCTCCCCGTGATGAGCTCGTAGAGGAAGACTCCGAAGCTCCACACGTCACTTTTTGATGTGAGGCGTCCGGTTTGGATGTACTCGGGTGCTGCGTAGCCAATTGTTCCTACAACCTTCATGAACACAAGAATATTTTGTTATGAGCTAATGCCATTTATAACGATCACACGTTTTAAAACTGAAAAAAGAAAGATCGAGAAGGTTTTGTCTTTTGGCTTGGCAAGTCAGTGGCCTAATTCGCACCAATTTTATGCACAAAGAGATTGTACGGAAAAATTTGAATATAACGTTTAAGGGATATATATACATACCGCTGTAGAGACATGACTTAACCCATCTGAAGGCCCAAGCCTGGCCAATCCGAAGTCCGATAATTTCGCGTTCCAATGCTCATCTAGAAGTATGTTTGAAGACTTAAAATCCCTGAAGATGATCTGAGGCAATGGCAATAGTGATTTCACTTAAGAACAAGTCAGAGTAGGATATTCATAATTCATGTCATGGTTTGAACTAGAAATAAAAATGATATTTGTGCCAGAAGAGAGTACCGAAGAAAATCGAGCATAAACCTTGTCATAAGCTTAAAACGCTAAGGCTATACAAGGTTTAGAATCCTCTTGATTTCAGAACAAAAAGACGAAATTCATAAAATTCCAAAGGTATTGTATTAACACTTATAATTTTGACCTTCACTTGTTTCTTTTGTCCTACTTATTATAACAAATCGCAAGTAAAACAAGTTATTAAATACATTTCAAAAGGTAAAAACTAAATCTTTAGAAGTACCTGAAACTCCATTCCTTCGTGGAGGTAAGCCAAGCCGCGGGCAGCGTCCTGGGCTATTTTAATCCTCGTCGCCCACGGAAGCGGAGTCTGAAACTTGTTTCCCAAATGATCTTGAACGCTCCGGTTGGGCATGTACTCGTAAATCAGCAATCTCTGTATCCCTCTTTCGTCGTCATCGGCACAGTACCCCAACAACTTGACAAGATTTTGATGTTCGACGACCCCCAAGACATTCACTTCCGTAACCCATTCCTTGTGACCCTGCAAGAGAAGAGAAGAGAATTCGAAGATCAAGCATTTGAGGAATGAGACATTTGAAAAGGACTTTTCAGCAGAAAAAAGAAATGAAGACATCTTTCTTTCTGTTTAGAGTATAGAGCTCGAAGAAGTTTTAACAAGGGCAAGTATGGCATAACAATGAAACTTTTTTCCAAAGCAACAAATTCCAGCAAGAAGTTATGATTCTAATGAGAAAATGGTATATTTGTGTTAAGGTTTTAAGTGTGAAAAACTCATTAAGTTGCAAATTTTCTAGTAAATGTGTACTGTGCTTGATTATTTGTGAGCTAATATGGACATATTGTATGAGACTAATGAATACAATTAAAGGATTAAGCTTACCTGCAATCCTCTTTTGCTTAGTTGTTTAATGGCAACATCGATTTTTTTGTGTTGATCGTCAGTGCTACGAACCACGGCCTTGTACACGCCGCCGAACCCGCCTTCGCCGATCATGAGCGAGCGGTGGAAATTCTTGGTGGCTGTCTTCAACTCCGTGAACGAAAATTCGCGAAGATTGCTTTGCCTTTGGGACAAGATTGCGAACGACTTGGCAGAAGATGTACTAAATTCCGAAACATTTTGGGAGTTAGAATCGGAACCGGATCTCCTCATGTCGCGATCCGTCGACATGGAAGTGGAAGTAGAAGCCGTGGAAGTGGACTTTGTGATCTTTGGCTCCTCATTTTGCTCTTTGTTTAAGAAATAGAAGCACTTCATTGCACCCAAAAACGATTCTTGCTTTGCCTCAGATACACCACTCAATGGCACAACTATGCTGAAGATAAAAACACATGATAGTTTCATAAACTATGGACCACATTCAAAAGTCAAAACTTGCCCAAAATTCCCTTGTTAAAGTTTCTTCAACCATGAACAATCTCATGACCAAAGCTCGGAAAAAAAAAATGAAAAAGAAAATTTTTAACACTTTATTAGAAAAACTTTTAACTTTTTTGAACAACCCAACAATCCAATTGACTTTGACTAATTTCAATTTTCTTGTAATTCGTTATGGACACACTCAATTAGTCACACCCAAGCATAGTCAATCCACTTTCTAAATAGCATGAAAAGAGCACCGATCAATTCATCATATATTTTTGGGCACTAACTATCATGATTCTAATAAAAAAAAAACCCAGTTTCCATTTCATGGTTTTGATCCTTATAACAATATGAAAAGAAAAAAAATGAAAATATTTGGAAACTTTGTGATTCTAAGCAAAAAGGAACATGAAATGAAAAAGAAAAGAAAACCTTCAAAAACTCACATAGAACTCAGTTGAAGAAGGATTAAGACTAACCTGTCATAATATTCCTAGGAGATAAGCTAAGAAATGTTAAAAGCCTCAAAATATACTTGATTTCTGAAGTTGTATAGAAATAGAATGACCCAGAAGCCAAAAAGCTGATCTGAGAGCATCCAAGGGACAGAACGAGCTCTCCATGATCCAAGGGAGGTCAATTCTCTAGGCAGCTTGAATTTAGCTCACCAACCGAGAGACCCAATTTTCTTTATAAAAAGAAAAAAAGGAAAAACAAAAACAAAAACAAGGGACTGTTTGGAAGAAGAGACAGAGAAAGAAAAAGATGTGATGAGCTGTGTGTGAAAAGGGTTAAATGCTTGTGAAAGCGAGAAGTGAGTATGGAAATGGATAGCTTTGTATAAAAGGAAAAGCTCAAAGCTTTGATTGATAGTTTTGTTGATGTCACACAATGACCGAGTCATTGTCTCAGCTGTATCAATGTATAGTATAGTTGTTTATTTCTCTGCTGAATTATTTGATTTTTATTAAATGGGTTTTTTTTTTCTTTTCATTTAAATGGTTTTTTTTTTCATTTAAATGGTAGTTGGAAGTTGGAAACCACTCACTATATTGTTTGTTTCTGTAATTGCTACGTTGGTTCCTTCATTTTTCTCTTTTTGTATTATTATTTTTATTATTATCATCATAAGTTACAAGCGTCCCATGGTTTGGGACTCTTTGACCTTTTTATTTTTGAAAAGAGAAAAAGACAACGACTTTATACTGCTTTTTTGTAGCCTTTAATTCCTTATAGCAATGGGCGTCTTGAATGAGACCTACATTGTTATCATTGCTTTTTTTTTTTTTTTTGGAACACATAGTTATAACTGTTCTAGTTTGTTTGTTTGTTTGTTTGTTTAATTATTATTTTTTTTTTTTACAGTTTTTTAAAGTGAGAAGATTTTATTAGGATGCTGTAAATTGTTTACCATCCACTAAAAGAGAGTGAGAGATTGATTATGATTCCCTTGTGAAAATAGCTTTTTAAGTCTAACTAGCTCAAGCCATAAAACATAGTTTAAATGGGTCGTTGGATCCTTTGGGATTAGAAACCAAATATTTTAGCCCACAAACTCAACCTGAAAAAACGATAGGCGATCACGGTACCCCGTCTCCCTCTCAGTTTTCTGGCGAATACGGGCACCCTATACCCGTAGTTCATTTGAAAATGGTATCCATTTGACCTATATTTCGGCCAAATTTTTACCACTCGGTCGACTGGTTGGGCCAAACGGTCGTCCGGATTTGAAAAAAAAAAAAAGACCGAGCAATGGTCATTTAAACAAAAGAAAATTAAAAATATTAAGAAGATCGTTGAGCAATAGTCCTCCACCAAAAAAAAAAGGATAAAGTAGAGAAATATTCAGAATTTATATAACAATAAAAACAAATACTCATACCTTTGAAGTTGTTGAGTTCCTAGTCAATTTGTTAATTACTTGCACATATTTTTTTGTAACTAAGTTAATTACCACCACTTATCACTGTGTAAGTAATTAAATCACTTGGGTAGTTGGTAATATTTTTCAAAAGATTGGGTAATAATTTAAATTATGTATTAAAAATCGGGTATTCACAATAATTTCTCAAAAAAAAAAAAACCAAGACCCAAAAAACCCCAAAATTCCTCCTAAATACTTCTATAAATACCAAATTCATTTTTTTTCAAAAACTCACACCATCATCTTCAAATTCTCACTCTCTAATTACTCTCTCAAATTCTCAAACTCTCTAATTAATCTATAATTATAGTTCTTATTTAATTATATTTATTTGTAAAAAGTTTGTAAGATGGACGGTGAGGGAACTCCAACTTCTCAACGTCTGCGTGTTTGATGGGAGATTAAAATGAGGAATTTTTTCAAGAATGTGCTCCACAAGGCTAGCGAATCTCTATTTATTACAAGTTTTCATCTCTGACGGTCGACCATCTGACACATAAACTCCAGGAATTCTTCCAGTGCACGAACCAGTCGACCATTCGACACATACACTCCAAGAATTATTCTGGTACACGAACCAGTCAAACCGCGTACTCCAACCGATCATCGAGTTTGTGCACAAGGAAGAAAAAAAACGGGGGATATACGGGGCTCCTGTACTCGTACTGTATTTTAAAGGGTACTGTTGCCACGTACCCGTTTTTGGGTGATAACGGACCTCGTACCCGTCTTCCTGTTTTTCCCCAAAAATGGGGACGAGGCCCTGTTTCTTCATCAACTTGATAATAAACTATGGATCCTTGATTGCGTTTGATTTATATAAAATATTCATTTTGAAAGTTGTTTTGAAAATATATAAATAGTGCTAGAATATTAAAATAAAATAATAAATACATCATATAGAAAATATAACAATTTTATTAATTACTTAGGCTATGTTTGATAGTATTTTTGTTTTATAAACAAAAATTTGGAAGTGTTTTTGCTATTTTGTTTCAAAATTTTTAAAAAACAAAACATGTTTCGTATTCACTATTTATTACTTATTTTTAAAAATAAAAAATACAAAATGATAGTTTGTAACTAATAAAGATGAAGTAAAAATATAAGAAACGTAAAGATGAAGCATTGAAAGAGTGTATAATTGAGAAAAACACGCAAAAAAAATTCGTAAGTTTTGATGTTCTTATTTAAAAAAAAATTAACAACAAGAATTTTTCGCTTTTTCTATTATTAAAAATTTGTTTCCAACTAAAAAAAAAAAAAGAAAATGAAAACAGATTACCAATGGTGTTTTTAAATATTTTGATGAAACTTTTGTTCTAAAAAGAAAAAAAAATGTTATCAGACAAGACCTTAATATTTTTCTGCTCCTATTTTATTTCCTTTCTTTCCCTTTTCTACTCTTGCTCTCTCTCTTTCATTCATACTCTCTTTTCTCTACAAGTCTTCTCGCCGATCTTGTGTTCAAATCTCTTACATAACGTCATAACCACCTTTTTTTTTTTTTTTTTTGCAAAGAGTCATAACCTCTATTTAAAAGTACATGAAGGCTAACCTTTGATATTTCTTTCACACATCTCTCTTCTAGCACACACATAACATTACATGGCATTTCTAGAAGTACATGAATGCATAGTTATATTTGTCCAAAAAAACTTTGCAGTACAAGTATTGTCAATTCTTGGCAGTAGTTAATATGACTATAACTTTGGGATGACTAAACAATATTTAATGGGCAAAGACTATATAAGCCTTAAAGACTTGCTCTTATACATGTTCAAAGCCAAATGACCAAGACTATATGTAAAGTTTAGCATGCATGGATTTGAGTTGGTATTGAAGTTGCAAATTTTAGTCTCTGTCTTAAAAGTCTATTGATATATTTGTGGCGACCAATATTCACAACAAAACTCAATTATATTAGTCTTATTTTGTGTTGTATTTCTATATATGCTTCAATTCTGCTCATATGCTAAAATCCAATGATATGTGAGAGATTTAAAATCCCATAATTTGTGGGATTATTAATCTTAAAAAAAAAATACTGCAAAAAGGAAAGTTCTCTCGTATCTTAGTTTTATAGAATGAAAATTTTAAAAAAATCATCGAATCAAACATTTGAATTTTAATTTCTGAAATAAATTAGATAATAATAGTGAAGACTGGATTTTTAAAAATATATGAAATATTCTGAAAAAAAAAAAAGAAACGTACAGTAGAAAACTTAAAATTAGTATTTGTTTATTAGTAGATACAGTATAAAAAAAATTGATTTTAATGGACGTGCGTCATTTTAATGCAAACGGGGAAATGAATGGAGGTGTATTGGGTTGGTAAAACTACTATGATCATCTAAAAAAATGCATTAATGCTCTCTTTAACATAAATTATTTCTTCAAATGTTATTTTTATAATCATCAAAAGTTTTATAGGTGAAAAAACAATTAGATAAAAAATTTATTCAATAAATAATCATTAAATGCAACTAACCAATTACACTACAAGTAAAATATAAAGTGACCAATTCGTAAAATTACAATAATGATCTAGTAACATATTTGACATATCATTTGGCATACTTTTTAACATTGCATTAAAGAGAATTATTTTTTTAAGGGAATTTAATGAAAATAGCCACTTTTTAGAAAATAATTCTAAAGAATAGTCACAGTTTCAAAAAATTAAAAAACTAGCACATTCAGAAATTTCTTACACGTGTCAAAAGTTTTCTAACAGTAATTTTTATGTGTAATTTTGTTATTGTCAGAAATTTCTTAAATGTGTTATGGCTAGTTTTTAAATTTTTTTTGAAAGTGTGGCTATTTTTTTAAAATACACAGTCCAAAATACCTATTTACTTAACCGACCCTTATTTTAAAGTAATTCTAAATACTCTACTTAAAATGCTTTGTACATTTACATTTGAGTGTATTTTGTTTTTAAATTTAATACTGATAGTTATTTAGATTTGTAAATGAGATAAATGAATGTGCATAGTCTTTTATATGATTGTTCTAGAATCACTTTTTTTTTAATTTCTTTATCTTACAATACATTAAGTGCGAAAAATATTTCCCAAGGTTTCGTTGCATTTTTTTAAAAGTGGTTTCTTGGCTTTTTTTTTTTTGGCGATTTTTCGTTAAAAAGCGCAATTTTTGGAGGGTCAAAATGAAATTTTTTTAGAAAAATTTAGTTTTTATATAATTTTTAAAAATTTTAAGGATTAAAATACAATTAAATGAGCACGTAAATGTAAATCATATTTATTATAACAATATAATTTGAATTTGAATTTTTATTAGTATAATTACAGTAACATGGTTTAAAAAAAATATATTCGGACACAACATAAACAACCCAAATAATAAGAAGTTCTAGAGACTCTACAGTAGTTCACGCTAAAATTGCAATGCCAATATCTATAGCCGTTCTTTATGATTTCATTGGGTGGTAAAGGAGATTAGACTAGAGGGTATGACCTTAGATGGGCCCACATAAAGGGTATGACCTGTCCAAGAAGAATGACATACTTCAAAAGTCAAAATGGCGAGAGGAAGAAGAAAACCGAAAAGTCAAAATGCAAAGTGCAAACTCCCTTTTGGTGAAGTAAAAAAGTTGGTTTCGTAAGATGGCCACTTTTTAACTCCTAGCCAGGCTGTTGTAACTTGTAAGTTTAAATTTATTTTTTTGGTAGTTTATATAACTATTTCATTCTCTAAGCAATGACATATAGTCCAAACATAATATTGTTACAATAACAAACTTTATAGTTTGTTTAGGATAAATATCTCAATCATTTCATTTTGAAATGGTTTAACTTTGTAAATTTCGACGTAATATAAATAATTGAGATTTAATGATATTACATTGCGATTAGAAAAATTGAAAAAAAAAATAGAATGGAATGAGGATGATGTTAGCCCGAAACAAGGCATAAACATACTGCTAAACATTTCATTCTCAATGTAAGTTTTGGAGAAGGTAAAAAAAAAAGGATAAAGATGAAATGAAATCATGTAAGAAATCTACTCTATGTGTCATTTTCATTAATTTTAATAATGATGCATAACGTGGTGTGCAATAATATTTAAACGATATGTATTAATGGTCTAATTATTAGATATATAACTAAAATAGGTTAAAAATATGTGAGGGCTAGTCATGATATAACAATGTATTAAATGATAGAAATCATAAGTCTTGAATAATAATGTAAAAATAGTTAGGCAAATTACTAATCTAACCAATAATGTAAAAATGACAAAGCAAATTACCAGTTTGAACAACAACGTGATTAGGCAAATTGTCAATTTAATAGTAATGCCAAAATAATTAGGCAAATTGCTAGTATGCTCAGTAATGTAAAAACGACAAGATAAATTGCTAGTTTGAATAGTAATATTAAAATGACTATGCGAATTACTAGTTTGAAGTTTGAACGGTAACATAAAAATGATTAGGCAAATTACCAGTATGAAATAGTAAAGTAAAAAAGACTAGGCAATTTGTCATTCTCAAAATAATTATATAAACATGACTAGATAAATTTTCCAGTCTATTCTAAAAATGACTAGACAAATTGTGAGTCTGGACAATGTCGTAAAAATGACTAGACAAATTGTCAATCCGAACAATAAAGTAAATATGACTAGGCAGACTGTCAATCTGAACAGTAGTGTAAAGATAACTAGGCAAATTATCAATCTATAATATAAAAATGACTAGACAAATTGTCAGTCTCAATTATTGAAGGAAGATAAATTATAAGAATGTTAGTTTATAAAAGTTAACCAAATAATTAATATAATATTGAGATAATTGAGCAAATAGTCATTTTACAAATGATGTTTTAAGAAAATAGCTAACGTTTGATAATTAAGAAATCAATTATTTTTTTAACTATATAATGATGTGTTTTTACATTTATATTCTTAGTTCTCTTATGCATTACTGGCTTATAACTTTTTTTTAATATTGATTATTTCCTTAAAACATAGACCAACAAATGGTCAAATAACAAATGGACTCATCAACTACATAATGATGTATTTTTACATTTATATACTTAGTTCTCTTATGCATTACTAGCAAATAACTTAATATTTTTAAAATGTTGATCATTTCCTTAAAACATAGACCAACATATGGTCAAATAACAAATAGACTCATTAATATATAAAATTAATCTTTGAATTAAGAATAGGCGTGTATTAAAAAGCACGAAGAAAATGGGGGGAAATAATAGTAAATAAGTAAAAAGAATAGGTGTGTATTGAATTTGTATCAATAGTAAATTTAGTCGACCAATATTAAAAGCATAAATCGCCCTTTCGAAAGAATGATCATAGATCATAATATACGAAAAATTCAGCCTTGTTTTATCTTTTTTTTTTTCCCTTCGTTTTCTCTTAGTTGGTATTGCCATGTAAGACAATCTCCAACCAGGGGAGCTATAATGCTATTTTTTTTATACCAAAATGGCATTATACATCAGTGAACAGTAACTGCTATCTTCAACTCAGCTCTATTTTTTATATCAAAAAGAATATTCTTAGTATATTATTTCACACCAACTTTTTATAATAATTTATTTTTAAATCCTTATAATTTTAATATTTTACCAATTGCCCAAAATAAAAGTTAATTAATATATTATTAATCTAATAATATAAATTTAAAAAAAACATACGTATGACAAACTAAATGCATATTTTCTCTATTACATGAAATATGTTGATTTATTTATCATAAAATATTACAAAAAAATATTAATACGTAAATAAATTACATAAATCTAAATATTACACCTCATAATTAAAAAAAGAAAACAAGCCACCACATATTTTATTAATTGAAATAAACAGATTTAAATTTTTAAGTTTGAATACTTCTCCCACATATGATTTATAAGTGCATTCAAGGTAAAGTGTGCATCATTGTCTCTAATTCGTCTATATCGACCAACAAATTGTTGAAATCACGCATCTTCATTTACCACCCATTCAACTTATTCAGCAGGTGGTGTTTCAATTACTTGTTCAATTGGAGCATTTAAATCACGTTCGTCGATAATTATCATGTTATGCATAATAATGCAAGCTGACATTATATCATGTAATATTTCTTTGCGCCAAAAACGTGTTGGTCCTGCTATAATTACAAACCGCGTTTGGAGGACTCCAAAGGCACGTTCAACGTCTTTTCAACATGCCTCTTGTCACATGACAAAATATTTTTTCTTTGGACCTTGTGGGTGCCGAATAGTTTGCACAATAGTAGACCATTTTCGATATATACTATCAGCTAAATAATAGCCCATGTTATATTCATTTTCTTGAATCATATAATTAGCCGGAGGGGCAATACCTTGAGCAAGATTAGAGAAGAGTCGAGAAGACTCTAATACATTGATATCATTATTGCTACCTGGCATTCCAAAATATGCATGTCATATCCACAAATCATAGTCGGCTACAACCTCAAGAATAATTGTTGGTGCACTACTACGTCCAGAGTATTGGTCAGCCCATGCCGTTGGACAATTCTTCCATCGCCAATGCATACAATCTAGCATACAATCTAGACTGCGCAACATTCCAGGAAAGACACGTTGTTCACCAATATATAGCAGTCTTGCAACATCATTGGCTGTAGGCTCCCGTAAATACCTGCTAGTAAAATTCTCAACAATAGCACGGCAAAATCTTTTCATACATTCAATTGTCGTTGACTCACCTATATTGACGTACTCATCGGTAGCATTAGCAGGTACACCATATGCAAGTATTGGAAACACGACAGTTGCTTTTTGAAGAGTGGATAGTCATAGTCTACTAAGCCTATTACTTTGTTGGGCAAAAGTAGTTATCATGTTGTTTTATTGCATCAACGATACGAATAAATATATTACGAGACATTCGAAATCGTCTGCGAAACATACCGTCGTTGTACTGAGGGTTGTCCACAAAATAGTCGGCAAACAATATACGATCCGCAGCTTCACGATCACGATTGATGACTGCGCGACCCGAGATCGAGCCACCACGAGGACGTTTAATGTTTTGTTGGTTGGAGTAACGACTAATGATCATGTTGTGCCTATTGATAGTATTAGCTATCAATTGTTCAGTGGCATCGAACTCTGGCATGCTAATGGTTGGGATAATGAAATCATCATTGTCCGAAAACGTTTCGATTGTCATCGAATGATTCATATTTTGATAGAAGGAGAAGGAAATATATATATATATATATATATATATATATTAGGAAGGATAAGGAAATAATTTTGAGGATGAAGAAAGTTTGATTAAATAGGAATGAAACTACTACGTTGGTTTGATATAAATATAAAATATTAATCTATGTAGCTATACTTTTATAGTGGTTGTAGATTTTGATTACGGATAATGAAATCCAATCTGACGATTATGCTTTTGAATAAGAAAATCTTATCGGACGGTCGAAATTAACTCGTTTAGATGATATGACAAGGCATTGTGATGTACTGTAGCACGCAGATAATAATTTTAAAAAAGGAGATAAGGAAATCCAATCCGACGGTTATATTTTAAGATAAGGAAATCTAATCGGACGATCGAAATTAACTCGTCCAGATGATATGAGGTACTGTGCTGTACTGTAGCACTCAGATAATAATTTTAAAAAAGAGGATAAGGAAATCTAATCCGACGGTTATATTTTACGATAAGGAAATCTAATCGGACGATCAAAATTAACTCGTCCACTGGATATGATAGTAGAATTTACTATAAATACTAGATCTAAATGATTTTTCTTAACACCGCCTATATTTCTATACAACAAGTTGATTTTCTTTTCTTTCTAATAATCAATTTTTTCAAGTTTATTTTCAGTACCAAAAAATATTTGGTCGAAGTTCTGGGTATAGTAATGGCGAAGATATTATCCTTTGCCAAGCGTATTTAGAGTTTTCACAAGACCCTATCACAGAGAGGTATCATCAGAGTGCTGACCGTTTTTGGGCTCATGTGGAGGACAAGTACAATGTAGCAAAGCCATCAAATATGGAGTATCGTAACAGTACTTCTGTTAGATGTCGCATGTAAAATATAAATGCGGTAGTGAAAAAATTAAAAGCTTGCATTAATCAAGTAGAGAATATGCATCCAAGTGGTGCTTCAGATGCTGATATTGTGAGTTTTTCGTTTTTTAATTTTCCTTTATCAATTTTATATATACCTCATTTTTTTCTAAATGTTTAGTCATTATAATTTGCAGCTTACTCAAGCTAAAGAATTATTCATCGAGGACCCAAAGTACCAGAAAAAAGGTTTTAAATATGATCATGTTTGGAATATGGTCAAAGATTTTGTAAATGTAAAAGATAATGTATCGACTGCTAGAAATAGAAGTATGCAACATAATATAGTAAATGAGTCATCACAGTCTGACAATAATATACCCGAGTCCCCTGCATTTAGTCCTACAATTTCTTCATTTGCAATTGATTTAGATGATGACGCATCTGGTGGAACGTCATCTCAACGACCAACTGGAGTGAAGAAAATCAAATTAAAGAGAAAAATACAAGATAATATGTCTGAAGAGTTTACTAAAATTAGAAATGATAATGAAGAATTAAAGGAGATACTAAGGAAGACCAACGACCAAAGGCAAGCACAAATAGATACTCAACAAAAATATATGGAGATGCAATGTCGAATGTTGGATCTCAAAGAAAAGGAAAGGGAACTCAAAATCATGTTACAAGACCCAAATAATATTACCGATCCAAACCGACGAGCTTATATTATTTTAGAACGGGCACGAATTACACAAAAAAGATATGAGTAACAACTACAACAACATGGGTCAAGTGATACTTTTGGGAGTTTTTTTGATAATATTGGAGGATCTGGATCTGGCCTTCTAGACTACTAAGTTTTCTATTCCCAATTGTTGTATTTATATGTAATTTTTTTTTATGCTTTGTAATTTTTAGTTTTTAATCGTATTCTAGGCTTTTCTATTCCCAGTTGTTATATTTATATGTAATTTTTATCTTTTTTTTTATGTCTTTGTAATTTTTAGTTTTTAATCGTATTTTTACATTGAATAGAATTCTATTAGAATTCTATTCGATGTATGCATTTATTTAAAAGTTTTTAAGTCATTGTTTTATTTCATGTTCAAGTATTTTATCATTTTCTAATTATATTTGTAATTTTGAAATAATATTTAGACAATAAATATTGTTTAAAATATAAACAATAATTTAAAGATAGGGTTACATTTAAAAATATTGAAAAGTAAAAGGACTAAAAATTAAATTTAAAAAAACGCTTCATGAATAGTGGTGATCCAAATTTGGAGCATTTTAGCTCTAGAAATAGCTATTGATCAGAGTAAGTTGGTGATGCAAAACTTCAAAATGGAATTATAGCTCACCAGTTGGAGATGCTCTAAAAGAACTATACGTAGTTGCATACCATTCCAACGACAACAACAAAAGAGAGAGAAGTGTCAATGATCAACAAAAAAAAAAAAAAAAGCGCTTCCAAAATTTAAAAAAAAAATCAAAATTTTTAAGAAATATTTTTTATGGGTCAGTTAGGTAATTAACCATTTTAGATTGTATGTTTTAAAAAAGTAACCACAATTTCAAAAAAATTAAAAACTAGCCATTACACATGTCATAAATTCTGACAATAACAAAATTACACATAAAAATTACTGTCAGAAAATTTTTGACACGTGTCAGAAAATGTTTGATATACTTTTTAAATTTTTTTAAAACCGTGGCTATTTTTTGAAATTATTTTCTAAAAAGAAACTATTTTTTAAAAATTCCCTTCTTTGTTTTGGCTTCCCCTTGAGTGTTTATACAAGGGAGAATTTCAAAATAAAATCATTCTTGATGCTACTTAATAATCTATACCCCAACTGTTGTGCTCATTTTAGTTCTACTCTATATTTATAGTGTAAATTTTGGAGTATAAATTAAAAGTGCAACACACATGAGACATAAATTATCATTGTGCCAAGAATTAGATATTCCTCAAAATCCCTTTTTTATATAAATATTGTTAGAAGTATTTTTATCGAACAATTTTTATTGAAAATTTGACAATAGAAGAACTTTAATGTCCTCATTGGAACAACTTTTTTTTTTTAGCATGTGATTTATCAACTGGTAATTGTTTATGTTATATATGATTTTTCGTCCGCGAACGTAGCATCGGGGGCGGAATCCCCGATGAGCATTTAATGCGAGCACAAGCCCTCGATTCCAACAACAAAGCAATGCCACGTCATCATGGGAGCTTCCCCCGGACGAAGAATGGACGAGGATTATCAAAGATGATAATCAATTCTTTACCCACGAAAATAAGTTGGAAAAGCATCACCGAAAGTGTTGTCGATTTTATGACGACCCTCGGAGAGGGATTAACGGGCAAGAAGACCGCGGATCATCGAAGAGGATCTAACGCCGCGAAGCTAGCCTCGGATAGGAAGTCAGGACTTCACTCAAGACGGAGCGCTCGAAGATGAAGTCCATGCGAGTTAGTTTAGGTCTTTCTTTCCGTTCCGTTTTTCTAGCCCCGATCGTGGGACATTTTGTAACCATTCCCGTGAGACTTGCGATTGTTATAACCGTTGATGTATTCAATCTCCGAGTCTTTAGGGAGGAATAACCACACAATAATTGCGCATTTAATTTGTTAATTAATCCCGAGATTTGAGGGATTGTGCATTATGCGTTTCCTTCTACGAACCTTAACCCCTCAACTATAAAAGGGAAAAGGATAAGCCGAAGAAGGGATTGGTTGGAATTTCGAGAAATCAAATATATTATCAGTGGACGTAGGTTATTACTCCGGAGGAGGATCGAACCACTTAAAAAATTCTTGTCTTTCTGATCTAAATTTCGACAAATATTTATTTTAATTGGCACATTACTTTCTGAGGTGTGGATTGTCGTTGGTTCAAATTTTACACCAATAGTTTATACACAAATTTCTTAATATTGAGTTACTAATTATTTGTTGACATATGAAGATTTGGAATAACTTAGTTTTATATAAGATTAACATACAGGATTGGGGTTTAAATAGGTTCTAAATTAATCGTCAATCTAGAAAAAGGAATTTTGAAGAATGACTTTCTTTTATCGCAATGATAATTTATGCCTAATATGTTGCATTTTTAATTTATGTCTCAAATTTTATAATATAAAATGTAAACAAAATAAATACACTATTTGGAATATAGATCGTAAATTGACACTAAGAATGATCTTATTTTATAATTTTTCCATTTATAATAAAGTACACATAGGGATAAAAATCAACTGTATCATGTAGTTAATAAAAACATTAGTTATTTTTTAAAAATAGTATTCAAAAAATAATAATTTATTTAAGGGTGAAGTATGCAAATACCCAGAATTTATATAACAATAAAAATAAATACCCAAACTTTTGAAGTAATTGAGTTTCTAGTCAATTTGTGAATTACTTGCACATGCTTTTGGTAACAAAGTGAATTACCACCACTTATCACTGTGTAAGTAATTGCATCTTTTGGGTAATTGGTTATATTTTTCAAAAGATTAGGTAATAACTTACATTAAGTTTTAAAAATTGGGTATTCATTATAATTTCTCTTTATTTAATAATAATCTATGCTTTATCCACAATAATAATTTCAATGAACACAACGAATAAATGTGACATTTAAAAAAAATAGTGATACATACATTTGTATTTTTCGAAAAAAAAGAAAGAAAAAACGACCCTGTTTGACAATTTTTTCAAAAGATAAAACGAACTGGCAGAGTGTAGCCATCTTGACCGGCCAATCAATGTGAACACTCACAATAATAATTAAAATAAAAATCCATATATACATGCAAGTTTCCCAAAAAATATTTTAATTACTTTTCTTTTCTTTTTTTTTCCTCTCAACTTTCCGATAATCTAGCGAGACAAGACAAGAAAACCAAACACAAAACCAGTCCATGTCCGAACTCACCAGCCGGCAAAGTTGCTAATTCAACTCTGCCAAAAAAAAAAAAAAAAAGACTTAAGACGTGCTTTCCTTCTCTATAATACTATTATCATAAACTTCTCTTCACACTTCCAAAAAAAAAAAAAAAAAATCATTTTTATTTCTCTGAAATCTCCCGCGGTTTTGACCCTCTCATTTTCTGAGACCCCAAACGCACATGTTAAGCTCTGACTGAGTCTCATATAAAACATTACCCATTTCCATATTCTCAATATCTCTCAAATTAAATGATAAATAATTAGTACCCAGAAAGAGAAACAAAAAAAAAACGATAAATAATTCTCAGCCTCAGATCCCCATTTAGAACTTTTGCTCAGTAGATCTCTAAAAACACTGATTTTGGGATATAGATCTCTTTTAAACTGATTTATTTATTATCATTTTTTATTTTTTTTTTAACACTAAATGGATTGAAAGTACCAAAATATCCTCCTGTTATTACTAATACATTCTTACTTTCTAGGTTTTTACCTTCTCCTTTTACCTTCACCGGGCTATACACCTTCGTCACTCTTCTTCTTCTTCTCACAACGGCTACTCCCGCCTCGCACTCTCTCCGGTCTCGCAGGTCTCCGCCACCTTAGAGGGACGGCGGCGTCGCGTTCGTGCAAGGCTGCTCAAAGCTCGCGCGAAATCGTCGCGCTGACGCCCGCTCGGCGTCGTGCCGCTCCGCCTCTCCTTCGCGCGCAACTCCGACAGCGTCGCTCTCTCCGGTCTAGCAATCCCCGCTTGCCCACCTCTCTGCCGCCCCGACGCCTTGCCGCCTCGCCGCCCCGCCGCCCCAACTCCCTTACGCCTCTCTGCCGCCCCGACGCCTTGCCTCCTCGCCGATTGTGAAGGTAATGCCTTTTGACCGGTCTTTTGACTATCTTGAGCTCACGAGATGGTAATAATTCTTTAGATATTATATGCAAAAAAAAAAGGGGTTAAATATGCAAAAAAATTTCCGGGAAAATTAAAAAGAGGTTTTAATTTTCAAGGTCTCATCTTTTTTTTCTTTTTTTTTAAACCATTTTAGACAAATTTGGAAGTATTAAAACTAATGTATAACATTTAGGATAGTGTGATAATAGTGATCTTTTTATTTTTTTTTTCTCTCTTTATTGTGTCTTTATAGATTTTGGTTGTATAGGATTTGAAAAATTAGAATCAATAGATGGTTTCAACATCATGAAATTGATGTTTACAATGTTGGGATTTGGGATGATACAAGGCTTATGAGTTACGGCATTGGCAGGGAATAAGCGGTTGCAGGAGGAGATTGTGATTGCTACCAAGTTTGCAGCATATCCGTGGCGTCTAACTCCATCGCCATTACATAGTTTCAAGTCATCACTAATTGCAGTGATTGTGCCACATGAAGAGAACACAAAGAAATGGGCATATGTGAATGGTCATATGGGTTCATTTTTTGAGCTCTGTCATCTTGATCAGCTCAAGAGTTATGTGCTTTCTGAGCTAAAGTTGACAGCTGAGAGAAACAAGGTATGTTATTACGTCAATATCATAGTAATATTACATGATTGCAAACTTTCATATCACTGTAAAATTTGTTGGTCTTTTTCAAAATTTTTTTTAATATTATCTAAATTTGTATTGAATTAAATGCTCATTTATTTGACTAGCTGAGAGGATTTGAAAATATCAAAGGAGTGATTTTAGAGCCTCAGCCTTCAGAAATCAAGGCAATCATTTAAAAAATAAAATTCACATATCATTTTTAAATGCAATCTTGCTAGTTGCCACATAGTATTTAAGAAGATAGTTTCTTTTCTTTTTCAAAGTTGCTGTCACTAACTCAATGGTTGAGAATATGTAGTGTCTTAATTTTAGCATCTTTAATTTCTATTATTGTATATGATCATTGTTGTAGATCTTTTATATCTATAATGGCGAGAAGAAAACAAACTCAAGAGAGTTTTGACGTGCAAAAAAAGGTCAATGAGACTTATCGACTCGTGGCTAGTTTAATTGGCGACAATTCAGTGGCACGAACATCGACGGGAGGCGCGGTGACATCTAAAATGCCGGCGGATGAGGTGATATTGATAACTATTATGTCTTCGTTATTTTTTATTTACAATATTTCCTTGAGGTTTCTCCATATTTTTTATTTATTTCGAACGTTTGACAAATGCAAGTCGAACGCGTTTGATAGTTATGTCGAACGCTCGACACGTGGTAGTCGAGCGCGTTCGACTGGCTCTGTCGAACGCTCGACTGGATCTGTCGAGCGCGTTCGACTGCTCTGTCGAACGCTCGACTGGATCTGTCGAGCGCGTTCGACTGCTCTGTCGAACGCTCGACTGGAACTGTCGAGCGCGTTCGACTGCTCTGTCGATCGCTCGACTGGATCTGTCGAGCGCGTTCGACTGCTCTGTCGATCGCTCGACTGGTTGTGTCGAACGCTCGACTGGATCTGTCGAACGCTCGACTTGCTGTGTCAAACGTTCGATTGACTCTATGAAATTCAAATTATATGGCTTGATAATACAAATTGTTTTTTCTTAATGCTACTAACTCAATTAATCAACCAACTCTTTTGACAGGATATTTTAAATTCGGTAGCCGAAGATGGAGCCAACGAAGCAGGTACAGAACCGATGGAGCCGATAGTTGAAGATAGAGGAGAGCCGCTAATAGCCGAAGACAGAGCGCCGATAGTTGAAGATAGAGGAGAGCCGCTAATAGCCGAAGACAGAGTGCCGATAGTTGAAGATAGAGGAGAGCCGATAGCCGAGGATAGAGAAGAGCCGCCGATAGCCGAGGATAGAGAAGAGCCGATAGCCGAGGATAGAGAAGAGCCGCCGATAGAAACTATTTCGGTATGTATAGTTTTTATTTTATATCAAGTTTTTTTTTTTAAATATTTTATCTATTTTTGTCTTTACTAGTTTTTATTTTACTAAAACTAGATAATATTTGTCTTTAGGCAAAAGAAATTGAATCGCTTGAGCCTATACTATCGGAGGAGCAGTACTTTCCAAGCCAGATGACTGTTAGATGTAGATTTAAAGAAATCTGTGATGCAATCAGGATTAGCCTTAGTGAAGAAGAACTCAATCAGTTTAGGAAGACACAATTCGGCCACCTTCTTGATGTGCCTACCTATCATCAATTCTCTAGCCAACTACTGTGGTTTTTTCTTCTTCGACAAATAAAAATCAAGAAAGAAAAAGAAATATGGATGATAGTCAACAAGACACCGATGAGGCTTTCTATGACGGAGTTTTCTTTGATAACTGGGCTTAAATTTTCAGGCGGTGCAAATCAAGAATTGGTGAAAACAGCGTTAGAGAAAAATCGCCTGAAAGATAAATATTTTGAAGGCCATCACACAATCACTGTCAGCGCGTTGAAAGAATTATTGCCTTCACTTGCGCCTACTAAAAATCCTCCGGAGGACATAAATGACGATAGAGTAAAGCTTGCTCTTGTTCTATTTGTTGTGGGTGTAGTGAAGGCACAAGATTATAATCGAGGAATCGATATTAATCTTCTTGCGATGGCCGACAATATTGAATTATTTGACAGTTGTGATTGGGGAACTCAAGCATACTTGTGGATGTTGAACTCTTTTAAGAAGTTGGACTTGAAAAGTAAGATCGAAGAATTAAATAATAAAGGTGGCAAGAAAAGATTGAGTTTCACAGTACATGGCTTTGTGCACGTGATTCAGGTTGATGTTTCAAATTGATTATTTATTATTTTACTATTTTGATTCTTAACTTTTAATTTCAATATAACAATTGTTATTTTATGTTCTCTAGACGTGGGCGTACGAGATGGTGCCGGCTATTGCAAGCAAGTATGCGCAACGGCGCGATGATTCTTTTCCACGAATACTTCGTTGGAAAACGAACCAATGGAAGGAAAAGTGTTCTCCCGAGTATAAGGAGATTGAATCTCTCTTTGAAGGAGCGGAGGTACATTTATGTGTTGTTTCTTAAACTTATTGTATTGGAGATATTATTTGAAGAAAAGAATAAGATGTCATTTACGTATTGTTTTTTAAACTTATCTTTTTAATGAACAACAGTCATTCATTATTGCATTGTTGTGTTAAATTTTACAGATACGTAGCTTATTGGTGCCGACGGTTGAGGAGAGAAACTTTGAGTGCGTATCTACCGCGATTGTTTTGAATGACAATGAGGATTCTGTCATTGATGAATTGGTTAGGAAGTTATCAACAGGAGCCAAGATACAACATGATTCAGTCGGGCTTGATGATGATGGTGCGACACATTTTAGTGGGCACCGAGTTGTAACTCCAATTCCATCTCCTGAATCAAGAGGGGGTTTCTGCGACACGATTCCTACTCATAGAGTTCCTGCAATGACACCTGAGACTGCACCAAATTCTGTTGGATTAGACATCCATTTGAAAGCCCATATTGATGAGAAATTTATTCAAATGGAGTCACATATCAAAGCTTTTATTACAACAAAGATCGGCGAGTTACATGACAAGCTTGATATAATGATAGCGAGACAAGATACAAGGTTTCATTGTATGCCATCAGGGGTAATCGCAGAGGACCACGTTGATAGCAATAATGTGAATGATGATTTCAATGATCTTATTGCTGAGGCAGATGATAGAGAGTATTACATGACACCGCCACAGTCAGAGGACCACATTACTCTTGATGAGAATATCATCCTAACTAGAGGAGAGGGTAGAAAAAGGCTTGCCAAACCTTCTGCTGTGCTGCAGCATCCGTATACGGACCCATGTAAACGTCGTAAGTTCCGACGGAATGATGGAGTTCAATATGATCCTTTAAATTACGCATTCTTATACATTTTGTGTACACACACTTAATGGATCACGACCGATGAAGTTTAAACTATAGTGATTCGAATGAAAACCAATATTCACTTTGTTTTACAACATTTTTTAAAAAAATTAAGCCACGACGAGGATAATTATTCACATATACGAAGTATTGCTTCCTCCTTTGTTCCGTAATTTAATCGATTTCGATAAATAATTAAGCATGCTTATGTGTTCGACTGGGCTGTCGAGCGCTCTACAGCACCTGTCGAACACCCAAACAGGTGTTCGACAGGTGCTGTAGGGCGCTCGACAGCCCAGTCGAGCAATGACTTTTTTTTTTTTTTTGGCCAAATTTTAATTTATTAACCTTGGAATATCATTGGAATTACGTAAAATGATTGTTATTATGTGAATGTCTCGATAAATAAATAAGTATACCTATTTGTTCGACTGGGCTGTCGAGCGCTCTACAGCATCTGTCGAGCACCCAAACAGGTGTTCGACTGGCCCAGTCGAGCGCTCGACTGGTGCTGTCGAACACCTGTCTGGGTGTTCGACAGGTGCTGTAGGGCGCTCGACAGCCCAGTCGAGCAATGACAGTTTTTTTTTTGGCCAAATTTTATAGTAGAATGTTTGATAACACCTGCTAGACAATGAGTTGGAATTTTAACCAAAACAGCATTTAGTTAAGCTATAAATATGATGTAATAACATTTATAACAAAAGATAGCAAAAGTAACATTCAAATAGTACCCTTCCTTTGTTTCTTCTATCCAGCTGTGTTCAAATCTGATGGAGGTTGTCTCTGGGGACAATTTTTTTGGTAGTGTCCCATCTCTCTGCATATAGCACATTTATTCCTACGAACTATCTTTCTTCTATTCTCCCCAACTGAAGGAATTCTCTGTTTCTTTACTGGACCGCGCTTCTTTTTTACTATTGGAGGCACAACCTTGATAAACTCAGTGTCTTCGGGGATATCCCACTCTGATGCTAAGGGAACTGGATATATAGTTTCGGCATATGCCAGTGCCCATGAATCGACTGTGTATAATCTAGAGCAAAATCGAGATACTTGGTCAAAGTCATCATCTCCTATAGCTGATAAAGCGTGTGCACAAGGAATCCTGTCAATATCAAATGCACGGCAACCACAAGACTTTTGACTCAAATCGACTACTGAATCGAGCTTGTTTCCCCGCACATTATACTCAAACTGATTAAGGGGTGTTGCTGTCATATGTTGTGCTAAAATAAACCTCTCTCGCAACATTGTTTCTATTGTCGGAGTTAAAGAGGTTGTACAGGACGAAGCGGCTTTTCGGCGGTCGTGAAACCAACTGGATGTCAACTCTTGGACTGCATCTAGCAAAGCAATTACAGGATAAGCTCTAGCCTCCCTCAAAGCATTGTTAATCGACTCTGCGCAACCAGTTGTCATAATATTGTATCGATTACCACTAAAATGAGCTCTTGACCATTGACCAAAAGTGATATTGGTGGTAAGATAATTTGCAACTCTTGGATACCTGTTCTGAATCTCCATCCACAATTGTGTAAATTGAGAAATCTGATATGCCTGTGCCGCCTTCTTAAATAGATCAATCGCATCTTGACAAGTGTAAAAAGATTTGAGATTTTGTTCAATATGCCACATACAATAACCATGATGGGCATTGCTGTAAACACTGCACACCGCCTTCTTGATACTTTGGTGTCGGTCCGAGATGAATACTAAGTCATCGGTATTAGGTACAAAATCTTGAAGTTTTGTCAAAAACCAAGCCCACGAAGCATCATTCTCCGAATCCACGACGGCCCAAGCAATCGGGTAACAATGACGATTACCATCTTGCGCGGTGGCTACAAGCAGACAACCCTTATAGCTTGTTTTCAAGAATGTACCATCTATAGAAATGACTTTCCTCATGCATGAAAATCCTCTAATACAGGACCCAAATGCTAAGAAAAGATATTTGAACCTGTTGTTGTCGTCTACCTCCAAATGTGTGATTGTACCAGGATTAACCTTCTTCACCATGAATAGATATATAGGAAGTGACGCAAAATTCTCTTCTGGTGAACCCCTTCTTAGATTGTTGGCAATCTTTTTGGCCATCCAAGCTTTCCAGTAAGTAACTTCTACCCCTAACTTGCTCATCATTCCTATGATACCCTTAGGAGTAGGAATATATTTACTATCTTCTGCACAAATCTGTTTCACCATATCCCCTACTAGTGCCGCACTTGCTTGTCTATGCTTTCTTTTTCGTTTCTCTAAGCCGCAAGTGTGAGTGTTGTTATATGTTCTTATGGAGAAGTAGCTTGAGTTCGTTATCTTAGCCGCCCGCAACCGCCATGTGCATTTGTCGTCCACACATTTAACCACGTACAATGACGTAGACGAATTGATTATTCTCATTTCAAAGCAATTATTAATTGCAACTTCATGTAATCGGTTCTTTAATTCTTCCTTGCTCACAAAATTCTGACCAACCACAAAACCAGAACCGTCTGTGAAACTATACAACGCAGAGGCTTCGATATCGGTTGAACGACTATCATTACCAACAACGAATTCTGGATCTGGACGTTCTAAGTTATCGGAATTCACATTTTGGCTCAGAACCTCTGTCCCAACAATATTTATCTCATCGACAACAAGCGAAGAAGCCCCATCACAAACAACTTTTTCAAAGACAACATCACTAAAGAATGAGTCACGCAAATGCTCCTCTTGATTATCATTGTTGCAATTATCATCTTCATTGTGCTCCTCATGGTTACCATTGTCAAAGCTCTCGTTATTTTGCTCAAGATCTTGTTCATTCTCCATTTCAACCGGTTCTTCAAAATGGACTCTTTCAAGGTTTCCACTTCTATCATTCTCTTCGCAACCTCCTTCTTTCTCTTTTAGTTCCACTCTCAATGTCCCTCTACGACCTTTCTCATCAAAGCTGTTGAGAAGTGCAATAACACATTCATCACTTGTTAGATAAATAGGGTGATTCGACAAGTCCCATGAATTGGAAGCATAGCTTAATTGCATATTCGTCTTCTTTGAGTCTACATTCAACTTAACATACAATTTCTCAACCAATTCCGCCAAAGTAATCCCCGGATCAACAACAAATGCAATGAGCTTAGTGTCGCCTATCCATTTGAAAGTTTCGTTCTTTTTTTGCCACTGTCCACCAAAAGCAACTTGTAGAACTATTGGAGTCATTCCTACATTAAAAACAATTAATGACTTAAAACTTAATTTATAAACGTGAAAAAACTAAAATAAATTAAAAAAAATTATATTTGACATTAATCTAGCTTAAAATAAACTAAAAAGAAAGCATATGTTTGCATAGATTAATAAGTTTTGTTAAATAATCAAACAAAAAAAACTCTCAAAAAAATTATGTTGCAGCGTTCGACAGCGTTCGACAGCGTTCGACAGACAACTGTCGAACTTTTTTTTTATAGCTGTTCGACTGCGTTCGACTGCGTTCGACTGATAGCTGTCGAGCACTCTGCAACTCATCTTCAACCTCCGTTTTTTAAACTCAAAAATCGCAAATTTTAACACCACATCACCAAAGTATGTTGATTTACATGAAATAACACTATAGAAACTAAATAACTCAATTTTACATATGATTTGAGATAAAAAGAAAAAAGAAAAGAAACTAAAAAAAAATTGAAATACCATACCTTTCAAGCTTTTACAAGCTCAATGTAGCTATGGAAAACCCCAATTTAAGCTGCACTTTGATCAAGAATCTTCCTTCTTAATGAATCAAATACAAAATTTCGTTCATTCTCCCATCCTCTCATGTTTTTTTTTTTTTTTTCTTTTTCTAAACTTTGTGTTTAGCCCCAATTTCTAGCCACCCCAAAAACAGCGCCCGAACCCAGCAGCCCTAGCAATTTCGTTTTTTTTTTTAATTTATTTATTTATTGTTTTATTAAAGATTTTATTAAGGGTAGTTTTGGTAAAATAAAAATTTCATTAAAGAGGAGTCTATATTTTAAAATTTGTATTTTTTCAATCTACCCATCACAACTTTTTTTAAAATAACTCTACATAACTAATCAGCCCGATCTCCATTTCCAAAGCTCAGACAGTTTCAGCTCTGCCCAGATGAAGCTCCAGCCTCCGAGCTCTGATGGGCTTATCTCAAAAGTGCTTCTCGTTGCGCTTTTGGGATTGGTACAGTTCGTGCAGTGCCAACAAGTTGACGATTACAGCGAGTTCAATAACCCTGCGGTTCGTCCTTTGATCACACAGCTTGTTTATAGTCGTCTCTCTAATCTCACTGCTTCTCTGAGCAGAGATATTGGGAACCAGTCGAGCTTCTGTATCAAAGATCCGTGAGTTTTTTTTTTTTAGTGCTTTTTTCTTTACCTTCATTGTTTGGCTGCTGAGAAAATGGATGGAAAGGAACAAAAGGAAAAAAAAAAAAAATTCAATCTTGTATTGTGGCATTGCCTTTTTCTGTTGCTTAAGATTTTTGTGTTTTGGTTTTTTGAATTTGGTGTTTGTTCAGAGAAGCTGATTGGAACCGGGCTTTTAATTTCTCGGAAAATTTGGATTTCTTGTCTTCTTGTATTCAACAAACCAGAGGTGTGTATGAATGTTGCATAAATTGATTTTTGATTCAAAATGTTTGTTCCGTTTTTGAAATGAGACTCAAATTTTCATTCTTGAGATATTGGATTCTATGGTGGATTAAGGTTGGTATTTAGGTTGACCAATAAGAAAACCATGATAGATGAGATTAATTCGATATTGTTTGAGCTTACCCAATTTTCTTATTAACCAAAACAATAGTAAGTTGTTCAAGCAAGCAAATAAATAATTGGAAAAAAAATCGTTGTTGTTGTTCATTTACTAGTAGTGATTCAGATTCTCATACAATTTCATGAAAAGTCAAGAAGTAGTTGATTTTCTTCACTAGCTTAAGTCAAATGGTAAAATGTGTAGGGAAAAAGACCTCGGCTTTTGTTTTGTTATTATTTTTACTTAAATCATTGTTTTGTTGTTGTTGTTATAGGCGATGTTACGAGGCGTTTGTGTACAGCAGCCGAAACGAGGTTCTATTTCGACAATCTTTTTGGTGGATCAACTCGGGCCAATTATTTAAGACCCAACAAGAATTGTAATTTAAGCTCTTGGCTTTCTGGTTGTGAGCCGGGATGGGCCTGTAGTGTCGGTACTGATGAGCAGGTCGACCTTCGAAATTCGAAGGTAATTCCCACGAGAAATCTCAACTGCCAGCCATGTTGCGAGGGCTTTTTCTGTCCTCATGGTATCACATGCATGATTCGTAAGCACTACCTTACCTTGCTATCAATTTACGTTGGTTAAAGGCATTCATGCTATAGGCAATTTACTTTTTTCAAACTTTGTAATAATCGGTTTTTAGGCCAACTAATGTTGCATTCTTGAAGCTTGCCCATTGGGTTCTTATTGTCCCGTCGCAAAGCTCAATAAGACAACTGGTGTATGCGAACCGTAAGTTCCGATCCTACCATTCACTAAGCACATTTGGTTTGTTTATGTTTATTGAATGGTTTTTTGGTGGTTTGAAACTTGATGCATTGAGTAATTTTCTTACAGATACCTTTACCAACTACCTCAAGGACGGCCGAATCATACTTGTGGAGGAGCTAACACTTGGGCTGATGTCGGGAGTGGCAGCGAGCTGTTCTGTTCAGCCGGATCATATTGCCCAACAACCGTCAAAAGAAATAATTGCAGTAGTGGGTACTGAATATTATCTGCAAACTCTGTTATATAGACATTAGTTGATGTATCAATACAGTTTTATGTGTTTTTTCACAAGATAATGTGTAAATATCTGGGTTTGTTGTCTGACCCTCTTATTCTGCTTGTCTACTAGTTTAACCTTTCTGATTTTTGTATTTATTTCCGAATGCTAACAATTTTCTTTTCGTGTAATGCAGGCATTATTGTCGGTTGGGTTCAACATCCGAGAGAAGTGAGTCCTATTGAAAAAAACTGACATCGGTCTTAGACCCTAGTTGCATATTCACAATAATATATGTCTAGCGAAAATATGGAACATGAACTTCAAATTCTCGTGTACTTTTCTTTTGCCATAACGTACCTGACTATCTTGTAGTCATGTTGCAGGTTGTTTCAAGTTGGCTTCCTGTAAACAAAACACAGAAAATCAAGACATACAAGCATATGGGATATTGCTTATAGTAAGTTGGTTCGATTTAGTGTTGAGATGACTTAGTATTCGTTCTAATTATTCTCTGTTAGCACACATAATTGACTTTTCATGTTGACGCACTAATAAATGGCCTTGATCTTGATAATACGGGCTTGGTGATTTTTTGAAAAATTAATTCCAATTTTCCACTCTTATTGGAACCGTTATTGAAAGGGAATGATACATGGAATTCATCTTTTTCTATTGATAATGCAGGCTGCTTTGGGCATGCTACTGCTCATTATTTACAACTGTTCTGACCAAGTTCTAACCACGAGGGAAAGGCGGCTCGCTAAATCTAGAGAAGCGGCAGCCAAGAGTGCAAGGGAGACGGCGAAAGCACGACAGAGGTGGAAAGCTGCGAAAGACAATGTCAAGAAGCACACAAGTGGACTGCAAACTCAATTTTCTAAAACATTTTCTCGAAAAAGAGATGCCACAAGTTTTGAGAGGCTTTCTAAGTCTGAAATCGAAGCGGATAATTCACCTCGCCCATCTACTTTTGGTATGTCGTCATCCGCGCAGTCAGAACGAAAGAAAAAGGAGCCTCGTGACCTCATGCAGACAATACGTCGGATTGAAGATGATCCTGAGAATTTTGAAGGTTTCAGTTTCAGTACTGAAGATAATAAAGCTGTTCATATGCCAAAGGGGAAACACATCAGCACTCACAGCCAAATTTTCAAGTACGCATATAATCAACTTGAAAAGGAGAAAGCTCGGGAACAAGAGTTTAAGGATCTTACCTTCTCGGGTGTTATCCAAATGGCCACTGATAACCAAATCAGGAAGCGGCCTCTAATTGAGATTTCTTTCAAAGATCTGACACTTACGTTGAAAGCGAAAAAGAAACACCTGTTAAGGTGTGTTACCGGTAATATCAAGCCCGGTCGTATTACATCTGTCATGGGACCATCAGGTGCTGGTAAAACAACACTTCTCTCTGCTATAGCCGGAAAAGCTGTTGGATGCAAGGTGATCGGTTCAATATTGATAAATGGGAAGAATGAATCGATCCATTCCTACAAGAAGATTATAGGGTTTGTCCCTCAAGATGATATCGTTCATGGAAACTTGACGGTGGAAGAGAATCTCTGGTTCAGTGCTAAGTGCAGGTATGCCATTCCACAGTGAGCTCTTTAGGAATCTAAGTACACTTCAGAACACCCTTTTTTTTTTTCCTCTCTATTGAAAATTTGGAGCCCAAACTAAGTAAATACTATATGAGAATTCATGACTACCAAGTATCTTATTATGGATGATCATTGTTCTGACGATTTTACGTATTATTGGCTGCAATATTCTGAATGTGAAAAGTGTTTTTTGAATTTGAAGACTTTCGGTGGACTTGCTGAAACCAGACAGAGTTTTGATTGTTGAAAGAGTAATTGAATCCTTGGGGCTTCAGACGGTAAGGAACTCTTTGGTGGGAACAGTTGAAAAGCGAGGAATCTCGGGAGGCCAGCGGAAACGAGTCAATGTTGGACTGGAGATGGTTATGGAGCCTTCGCTTCTGATATTGGATGAACCTACATCTGGATTGGACAGTGCATCGTCCCAGCAACTTCTCAGAGCACTGAGACGCGAAGCTCTTGAAGGGGTTAACATCTGTATGGTGGTTCACCAACCAAGGTAACTTACGGCCCTTCATAATCCGAAAATTGATTTTGATTTCTCTTACTGTTAGATCATTAGCACTAAAAGGTAAGCAACTTTAAGAGGAAAAAGCCGGGTAAAAAAAAAAGGTCGGTCTACATATCATGACTTTGTACCATTGATACTGTTATTGTTAAATGTTAGGCCGGAGATACGTTTTACGTATTCTAGGCGTAAGGGTAACGTTAGCAAAGCTGCTGACGTGGAATAAATCACGCTGATGTGATTAGTTAGTTAGAAAATTGCTGAGGTGGCAGTACTAGTGCGTGGGGGGTGTGATTCTTGGTGGTGGGAATATAGGAGACAGGGAGAGAGAGAGAGGGATTATCGAAGAACATTTATTTTGTATGAGCTCAGCTCATTGGGAGAGAATCAGGCCTCTCGAAAGCCTGGTGTGTTTGTTCCTTGTTCATTTCCATTTTCAGTCATTAATACAATCAGCTTAGTATTTCTGATCTTTATATGTGATTCTTGATCTGGTTATTGTGTGAATTGCTGTGAAATTGTTGTCTGTGCATAACAAATTGGTATCAGAGCACCTCGGTCTTGGAGCTATGGCGTCGAAGAACATGGGACAGCGAGTGGATCAGATTGAGGAGGTAATCGGATCGGTGCAGCAAGAGTTGCAACGGTGCACATCGGACAATCAGCGTGAGTTCTCGACCTTGCGCGAAGAGATGCTATTGATGAACAAGAGGTTGGAGCTACTTTTGGCTCAGTGTGGTGACTCAGCTCCGTCCGGGTCGGTGACGACCGAGAAACACAAGGAGAAGGCGAGCGATGGCGGCGGCTACAGTCCGGCGCTGGGGGAGTCGCCGGGGTCCCATGGGCAATTTCAGACCTCTGGAAACCGAAACGACTTCCGATTCCGGAAGTTAGAGATGCCTCTATTCGACGGCACGAACCCCGACGGATGGATCTTGAAGGCGGAGCGTTATTTCGCTTTCCACCGTTTCTCGAACGAGGAGAAGTTGGAGGCGGCGGTTGTGGCCTTCGAAGGGGATGCGCTTCTCTGGTTCCAATGGGAGAACAAGAAGCGGACCATCGTCTGGTGGGATGAGATGAAGATATTACTGCTGAAACAATTCCGACCCACCACCTCCGGGTCGCTCTATGAGCAGTGGTTGGCACTCACACAAGAAGGAGACGTGAAGGACTACCGGAGAAGGTTCATTGAATTATCGGCCCCTTTGGAGAATGTCGGCAATGAGCTAGCTTTGGGGAATTTCATCAACGGGCTCAAGCCTGAGATTCGGGCCGAATTAAGGATCCTTGAACCCAGCAACTTGGGCCGGGCCATGGATCTGGCCCAAAAGGTGGAAGAGAAGCTGGTTATCTCCAAGGCCCAGAGGAACCCTCATGGGTTCACCAGTATGCGTTCAGGATGGGGCACACGTTCGCTTGCAGCAAGTTCAGACGGCGCGCGGCAGCCTTTCGGTGGAGCTCCGGCCAAGACATCCGGTGAGACCCGGCGGTTGACGGAGTCGGAGGCGCAGAAGAAACGTGAACGGGGGCTTTGCTACCGGTGTGATGAGAAGTGGGCGCCGGGGCACCGATGTCGCAAACGGGAATTGAACGTGTTACTGACCATGGACGACGAGGAGACGGAGCCGGAGATGGAGAAACCGACGGAGGAGCCGGACTTGGAGTTGGAGTCGGCCGAGATCAACCAAGTAGTGGAAGTTTCCTTGCACTCGGTGGCGGGTCTAACTAGTCCAAGGACGATGAAATTGAAGGGGGCGATTGAGCAGCAAGAAGTAGTGGTTTTGATCGACCCAGGAGCCACGCACAACTTCATCTCCCTCGAGTTGGTGCAGAAATTGCAATTACCGGTGTCTAAAACGGGGCCATATGGGGTGACCATGGGGTCGGGGGACGCGGTGAAGGGAGATGGCATCTGCAAAGGGATTATGCTACACGTGCAAGGCCTAGACATTCGAGAAGACTTCTTACCGTTGGGCTTGGGTAGTTCGGACGTAATTCTCGGCATTCAATGGTTGGAGACTTTAGGCATGACCCACACGAATTGGAAGACTAAGGTCATGAAATTCAACGTGGGCAATGAAACGGTCACGTTGACGGGAGACCCGTCCTTGGGACGATCCCTGGTGTCATTAAAGAACATGGTGAAGATCCTTCGCAAGGAGCGAGCAGGAGTCTTGGTAGAACTCAGCGCGTTCCATGTATCGGAGTCGCTCGATGACGGCGTGCCTCAATTTTTGCATGAGGTCCTAACCGAACATGAAGCAGTTTTTAACATGCCCGACGGTCTGCCTCCACCGCGGGGCCACGAACATGCCATCATTTTGCATGAAGGGAGTCCGCCCATAAGTGTTCGTCCCTATCGGTATCCGCATGCCCAAAAAGACGAGATAGAGAAGCTCATCAAGGAGATGTTGAGAGCTGGCATCATTCGGGTCAGCGACAGCCCCTTCTCAAGTCCAGTTCTCTTACTTAAAAAGAAGGATGGCTCTTGGCGTTTCTGTGTGGACTACCGAGCCTTGAACAAGGCTACAGTGCCAAACAAATACCCAATCCCTGTCATCGAGGAGCTGTTGGACGAACTCTTTGGAGCCCAAGTCTTCACGAAATTGGACCTCAAATCCAGTTATCACCAGATTCGGGTCAAGGCGGAAGACGTGCCGAAGACGGCTTTCCGGACTCATGACGGCCATTACGAGTTTCTCGTGATGCCGTTTGGTCTTACAAACGCGCCGGCGACATTCCAATCGCTCATAAATGAGGTGTTCCGCCCTTATCTCCGCAAGTTCGTTTTAGTTTTCTTTGACGATATTTTAATTTACAGCTCGTCCGAAGAGGAGCACCGGGAACAAGTCTCCTTAGTACTCGACTTACTACGGAAGCATAGCTTGTTTGTCAACAGGAAGAAGTGTGAGTTTGGAAAGAGAGAAGTGGCCTACCTTGGCCACATTATTTCAGGAGAAGGAGTCGCTGCCGACCCCGCAAAGGTTCAAGCCATGACTTCTTGGCCAACCCCGAGTAACTTGAGAGAGCTGCGGGGATTTTTGGGGTTAACCGGCTACTATAGGAAGTTCGTCGCCGGTTATGCTCACATAGCTTCGGCCCTCACGGAGCAGCTCAAAAAGGACCGTTTTGGTTGGAACTCGGAAGCCGAACGCGCTTTTCAAGAGCTTAAGCAGGCTATGACAACGGTTCCGGTGCTGGCCATGCCGGATTTCTCTCAACCATTCATCGTGGAAACGGACGCTTCGGGGTATGGGTTGGTAGCCGTGTTACTCCAAGGCCAACGCCCAATAGCTTTTTATAGCCAAACTCTGGGACCACGAGCTCGCACCAAGCCCATCTATGAAAAGGAGCTTATGGCGATTGTCTTCGCCATCTCGAAGTGGCGTCCTTACCTACTCGGACGTCGGTTCATCGTGCGCACTAACCAACAGAGTTTAAAATTTCTGCTGGAACAGAGGATCGTAGGGGCAGAGTACCAGCGGTGGATCACCAAGCTCATGAGCTACTCTTTCGATATACAATATCGCAGCGGTGCAAGTAACCGGGTGGCAGACGCTCTCTCTCGAATACCCGGACAGCCTGAATGTTCGGTCCTGACTATACCGCAGTGGCAGCATTGGGACTCTTTGAAGGAGGAATTATCCAAGGATGAGTTTTTACAGAAGATTCGGGACGACCTTAACTCGGGTGCTCACCAGCACAAGGGGTTTACTTTGGAGAATGGGGTGCTATACTATAAGGGAAGGCTGGTAATTCCTCGAACTTCACCGTTGATTGCTACAATTATAGGAGAGTTTCATAACTCACCTATTGGGGGACACTCGGGGGAGACAAAAACTTACCAAAGGATGGCTTCCGAACTGTTTTGGGTGGGCATGCGCAAGGATGTGGCCAGATTCGTGCAAGAATGTCCCATTTGCCAACAGCACAAGTACCTCGCGACAACCCCAGCTGGCCTTCTTCAACCAATACCACTGCCCGCCCAAGTTTGGGACGAGGTTACAATGGATTTTATCGAGGGTCTTCCACGGTCTGATGGGATTGACACAATTTTGGTGGTAGTAGACCGATTGAGCAAGTATGCTCACTTTATCGGGCTTAAACATCCATTCACAGCAGCGACCGTGGCCGCCATTTTTGTGCGGGAGGTTATCAAGTTACACGGCATCCCCAATTCGATTATCTCAGACCGGGACCGTATCTTCTTGAGCCACTATTGGAAGGAGCTGTTTAAGTTGCAAGGCTCAACCCTCAAACGCAGCACCGCGTATCACCCTCAATCCGATGGCCAATCAGAAGTGGTGAATCGCTGCCTGGAGACTTATCTTCGCTGTTTTGCTTCTGAGCAGCCGCGAAATTGTGCCCGTTGGCTACCTTGGGCAGAATATTGGTACAATACTTCTCCACATGCTTCCACGCGTTGCACTCCCTTTCGTGCCCTTTATGGACGAGACCCACCTCGCCTCATTCGTTATGAACGGGGAACGGCTACTGTTTCTGCCGTCGACCAGCAGCTTGAAGATCGAGATGCTATTCTCGATGACCTCCGGATGCATCTCCTTCGGTCTCAACAGAAAATGAAGGTATATGCCGATGCTTCGCGCCATCATGCTGAATTTCAACCAGGAGATATGGTGTACTTGAAGTTACGCCCCTATCGACAGCAGTCCTTGGCTAAGAGGCGTTTTGAGAAACTCGCGGCACGCTACTACGGGCCTTACAAGGTGATAGAGCGTGTGGGCAGCGTCGCTTACAGATTGGAGCTTCCGGCTACTGCGGCCATTCACCCTGTCTTCCACATTTCGCAATTGCGACCAGCTCGAGGTCAGACGCTATCGTCGGCAGCCCTTCCTCCACAACTCACAGCAGATTTGGAGATGGAAGTGGAACCAGATACTCTTTTGGCGGTTCGCCCCAAGGCGCGTGGCAACCCCAATGAAGTCGAAGTCTTGCTCAAATGGAAAAACCTTCCGGAATTTGAAGCAACTTGGGAAGATTTCTACATGATCCAGCAAAGGTTTCCTTCTTTTCACCTTGAGGACAAGGTGAAAGTTTGGGGGGGGGGTAATGTTAGGCCGGAGATACGTTTTACGTATTCTAGGCGTAAGGGTAACGTTAGCAAAGCTGCTGACGTGGAATAAATCACGCTGATGTGATTAGTTAGTTAGAAAATTGCTGAGGTGGCAGTACTAGTGCGTGGGGGGTGTGATTCTTGGTGGTGGGAATATAGGAGACAGGGAGAGAGAGAGAGGGATTATCGAAGAACATTTATTTTGTATGAGCTCAGCTCATTGGGAGAGAATCAGGCCTCTCGAAAGCCTGGTGTGTTTGTTCCTTGTTCATTTCCATTTTCAGTCATTAATACAATCAGCTTAGTATTTCTGATCTTTATATGTGATTCTTGATCTGGTTATTGTGTGAATTGCTGTGAAATTGTTGTCTGTGCATAACATTAAACCCTTGAATGTACTAATTAGGCATGGCTAATAGTCTTAATGACCATAACTTTGCCGTACTCATCTCAGTACCTCAAGTGTTTTATTCGGTATTTTGACTATTTTCTTCTTCATCGGTTGACTGGATCTTTCTTTCTCAGCTATGCATTGTTCAGGATGTTCGATGACTTGATCCTACTGGCAAAGGGTGGACTTACTGTGTATCACGGGCCCGTGAAGAAAGTCGAAGAGTACTTTGCAGGCCTTGGGATCCATATCCCTGAGCGCGTAAACCCTCCAGACTACTTCATCGACATTCTAGAGGGTATTATAGAGCCGGGTAAAGACGCAAAAGTGAACTATAAAGAGCTTCCCATCCGATGGATGCTTCACAAGGGGTACCAAGTACCGCCTGATATGAGGCAAGATGCAGAGAATATTGCATCGTCCTCCTCAATGGCTGTGGAAATGGATCACGAAACAACTTTTTCTGATACTCATGCGGAGGAACAATCGTTTGCTGGCGAGCTGTGGCAAGACGTGAAAAATAATGTGGAGTTGCGGCGTGATAAGATACGGCTCAATTTTTTGAGTTCCAAGAATTTGGCAAAGAGACGAACCCCAAGTGCATTCCAACAATATAGATACTTCGTTGGGAGGTAAAAGGCCTTTGTATTTGCTTTGTTTTTGTATTGACGTTTAGTTATGTTGACTGATCTACCTACGCTCTTAACAGTTTTAGTAAATCTGTCCCAAATTTTATCTTCTTCAAGTGATAAATATATTAACATTTGTAAACAAGTGATAAATGTATTAATATTTTGTTAAGAAATAAATCTTGATCATAGTTCTTGTTCATATCATGTCATATTTGGCTTCTCTAGCTATTGCTAAGTATTAGTACTTATCTACCTATCTTCTTAAACGAAATCGTCTCACATCTTTTACTTTGAATGACATCCCAGGGTTGGTAAGCAAAGGCTACGAGAAGCTAAAATACAAGCAGTTGATTATTTTATTTTGTTACTCGCTGGAGCTTGCCTCGGATCACTATCTAAAGCGAGCGATAGTAACTTCGGCGCAGCTGGTTATACCTATACCATAATTGGAGTTTGTAAGTAGTAAAAATTCAGATCTCCCTCTTACTATTTTTCTTCAATTTTTTCTCTTGATATGCCAATGGATAAATAATTCCTTAGCAGCAGATATTCTTTCCATTCGTTATTTTATGTTACAACTAGTTGCAGTTACGCTATAATCTCGTTCTTAACAATATTCAAGACACTATAAACATCGGCACAACGAGAGAGAGAGAGAGTGATTTAATATCCACATACTTAGCTTCCTTACCAAATTCTTTTTTTTTTATTTTATTTCAGCTCTTCTTTGCAAAATCGCGGCTTTGAGATCATTTTCTCTAGACAAGCTGCACCACTGGAGAGAGAGCTCCTCTGGCATGAGCAGCTTGGCCTATTTTCTCGCCAAGGATACCATTGACCATTTCAACACATTGGTCAAACCCGTGGTGTATCTCTCGACATTCTATTTCCTAACCAATCCAAGATCTACCTTCGCCGAGAACTACGTTATTCTGGTCTGTCTCGTCTACTGCGTGACCGGTATAGCCTATGCATTTGCTATCTTCTTCGAACAAGGCGGAGCTCAGCTGGTGAGTAATTAAAAAAAACTAAAAATAACATAAGATTATTCACCTTAATTTTCACACACAAATTGTACATAATACTCATAAAAAAAAAAAGCAACTATTTGATGCAGTGGTCTGTGCTTCTCCCCGTTGTCTTGACTCTTGTCGCAACTCGGACAAATAGTAGTGAGATCGTAAAGAACTTGGCTTACTTGTGCTACCCCAGATGGGCTTTGGAAGCATTTGTTATTTCAAACGCCGAAAGGTAAACGATCAAACGCACAACCCTTTTCTCAATGCGAATTCCGAACTCGTAAATGATTGAATTTTTTTTTTAATTTTTTTCTCTTTTACTACAGATACTACGGAGTGTGGTTGATTACTCGCTGCGGTTCGCTTCTGAGGAGTGGCTATAGTCTTCATGATTGGCCTCTTTGTATAAGCGTACTCATTCTCTTCGGAATTATTAGCCGTGCTATCGCATTCATCGGTATGATAACTTTCCAGAAGAAGTAGAATCAGATAACAATATACCTCTTTTTAGAACCACCAAATACAAAGTTCTTCAACGTCTTAACAAGAAATATTGCCCGTGACGGCTCAACGGGGACAATGAGGTCCCGGAATCGGTAGATCGGAAACAGCAAATGTGGATTTGATCATTTGTTGTTTCCAATTGGATACAAATTTTTTCTACAGGTCTAAGGGTTATATCAAGAGAATTCTCATTATAGAAATTTTTCTACAGGTTTAAGGGTTAGATATTTTGTTTATAAATCTCTCTAGTTAAATGGGAGTGTGAGGTTATATTTCCTTGTAGCATTTGTCATTGTTTTTTTTTTTCGTTGAAATTGAATTTATTTGAAATTAGTGTGGTATAGAATGAGAAATGGTCAAATTGATTCATTGTAGAACTAGATGATGTAAAATTCTTTTTAACTCATGATCTAAATTCTTTTAGTTAAAATAATGAATAAACGTCTCCTATATATGAAGATTCTTTTATGTTGCAAACATTTTGGCAGACCCTATGAATGTGTGCATGAGCTAGTTTTTTAAAAAATTAGCCGCCTCTTAGCGAGGAAAATTCTTCTAAAGGGTTGTTTGGTAAGCATTTGAGATTAAAAAAAAAAAAAAAATTTGTTTGACAAAATCGTGTATTTTAAATCAATGTTAGAATAAAAATTTGATTGTAGTATTTAAATTGATATTGTAAGAGAAAATACTTGTATTAAAAATTGGAAAAAAAAATTATTTATTATAATAAAAATATTTAAAAAATGTGAAAAAAATACTATAATTAAAAATTTAGATATTTTACCATCAAACATTATTAATCTAAATTTTCATTATTGCTAGCAAACGACTTCTAAATTGAATCATATTTCGTTGTTGAATTGCAATCCGAATAAAAATTTATTTACTATTACTATAGTCAGACTTAAATTATATTGTTACAGTTAAATTGATTAAAATTTGCATCTAAATAAATAACCCCGTAAATTTGTAAGGAAGTGCGTTATTAAACTTCATATTGCATGAGAAGTAGAGAATCAAAACTCAAAAAACATTGAAAAAAAAAAAAAAAAAAAATTTTCCTTAGCCGCGGCTGAGAACGGCGTCGTCTCTCTGTTTGGTTCCAAATTCCAATCAAGAAAGAAAAGCTTCTCTCTTTTCTTATATCGCATTAAAAAGTCTTGCTTGGTTCCAGTAATTGGAATTCGGGGGGAGGTTTTGGGCACTCTGAAACACTATTCTCAGGATTGTGATTTCTCTCTCTCATATTATCTGAGAAATCAAAGAAAATGGAAGACCACAGCAACAACAACAACAATAGGAAGAAGAATTTCAGGAAGAGAAGAAGCTCCTCCGCCGACGAAGACGACGAACGCCATGACGAGACCGAACGGAGGTTCTATTCTTTTCCCACTCTGGGCTTTTGATTCTCAGATGGGCTAATAATCTCTTGTTGCGATTGATTCTCAGAATGGCTCTCGAAGAGGTGAAGTTCCTCCAGAAACAGCGCCAGAGGAAATCGGGCATCCCGGCGCTCGCCGCCGCCAATCCCGACAAGGATTCGCCCTCGTTCGCCGCCGCCAAAAAAACCCCCGCCGCCGCCTCAGGTTCCGCCGCCGCCGATGCCCAATCGGACGCGGCGGCCGCTACCGAAGACAACAAGGACAAAGACGACCTCGTTCTTCAAGACACCTTCGCTCAGGAAACCGCCGTCTTGCTCGAAGATCCCAATATGTGCGTTGTTAATGGTTAAACCCTCTCGGTTTCGCCGGCGTTGTGGCGGCTCTGTTCTCTGACCTTTTTTTTTTTTTAAAGGGTGAGGTACGTGGAGCAAGAGCTGGCGAAGAAGAGGGGCAGGATAATCGACGGGCCGGATCATGTCGAGAGCGAGCTGAAACGCGCGGAAGATGAATTGTACAAAATCCCGGACCATCTCAAAGTCGGTTTGTCCTCTTTTCGGCTTTCGGTTTCTGCCCCGAGTCGAGCTTTGCGCCGTCGATTTAAGCCTGGATTTTGTTGTTTGTTTGTTTTTTTCAGGTGAAGAAGCGTAACTCGGAAGAAAGCTCCACCCAGTGGACTACTGGGATCGCCGAGGTTCAGCTTCCCATCGAGTGAGTGAGGACGATTTGATGGCGAATGAGATGCTTTGTGTTTCGTGGCGCGGTTTTTATGACATTGGCTGGGATGGTTTGTTTGCAGGTACAAGTTGAGGAATATCGAGGAAACCGAGGCTGCGAAGAAGCTTCTTCAGGAGAAGCGGCTCGGGGGCAGGGCGAAATCAGAGTTTAGCATCCCTTCGAGTTTTAGTGCTGATTACTTCCAGCGCGGAAGGGACTATGCTGAGAAGCTTCGAAGAGGTTCGGTTGCGTTTTCTCATGATTTTTACTATGGTACATTGCTTGTAGATTGCTTGATATGTGATCAATCAATGATAGCGGAAAAAAATTCAAGGTTTTGGGCGATTGTTTGATCATGGCGATGTTCGATTTATTTCCAACGAAGGCTGTTTTTGTTGCATTAACTTTGAAAACTGCAGAGCATCCTGAGCTGTACAAGGACCGAAGTTCGCAGGATGGGAGTGGCGGCGGTGGTGGAATGTCCAGACAAAAGGATGCAGCAAACACAGATGCGGCGGGGCAAAGGCAAGCTGCGACCGACGAGTTCATGCTCGAGCGGTTCCGCAAGCGAGAGCGTGCTCGTGTCATGCGCAGATGACGTGCACTCACTGAGTTTAGCGAGTTCGTTCTGCTTCGTGATCGTGCTCTTTTGCCCTTGGAACGTGCTTGATAATGCTTTGCTGCCGGAGCGCAATCGGTATTGTACCATTTCGAGCAGGCATGTCTCTCGAGTGAAGGCGAGCAAAACAGCTTAATTTTTTTATAATCACTTCATGTCAGCCATTAATCGTCATATGTAACTCAGTTTGAACGCAGTTTCGATCTTGAACTGGATAATTTGATCCAAACTTTGGATACAAGCACTTGTTGACAATAGTCTAAAGATCTCTGTCATAAGGATGGTTGTAACAGAAGTATTACTTAATAGTTATTTATGTAAAGCCTCAGCTTTGTGAAACATCCATTTGAGCTCTTTATCATTTCTCATACTCGTGATTTTCCGCTATAAATTTTCTCTGCTTCCAAACACGAGGGGAATTGATGGCTGATCGGTGAGAAAATGGAAACCATTTGTCCTAGATGGGTTTTTCAAATTAGTTCTTAAATTTCTACTTTTAGTAATTTAAGCTCTACTTTAATTTTCTGGTAAATACACTTTAAAGTTTTAACGGATGACATATTTTATATAACTTTTGGATAAATTTAAGAACTAATTTTTTTAATAAATAAATTGTCAACAAATGCGAAGATTAAAGGCCATAATTGCAAAAATATCACAACTTATCCATCAAAAAAATTTTCTGTCTTGAAAGTCAAACTTCAAAATGCGAAAGAAAAAATAATTGAGTCAAATTGTTAATACTTATACGACATGTTCATATCTAAGGACTAAGAGTTATAATATTTGAGACGTTGATAATACTGACAGTAAATAAGCCAATAATAAAAACCCCCTAATAAGGAAATTCTCGTAAACATTCCAATAGAGTAGAGAAGTTTAAATTGTTTAAATTAAAGAATATACTGTGATATTTTCTTCTTTTTTTTTTCCTGTAAACACATTACTCGCACAGCCAAATCAGCTCTGCTCACTGCCATGGACATCATGCTAGCAGTCCACTCTCTAAAGGACATAATTGTTACAGAAAATGATCTGTTACTTGATTATAACACTGGATATATAGTTATTTCCAGATCATGTCACCCAGAAATCTAAGAGCCGGAACACCTCGTATCTCAACGTCGACTAGCGGTGCCTGGATCAGTGTCAAGTTGGAGAGCTCTTGATCACTCCGGATCATATCGAGTGCGCGCATCTGATCCTGGAATAGATCGTAAAAAATTGTTTCTACTTTTGTTTTTAAAACCATAATTCACCGTACGTTACTGTTAAGTAAAAGATTATTAAGTCTACCAAAGAGATTAGTACCTTCCGTTTCATGGCACAGAACTTGCAATCGGAGGCGGACGGGGGAAGAATCTGATTAACAATCAACCTTTTCACCGGGACGTTTTCCTTCTTCAAAGAGGCATGCAACCTAGATGACTCACTGACCGCCATAACCTGCGGTCAACAAAAAAGTTAAAAAGTCTCAATTGTAGATTATGAATCATGTTTATTAGCGCCTTTTGAAGTAAAAACCAAGGCAGTGAAATTACCGTTGGGATTGTCACGATGACAAACTCAGTTGACTCTGTGTCCCGGAAAAGCTCACGCACTTTAACCATCCTCTCTCTTAGTTTCTCCAGTTTGTCAGCCTGCATTGTCAAATCACCGAAAGAGTCGTTAATCTCCCATAAAATAGAACATAATAGAGGCTTTGAAAGATGTCAAACTTACTGCATCTTGTCGGGGTTCGTCTTGCCCAAAAACAGATTTGATGGCTGAGGTGGCTGAAGATATTTTTTGTTTGAGCTGTAACAGACAAAATTAAGGAAAGATAGATAACACTAGAGTTTCCCAAAAAAAAAAAAAATTCATAGCAGTTGATAGCAATAGAAATTACGTTCCGACCTTTAATATCTTTCCTATTGACCGATCTAAGAAATCAGGCAAGGACAAGAGCCTCAGCGTGTGACCCTGTTGAGTAAAATGTGTAACACAATTAAAAGAATCAATTGTAAAAAGACAAACGTAGTTGATAATCTAATACTCACCGTAGGTGCAGTGTCAAAAATTATGCGAGTAAACATGCTGTATTCTTGAGACTCAAGAAATTGTATGACCTGGAAACATAGTTGAAAATGTTAGCAGAAAAATACAATTAGTCGCAAGTCATGTTGACGGTGCAGGAAAAAACAGGGCGAGAGATACGTGCCTTGGAAATTGCGATAGCTTCATCGAGACCAGGAGGGGGCGTGTCTAGTAGTTCTCCCAGTTTCAACTCTCCTAACTTTGCAATTATCAAAACAGACAAAAGATTAAAGAGAATCAAGGATTTGATAAGAGAAGGCAATCGACATTTCAAGTTTTGGATGTTGGAATTAAGCCAACGTGAAAAAAAAAATCCTGTTTTACATATATGCGTTGCCTTTTGCACTCGGTAAATATATATATATAAAATCGTAATTATAAGCCGAGCAACGATAATGTTAGTGTTGTTAAGGTTTAAAAACATAAATCAGATACATAGGAACAACAAACAGAAAATAGATATGTAGCACAAAGATTAACCTGTTCTGCAAAAACTCCGAGACCCATACCATCCATGAAATCTTTGACCCCAGTTCCACCACTTTTTTGAGATGCAGACCGAAACTCTTCCCTGGCCTTCTCCGGGTTTATCTATGACATAACTATACATTTAGCTTACTAAGCACATGAAACCGTAAAAATCATCACAAGAACATTATCATCAAAGACACAGCATTATAACACCGATAATCTATTCACGTGCTAGCAAAAATGGAGCAGCATGAAGCAAACTTGACAAACCTCGAGAGCAAAAAGTGGAGAATCAGGCCCTTCAACTGGTACCAATGTCCCCCCAGTCAGATCCTAAAGCACAAATGAAAACACGAAACGCATAAACAACGAAGTGAATAAACGAGCTTTCTCATTCTGTTAAAAGGATTACTGCCTCATTTGATATATCGAATTAGATTTGTAGAAAAACAACAATCCACTCTAGTCAAATTGCTAACACCCAACGGTCCGTTTCCAATGCCAACCAATGTTTAGCTCAAAAAAGACCATAATTACCAATTGGGCTGAAAGAATTCGACGGATTAACATCAAGAACAGCTTTAAACCTGAGCGAAGGAATCACTCAACGAATGAGCTGGATCGGTGGAAACCACCAGTGTAGGATGACCGCTGTTAGCGAATTTCACAGCCAATGAAGCAGCACAACTTGTCTTTCCAACACCTCCTTTCCCACCTAACATGTAGTATTTCCTCCTTGTTCCCGAAGCCATTTCTTCGAACCCCGAAACCACTTCTGTAGGCGCAGCCACTGATCTCACTGGTCAAATAAATTGTACAAAAGGCATTCATTATTTGTGTCCTAAAAGCCCAAATCATATGCTTATCTTTAAAAATATTGTTCCAAAAGTTCTGCTGAACTTGTTCCTTAGCTCTCTATCCAAAATCAAGTCATTACAAAACAAACCAATCATAACATAACTCTTTTTTTTTTTTTTTAAATACCAAGTAGACTACTATAGAGTCCCACTTAAACCATCAAAGTCCACTCTAATAAATAAAGCACCAAAACCAAAAGAGTCAACAGCGAAATTCTCACAATTGCTTAAGAATATACACGGAAGCGAGGTAAAGAGAAAAAAATTGATCAGACCCACAAAAAGAATCACAAATTTCATTGATTTGGCACCAAAGGAATCACCTTGGAATGGTTTTCTGAGAGGCTCGTTTGTCGCTGCTGGGAGCGAAATGAAAGTGAAGGTTTTGGAGAGAGAGATTGGTGTGAGGCTTTTGGGCGCGTAAGAGAGCAAACCCACCATAGCCATGGAGTTTCTGCCATTGAACCTATTGAGAAGAGGTGAGAAATTGGTCGGACCACAACAAGTCGCCATGGTTCTCTTGCTTAGCTTTGCTTTGCTAAGCAAAACCCAATGAAAGACTCGTTAACTCTCAGACTTGTGACGTGTTCTGTGTTGTATAGCTCACACAGGCTTTTGGTGGAGATTTAACTGTTTCAACAAGTAAAGTCTCTCTATCGTTTAATACAGAAATACGACGTCAAGAATTCCTGTCGTTTTTAGGTTGTTTTAAGATACATTCTAAAAATGGCTCTAAAAACTTTAAAAATTAGTTCAATTAAATAGTCATTTTGAATGATGCGTTTTTAAAAAATAATCACAGCAAATTTAAAAAATAGTCATAAAAATTTCTTAACATAACAAAATTACATATAAAATTTAATGTGATAAATTTTTACAAAGGTTATAAAATTTATGAATGGCTACTTTTTTAAAATTTTGAAGCATTGACTAATTTTTAAAACCATCCTCTGGGAAATAGTTATTTTCTTGAAATTTTCTAAAAATTAATAGTCTTTCTATTCCGTTGAATTTTAAAATTGTATAATGAACTTTTTATTGAAAGTTTAAGGAAAATACTAAACCTAAATTTAAGAAAACATATGTTTGTTCTAAATTTAATTAAAAAAATCCAAATGTCAATTATAAGATAAAATTGCACCTGGAAAGTTTAATAATTCTAAACAATTACTATAATTTTTAAGCAAATTTTGGTTTTAAAGGCTTATTATTTGAATATTTTAAGTACTATTTAAGACGATTTTGTAGCATTACTCTAGACATTAGTCTACTAAACATTAGTCCACCATATGCCTATTATCACATCATTTCGCAATTTAAAAACAAAACGACAGTCATTTTAGTTTTCATATAACTTCAAAATTTGGAAAAATGAATGACAATTTTAAATTTAAAATAGAAAATGAACAAACGCAATAACATAAGGACTAGTTTTAAAACCATCTAGCAAATAAAACCTTGTCGTCTCTCATCATGTCCCAAATGTTGTGCAATAACCTTTAGAAGATTTGGCTGCTCATTTAACAAATCCATTTGAAGCCACAATAACACACAACTTCATTGCTTTAAGTTTACTCAGCTACCTAATTTTACAAAATTTATGAACCTCTTTATGACCAAAAAATAATAATAAAAAGTTAAACACCAGCAAACAACAAAATGAAATAATAATATTAATAATAAACACTACTATATTGTTTACAACTAGATTATGCCTTTTCAAGGCTTCTTTCCTGCTAAATCTTCAACAGTCAAACTCAATGTGTCAATATCTCCCCTCTTCACCTCCTCCCCACGAGCGGCGAGGAAGTCCTCGACGCTTCCTGGCTCTCCGAACCACCCGAGATGATCCGCAATCAAGTGGAGATTATTGCATCCGCCACACCGCGCCACCACCACGCCTTTCTCGTAGGATTCCCGACAGACGGTCTTGACAGACCTCGTCTCGCAGACCCTGCAAGTGAAGATCATTGCAAGATCGTGCCTCGAAGAGGTTTTCAAGTTTGAAGCAGCAGAATACTTCACAGCAGCGCCAAAATTACTACTCTCAGCGTGGGCTGGAACGTTGTCCGATTCAGAAGAAATAGCCTTCACAACAACACTATTCAGGTCTCTCTGATCTTCACCAGCAGGAGCGATCGGCGCATTTTGTGTCCGAATTCCTCTGTTGAAAAAATCATATTGGCGGAGGAAAGAACTTGCAGAAGGAACAAACTGCCAAGAAGGATCTGCTAGCAATAACTCGCATTAATTCAGAGGAAAATACCAAACAACAACAACGACAATAATAATAATAATATGCATAGAGAATCAAGTAAAAGATTCATTAGCTTCAATTTCACAGAGTCTCAAGCAGGCAAACAATAAGTTGGAAAGATATCAAAATAGAACTAGTAATAGCTCTGTGAAAAGTAAGCTTGTTCGACAAGCTCGTTGACTCGCACAACTAGTTACAACGACTAGAGCGAAATGAACTATTGTCAGAGACGGATTGCTAAACAACATGACCACTGACTAATTACGATCCTAGTAAATTACATTACTTAACCACTTGCAATATCCAAATATTTGGGTTTATAGGTATGTTCTTCAACAGCAAATTGACTGACATTGTCAAGTTTAGTTGAAAAAGAAGGTTCATTTTGTGATAGTAAATCATAACAAAAGTTAGCAATTCAAACCTCAATTTTCTCTCGGCCAGGTAAGAACTATTACTTTTAGGAAAATTACTCATGAACAAATCACAATTATTTACCTTAAGCCCAAAAATTCCACCTCTTTTTCTGGGTCCTCCTAATTCTAGGGAAGAATTCAAAACACTTCATAATACAATTGAAACAAACATCCATCTAGAGAAACAAAACACCATAAATTTTTTACTTGATGTGGGCCTAAAAAATTATGTGCTTCAAAATTCAAATAATAAAAATTGAAAAAAAAAACTACATAAAGTAAGGCAAAGCACCAATCATTTCAATTAACCAAGTTCTTTTTTTTCCTCTTCCTCTTATTTCCCCCCAATTTTCCCTCTTTTATAAAGCATAGATACCAAATTGAATCAAAAGTAAAAAATACCATTTCTCTAAATAATTTATTGAGAAAGAGAGAGAAAGAGACCTTTGAGAGGAGAGGTCGGAGGAGGCCGATGATTAGGGCACAAGAAGGAAAGCATTCGCCTCTGAAAAGCACGGACCGCCATGGAAAGACTTTGAAGCTGTGAAGCTGTCTTCTGCAACAAGCTCAACACACGGAAACTCGGAAACAAACAATGGTGACTGACAAAAGTGAATAATACTGAATTGAATTTTGAAGGGTTAAGTGGCCAAAAGGAATTCAAACGACAATAGTCAGAGAGAGCATATTTCAACGACGAGAAGGAGATGAAACGACAATAATAGGAAACTTACAACGACAAATTAGCTACCAACAAGTAAGTTATTAAAAAACGACAATAAACTAGAAAACGACGAGAAGAAAAGATGACGAGATGAGTCTGGTTGATATTTTTTTTTGGGAAATTTTGGGAGTTATTAGTCCATTTTTTAGAACATATTCGAAAAATATCACAATTTTTTTTAATTAAGTGAATGACATATTTTTATAAGTAGATAGAATACCATAGTAAGTGAATAAAATACCGGTCATTTTTAGCTGATATATAGTCTCTCAATCATGGTAAATAATCTAGATACTGAAAATAAAGTTTTAGTAATCTAACAAATTGACATGGTAATTAGATGAAATATCAGTCATTTTTAGTTGGTAATTTGTCTATTAATCATAATGAATAATCTAAATATCGAAAACGGACCTTTTACCTTAAAAAATAAAAATTATGTTTCTCTTGTGTCTTTTTCTTTCCCTCTGATTTTACTTTATGCAATTTATTATCTAGCAATTTCTATTAATTTTATAACAATTTAAAATTTGTGATTGAAATATCGAATTGCAAGCTGCCTTTTTATTTTCGTGTGAATTTCTTTCGCCACATTTATATTTGGACCTTTTTTCCATTAAAAAAAAGGAAAAAAAAAAAAAAAAAAAAAAGAAGAAGAACCTCAACGTGAGAGAAACGGGAAAAGTCCTCTACATCAAAACAACACGCAACAATTTGTAAATTTGACTAATAATTACTCAAGATAAAATAGAGAGTAATTAACTGATTTTTTGGAACAAATATATTAGTACTAAAGCTTGGTTGTGATGAGTCTCAAAATGCTTGATTGGTCAGTCTAGACAATATACAACGTTGGATTAAATTTATATTATTTTAAAAAGAATACGGGGTGGGGAAAATAAATCTACACAAAAGGGTATATGGGGGTGGGGAAAATAAGCTTGGAAATGGTATTCAAGAACAGCACCACCACAATACCTTCACCGTGGTATTCTTGTTTTTTCTTGGATTGGAGAGGAATTTGAATACTCATTATAAGCTTTGTAGGTAGGCATTTGCTAGTATTTTCAATTGATACAAAAAAGAAATTATAAGTTCGTATATGATTTGGCATTAAGATTACAAATTACGGTGAACAATCTCGTTATAGTTGAATCTGTTTACGACAACTTCCTTTCAAAAAATTATTGGCCGTTTATTAATAAAAATGACATGCAATTTCACATTAAACTTTACAAGTATTGAAAAAAGGACAAGAATTTGAAGAGATATTTTGTTACTACACTACGTACCAAGATTACTCTCCCAATTATAAATTTGCCCTTTTCAATGTGAAAAATCAAAATAAGTTTTCTTTGTTCTTAGTCTTCCCAACACAAAGACTAAAAATACCCTTGGGAGCTTAATAAAAGATACCACAAATTTATTGTAGACCCACCTAAACTGGTTGGTAACTAGTGACTGTCCACTTAAAAGTATAGAAATGATTGCCTTTAACCTGACACGAAAACGCCTAAGTACTCTATTAAGCTAAGTATGGTATTGACACCCCCTCGTGGCCTCGTGCATAAGAAATAGGTCTTAGCACAAAACACTATGTTTTCCTCTCTTATTTTTCAAGAGTTCTCTACCAAAATACTCAGTGTTAACTAAAAAAAAATTCTCCTGTGGGATTTTTATGGTTGAAAATAATTTTGAATCGTCAAATTTACTTTTTTAATAGGTCACACATCTCGAGAATGTTAATTTGACGACAAGAATTGTTTCGCACCAAAAAAAAAACCAACTAGAGAAGTACCCCTAAAAAAATGCTTATTCTTATTGCACTTGCTCTTTAGTGCCAATGCTCTCACCAATCCATTTTTGTTAGCAGTAGTTACCATACTTTGTGATCAATTCTATCAGTGTATAGCTTAAAATGAGTAAGAAATTTTCAAATCAGAATTGAATCATCTAGAGGCTAGAGTGACTGGCTGCAATAGGATGAACAAAAAAAGAATGTCAAAATTTTCATTAAAACATGACAATACAAGGGACTCTCACCCGCGAAGGTATGTACATGAGTTTATTCAGGGCACAAAAAATAACCCTTCTTTCTATGAAACAATATTGAATGAATATAAAACAAAACAAAACGCCTCTAGAACTCACAGAAGTATTGACAAGAATGGATGATACCCTGCTGTGTTCATCGCGGTAAAACTCAGTAAAGAGGGGACAAAAGAATAAATAAAGTTCTATGCCAAAAATAAGGCTTCCAAATAATCATCGATATAAGCTAAGCATGGCCAGTGATCAGTTCGCATTCGTACCAAAGTTGAAAAATCGCTCACTTCCATTTGGAAGAGGAGATGGAACCTCGGTGGAAGAAATATCAAAACAAGAATGCACCCCAAGCGCCTTTTGCCGATATTGACAACACCGTCTCTTTCACCTTGATCGTCAACGTACGTAAGATGAAGAGGGCCACTTTGAAAATCATCCCTCGGGTTATTATCATCATCATCATCATCGAACCCTCATTGTCCCAGACAATGTTTCTAATGATTCCTCCATCCTTTACAAGAGAAACGAGTGGTTCGCCAATCACGCTTACAACAAATGGTGCCAGGGAGCGCTCCACAGACTGAATCAGTGACGGAGCGGGGATTTCAAGCAGCTTCACAGATCGGGTCCCACTGATGGCTGTAACCCCTTTGCCCCCCTTCAATGGAAAAGACTCCCGTCCAGTGTTTGAGGAAGTACCACATGCTTCCCAGAGAGCATTGAACAAGTCTACATAGTAACCAGGTATTGTGTCTCCTTGGACATCAGGCGGTACAATAGCCTTGAGAAACATGTCTTCTATGCCTACCGTGATACCGTGAAGCTGACCACAAACAATCAGACTATTTTCTGCATTTGTTTCGATTACAACATCAACCAGACCAGGCGTTGGTTCCCGTGGTTCTAGTTCAATTGTTACAAGAGCTCTAAATCTTTTGTCTTCTTGAGAACCATTTTCTATAGGAACAATAGCTAACGAACCCTCTGGAACAGAACTGTTACCACTAGTAGGAGGTTCACCAAGAAGAAAAGGTATACGAGATGATGAAATAGAGCCATATGGTGCAGAAGAAGAAAATTTGAGAACAGTGGCATATATAGCAGGGAGAGAATCTGCAACATTTACACCCAAGCCACCAGCAGTGGAACCAACTCCCAATATACGATTAAAAGGCTCGGATTCAAACCATAAGACGCAGTTTATTTTAACTTTAAGACCCGCCATGTGTCTATAATCAGGAATGGAAGAGAAGTGCCTTCTCAATCTTCCTAAAATCTCCGAAATCTTCGAGTCCATTACACGTAATCGCTCAGGAGGCTTGTCGATTCTTTCACTTTCTGGTATAATATGGATACTACTGCTGCCTTCGATCTCCTTTTCCTCGACTGTGGGTTCACTATCCCTGACGTCCTCAAAATAACTAGGCTTGTTAGTTCCAACAGAAAAAGATGATAAAGACAGAGACCAAGATTGTTTGACAAGTAGGGGGTTCAAACGCTCAAGGTGAACATAGGATGATAAGTTACTTGGCTTCTTGACGTTATGGGTTGACCGTGGAGACTGAACACTAAAGAATGAGCTGGGTGGAGAGGGTGAAATGCCAAGGAGTTGATCCCCAAGGTTTAGCATGTCCCTTAGTTTCTTTCCTGGAACACAAGTAAGCATCCGAAGGTAGATCCTGAAAAATACAAATTCATCATGCATCAGTAACACAGAAGTTAAACTTGTTAGAGTATGTCTTAATTCTTAACAGAGGGTTCAAACTTCTGAAAAGAATAAAAAAGAAATCTTGTTATACCTTGCATTGTCACGAACCTCCAAATCAGGAAAATAAAGGCAAGTAAATGCAAGGAGACGAGATAATCGAAGGAACAACTTGGAGCTTTTGTGGTGCATTAGCAGCGTTCGACAAATGCTAAGAACTCTGCTCCCTTGGGACCAAGATTTTAATCCTGAATCTGGGCCGTGTTTCTCAACAAGGAACACCATGAACTTGGTAAGAAGCTCCAACAATCCTCGGGGAGGGATTGTACTATTTTCGGCAATTCTATCAAATATTGGGAAGCAAGAAACCAACTTATAATCGATCTTAACTTTTACGAGCAAATGCTCATCAAAAGTCTGAAGCAAGCTCTCTCCCAACCATTGGTGCTTCTGGCAACTCAACAAGCGATCAACTAAAGCAACAATAACTGGAACTAGTCTCTGACCCTCCAACATTACATCAACTAGCATACCCTGAAAAATGAGAGGTGGAAACATCAAAGTTAAAGAAGATACAGAATGAAAATTCACACACCTCTCTCCATAACCCCATCTGAGAAAGCAGTGTAAACAACAAATCTATCTTGAAGCTGAGATCCTCTTTCTTAGGTTTCTTGTTATATAGTGTCACATATATTTGACCAGCATAAGAAACTATTTTGGAGATGATTCAACTTGAAATAAACATAGAAGTTTCTAAGAACAGAAAGTACTAAGATTAATCCATAAAGAAACTAACGACACTGAACTTTTGAATTGATAACATGTCACCATGAAGTCAAGAATTAAAACAAAAGACGACTATTCTAGATTTTATTTTTTGTCGCTCATATTCAGTTATCACATGGCTCCTAGTGTAAGAAAACACAAGCCACACTCAAAAGTGTAAACGATTTGTGTACTGTTAACGCTGACAACCAGAGAAATGTGAATAAGGTTGTAAGGTAGAATAAATTGATATAAACTAATTCTATAACGATAGAGGTATACTACTATATACAACCCACTGTTGAGAAGCGCTCGTTGGGACAAGGATTCAAGTATTACACTAAAAACTTCTAAATTTCCCTGAATTTACAAAGAAGCATGCAGAGAACGCTAAGTATTTCAACTGTAAAGAAACACCAGGGGGAAAAACTACCTGCACTGTACGGAAGATGTTGGAATCCATGAGAGTTCTAGTGGTGGAAGGATCATTATCGGAATGAGATGAGGCACCAATCAGAAACCTATGAAATGCCCGGAATGCCACTGCCGTTTCGGTGCTCTCTGCAGGCAGCCATTTGAAAGCCGACACGGAGACAAGACCATCCTGAAACAGCTTCAATATCGACTTCTCAGTGCTCTTGTCCCCAACCATACCACTTTCAGCATCCACAAAATCACGACAAACAGAGCAAAAGGCAAGCATTTCGAGCTTCTTGGCTTTAAGGGCAAGGGGATCAAACACATTCGGATAAAACTTCAAACCCATTTCAACAAACAACTTTGTCTTTTTCCCATCGCCCCTTCTCAACAGCAATTCGCCGAAACCCAACAACCAATGAAGCGCCATCAATCGGAAAACTAAAGGATGCTGAGTCTCTCTAGAAACCAACATGAGCCGATGGGCAATCTCTCCCTCCTGCCCATCAAAAGCATCTACAAATTGCGAGTGCATCATCAAAACCACATGGATCAACATCGGATCAAACGAATAAGCCATCCCAAAGAACTGCACTTTCAACATCGAGGCCTGCAGCTCCAAAGCCGATGCAATCGGCATTATCATCCCCACAAATTCCATCATCCCGCACGGCGTCAAAACCTGCGGCCACTCGAGCAGAAAGGCCAACGCTCTCCTCAGCTCCTTCAAATTCAACCCAGCAGACAAACCTTCCTTACTCAACAGAGTCTGAGGCACACTAAACGGCACTAAAGGCACAGAATTATTCAAAATCGAAACGTTCACTTTCTCCACAACTATATCACGAATGACCGAAGTGAACAAAAGAATATAACTCTGCGAGGCGTGAGTTCGCTCGCTCTGGCACAAGCTCCACAAGTGACCAGCAATGTCAGACAGCAAAGAAGGTAAAGCCTTTTCCAATTCCCTAAGACACTCAGAAGCCATAGCCCTAACCTGCCTATCGGAACCATGATTCGGCCGATTCACGACCAACAACAAAGACTCAACTAAGCTCTCTAAAACCCTAACGAAGTCCGGATCGAGACCGGCCTCGAGAGAGATCACAATCGAAGTAACCGAAACCATCATTTGCTCTTTGAGAGAGAGACTCACCGCGACTCCGTCGGCCGGAGCTTGGAGAACAGAGCGCAGGGCTTCGACGAGCCGCCGGAGGCAGTCGGAGTCGGCGGAGAGAGGCTCGCCGGAGAGGAACTCCTCGAGGAAGAGGACGACGGCGAGCTTGATCGGGAAATCGCGGCGGAGGAGAGAGGAGAGGGCTTGGTCCACCAGGGATGGGGCGATCGAGTACGCGGCGGTCCATTTCTCGCGGCGTGCACCGCCGTGCTGGAAGTCGTCGATCAGGGACTCCCACTCCTGCGGCGAGAGGAGCTTCAATGGCGGTTTCTCGGCCATGGCTGGTCCTCGCGAAACCCTAGAAATTGGGGGGCATGGTTGCGGAAATACGATGAAGTTTGGGGGCTAAAAAGAAAATGACTTGAAGAGCTCAGATTGAGATTGGGAAAGATTAATAATATGCTGATTCGAGTCTCTCTCTCATCTCAGATTGCGAAGAAAATTTGGAAACAATATTTTTCATTTATTTAATATTTTATTTTTATTATTTTGAGAGTGAAGGAGAGAGCGGCACGTGGCCGGCGGCGGGAAGTTGGGGAGTGCCTGAGTTGGCCATTTGCAGCTATTTGGAACCCAACTTGGCTTGATTCGGCATAAACATGACATTTTCGTGTTTAACTTGTAAACGACAATCTTTTTAAGCAAAAGGAAATCGTGTCGTTTTTCAGTACATAGAATCGACAACTAATATTTGCAAGTAAAAGGACGTCATTTTTATTAGTAAACGACAACAGGGACAACCAGTTCATCTATTATGAATTTCTTGTTGAGATGACATGCCGTTTTCCTTTTTAGTTTGCAATAAACAGTCATTTTAAGCAAATGGAAATCATGTCGTTTTTGAAAGTAAAAACGACAACAATTATTAGCAAGTAAAACGACATGTTATTTCTAGGAGTAAATAACAACAGGCAATACTATTTCATAAATTCTGAAATTCTGATCGGGGTAACATGCCGTTTTCGTGTTTAAGTTATAATAAACAATCACTTTTAAGAAAATGGAAATCATGTCGTTTTTGAGTACATAGAAACGACATCTAATATTGCAAGTAAAAAAACATGCCGTTTATAGGAGTAAACAACAACAGACACTACTGGTTCATCTACTCTGAATTTCTAACATGCCGTTTTCCTTTTTAGTTTGTAATAAACAGACGGGGTAACATGCCGTTTTCGTGTTTAATTTATAATAAACACTCACTTTTAAGCAAATGTTTCGTGTTTAATTTATAATAAACACTCACTTTTAAGCAAATGGAAACCATGTCGTTTTTGAGTTCATAGAAACGACATCTAATATTGCAAGTAAGACAACATGCTGTTTATAGGAATAAACGACAACACGCACTACTGGTTCATCTATTCTGAATTTCTAACATGCTGTGTTTGTTTTTCGTTTGTGGTAAACAACCATTTTAAACAAATGGAAATCATGTCGTTTTCAGTACAGAAACGACAACAAATATTTGCAAGTAAAAGGGCAAGTTGTTTCTAGGAGTAAACGACAACAAGCACTACTGTTTTATCTATCATGAATTTTGATCGAGATAAAATGTCGTTTTCATGTTTAATTTGTAATAAAAAAAATATTATTTAAGCAAATTGAAATCATGTCGTTTTTAAGCACATAGAAATGACAACTAATATTGCAAGTATAAGAACATGTCATTTTTTAGAGTAAACTACAACAGGCTGTACTAGTTCATCTATTCTGAATTTGTGGTCGAGATAGCATGTCGTTTTCGTTTTTAGTTTGTAATAAACAGCCATCTTACACAAATGGAAATCATATCGTTTTTCAACACATAAAAACGACAACATATATTTGCAAGTAAAATGACATGTATTTTTTATGAGTAAATGACAACAGGCACTACTATTTTATGAGTAAACTAAATTGCATAGTTTGGTCTCTTTAAATAGAGACAAAAATAAATGATGTATTGCACATTCACGGCCACTGATCACTTAAGGCTTGAACAATTCAAATAAAAACTATAAATTAGGATACTTTTACCTAATAAATAAAGAAAATAAAATAAAACGACAACTCAAAACCGTGACATAGTAATTAACTAACTCATTTTAACCTTATTGTAAATTTTTATTGGAACGGTAAAATTACTAGTAAAGCATAATATATGACGGTGTATTTTTTTTTTTTAATTAGGCCAATCATTTGAGCCCCAATTGGTTTAATGAGTATATACTTCCCAAATCGATTCGTCAATTTTATTTTATTTTTTGGTTATTTTATCTTCACTTAGGTGTAATTGTTAACAAGGTTGGATTATTTTAAGAATTAAGAAATTAATTTAGGGACAATATTTTCAAACAAATAATTCTCATAGACTAATTAAAGTTTCATAAAAAGCACGAGTAATAAAATCAAACATAATGTTTTTCCATCCAAATTAACATTTTCTTGATTATCGATGGAAAAATATATTAAAAAAAACTAAAATTTATGTTGAAGTTAACAAAAATAAAATTTAAAGACTAATTAACAAAACGCGGTAAAACATTCAAGACGAAGAGTGTTAATTACGTGTGTAAATAAAAATGTGCCATGGTAAAAAGCTTGATTAGTTCTAAGAAGTGTCGAACCCCTTGGATCTCTATTTGTCCTCTGATCACGCCCAAATTGTGCAATAGCTAAGCGGTCGTTGGTAGCACAACAGAAGTGGAGTCGTCTCCACGAGGAGGTAAACATAAGACAACCAAAAGACTCGAAACAAACTTTAAGAGGTAAAACTGAAACTTAAAAATAAAAAGATCGGAAATTATGAGAATTTAAGATCAAAGAAAGCGAGTAAAATTTAATAGACAATCAATGAGAAAAATTAACAAGACTTCGGGAGTCACTCAATTGCTTCACTTCACTGACACCAATTTCGATTCCAATTTATTACTCAATTACAAGTTTCACATCCCAAACAAGTAACCGGAAAATATGTCATTAAGAATTAAAGTTTATCACATGTATTTTATTATGAAAAAGTTCTTTCAATTAAAACAACGAATATAAATTCCATTGATTATCTTAAATCGACGATATATCAAATTGATCATAACGCAGTAAAGGACTAATAAAATAAAATGAACATTCAATTACTTATTCTATAAGCATTCCTAAATCGACCATATATCAATTTGACAATATTGCAGTAAAAGAATAACTCACAAAAATAAGCAAATTAATGAAATTAATATTCTCTAAAAATCAAGCATGACTAAATTCATATGAAAAATAAAAGAACATAATTTTTCAGAGAATAAGAACTCAAATTCATAAATAAAATCTAACCTTTAAAGCACATAGTTTGGAATCAAAATTAAGACAATGAAGCTACACAATTGAGTTCATCCCTAGCCTTGCTAGGAACTTAGCGAAGCCTCCAATACATTCTCACACAAATTCTCAAGAAAAATATGAGAAATAAATTGTCTATTAATTATTAAATGGGCTAGTTAAGCAATTAGCCACTTTAAAGGTAAAGTTTGAAGGATTTAGCAACAGTTTCACAAAATTGGGGATTTAGCCATAGTATGTAACATTTTTTGTAACATGTAACATAAAATATTACACTTTTACACGTATATATGTTTCATGTAACAAAAAATATTACATTTTATGGCTAAATCCATAATTTCGTGAAACTATGGCTAAATCCTAAAAAATTACCTAAAAGTTTGGTTAAATGCCTAAAAAACTCTTATTAAATTAAGGGTGCAAATACTCTAGCCAACACCTCTATTTATAGTGTTTAGGAGAGGCTAATAAATGGGAAAGTAATAGAAAATGGGAAATATAAAATTAAAGAAATTAACTAAATAATTTTTGGAGATATTTTGACAATTAATTGGACAAATTCGGAGGTTGAGCTTGATTTACAGAGAATTTGACTTCGAGCTTGCCACGTGTCGCGGGCTGATTCGCAGCTTTGGAAGTTGACAAACACGTGGCGTGAATTGGTTGGGCGATGTTTGCTGGGTTGACCGGTCAAGGAGACATCAGACACGTGGCAAGCGGTGAGAGGCCGAAGGAGCTGCGTGCGGACCCACTGTGTCGGGCTGGTGATGGGCGGGAAGCGCGCCACTCTCGCGCGCTGGTGTGGTTGGAACGCGCCCTGCTGGGCGCCTTGGTGGGCGAGAAGCGCGCCTCTACGCGCGTGGAGGAAGGGAGAAGGGGCGTTGCTGCTGACGCGGCGTACTAAGCGCGCTTCCATTGGGCCATTTGGCGTGTGGGTCCCCCTTGGTCGGCTGGTGGCATTCCTTTGGCTGTTCTTTTTGGTATTTTGGCCATATTTCTTCCATCGCCAACCTTCAAAATATAATTGTGATTGATTCCTTCTCTCTTTCTTCAATGTATTGTGATTGATTTTAGAGAGAGTGATCAATTAGCAAGAAATGGGACGCGTGAAATTGGAGATAAAGAGAATAGAAAACAATACAAATCGACAAGTAACGTTTTCAAAGCGTAGGAATGGGCTGATTAAAAAGGCTTATGAGCTCTCGATTCTCTGCGACATTGATATTGCTCTTATTATGTTCTCTCCTTCTCAGCGTCTTAGCCTTTTCTCTGGCCGAAGAAGGTACCATATACATACATGCACGTGCGCCTACTTATGATATAACATACATGTGTATCATGTTATATACTTTTTTTTTATGAGCACTCATCACAACATGATCATGGCCATTTAATTATTATTATTTTTTTAGTTGATCCCTTCTGATCATAACAGAATAGATAAATACTTTTTGAAAAATTATATTCAGTCTTACGTCCATATATCAATGGGGGATTTTTAAGATTAATGCATGTTGCACTTTAATTTATACCCCTGTATTTACACAGTTATTAAGTGACCCTTAAAATGGTTTTTTTTTTTTTGGCGATTCCCCCTAGTCCCTCTTCTTAAAAATCATTATATGGGCCATGAAATGCATTATATAGACGTAGTTCATGGTAATCCTAATCCATGCCATAATGACACTTGAAAAATTATATAATTATATACAAAAGGGTAACATACTAACAAAATCATTATCAGGAGATCACCATTACATAGTAATTCTAATTATTAATTTAGAGCACTAATTATTATCACAAGTTCCTTCTCTTATCTAACTAATCAGAAAGTTCAAATTTATCATAATATATAAAGTATTATTTGATTAGGGAAAAAAAAAAATGTCTCTTTGCATGCCTTGGAACAAATTCACTAATTTTGAGTCATACAATTTGTAACTCTCTAGCTTGTAACTTCACATGTATCTATGTGGCTTATATGATCTGCTCTGCTTAATTCCCATTATAATACATGACAATCAGGATTGAAGATGTGTTCACTCGTTACATTAATCTCCCAGACCAAGAAAGAGATAAGTACGTTGTTCTATCTTAATTATGTTGATTTGATGCTTGTTACATTTCTTTCTTTTTATTTTTTTTTAATTTATTTTTATCCATGTTAATAATATTGACTTGCTATTATGATGCAGTGCTATAATTTTTCCCGACCACACCAAGCATTCGTAAGCTCTATCTATTCCTTTTCCACTGTCCAACTCAATCCAAAATTTGTTCCTTAATCAACTTATCTTTGATTAATCACTTTGGTTTTTCCCACTTTGCAGTGATGTCCATAACAAAGAGGTTAGCATCATGGCTGTTACCTAAATCCTTCGAGTTTTCGCAGTTTTTCCATTGAATTTTTATCTTGTTTCGAAAGAGAGAAAAATTCCTACATATTTCTTTTTTTTTTTTTTTGATGCAGTACTTGCTTCGGACACTCCAGCAACTAAGAAGTGAAAGTGACATTGCTCTCCAATTGGCAAAGTTTGTGGTTCCTCTGTTTTTGACCTTTTTTTTTTTTTGGTCTGTTTTCCATGTCGTTTTAATGCCCTTTTATGGTGAGTACTCTTGATCATGCATAACTAATGTTTGTTATTTTTTCTCAACGATCTCAATCACTTCAAACTAAAAAAAAAAAGTCCAAGCACTGTGAACACTGAAATTGAGGTAATTATATAGGTGAAGATCATTCTCTCTCTGTGCCAAGTTTTCAAATCTTGTTCTCTTATTTTTTTTTCCCTTTTCTTTAAACATAATTTTGTTCAATTTGGTCGTTTTTAGGAACTCCAACAGGAAATTGGTAGGCTACAACAACAGCTTCAAATGGCAGACGAACAGCTAAGGTTCTATAACTCACAGTCTCACACAGAATTGAATTATGCAAATTACGATTGTACATATATATATATATATGTATATATATTTCCGTGGTTTGCTCTTGAAAAGAAATATTCATTTGATATTGTATATACATTTTCTATATTAAAAAATAGGATGTATGAGCCTGATCCACTAAAAATTACATCTATGGAGGAGATGGATTCGTGCGAGAAGAATCTTGTTGATACTTTGGCAAGCGTCATGCAGAGAAAGGTTCATAATAATTTACTACTATATATTATTCCCTTTACGGGCATTGTTTGGTGCATCGTATAAATTCATCGTATTTAATATGTTGTTTGGCATGTATGATACGATAAATACACTTAGTACAATATACATTCTGTTATCTATGAAAAAAATCATTCGTATTTGATTATATTATATTCTAATACCTATGATCATTTTTCTATTGGTTTATATAATATTTTATACAACATACACATTATATATGCTTATACAGAAATACGCAAAACATGACTTATGTGTAATATTTTATAGTAAGGCACATTTCATTTACTTTATTGCAAGACTATTTTATATTCCGTGATACAGTATATATAAGCTGTTGCAAAAATAGGCCAAAATTAATTGTTTATTTTAAATGATAGCCTGTGTTTTAAAAAATAAAAAAATAGCCATGTTACGAATTGTATAACAGAAAAGTGTCACATAAAATATAACAGATCTATAAATATTTGTAAGATATTAGTTAACACTTCAAAAAATAATGAGTAAAACTTGAAGTGTTACAAAATATCTTACAAATATTTACATATATGTTATATTTTGTGTGACGCTTTTCTATTATACAATTTGTAACATTGCTATTTTTTTTATTTTTTGAAACATGGGCTGGATTTTAAAAACGAATTTTTTTTTGCTATTACCTACAATTTCCCTACAATTTATATGTCCTCTAAAGATATTAAATATGAAATAATCTTAGACATTAGAGTTATCAATACAATTTAATGACTAATTCTGTAGTGCTCCATACCCATCGGTACTCCATCTATAAGTATAGGAGAGATATAAAGAATCATTACTACATACTTTAATATTATTACTATATTTTTTTAGTGTTACATTGGCACGCCACTAAGTGAAGCATTGTAGAAAGGCCCTAATTTAATATAAAGAATAATATTATATATTGTATTAAATTTGTTTTTCGTATTTATAATACGATAATTTAAACATATCAAATATCATGTCATATTCTTTAATAGGATACGATGTGATTATATGGTGCACTTAATGTGCCCTGACGTAGATACCACTATTAGCATAAAAGCCTCACGTATCCGAGAAGATAATAAACTAATAAAGTCCCTATCGTATACGTGTTCACTTTATATATTTTTTTGTCACATATGTCTGTTTGGGTATAAATCCAAACCATATTTTATTGTAACAACATGGTTTAAGTTTGACTTTTTGTTAGTGTAAGTACTATAGCAATATGATTTAAACAAAAAAGATATATATTTGAATTGCAATCCAAACAACAATAATATAGGAACTGAACAATAGGTTGGTTTTAATGTTGCAGGAATACTTGTTGAATAATCAGCTATCTTCTTATGAGCCAACAGGAGTACAGGTAGTTCAATTAGAAATTGTCAAAACCATGAAAAATTAGAATAAGTCTCTGGATTAATTTTTTTTTATACACGTAATTTATGGATTCACAGCAAGTATACCCAGCCTCTTTTGAGAGTGCAATAGCCAACTGGATGCCCAACAGCAATGCCCAAATTTTTGATGCACCTGCTTCTTTGGACTCCCTTAGGTACTTTGCCTTATATATATATATATATATATATATATATATATATATTTCTTTTTTGGTTTATTTTAGAGGTAGTTTGGGATTTGCTTTACAATATAATAATAAGAATAATGCTAGACATACCAACTCTTTTATTAGCTTTTTAATACCAACTTATGTGACAATTGAAGTATCATGTTTTGATTGACATCATTCTAATTAGATGATAAACACTCACTAGTGATAATATGTGACACATAAGTTTGTATTAAAGAGTTGGTAAAAAAAGTTGGTATGCCTAACACTACTATAATGATAATACTCTTACCTTATAATATGGGATCGGTGGTTGGTAAGATTTCATTCTAGTCATAGTATTGCCAAATTTGTTGTCTAAATGTGGATTTTTAGACGTTACAATAATACCAAATTGGCTCTATGAATTTAATGCACTAAATTTTCTCTCTTTGACTGGTACAAGTCTTTGTGAAAATTCTCTGTCTAAAGAGCAAAGGTTTAGAAATGTAATTATATTATATATCAGATTATTTAGGATACCACCCAAATCTTATCTTTCTTTTTAATTACACATTGTAATTAAAATTATTTTTGGTGTCACCCAATTTGTTGATAACCTAAAACTAATTTACTTAATTAGCATAACAGAACAATTACAGGCAATACTGGTTTAATTGCCAATTATTTTCCTAAAATTTCTGGAAAAAAGGGTAAAATTAATGGCTGAAAATGGGTATTTATTACCATTTCTATTGTATAATTGAATCCACGTATGATGATTTTGTTTCTGTTTTAATTTAGAGATTTGGCATCTAGCAGTGTTTATGACCCATTTTCACAAGGAACAAGCTCAAGTGTGGACCCAATAAGCAGCAATATGGGAGACCAATGCCATGTCCCAAATTCATGTGATCATGAAGACCTTCAAGCTTGGCCTCAGCCTTACACTACCAACACCACCACTGCCCATCTTGCCTCTCTCATGCCACCAACTCTATACCCCCAAATTCAGGTCCATTAATTCCCCTAAACTATTGTTAGACTCTCAAAAATAGTGGATTATTCATTAATAAGGCAAGCCAAAAAGAAAAAAATAGCATTAAATGTTTCTATACAAAGTAAATTTCAATATATTTCAAAAGAAAAATACTAATGAGATAAAACCGAGCCATAAATGCTATAGGATTCTAATATATTATTAGGCATATCCACCTTATTAATCACCCCTTTTTGTTTTATAAACATTGGTCTATTTAGTATTTAGTCTTTTTTTTTATACATATTTTAAGAAATGGTCAAGATTTTTAAAAATTAAGTTATTAGACACTAATAAAGAGAACTAAGAACATAAAAATAAATACACATATCATGTAGTAAAAAAAATGATTAATTTTTTTTTCTTAAAACATTATTTATAATATGATCATTTACTCAATTATCTCTATAAAAACATTCTTCTTTATTATTAAATTTGAAGTCAATTTTTAGGTTAATTTTAGTGTACTAAAACAATTTGGTGCCACTGTTCTGGTTGTTTGGTGACCAGCATGAATTAGGGACTTCAGACATGGTGGATATGATGTCACACCAACAAATGGACATACCAAACATAGGACATCATAATATTGAGGCTACAAATTTTGGCAACGAAATCTCCCACTTGAAGACAAACAATTGCAACAATATTGACCATGCTTCATAGTCCCACACGTGCTTGATTGATTTGATTATGTATTTACTAATTATAATTTATTTGTGTTGTATAGTTTGAGCAGCTTTGCAACTGCTGATATTGTAGTAACTTACAAATTTTATTTTATTTTCAATATTGACCACCAGAATTAAGAACTTGTTTATTTTTGTACAATCAGCAAATGTGACATTAATCCTCAGCTTTTTTTTTTTTTTTTTTTTAATCCTATGCATGAAAAATCGATTAATCTAGTTCATGGCTTGCAAAGAACTTCCATAATAATCACTGTTTTTCAAAAAAAAATTTGGTTGGATTGGATGGTCATTAAATTATTTAACGTGATCGTTTATGCTCTTAAATTTTAAGGCTAATTTAAGGAGTTTATTTGGTATTTGGTCATTTCTTAGTCTATATTTAAAAAAAAAGACTAACGTTTTAAAAATTAAATTATTAGCCACTAGTACATAATAAGTAAGGTTATAAAAGTAAATGTACATCGTCATGTAGTTAAGAAAATGACTAATTTCTTAATCAATCGAAACATTGACTATTTTCTTAAAACATCATTACGAAAAATGACTATTTACTCAATTATCTCTAATTTAAAATAGAAGAATTTTATCTACCAATATATTGTTAAGTGGATATGATGTCTCTCGAACAAAAACAAAAAACTAACACCTGATTTGTATGATATAATTTTACTTTATTATATCTTAATAATTCTTGCTTGTCAAACGATGCCGTTATACCTTTTAAAGTTGTTAGATGAGAGACAGTGTTCATAGAACACGCGTCGCTACAAAGAAAGCTAAAGAAACAAGTATTATTATAGCGGATTTTTGCATGTATGGTGGTTTGATTTCTTTCCTTGTGGGTATTATTTAAACACATTTAATAAGCTACTTAAAACAAAAATGAAACGAAAACGGAAGAAAAAAAAAAGATAAGAAAGGGAAAAGAAACATAAGAAAAGGAAAATGTGTCAAAATTATATTCATTTTTTTCTAATTAAAAAAATAAAATTTTGTATTTTCATTAGACTCGTTTCATTCATTCTTCCGCCTATAAATACCTATGAACTCTGAGACATGTTTGTATTCCCTTTCATCTAAAATTTCATTTTCTCTCATGTGTTTTATTATTTTCTTTTATTTACTTTCCCTTGTTGTTTAACCAAGCCCCTAAAAATCTAAGTATTTTTCATTATACTCCTCTTCAGGATTTCTTTCGACATTTTGACGACCTTCAAACAACTAAGACCTAATTACGGACGACATAATTGTACGCAGACAAAGTATGTACTAATTTAATTATTTGTTTCATTAAGTTCCTTTGCTTCAGGTCTATCAATGCATTATTTTTTTATCTAGATTCTTGATTGATTTTTTTTTTTTTGAAAATCTTGATTATTAATCCATAGTAAAAGCATCTTTATATTTGTAGAACTACAAGAGGAAGACCATAATTTATCAATTAAAAATGTTACCATTTAATTGGTTAATTTTTTTTTCTCTCTCTCTCTTTTTTTTTTTTTTTGCTTTCTGCTATTGTTGTGGCATCGATAATTATCTATCTTGCTTTGATCTATTTGTTTGATTAATTGTTTTACGGTTATACATTCAAGAAATATTAGTTGGTTATATCATTTTTATTTCACTCTATCAACCTAGAAGAGGAAAAGTTCTACTTTTGAGTAGATTATACGGTGGTTGTGGGCTCCATGATACACCGGTCGAAATGATTATTTGTTCAGTTATTTACGTATATGAGAAATATGATTTTATTTTATTTATAATAATAATTATTATTTGAAATTTCTCAGGTTTTTTTTAGATACAATTTTAGATCGTCATATTTATTTTTTTAAGTTACATAATTTATTAAAAAAGTAAATCTAACGATCTACTGCTGTTTTAAAAAAAAAACCACAATTAAATTCCCCATCATTATTATGATAATGAATATTGAAAATAATCAAATATTGACTTGAACTTTTTATTTATTTTCCGAATTGCAATTTGTTGGGCAAAATTCTAAATTGTATTTTGGAAAGCGAGTGTTGTTTCTGAATTTGTGGTCGAGATAGCATGCCGTTTTCGTTTTTAGTTTGTAACTAGTTGGAGCCACGCGCTCCGCGCGCGTAAGGAACAAAGAAAAAAAAAAAGAAAACGAAAAAAAAAAACGAAATTAAAAAAAAAAAAAAAAAAAAGTGGCTGGCGCGTGTTGTGCACGCGCCAAAAAGGGAGAGTGAGGCGTGAGGGAGCAGCGCCTGACACGCGGGCCCCACGCACGCGGGCCCGTGTCAGGGTATTTTTTTTGCTTCGAAGTCCCTGTACTTAACATTTTCATCCTTTTTATTTACATTTTAGTCCCTGAAGTTTTAGAAAATTACGAAACAGCCCAATTTTTTTTAAAAAATTCACTCTAACCCCTAAAAAACGCGTTTTGAATTTTTTTTTTTGAGGGCGCCACGTGTCGTTCACAGAGGACGCCACGTGTCGCCCTCCCCTTCACGTTTCTTTTAGCTAAGGGGGGAGAAACGGATCCCCCCTTAGTAGTATAGGATAGATAAACAGCCATCTTACACAAATAGAAATCATGTTGTTTTTCACCACATAGAAACGACAACATATATTTGCAAGTAAAAGAACATGTTGTTTTTAGGAGTAAATGACAAGTTGTTTTAATTTGTGATAAACAATGTGATATTGGTATGGATCTCTGTATTTGGAGTCAAGCTAGATTTGGTGAAATCCACCTTCGCATCATAGGTTTCAGCGTCCAATTAGTAAAATCTGTTTTGTTTTACCCACTTGATAACACTTTCATTTTTACTATTTTTGTCTTTTAAACAAAAAATTATTTGTTTTCGTTTTTCAGTTTTTTTTTTAATTTGAAAACATATTTTCAAAATATAGAGGAAAAAAAATATTTTTGTGTTCAAAATTTTTTAAACAAAAACGTCAAACGTTACAAACTTCTTTGTGCGTTTTCTCTATACTGACATACTCTCTCTTTACATTTTCTTTTCTTTTCACTAATTCTTTAGTGGTTACATTATATCATTTGTGTATTTCATTTTCAATAAAAATTTATAATTTTGTGATTACCGAACATGATTTGTATTTTATAACATTTGTATTACACCGACCCCTCTAGATAACATAAATGGATATTTGTAAAAATAACTATAAGACTAATTATTATAATATTTATAATTTTAAAATATTTGGACTTTTAAAATTATACGAATGTCACTTGATTATTATTATTTTATTAATTTTATCAATTTTTCTTTTTTACGAATTATTACAAAAAAAATATACCTATAAATTTTTAAAATATCAAATAATAATAATATCAATGTTAAAATATTAAAATGCAACTTATAAGAATCGCATAACATGCATTTGTATATATAAAAATTTGTATCTTTTCATCTTTCCTTGACCATTACACGAGTAGAACTTTACAATAATACCCTCCTACCTCTTTCAAGATCCCATATAAAAGGCCCCACTTCCTCACTCACCCGCCATTTCCTCACTCTCTCCACCCCTTCCTCGGCGCTACTAGAAACCTCCCTCCCTCACCACACACTTTCTCTCTCTCTCCCTCTCGACCTTCCCGCCACCGGCAATGGCCGCCGCCGCCCCTCCACCGCCGCCCACCCCCGCGCCGGAGCCGCCGTCCACCGTCCCACCCGGCTCCACCCCGATCGGCCACCCGCTCTTCGCGCGCGTCCGCCTCGCCGACCCCTCCGACGTCCCCCACATCCTCAAGCTCATCCACCAGATGGCCGTCTTCGAGCGCCTCACCCACCTCTTCTCCGCCACCGAAGCCTCCCTCTCCGCCACCCTCTTCAACTCGCCTCCCTTCCACTCCTTCACCGTCTTCGTCCTCGAAGTCTCGCCCAAACCCTTCCAAACCCAAACCCTAACCCTCCCCAACCCCGCCAGCTCCTCCCTCTACCCCCCGCAGCTCCACGTGCTCAACCTCGATCTCCCCGTCGACGATCCGGAGCGGGAGGAGTTCCGATCGGCCGGCGGCGGCGATGGCTCTGTGGCGGGGTTCGTTCTGTTCTTCCCGAACTACTCGTCGTTCCTCGCGAAGCCGGGGTTTTACGTGGAGGACCTGTTCGTGAGGGAGTGCTATCGGAGGAAGGGCCTCGGGCGGATCTTGCTGAGCGCCGTGGCGAAGCAGGCCGTGAAGATGGGCTACGGGCGGGTCGAGTGGGTGGTGCTTGATTGGAACGTCAATGCGATACGGTTCTACGAGGAGATGGGCGCGGCGGTGCTGCAGGAGTGGAGGATCTGCCGCCTCACCGGCGAGGCTCTTCAGGCTTACGGCGGCGGCGGCGGCGGCGATGGTCGCAATGCTAACTGAAATTGAGGCTTTTGTTATGTCTGTTTCGTTTGTGGTTTGATGGTTTTGTGGGTATTTTTGGGACAATGTGGGTTTGTGGTGTTTGTTGGAGAGAGCGAATGAGAGGGGATATTGAGGGCGTGGATGAGTTTATTGAATGAAAATCCTTTATTTTTGCTCTTTTTAGCTTCTTATTTATAGCTTGATCTTTTCACTTTGTTATGGGATGGTTTTTTTGGCTGTGTGTTGTGATTATTAGGTCAATTTAGAAACAAGTTTTAATGAAGTTTGCTTTGTTTAGTTTAATTAGAGTAGTGGAAAGTGAAGATTCGTTAGTTTTCAATTTTAAAATGGTTAGATCAGTTTGTTGTTAATTTAAGTAAGTTGTCTTGTTTAACTGAGCTTTTCACACACTACACTACTAGGATTCTATATACAAGATTACAAGTGTGTGTATATGTGTCTTTTGGTCATGGTTGATTTGGTCTAACCTGAATGGGTTTTTATATTTGAAGAATGTCTGTCCATTTCCAGTAAGTTGCAACTTGCAAGGCTTCGTTACTTTTTTACACTTAAAAATTGAAAGTAAAATGATCTTTTTGTTGGGTGATAATCCATGTCAGAATTGGAAATGAAATTTGAAGGACAATTATCATTGCTAATTACAGTTAAATTATATTGGGGCGTTTTCAGCTTTCGCTTGGAGGGTTTTATTTATTTATTTATTTTAATTTTTTTTGCCTAAATAAATAAGCACAAATTAACCAGGGCACGGTTTTCTCTAGTTCTGGATATAGTGATGTGAAAAGGTTATGTGAATATTTTGAGATCGAGGGGAAAGGAAGACAAATAAATGGAATTAGTGATTTCTGGAAAGTAGTATGAATTACATAGCTATAGCCAGGCATTGCAAACACAGCAAAACGAGCATCAATGTCAGGGCAGAAATGTTGTAGTAGAGGAGAAGAAGAAGCATTAAATCCCCTATCAAATGGAGTACCAAAAATAAAACAAATGCTGAGTTTAGAATATGTCATACTTGCGCCAAACTATACTAATTAGCACAAGACTTTATACTATTTTTATTAATTGAGGAAATAATTATTTTTTTACCTATATAATGCTGTTATTTAACAGAGGATGGAAAGTTAATTTAAGACATTTTGATAATTTAAAAAGGAGAAGTAATTTCAGTTATTAAAAAAAAAAAACAAAGGGAAAATGGGAATCCAAATTCCAAATAGCCCCTCTGTCCTTTGATAATCTATATTGGCCTCTCCGCTCTTTATTTTCTTCTAATTTTATCTTATTCTCTATGGCGTCTTATTTGGAACAATTTGTTTGCTATTCCAATCCCATTACAAATCATCACAATTTCTCCACAATTATTTTCGCTTTCCAACTATATATAAGGGATAATATGTTTCCCAACTTCTTGGTTAGCTATTATGAGGAGTTTAAACGGAGAATATTGACTAACATAAGAAAGTTTGAAGAAATCAATTTCAATTATTCATTTCACATGAATCAGACTGAAGTTTTAGCATATTAGACATGCGTGCAAAGCAAAGCATTTCTTTTTTCTTTTCTTTTCTTTTCTTTTCATCAAAATCAAAATTTCAAAGAGAATGTGCTGATTTTAGACCCCATTAATACGCCACCGGCCACCCAAGAGAATAATTTACCCAAAAACAAAGAAAAACAAAAACAAACAAAAAAAAAACATTTTTGTTATTTTATCAGACAGACTCGAAAACCCGACTCTGCTATGGTACGCCAATCCACTCGGCGCACATTAGCACCACCGCCAAGCCCAACCCCCACCGATCCGATGTGCGGCTCCAGAAAAAGCGCCGACGCGATCGAGCCGACCCGAACGCCTCGGAGCTCACGCGCCGCCGCCTCCGCCGCCGGAGACCCGCCGTCGCCTAATCTCCCGATCAGCAACAACTTCTCCAACACCAGCACGACGTCGCATTCGTACTCCTTCCCTTCGTCGTCGCTCTCGAGCTCGACCTCTCTCTCCAGCATCAGAGCCTCTCTCCCCGAAAACCCCAACCTCTACGACCTCTCCGAGATCTCCGCCGCCACCGGAAGCTTCCTGAAGAACCGCGTCTCCGCCTCCTCGTGGCGGTGCTCGCTGCGCGGCCGCGACGCGATCGTCTTCCAGCGCCGCCTCCGCCGCCGCGTGGACTCGCCGGAGCTCCTCCGCCGCCTCGCCACGATCTGCCGGAGCCACCACAGCAGCCTCGTCAAGCTCCTCGGCGCCGCGCTCTCCGGCTCCTCTCTCTACCTCGCATACGAGTTCGTCCCCGGCGCGAGCCTCGCCGACTGTCTCCGGAACCCTAGAAACCCTAGCTTCACCGTCCTCTCGACGTGGCTCTCGAGGATGAGGATCGCCGCGGACCTCGCGCACGGCCTCGACTACGCCCACCACTGCTCCGGCCTGAGAGCGAGCTTCGTCCACAACCACATCACGAGCTCCGCCGTGATCGTCTCCGGCGACGGGCACGGGAAGCTCAGCCATTTCGGGACCGCCGAGCTCTGCGGCGAGACGGACGCGTCGGACTCGGGCGAGTCCTCCGGCGAGATCAGGAAGGCGGCGAGGCGGAGCCGGGCGGTGAAGGTGGAGGGGACGAGGGGGTACATGTCGCCGGAGCTCCAGGCGGCGGGGGTTCCGACGCAGGGGTGCGACGTGTACGCGTTCGGTGTGGTGGTGCTGGAGCTGCTCTCCGGCGACGAGCCGCTGAAGTACTTGCCGGACGACCCATCCTCCGGCGAGGGGTACCGGCGCGTGAGCGTGATAGAGGCGGCGCGTGGGGCTCTGGAGGGAGGAGAGTTGAGGACGTGGATCGACCGCCGGGTGAAGGACTCGTACCCGGTTGACGTGGCGGAGGGGATGATTCGGGTCGGGTTGGACTGCGTGGAAGAGGATCCGGATAAGAGGCCGGATATGGGTCGGGTCGCGGCTTTGGTGTCAAAGATGTATTTGGAGAGTGAGGTATGGGCGGATCGGGTCTCTTTGCCCACGGATATTTCGGTTTCTTTGGGTCCTCGCTGAGTTTTGGGTTCAAAACGGCACCGTATTCGTAGAGTGTTTTTTTTTTTTTTTTTGGATCAAATGTTGATTTTGATTTTGATTTTGATTTTATTTTAATTTTTTTAACTCTTGTGTACATGAATACGATTCATTTGGGCAAGTGATTTACTTGTAGACAAAAGTTTTGAGCTATTGTAGGTATTGTTATATGTATACTGTGAATGATTTGAGATAGAGTTGTGTTTAAGATAGAGAAATTGTTAGCTTGGAAAGAGGGAGAAGCTAAAATTGGATAGTCAGATTTAAAAATTACTTTGGTTGTCTTAATACTTTTTGTAAATTGTTTTTTGGAGAAAATTTTCTAAGAAGGAAGCTTTATTTTTGTTAATTTCCATAGTCCTTACTCATTTATAATTTATATTATATTATGAGACTATTAAATAAATAATTATTTTTAAATGATGTTTAAAAAAAAAAAGACTGACGTTTTTATTAATTAAAAAAATAGTCATTTTTTTAACTACATGATACTGTGATTTTACGACCTAATTCATTAAAGGGATCAATGATTATTTTTTTAATTTTTAAAAATGTTGATAACTTTCTTAAAACATTAACTAAAAAATGGTCAAATATCAAATATGTATTATATTATTTAGGTAAGAGTGTGACGACAAATTTTTTTTAAGGTAGGTTTTTTAAATATATTATGATAGTCAGATATTCGGCAAAATTCTCTCCGCGCCCATAGAACTTCCCAGATAAAAGATTCATCTCATATTCTCGTCCGGAAGAAGCAGCTTGGATCAGCAAAACTGGCAAACAGTCCAAGTTTTGCATTTTCATTTAGCTTAAAGAAAACAAAACAATATGAAGTATGCTGGTTTTTAGTATAAAATGGCAATTGCGACATCTTTTATGCAATTTTCATATGGTTAATAACTTGTTATTGAAAACGAAGTTAAGTTAAAAGTTGAAATATTAATTGTAACCATGATATCGAGTTCTCTAAAAGTCAATGCAATGCTAAACTTTAAGCCTGCGGCTTTTAATTATAGCAGGACTTAAAAAGATAGAAAGAAGTCCATAAAAATGATTGTCACGCAAATTAGAATTTTGATATGCAAATACGAAAACATTCAAGAGATTGAGAGATGTGGTGTCATTAGTTCAAATAGATAACATCGGTATTATTGTTTTACGTTAATATATAACTTTAGTAAATTAGTAGCATTGCCATGTTCTTCATAAAACATAGAAGTATAACGGACTTGAACCAACATAACTACCTTAATATAAATGTCATATTCAAGAAATCCAACAACAGTGAGATTTAGTAGATGTTTTTTTATTTTATTTTTAATTAATTTATTGGACTTTTGTATCTACCACGGAGAAAAAAACACACTCTCACGTCGCCCTCTTGGTGACATGACACACAACAAAAGTAAAATAAAACAACAAATCCAATTTCAATAAATTAGTGTTGTTAAAAGCATATCAAGTTATCAACAATCTTACTTTTAAAAAAAAAAGTTAATCAACAATCTTAGAATATATTTTAAGCATCGCACGCCAAGTTAGACATTTTCCATAATTTAAAATGAAGTAAATAAAAGATATATAAATAGACTAACTGCCATAGGAACTCTATATTTAAAATCTTATGATAATAGAAATCAAAAAAATTTGCGAGAGCCGTCCCTATCCGAAAGGCAGGGGCTGTTCGAACACGACAAGGCCAACTGATGTGCTTGTCGTGCCGAACAAGGACACAAAGACGACCGGGCAACTTTGATCGGTTCAAAGAAGCCGATATACTGAACAAGCGAAGCTCCATTTCGCCGCCATTGCTAGATGGTACAGCGATGTATCGCCTTGCTGTACCTCCAGCCGGAGAACGAGAAACACTTGCACCACCACAAAGTATCGACTATGCGGGCTACGTTGCAAATGTTATACGTAAAATATATGCTAGAATGAAACAAGAATTAGTCCGAAAATGATAAGAGAAATTATAGTGAATACCCAATTTCTAAAACTTAATGTAAGTTATTACCCAATCTTTCGAAAAATGTAACCAACTACCCAAAAGATGCAATTACTTACACATAAGTAAGTAGTGGTAATTCACTTTGTTACCAAAAGCATGTGCAAGTAATTCACAAATTGACTAGAAACTCAATTACTTCAAAAGTTTGGGTATTTATTTTTATTGTTATATAAATTCTGGGTATTTGCCTACTTCACCCAAATGATAATAGACTGTCACTACCATCAAACTATCAAAGCGAAAAATATAATAGACTGTCACTACCATCAAACTATCAAAGTAAAAAACGTTTCACATGGACTGTGTGAGAAACGAACAATCACTTGTCTTTTTACATTGATCACATTCACTCGAACGATGAGACATAAAACTGATGGTTATAGTTCATAAGATAAAACTAAGATAAAACACACAGCAAATAATAATATGTTATAAGATAAAACTAATGGTAGAAGATCTAAATTAAAGAAAAACAAATATGAAAACTCGGGAACTACAGAAAGCACTTTCTTATACTCAAACTGTATATTTGTATATTGTTATGTACATACAAAATTTATTATATGCTAATATAAGCCTTAAATAATATATTATCGAAAGGTAAAAGTCATGATTTACAAAAAAAGAAAAAATAACACGACCTAATAAATGTTATTAGGGAGGTTATCAAGATTCAAGATTATAGAATACCAAATTTATGGTCTTAATATTTATGTTCCCTAGCAGTTTGGTATATAAATATCCACACGAGAAACCATTTATCTATAGCATAACTACCACATTGTGTTAATGACACTTCCCAAAAGAATTTCATTTCGAGTAAGCTTTAAAAACAAAGTTAGGACGTTTGAACAACAGTCAACACACACATGTTATACTTTGATCACCTAAAAAGGTCAACGAATTCATTTCGCATCTGTTCAATTTTGCCAAGACTAATGATTTTGAAAGCACACGGTTTTCGGAATATTTGCACCATGAGAAATGGAAAAGGAACTTTAAAAGGAATTTACCACTACGATAGCTTGTTGCCGAGCTCGTGGCTATGGCCAAAAGTGGCGGCTATACAATTTCCGAATGCTCAAAGGCAAAAGCAAGTGCCGTTCAACGGTAACCCACCAAAAAAGGGCTTCCAACTACTGATGCATTGAAAAAGATATTTGAAATTGCAATGGCATCTAGAAAAAGTTAATCCTGTCACTAAACCTAAACCTAACCAAGAACAACTCTGAGTCTTAGGCCTCAAGCCACCCCAATCTGGTTCCACCATATATTACACCATCACAGAGCCGGCCCCATCAGAGCAACAAATTTGCAGACGGGCTAGTTCACATAGTGCCCTGTTTTCCTTCTATGGCGGCTAAAGTCCGACACGAATCTGAAAGAAAGGCCGCAGCCCTCAATCTTGCATTTGTATGGCCGCTCCCCGGTGTGCACACGTATATGCTCAGTCCTCGCCCATGCCCACTTGAAAGACATGGAGCAACCTTTCCACGGGCACTTGAGGGGCCTATCATCATCATGAACGCGGTGGTGAATCATTGCGTATTTGTGGGAGCTAAACCTCTTCCCACACCCTTCGTGGGGACAGCGGTTGCGCTTGTGCAAACTTAGCTCCGACTTCGTGTCGAAACTCATGCGGCATCCTTCTATGTCGCATTTATGAGACTTCCCCGAGTTTTCTTGCTTATTATCCTTCGGAGGAGCTCGAGTCATCGAAGGTTTCTTTATCTTGGCACTAGGCTTTTCTATGACTTCAATGTCAATGTTGGTTCCACTACTTGTTGCCGTAGCATCCTTCCCAGCCCTTGGTCTTAACCCCTCGCATGGACTCCTAATGTAGCCACAACAAAGAAACTTGTTTTCTGTTAGTAGCTCGATTTCTCTTTTCCTTTTTCCACCTTTTTTGGTGTTTGAATCAGCATTTACAACATTAGATTTGGCCTTATCCAGTTCTCTATCACCCTGCAGTGAACAAACTTCAGTGCCATTGCTCAAGTTTTCTGTAGCACAGATATCTCTTTTGGCTCTAGAGTACTTTTGGAACGTGTTTGCAGTTTGCAAGCCAGCTTCCCCATCATCCTGACATTTCCTCTCTGTGTTATTATTTGAAGTCAAACCATCTACCCAATGATCTTGTGCAGAGTATGGAAGTTCAGATTCTCCCTCATGGTCGGGCTGTTTTTCTGTTTGTCCGACAACAATGGAGACTGATCCCTGCTCCCCACTTTTCATTAAGATTTCTTGCTCTGAAATCATATCATTGCCCAAGTCTTCCTGAGGCGATTCTCCCCGTGGAACGGTAGAACATTCCATGTGTATCACAGAACTCGAGGCAAGTTCCTCGGTTCTCCCAGCAAGAATCCCAACTTTTTGGTGCATTTCCTTGTCCAAAGTCAAACCGTTACATTTCTTTGAGGCAGCACAGAGATCACTTGGACTTTCAGAAGCTTCTTCGGTTGAGACAGGAACACTCTCCTTTATAATATTATTGATTTCTTGCTCAGCTTCAGCAGCTACAGATATGCTATAGCTAAGGTCTTTTGTTGAAGGGGTCTTCTTTGGAACTTCAGAAGTTTCTTCTATTGAGGCAGGAAGGTACTCGTTTATTCTACTTTTGGCTCCTTGGGGCTTTATTTCAAGAGTTTTTCCATCGCTGGAATTCTCAGTTTTTATCTGATCTGGATTTAACGCAAGAGGTTTGTCATTGCTGGAGCACTCTGCAGAACAGGTCTCCCTTGGCCCTTCAAAGAATTCCTCTGTTGAGGCAACATCATTTATGGTAGAACTACACAAAACTGGCCTCTCGTTATTACCTCCAGTTGCAGAATTACACGACGATGGTTTCCCATTATTGGTTTCGGTAGCATGGACTCCACTTACCACTTCATCATCCACAGCAACAAGGTCACAAACTTGACCATTTGTGCAATCATTCTCTACTGCTGCAATAGATGTCCGTCCCTCAAAGCCTTCATCAGAAGAATTAGCGAGTGAGCTAGCCAGAACATCCTCATCAGCCTCAATGTAGGAATGCACATCAGAGGCAAGACTACAAGCCTCATTGGTTCTGTTGAATTGTCCCCCGACTTGCTTCTCTTTATGAACTTCAAAGCTTTTCCCATTGCCTTCATCGGTGCAGCTGGCAGTTTTCGTTTCAACATTGGGCTCATCCTGGATCATAGAACCATCCAATGATGCTAAATTATGAGCTTGACTGTTGACATTCATTTCCTCTGAAGTGCGAGTCTCAATTTGGGTTTCAACACTTCCAAGACCGGCTTCCAAGCTTTCGTCTCTTTTGTGTTCAGGTATCTGGATTTCACTCTGCATTCTCGATATCCGATTAGAAGGTGAAAAGCCGAAGCTATGGAAATTGCCCCCATTCCGATTATCACTTTCAGATTCTATTTCGCTTTGTTCACGGTCTTTCACAGTAGCATAGCCTCCGCAACCCTTACCAGCTTCTGCAGAACGACCTTGTTTTCTCTTGAAGTTCCTCCTAGAATACTGAATAAGTTTTACTTCTTTTTTGATAGTGAGAGAGCTTTCCTCCAATACTACATCATTCTTTGATTCAGCAGAATTACTGGGCTTAAAGTTGGCTGGATAATAAATCTTTTTTGACCGAGATCTTCTCAACTGCCATTTGACAGCTGAGAAATCTGAAGCTTGACATTTATTAGAGAACAGCCCACCCAATGTTAAAGCATGCTGAACTTGCTTAGAGGGAGAATTCTTTCTAATCTTGACACAGTGCCGTAAGTTGATCCCCAATTTTGATGTCCAGTCTTCACCATATTTATTACGCTCTTCGTCGTCAATTGCAAGATCTATCAAGTTCAGATCTTCCTTTGATGCCATATCTAGTGGCACCTCCTTATACTTAAAAGGACTACCAATTTCCTCAGCGATGGTAGTAGCATGAGCCTTTATTTTCTGATAATCTGAGAAAATACAAAATACATAAAGGAAAAAAAATTCAACTAACAAGAAGTTAAACGCATTTAAAAATTAAGAATACAACCATACGAGCGGCGTGAAATCAACTGGCGAACGAGGAATGATGAAAACAAAAGGAAAATATCTGCAATATAAGATGGCACTGACTAGAGAAGAAGAAATAATTCTAAAGTCTTACCAGAATGGCAAATTACAAGCACATTTGCTCCACCTTTAAACTGCAAGAGCTCCACAATTTCAACCGCATGTTCCAGGCAGAAGCTACGAGGTCTTAGAAATTTATTATGAGCATGCCAACCATCATTTGACTTGATTGGAAGATCTGCCTCCGATGCAGAATCCGAAGCAATAGGAAGAAGGTTCTCTGCAGAAGAACAGGAAAATAGAAAATTAACTCAGTACTTGAAAGATTCAATACGGGTTGTACACCTTCTAAAACTTGAATGATTTTCCCTCGTTAAAGAAAAAATGGCAACTTAAATCATCTCTAGACTTTAACTGGTACACACAGAAGATTACAACCCAATTTATGATAATTGCCTTTCGATACCCGAGTATGCCCATAACATAAACCATGAGAATTAACATAAATCACAGGTATGTCTCGCAATAGTTTATACCACACAAAAGTCCATGCTTCATAAGAGATGCAATACTACATCTGCGAAAGATTATCCTCTTCACTTGGAAATACTACACAATTAGGAGCAGTAGTGCAAGGACAGCAAACAATCCAAGGTTTAGGTGTAACTCGTAAATAGGAGAAAATTTAGGTAAATCCCATCAAATAGGATTTTACCAATGAGCCCAAATAATTTATACCAATACGTTCTTTCATTTGGAATAACAAAAGTATTGATAGGGAACACCTATAGGTGGGTGGGGGGAAAAAAAACATAACGCAAGGAAAAGTACACGGATCAAATACCTTTAAAAGAACCAGTATTAGGGGGATCAAGGTTTTTAGAGGAACTACACTTCGACACTCCATGGCGCTCTTCAATGAAAAGGTGATCATGATGGAGTTCTAGTGTGGCCTTGTCAGATGGCTGCACTACTGACATAAATGGAAAACCAAGAATTCCACAAGCTACACATGCCAATGTCCCAGAATCAACTTGAAAGTCACATGACAAGTCATCACTACCAAAATATAAATCATCCAAATTCTCCATATACAAACTCATCTCATCAAAAAGATAGTTGTTGTCATTTTTGTGTTCTTTAGGATCCATATGTGAAGGCTTTTCTGTTGATATTGTACCAACAGTTACACCTGCTCTGGGTGACAGGGACTCTTTGCTCGGATATGTCAGTAAATCAGGATTCCATAATACTGCACGATAACCAGAATCTTTTCCAAGAAGTACAGACAATGTACTGTTTCCTTGTAAAATATCTTCGATAAATGCCTTCTTTACCAACAACTCTCTTTCTTCCTTCTGGCGATCCCTCAGACGAGAGCTCCGCACCCCAGGTAATAAGGATCTTGGCACTCTGGAGACAGAATAATTCAAGCAAATAAAGCAGAACAATTGCCAGTTAATATTAGGTGGTCAGTTGACACCTTTTATGAAGACAATACGCGCAGAGACAGAAAATAGAAAAGAACGGCACCGAAACTTTGATGATAAAAATCAGAAACATATGGAAATATATTATTCCTAAGCTCATTATACAAACACATTGATCGTGTTGTGAAACGTATCAACTAACCTTAACACAAAAGACATTGTCAACAAGTATAGCAACTGCTGATGGGATAGCATAGGAAGATAATTCATAGCAGCTCTGCGCACTGCTGCTTCTTTAGCCACTTTCAGCCATTGTGGTGTCCCAAAGTTAGCAGCCTCCCCGCAATTAAAACCTTAGTTCCATAAATAAAGCCTATAGTTATTCACTTAATAAGAAAGATGAAGGAAAAGATAATGAGTCATGGAAAGCCTGGCTATAGAAACATCTATATGATGCATAGGTAAGAAGATACTAAATTTATAAGCACACCCAAGAAAAAAAAGCATCCTATCGACATCAACCAGAAATAATGCAAGTCGTGAATCTCATAAAATTAGTGCAGGTAAGTTACCGGTGCACTAACTTTAAAGTCAATATTTTTTAACTCCAATTATGAAACCTCCGTCCCCTTTAAAAATAAAATATAAATGGTCAATCACAGCAAAACCTTCTGACAACAATTCATTAAAAAAAATGTGTAAAAAGTTCCAACAGTCAAGAAAGAAATTACCGTGGCTGAATCCTACATGGTAAGCCCTTGGAAAAGTCACAACAAATTCACCAGGGTTCTGTATTAACCTAAATAAGCAACCAGATTAAACATGGGTAGAATATCAAAGTCAATCATCGAAAAAAGCAAACCAAACTGGGTCCCAACCCCAAATCTTTCTAAGCCCTTATTTTTCTTTTTAGATCCTTAGTGCTGCTAGTTTTCAATACTAATAGACAAACAAGGCATCGTACCTGCAACATGGTATTCCCGATGCAACAACTACCTCAGGGGACATCAGGGTAGTCTTCTCACCCAATAGCGCAAGTGCAGCTGGCAATAAGAGAAACTGGACCACGGTTACAAAGATGCCACCACAGTAATATTATCCAACAACAAGATTTAAATTTGATGAAATGAGTTCTCAGAAGTAGCGCAGAAAAGAAAGATATGTTTAACCACCAAAAAGACATGAATTCTATTTGTAGTTAATGGTCCATCATGTAGCTCAGAATTTTAAACTAGATAAAGAATAGCCTCCTATAGTGGTCAAATTAGCTTCCAATGTCAGGGGATGGATTTACGGCCCAAACCCATACTACAATTATTGTCACAAACCTAAGAGTACCAATAAATCATTGTATCTTACATTGTGTAATAAGGAACTAGTTATACAGGGTCCTCTTAAAATCAAAAGTGCAGCGGAAAGGTGTGACAGTTAAGCCTATGTCTAATTATCAAGTCAAAAACAAAAACAAAAACAAAAACTTGACATACCTATGCGGTCGATATTACCACCATATGCCTCAGAACGAACAAGTTCCTCAAAAGCAAATGCATAATCTCCAGGGACAGAATACCAAGTCTTTGAAGATCCCGTGTGAAGGAAATTCATGCTGTGAAGCTCATGATCTTCGACATGCCATGCAAACCAACTGAATAACATGCCAATGTACACCATAGGAGAAGTGACACCAGGGATATCATCCGGCATAAAACGAGTAAGTGAGCCAGGTGAACGTGAAATTACTTGCAAGTTCCAAGGACTGTTGGAGATCTTCCAACCTGCAGTTCCTTCCTTATCATAACAAGAGCTGTGACTCTTTTTCTTAGATGATTGTGAAGCTTCATTTGCAGGCAGTGTTGGTGGTGAAGTAGGTGTTTTGGGCACATCTAAACATGCATCCAAATCATTCTTAGGGGATGCATCCTTTCCGTAATCATTTTTTGTAACGTCTATCCTATCACTAGCAATTTCATTTGTCTTGCAACTAGGACTCTCTCCGTTTCTCCTGAAAAAGTTCCTTTTTCTCCTCCGTCTATGAAAATTGCGGAACTGACCCTCCGGTTCTCCAAATCCCGACCCGGGCACGTCGTTTGCATACTCCAAATATATCGGCTTCTCCGTAGCCGCCTTCCAAAACATTGCCTCTACAACCAATGGAGAAGCCTCCTTAACCATACCCAATTGGCTCTTAGCAAAAGCCTTGGACTTAGCCTCAAACTGATCCAAAGTATAAATCTCCCCACTTTGCCACACTTGCTTATAAACACCCGCAGGCGGGTTCTGAACCGCCCCCTTCGACTTCTTCACACTCTGCCCCAACTCTTGCTGCCTAGTGGTAAACACAGCCCTAACTTCCCCATCATTGCCACCATCCGAGGAACCTATTTTTGATGCCTGAATTACGCTCACTCGACGGGTTTCCATGCGAACCCAATTCGGGGCACTTGGACAGAGACTTATTCAAATTATTAAACACGTATTTCTTCGAGGGTTTTGGCAATGGCGGGATGACCTTGCAAATACCGAAAGCACTAGCTTCCCTCTCGATTTTCGATATGTAAGCGATCGGGTCGGCGAACTCGGTCTCCGTGGGCCGAAACTCCGGCGCCAAGGGCAACCCTTCTAGCCAACTGGGGATTTCTAAACTACCCATTTCACCCACTGATCAAAACTCAAAAAAGAAAAAACCCCACAAAATAACCATAACTCTGAGCTAGGGTTTTCTTAGCCTCACAGCATTGTCCTTATCACGAGGCAAATTTAACAAAACCCAAACCCTAAAATCGGAAACTGTCGGTGAAAGCTCTCAAATTAGGGAAGTTTCGCAACCATCATTACGTCAAAATGGAATTCGGAAATTAAATGAAACAGAGAAATTGAGCAATGGAACCTGTAATAGGAAGAGACTGTGGATGATTTAGCCTTCAAAAGATCAAAATCACCAAAAACAGAGAGGAGAGAGACGGAGAGAGAGGAGAGAGAGTTTTTTTTTTTTTTTTTTGTGGTCTGAGCTTTGAGAGACATTTCTTATTAACCTGCGCAGGATAAAGCTTTCATCATAAGCCTGCACTAACTTGCGCCGTTTCTTAACAGCGCGCTCTGGCTTCGGTGTTTGTGGACCGTCGGATTTGATTTTCGCGCTTTGATCAGCTTAGGCGTAGTTGGCAGCGAAAGGCGCACGTTAGTGCGAATCGGTGGGCAGAAATAAGAAATAAAAAAATAAAAAACGCTGAAAGGGATGTCTACGGTGATCAAACCGTACATGATCGACAAAGTGATGCTGGTTTCGGTGGTCCCCACGGGATTCTTTGCATCATAGCCACGTGTCGATCGGTAAGTGGTTCATTAGTCGGTCGAGGTTCTGGTGATATGATTTTATTGTACGGTGGGATCCATGATAAGGGTGCTAGCGTCAATTGTCCAAAATTTATCAAGGGGTTTTCAGCTTTTTTTTTTTTTTTTTTTTTTTTCGTCCGGTTACAGTTCGGTACTCGATTTTTTTTCATTAACACGAAATATTCTGGAAATATTTTTTCCTTGCAACTCCATTAAAATGGGTACCAGACATCCAATTTGTTACGGATTTTGCACGTGCAACTCACATGGTGCATAAAAAAATTGAAAACCCAAAAATACTCATGAATCTTTCTTCTTGTTCGAACCCTAACGTAACTTGAATAGAAGCCTTAGGAGGTTCTTTGTAGTGCAGAGGAAAGAGGCTAGGCGAAAAAAAAAAAAATAATAAAAAAACTTCCATTGTTTGCCATGGATTTGCAGCAAGTCTCTATCATTCTCAAGTTGTTCAAATGAGACTACATTATATCCTCTATTTTTCTTCCAATAATATAGAATGGGCAAACCATAGCCTAGCTTCTTCGCAAAGTAATCTAACTCAAGCAGTGAGATGTAGTCCGTGCTAACTCAATCCAAGAACATAGTTTGACCCCCATGGTAACTAATTACACTTCTGTCTTCAAATAATGCCTCACCATGATGAATTTTCAGAGTCACAATTGTTGTACCAATGTCGGCTGCAAAATAGGAATAAAAAAACAGTATCTAAAAACTTCCAAACAAAGAAGAAGTTAAGTTAGCATTTTGTAAAACACGTGGGCTTCAATAACCACTTTCTAAATTGAAATCAAAATAGCATTTTATCAAACACCCAGGCTTCACATTAGCAGAAAAACAAAAAATTAGAACCACAGCTCACATTATCCGTGCAATAAATTCGAACCACAATGCACATTAGCAGAAAAACAAAAACAAAAAATTACCCGAACAAATTCGAACCATAACTCATATTATCCGTATAAATTCGACCCCAAATTCGAACCACAACTCACATTAGCCGTACAAATTCGAACCATGAACAAATAGATTATCAGAAAAAATTCAATCTTTGCCGTACAGTTTAAGCAGAAAACCAAAATCAAAACAAAACCAAATCGATAAATCCTTACGATATTCGGGTTGACCGGCCCCAGGCTCGCGCTCAATCGTCATCCTTGTAGCTCGAATCTAGCTTTACTGACCGATTTGAACAACCCTAGCGCCGACCCACTTCTCCTCTCTCTCTCTTTCTTCGAACCTCTGTTTCTCCACTGCTTCTAATCAACAAAAAATAAGAGAAAGGGCGAATATAATAAGTGGGTATTTTCGGTATTACATGTAAATATAACCCACATGCTCCTTTTCCGTCCTAAATAACAGAGTTGCAAGGAAAAAACAAATTGGGGATATTTCGTGCTTAATAAAAAAAGGTCGGAGACCAAACTGTCACCTGACAAAAAGTTCAGGGACCAATAGAACTAAAAACCTTTATCAAGTTTCGATAATTTAAAAAAGATAAATTACAAAAAAAAAAACGCACATATTCTTTTTAGGGCTAGTTAAGAAATTAGTCATTTTAAAGATAAAATTTAAAGGATTTAATCCTAGAATGTCAAAATTAAGAATTTAGCAGTAACATACGTGTAACGTAATATGATACGCGTATGTTACACGTAACACATGTTACATGTAACATATTATGTTATACATATGCTACTGGCTAAATCCTTAATTTTCATGCAACTAGCGGTAATTCTTAAAAAAGTATTCAAAATTTTAGTTAAATCCTTAAAAAAAATTTAATTTAAATAACACACGGTTTAAGATATTAAACATTCGTAAAGATTTTTCTTTTGTAATAAAAATATTTACTGTATTATTTTTTTAATATTTTAAAATATGTGTTATTTTTAAAATTTTATTTAATTTGTTTTATTTTTACTGCTCATTTTTATTTAAAAAAATAGGATTAAATCGAGATTTAATTATCAATAAATAAAATTTCAGAGGATGAAATGTCAACTTGTAAGAAATTTATGATAAATTCCATTTACTTGTATGTAACATTATCAATATGAGATAATTTATCAGTATCTCTTAAAATTGAAAGGGAGAAGAAGAAGAAGAAGAAAAAATAATGCCAAATGGTCAAAGCACGAAAATCTAGGATTAACAATGTTCATTACTATTGAAACCTGAAGGTCAATTTTTTCGAAGATTCCTATGTGTGTTTTTCTTGTGGTGGAGAATAATTATGATCGTCAGATTTAATTTTTTAGTGGACCTTACATCTTCAAAAGATAAATCTGACAATCTAAAATTTCTCCCCACAATTCGCAATTTTTAACATGTACAAAAATTAATATAATAATAGGTCTATTAGTTAAATAAGTCATTTTTTAAAAGTCTTTTTAATTTTAGCTTATATTTAAAATAGTTAAGAAAATAATTATGGTTCAATGACAAGATGCATGGATGAATTTCATAAGTTATGACTAATCGATGACTATTCTTTTAAGGGGTTTGTAGCTAAATTATTTTTGAACATATTTTAAAAAAAAAAATGTCCATAACTTTTGCTTTTTAGGTAAATGCTTATTTTCAGTGTTTAGATTATCACCATTGTTAATAGACAAACTACGAGCTAAAAATTGTCATATTCCGTCCACTTATCATGGTAATTTCTAGGTTACCAAAAAATTCGTTTATGGTATATACATTATTTACCATAGTTAGTAGCAGATCATATATCAGCTAAAAATGATCGGTATTTCGTTCATTCACTATATAATATGTCTACTTACTAAAAATGGATCACTCACCTAATTAAAAAAAAAAAATTGTGGCCATTTTTTTAATATGGTCTAAAAAATAGACTACCTACCGAAATTTTCTTTTTCTTTTTATAATTAAAAATATTGATCATATTTTAAAATAACTTAAATGGAATGGTCATTTTTTTATAATTTGCTTATAATTATATATATATATATATATTTTTTTTTTTTTTGGGACCCTTTTGCTACGTTCTTTCTTGGATTTCTCAAGATTTAGTGATATAAACAAAATTCAATCATTTTCAAGCGTGTTAATTTGTGCACCTTCTAATGGCACCCTTGAAGCTGGCACATGCAAAGCTGAACATTGAAAAGCAATCCGAAAATATAACTCTCGACAATCAGCAACAAATGCAACACATATTACATATCTATATACACACATAAAGAGACAGAGACAGGGAAAATACTTGAAAATCACATAATAATGCGCTAATCATTATTGTGTATACATAAGTCCCAATTGATTAGGATGATCACTATAATAATCATCGATACAAATGGCCGTTTAGGAAAGATCATAATTGATTTTTCCGAATTATGAATAATCTCAAATTATGACCAAAAAAATATTACGTCCGAACAATGTTCATATTAATGTAACATCCTATAATTATGCTACTAGAAAACATTGACCACTTTGATAAGGCCTAATTGGTGTGGTCACACTTTAGACAACATTTCCTCCGCCGGTGTCCGAGCCAGCGGCGGCTTGCTTGCAATAGCCCTCGCAAGCAGTCTCGCACACGGGGATGGTCGCGCCTTGCTCCTTTAGGCACACCGGCATGCACTGCTTAGCGCACTCGGTGAGTGCCTCGCCGGTTTGAGCGAATGCTACAACGACTAGCATCGCGATGAGAAGCATCGGGATCGCGATTTTGTTGGCCATGTTGTGATAGGTCCCTTTAATTCTTTTGGTCTGATCAAATGAGTGGTTTTGATTCTTTAGGGTTTTGGTATTGGAGATGTGTTCTAGTTTGGTATTTATAAGGAGAGAAAAGATGACATTTTGTGTAATGTTTGAGAAATAGGGTTTTTTTTAGAGTGGTTTGGAGCAAAATGTGGAGGAATGTGAGGTTGGGAATCAGTTTTTGGATTTTTTTTTGTTTTTGTTTTTGTTTTGGACTGATGTTTCTAAAGAAAGGAAAATTGAGATTAGCCATTAGTTTCTTTCTAGGATATATTTCTATCAAGGATATTGATATTGCCATTAGGTCCACATTTTTGGGCTAGATTTTCTCAACTCCTTTTATTTCGCAGCTTCTGGTATAAGGCTAGAATAAAATGGTCATGGACTCGTGCTAACCGCAAATCATGTTTAACAAAGAAAAAAATATTGGGCTTGTTTTTTTGGTTAATGGGAGATTTAGAACTAATTTTATTTTATTTGTTACGCTTGTAAAAATAATGGTTAGAAATAAAAGAACACATCGTTTAAAATATAGATTATTAACGATGCATAAATGTTTATCTCATATATAGATATAAATCTTGCCTGATGCCCCATGCAACAAGTGGTTATATTTTTGCGAGGAAAAAATTCATCTCTTTTTACTTTTTAGGGTAAAAAAATTCGCTTCATGCCACTTTCAAATTGATCATGCAATTATGTTTTACAAAATAAATAAACAAAAATTGATTTTTTTAAATAACATGTCATTTAAAAAATAAAAAGACATTGTTGAGTAGTATCTATCAACTATCTAACAAAAACATGAACTTAAAATTATTTATTTGAAAATGTGGGTTTAAAAATGCAGATAAAATCAACATTTTCTCTAGCTACTATGATGAGCTTCGCCACTAGACATTGATGGCATGACAATTCTAGTACCAAAGAAGTATATACGGAAAGCTCCTTTAAATTATGAAATCTTAGCGCGGGGTCCAAATTTTCTTAACAATTATCATAAAACTACAATATTTAATGGACTTATTATTCATGTAATCTTCATTTATTTTCGCATTGGATTCTCTATTATGACGATAGACAGAAAGCGAGAAAGACGTAGATATTCATCGCTAAAAAATAAATAAATAAATATGCACGCACGGAAAACCAACTTTTTCAAAGACTTTTCTTGATGGAAGATCTTCTAATTCCATAAATCCAGCAGCTAATTGAGAAGCCTAACATAATATCCTATCATTACAGCTAATACACTATTGTTCAAGTATAATGAGGCAGATAATGCACATCTAATCCATTGGGACCCTATATGTCACATTACATAGACATGACTACTTACTTCATATATAGAGATACATATTTGCATGAAATTGATACCTAATAAAGTCATTTTTTCAATACAAACATTACTATCTATTACCTGAAGTAAATTTCATTCTTTTTATATATGAAAACAACTCCAATGAACAAATATCTTCATTTAAACATTAAAAATTCCTACCACCTAAAACTAAAGGGATTTTTTTTTTCTTTTAAAAAAACAAAAAGAGAGACAAAAAATGATATATGGCTTGGAATATTGTGTTCTAAAAGTACTACCAAAATTTATTTATCATGTGATAGAGATCTTCCAACATCCGACCAAACTATTTATTCTCTCCGGCAAAGCAGAATGGGCAGAGATCAAGTTAGGAATCATATTGAGAGATAAAACTATTTTCTCAATCTGTTGGCTAATTAGTGAAGGCTGATGTGTCCTTTTGAGAATCTCATACTTCATAATATATTAAACTATATACCAAAAGACAAGTCTTGGTTTCTCACTCAAAATCTGTGTGCTACATTGTGAACAAAGTTGCATCAGAACCCAAAGCTAATGAGTCACGTTTCCATTTAAGGGAAAAGCTTGATTAATTAGTAGTTTACATATTAATGGCTTTTGCAAGGATTTAGTGACAATAATGAAGAAAGCAAGCAAATTAACTATAACCAATCTGTCGCTTATAACATCAACAGTCATGTATCATCATGTTTTATGTGTATGACATGAATCAATGGTCATTATATATTATTTATATATCATATATTTTGAGAATTGAACATTATACATATATTTTATTGTCATATAACATTTATGTTATATTGCCACACATATATAAAGATATAGAATATGATAAATAAAATTGCTCAAAGGTTTGAGTTAATAAAAGGTGAGTCAAAATATTAGATTTATAGTCAAACTTAAAACTCTCTCGTGGATTAGATGATAGACAACTATGTGGTTAAATATTTAAAAAGGCGAAAAATAATGACAAATTGGAGAATCTACATGTAAAAATTTGAATTCAAGGCCTGTTGTGACATTATATTCATTAACCAATTTGGTAAAATATTTAAGTTTTTGAAAAAAAAAAATATAAACCAACAGTCCTACCTAATTTGATTGCATAAAACACAGTGAAAGCATGTGTTGACAAAGGGACATGACAAATTATCTCAATGGTATTGGTGAGATCTTGTTTGATAAGCTTTTTGGCATTTCAGATTCTAATTTCCACTGTCTTATAAGCTTTAGGACACAATAAATTTGATTATATTGCCAATTTGACACTTGTCCTATAAAGTAATTAGGTCCTAAATTTGAATGAGAGAGAGATATTATCAGAATTGTCACTGAAATTTCGCGATTGTTCTGTGAAATAATTTTTGTAAACTCAAAACAGTACTTACTAAAGTACTAATGATCCAAAGTAGGCCAGTCAAAGCACTGTTCTAGCAGATCATTTATTAATGCTCTCTGTCCCAATTAGAAAAAAAAGTACCATATAAAGTCTCCAAAATTTGCAAGAGATCATGGATTTTCAACACTGTCCTTTCCAAGTTGTAATAATATATTGATATTTTTAGTACAATGACCACACCATATCTATGGTTCCATGACAGGAATATCACATCCTTAGCCTCTCAAATCTTCTTCATCTATTTTATTTTTCACTAATAATCTTGCCTTCCAAATTCTAGCTAATCTATTTATTCCACAATCTTTGGCAGAGACTGAGACAAATAATCATACTTAAGAAAATATATATGTACACACACATAGTTATATATAGGGAAATCGTAGGAAATAGCCAAAAAAAAATTTTATTTTTAAAATCCAGCTCATGTTTCAAAAAATTAAAAAAATAGCCATGTTACGAATTATATAACAGAAAAGTGTCACACAAAATATAACACATTTATAAATATTTGTAAGATATTTTGTAACACTTCAAGTTTTACTCATTATTTTTTGAAGTGTTAAATAATATCTTACAAATACTTATAGATCTGTTATATTTTGTGTGACATTTTTCTGTTATACAATTCGTAACATGGCTATTTTTTTAATTTTTTGAAACATATGCTATCATTTAAAACAAACATTTAATTTTGACCTATTTTTGCAACTCACCCTTATATATATAAACATAATTCTACTTCCACACTCCCCAAACCACATTTCCATTTTTTTTTTGTATGTCTCATCGTGAAGATGAAGATTTTCACTTGTGTTAAGTGTCTCAAAAGATGCTTTAGTGCTAATTTCCTAAAGCAAGCTTTGAGGGATCATAATTGGGACAAAAGGGTGTCTTTATTTAGTCATAGAGAGTACAATTACATCCCAAAAGATGTCCCAAAGGGTCACTTGGCAGTGTATGTTGGTGAAGAGTGCAAGAGATTTGTCATCAACATTGCCTTTCTCAAACACCCTTTGTTTCAACCACTGCTTGACCATGTTGAAGAAGTTTTCCAATTCTCCAACGGCTCGAGGCTTCGCATTCCTTGCGACGAGCACGTCTTCGCGGGCGTTCTTCAGTGCATTGGCTCCGAACGAGGTCGGAGCTTTTCGCTTTGTTGTTGAGAAAGTGAGCCGAGATTCTTGAGGGGGCGCTCTTTCAGTTTGTATAGTGCTTATTGAAAGTTTTGAGTTTATTGGTTTGTGAGTAATTAAGCTTACAAATTGCAATAATTAAGCTCGACCAGTTTGTTTATAGGAGCAGCATTAATGAGCAGTTCCAAAATCAGTAGTTAAGTCTTCATTTCTCACCCAAAATTTAGAGACTATGAACAATTTTTTTATTTTTACTTTGTGTATTTTTCTTTTAAAATCATCATTTATGAGATGTGATTATCCATCGTGAATTGGTGCTCAGAGCAAATCGCATCGTTAGAAAAAAATTCATGTGAAGTCTAATTATTTTGGTTAAATTAGTCCATGTGAAACTCATACTGATTAATATAGAACGTGGATCGTGTCACACAATACATTTGACATTAATCCTGTAATTTGCTTCATTTTTACTTTTTCCCCTAAATTACCAGGACTACGCAATTAGGCTTAACCAGAAGCAAAATTGAATATGGACTTTTGTTCCATATTTTTTTGGACAGACAATTAATCACGGAAATGGTGAGGATTCGTTTGGATAACAATCTCAAATGATCAGGTTGAGTTATTGTTTGGCGAAATTGTAAGTTCAAATTGACTTTTGGATATGAGTTTGTCTGTATGGATAGAAATCAAAATCACATTTTATTGTAGCAACATGGTTTAGAAATGACTTTTTGTTAGTGTAGTTACTATAACAAAATGATTTAAACCTACTTTTTTTTTATTCGGATTGCAATTCAAACAACCCTAAGTATTTGAACGGAGATTACAAGAGAAGTTTTGTGTTGTGAATTGAAAAAGTTACTTTCTAGTGTAGTAAGAATATATGAATCTGATTTCTTGTATTTGAGTTAAAAATCTCTGGTGTCGTAAAAAGGGTATATAAATAAAATATTTTGTGATTGAATTGCTATTCAAACACTATCAAATTTTGAAACTTAAATCTTTTTAAATCTTTGTCACTTTATCATTGTCACTTACAGACACATTATAGCAGTTTCTCCTGAATATATATAGGTGAGAATTTGTATAAATTCTTTGCATAGTATTTGAGAGGGCCATATTATTCTAACCACTTATATAAACATTTTCTTTGTTAATAATTGCTAAAGTTTAACATGGGAAATGCCTTTTTTTTTGGTTAAGATGTTCTTATATCCAGAGTGAGCTATACTCTAAAAAAATAGTTGTAGTATAAAATAGAAACGTTTGGTAGCATTATCATGATAGAAATGACAACTATTGATATTTCCATTTTATTTCTTGGCAAGAGCCCATTAAATAGTACAATTTGATCGTGCAACACCCATGAAAGCAATTGGCGATGAGGAAGTTTTTATATATGAATTGTGATACGGCAGAGCTGGGCAAAAAACCTCACCCAAAACTTGCTGGTTAACCATTCGAATGGCTGAACATTATTCAAAATCACTTCAGCAATAATTTGTTATTAGAAGTTAAATAATTTTGAATAATGATAAATCATTCAAATGATTGATTATCATGGCTAGGTGGAGCAATGATTAACAAAAGCATTTGGAGATTCTTGGCTTATGTTGCCAAGAAAATCTAGCTCGATGGTTCCTCTTGAACAACATGGAATTTGTATTTTTATTTAATTTTTCTTTTGGCGGAATAAAAGTCCAAAAAGGGACGATCAGTGTTGGCATATTTCTTCGAGCATTATTAATGTTGATTAAAGGTTCTTGACGATGGATCTTACCCGTCCAAACCACTGAATATGCTAACAATCAGAATAATACAAGGCATAGTCCGAGATGCTCTTTAATTTAATACTAGTTTGACAAACATAAACATTGCATTAAGGACTCTGAAAAAACCATCAAATATTCATTTATTATTATTATTATTATTATTACACAGATTCACTACGACAGATTTTTATAACTAGCCTGATACACTGTGGTAAGAAGTGACTAAGCATTTGGAGTGAAGTTTATTATTGTTGGGACCATATTCGTAAAATGTGCAGCAAAACTGCACAACTTACATATTAAGAACAATTTTATATATAATAAAGTTTTATTACTATTTTTAAATTCTATAATATTCTGCAACTAACCATAGTGTTCACTAAAATTATTTTTACCCTGATTATTCAATAATTTGCCTTCGAAGCAGTAATGTTAAAATCCCAACAATTATCCTCACTTTTCTAATACCAATAATGTGAGAGTTAAATTCTGTACCTGTTGAATACATGCATGTAAACAACCCATATGCACATGTTAAAAATTTGAGATCGAAGTTGAGATGCTTATCATAATTTCATTGAACAACAAATCACACTCGAGTGTTTTGATTTTGCTTTTGTTGCCGATGTCTTAGTTACTAAAAATACTTAGTGATTTTTCTAAATCTATTTTCTCAAAAATTTTAAAAAGCAACTACGCCAAGCATAGAAATTGGCATTGACACCCTAAAATACGAGATTCAATTTCAAGTTTCTTATAACCACATGCAGAGACTACCACCAATAGACATACACAATTAGGGCAGTCTTTATTTTCTTTCTTGTTTTCGCTGTTTTTTCTAATCCTTTTCTAATCTAAACAGATCGTAATCGACATCTCAATTCTAACCAAAACCCCAGCTCCAACATTATTACTTGCTTAACATATGATGAGAAATACTTTAAACTCAAGGTCAAGGAATAACCACCCTACTTGAATAAGCATCTTTATCCCGAATATGAAAAAAAAAAAAAAAAAAAAGGAAATAGAGTGGCGTATAATTGAGCACTAAATTAGCCGTGTTATTAATGGAAGAGAAGGGAAAACTCGAGATTTAATGACCACAAACAAACATCCAATGCCAACGACACTTTTTAACTTCCTAATAAAATTGCCATGGATATTCTAATCCATGTTTTAGTAAATCATCACAAATAATCACAAGCACCAAAACAAATGATAAGACTCCTATACCATATAATTGGGTTCGGGAGAAAAATAATGCGCGCTGCCATAATATAAGAGGAGGCAATTGCATGATAATAATACGATCATACGATAAACGCATAGGATAGAGTTCTCTTCCGGTTCAAGAAATGAACCTAGTTGAAATTGGGCTTTTCCGGGTATGTGCACCCTGACCTTTGGATGATAACATTTGCTGCATAGCAACCAGCTCTCACGCAATCTTCAATCGGTTTCTCCTGAACCAGCTGTGACAAAAATCCACCAACGAAAGCGTCCCCTGCCACAGACAAAAAGATTGTTGTTTAGAGTTTAGACTAATGGTGATAAACCATGCAGAGTGTTCTTTTGATTTGTAATGACAGTAATTATGATTTTTCCTAGCCTAGATCATTGCATTTCCATTGCTTGTTGAAGTAGAGTTAAGAGACATTAATTTAAACATTCTGATTGTAGTTTTCATAGCTAGAAAGAGAGTGAAACATGCTAAATCAAACTTTAAGTGGGTATCTCTGCACCCATGGTTCTCATTGACCACTATTGACTAAAAAACGAGGGAATAAGAGATGAAAAGATACCAGCTCCATTGGTATCAACCAGCTTTTCCTTTGGCAACAAGATAACGGGGAACAGTTTCGCCTTCCCGTCCTCAGCAACTACAACAGGATCTGCACCTTGAGTGATGACAGTAATCCTCTTGTGTGTGCCTGATGCCTTGGGAAGCTGGGAAATCTTCACAGCAATCTCTTCAACATTTTCAGTCTGAATATATGGAAAAAGGTCAATAAGTTGGTCACAGAGGGAGAAAGGAAAAAACAGTACTCATATCTGAATAATTGAAAGTTGCAACCAATTAGACCTTACCTCCCAGCCATGAACCCTTGCAAAGGTTCTTGCTTCGGTCTCATTTCCAAAAACATAGTCCATGTAGCTACATTGAGAGGGCAATAGAACGTTCAACTTGGTCCTATTTCGGATACTAAAAAATGGAGAATGATGAAAGGAGGAGATGGAGACTTACGGCAAAACCTTCTCCTGTACATCTTTGAAGAACTCACAAATGAATGGGGCCGAGAGGTTCATGCTGAAGACCTGCAAAAGTTTAAATAATGCCAGCCGTGAGTTACTGGAAGATTCAGTAATTACAAAAGAAAAAGAATCCATATACCTAATTTCATGAACTTTACCTTATTGTTTGCAGCTGCATGTGCGGCCACAAGTTCAATGGACTCTGGAGATACCGTGAGGAAAAACCCAGCAATGTAGTAATACTTGGCCTTTTCCACTGTTCAAATAGGAGTTTAGTGAGTCCAAACAAGATGTGAAATAAGGCCAACAACTAGCAAAAAAAAAAATGAAAGCTGAACCAGAAAGGTGGCAAGTATATTACCTAGGGCCCAGTTTTCTGGTTGCTTCAAGTGATCAGATTTGTAGCAATTTGCAGCTGATAAATTTGCAATAAGGGACCTGTCATTCATTAACGGACAGATGTAACAAACAATATTAACAATTGTGACATTTCAGAAGACCAGGTGCCATGAAAAAACCATCAGCAACTATGACAAAATTGGTGACAGCAATCACGACCAAATACAATGGGAAATTGGGAAGTATAAAAGGCCACATTTTTTGGCATGTTGTACTATGTAGACGTCACTAGTTCAAAGTAGTGGTGCATAAGAAAACTCATACGAAAGAATTTAACCAATGAGATCATTGGCCTCGGCTGGTATGAAATCACCTAGAACAGTAAACTGAATTTCCTATCAAGCTACCATTCTTGAAGCGTCCTACTGAGGGACATTTGTGGAATAGTCATCCTCTCCAAGGAATTACAACAAAATTAAACTCTTGGGAGAGAAAGACTGATAAGTTGAAGAAAGGGCTGACCTCTCACCACCAACAACACAAACAGCACACGTGCCAGTTGGTGCAGTTTCATCCTCATAATAATGAACCTGTTTACAAATTGCGGTAAAATTAATAAGCCAAAATTTTGAGCGTAAAGAAAGGATAAGATAGGTGTTTAAAATTTAAAGAAGCTTACATTGACACCAGCAAGTTTGGAGTTCTTTTTCATCTCCTCTCCGAACTTGTCCTTTCCAATGCTACCAATGTAACTAGTTGCACCTGGAGTTTGGAGCATCCACTGGAGGGGAGCACAACGGAACATATGAGAATCAATAAACATTATTACATGTAGTTCAAAACTCATATAGTTAAGTACGTAGGAGAATTTGAACAAACCTGGGCAACTCTGATTGAGTTTTGTGTAGCACCTGGAGTTAAAAGCAAGATCATAAAAACCTCAGCCATGTACGAAAACTCGCTAAAGTTAGTTATACAACTTAGCCGATTGGAATAGTATAATGAAATTATAAATCACCTCCAGCAATGTACTCGACATTGTAATTAGCAACCATATCATCATACCTTCAAAAAAAAAAAAAAAAAACTCATATGAGCATATTGATTTCAGCATAGGCCAGTATTTCAATCGACACAAATATCAGTCAAATCAATAGTTGAAACTTGAAATATTGCATATAAGAAGGAGAAAACTTATATTTCCTTTAATATCTCATAAATATCATGGTTTTGGAAAAAACGAATGAAAGCCAGAAATGGTTAAAAACTGATTCCAAAATTAAAATTATATATAAGTGTTTAAAAAAAAAAAAAAAAACACACACACACACACACACAACTGAGCATTGACTAAGAAACAAAATATAAAGATGAAAACTTACATCGGGAAGTGCTTATCCTCAGCAAGAATGGCATTGTTCAACTTGATATCATATCTGTCAAACGAAGAACAAGTTACTACAATTATCCTTGAGACAACTGAAACCAATATATATTAAAAGGAATCACATACAGACTTAAAAATTAGGCAAATTTAGAACAGTATTAACATGATAATCAGAAAACTGAATACTAATTATCCTTCAGTTAAGGTGATTTAACCAAAATAAATAATTAATCAAACATAAGGGACTGAGATCTCTCTCTTTTAACCTCTTCTAGCGTTACATCAATAGATCCAGAACAGGGCAGATCTACCATTAGATATGGACAATATAATACGCTTACACACTAGATCCAATCTCTAGTACAACCAAAAGAATCCAAATTTCTCAGATATCAAGTGTCAGAGAGTCATTTCATTCACCATTTTAACCTAGAACACCATTTCCAATCTAGCGAGATCAGATCTAAGAATCTAAGATCAGAGCAAATTCAAGCCTCTCTCCGAGAAACAGCTCCTCCGCACAGCTCGGAGCTATGAATAAAAATGCTCAACTTATCTCGCACTTCCTTCTTTTTCTTTTTTTTTCCCCGGCAACCAAACAGAAGAAAGGAAAAATCGCAGAGAGAGCTGAAAGAAACTAAGGAAGAGAGAGATTCGAGAGAGCGAGGACTTACTTGGTGAGAAACGCTTCGTCGACGACGGCGGAGATGTCGAGCAGAGGATTTCCCATGCCGAGGAGGACTCCTTCGTAGTTGGACGCCATTGGAGCCGGAATTGGAGAGCTTTAGAGAGAGAGAATGAATGAATCGAGAGAGAGAGAGAGGTCGAAGCGTAGAGAGAAGTGAAGAGTGGTATTTATAGTAAAGTGTCCAAAAAGAGTGCAAAAAGTGTAATATATAGTATTCACTTGGCTCACCAACCAAAGAAACCATAGTCCGATTGGGCAGTCGGGTGTCTGTCTCTCTTTGGGGGTTGGTGAGATTCCATATTCAACGTTATTTGGGACTTTGGGCCTCAAGCCCATTTTTAGTAGAGTTTTACCCATAATTGGGCCTCAAGCCCACATTAGAGCCAAGCCCATATTAGTAGGGAAATTTTGAAAAATAACACTTTTTGCACCATTTGTTTTCAAAAATACTACTTTAAACGAAAAGTTACAGTCCTGTCCATGCCACTTTATAATAATAAATTGACCGAATTACTTTTATTTATATATATATATATATATTTAATTTAAAAATATAATAATATAGTAATTCGATGATGAAAAAGTAAAATGTGACATGGGATCAATTTTTGTCATATTTTAGTAAAGGTTAAGGGCCATGTGCAAACATCTACTTTGTTGTCATAGGAATATGTCATTGACTAGTATCCATATGGGGGATTTAGAGGGATGTTACATGTATAATTTATCTCCTTTTAATTTATATCTATATTTTCACATTATATTTATGAAGCAGAAATCAACGAACAACACCACTAGGGGTACAGATTATTAAATGATATTTAGAATAGTTTTATTTTGCAATTCCATCTTATTCTTCAAAATTTACAATGGGGATTTTGAGAAATGCCCCTGTTTTGACATATTAATAATCTAAGTCCTTTTTATATTGTACTTTTAATTTATATATTATTTTAATACTATAAATAATTTATACAGTAAAAATAAAAGGAGCACACCACCACTAAAGACATAGATTATTAAATGACACTTATGTCTTAAAAGGACATTTTTTGTTCGTTTGCAATTCTCCAATTAAATAATAGGGCAACATTGCAAGTTTTATTTTTATCGCAAAAAAAAAAAAAAAATTGTTGCCAAAATTTATCGAAGAAGCTAAATTTATATTTATTCAATTATTTTTTAGACATAAATAGAAAGTTTTCAACAAAATAACAATATATACTCCAAAAAAATCGCTCACGTGCATGTCACATGCAAGATTCCGTTAAAAATAAACGAAAATTAGACGAAAAGACTCAATTTCAATGATTTGGCAAGATTGGAGAGTCTAACTGCCAAAAAAAATATTAGGGACCCAATTATGACTGAGCCCTAAAGAGAGGAGCCTCTGATGAAAATAAATAAATAAAATTACTCTTTCTTTTTTTTCTTTTTACTGAGAATTTGAACTCTACAATTGTTTTAAATCACATGTTCAAGTATCATGTGTCATAGATAATATGCTTAACAATCTCTATCATTGTTGTCTTTTTAACATTTTCAAGTAAAGCGAAAGTATCATATCTGTTGGAAGAAGAAGAAATCACACTAAAAAAACCATTTCAAACTCAGGCTAGGAATAGGAAATACCTAAACCATGATTACTTTCACGAAGTGCTCAGTCAATAATAATCGATTGTCTATGAAAATCAACAAAGAAGTCCATAACGGCTCCATTAAAACAATAAAATAGAGCCTGCACACACAACACTTATCATAACTAGAACTATATGTATTAATAACCGTTTATATAATCCCACCTCAAACACAAGTTTACAATCCATGCAACTAAATGGGTCAATTGCAATATATGTCTTTTTTTTTTTTTTTGTATTATAAATCAAGCATTACAAGGCGAGACTAGTGGCAAAGGGGCATATAGACCTATGAAATTAACTTTTAAAAGACTTTTGATCCAACGGCAAAAATCAATTTAATCCGAGTCCTTATCTGACTTGCTATTACTTATGATTGACCATTACAATAGTTTGATGAGAAAAATGCCTTCTTAAACGAGGACTTAGAAGAGGAAGTCTACATGGACCTACCGCCGAGCTTTAACTCCAGTAATAGCAATGAAAAGATTTGTCAAATAAAGAAATCTCTCTATGGACTAAAACATTCACCAAGAGCGTGGTTTGGCTTGTTCACTAAGGTTGTCCGACAACACGACTATAAGCAAGCATAAACAGTGCACACCTTATTCTACAAGAGGCAATCTATTGAAATCACAATCTTAATATGGTGGCTAAGAGTAGTGCAGAGGCTGAACTATGATATGAGAATATGTCAAAGCTTGTGACTATAAAGATGCTTTTTGAAGAACTTGGAATGAGTATAAAGAGGCCAATTAAAAACATGTAGAGTTGAATTGACACTTTGTAAAAGAGAAGGTTGATGAAAGAGCACTTGTTGGCTTATGTCACAAATTAACCTAACGTTTTGATAATCACAAACAAGATGAATTTTATTGCAAATATATTTGTCAAGTGTGCGTGAAGCAAAATGTCAAGAAGATCAATATTGAAATGATATTACATCAAGAAAAATCATGCATGAAGAGCAAACAAGATTAGGATATTCCAATGTAAGGAAAAATTATCTTTTAAGTATTCGATAATTTTTGGCTCAAAATTTTTATTAAAAACCTTTTTAATTCATTTACTTTGAAATCGAACGAATTATATTCATGTTTTAATCTTCAATAGTCGCATCTTATATTAAGGCAAATGAATTCATGATTAAGAAAGTAAACTTACTTTGAATTTTTAAATTTGAGCTTTCTTGTTCAAAGTAAAACATTCAATCCTTTAATTATCTCTAAAATTATTTAAAGGATCATTTTTATTAAGAAAATATCGCACTCAAAGTTTGATTTTAAGCACATTTTCATATCGGTTCGTTTCTTGCCTTAAAAGTCTTATTATTTATAGGCAAAATTTGACAAATCGGTCGACCGCTTCCACGAACTGGTCGACCGGTTCTCTTGTAACGGACCCAAAATTATCCGTTGCAAGTAGCCGTTTTATTGTCTGATTTGGCAATTAAAACGGTCGACCGGTTAGCGAAGCGGTTAGCGAAGCGGCCGACCGTTTCGGTCGCTGATTCAAACTTATAATTGTGTTTTTGAGTCACATATAAAAGGTTTAAGTTATATTTTGATCATTCCAAGAAAGATAACGAAATATTATGATATTCTCTGAGCAAAAAAGCCTTACAAAATTATTTCTTTCTTCTCTTGATTATTCTCTTACATCATTGTACATCTTTTCAAGAAAGAAACCAAAAACACTTTTGAGCCAATCATTATTGAATACTTAAAGTGATTCTCTCATTGATTTGTCTTGTAATATTTTATATTTTGAGAGAGTTAGTGAGCTTCATTGTATTCATCATCTTTTCATACTATTATTGTGAGAGTAGTCGAGATTTCGAGAAAGGGGTTTATCGAAGACCCGAAGCAACTTCGGTGGGTTTATTGTGAAGAGGATTGGGTAATCCTCGAGTGTAGCCGTAAGGTATTCGACAAATATACATGGTAGATCGAGCCGAAAGTCGATAGCAATAGTGGACAAAGGCCTTACTCGTGACGGAGAGCTTGGTAACGGGGGACGTAGATCTTTCGGATCGAACCTCAATAAACATATAGTTTGCACTCTTTTCTCCTTACTCTTTACCTATTCATTTCTCTTATTTTGTTATTGAATAGTTGCTGAAATTTATATTAGCACAACTCATTTCAGCATATTGAACTTTATTAAATTAGTTTTATAAAGTTGATTTAATAGGATTTAATCTAATAACAAATTCACCTCCCTTCTTAGTTAGTCATTCTTGGGTCAACGCACTCAATATAAAATATATTCCTACAGCCGAACAAAGCGCTAACTTTTTTTTTTTTTTAAGAGAAAAGCTCTTCAAAAAAAAAAGTTTGCGCTTTGTTCGGTAGTAGGACTTTTGACTGAACAAAAAGCGCTAACTTAAGTCCTTTTTAGATAAGGCTTTCACAAATTAGTAAACAAAGTTGGAATGCATAATTTGTACAACCTACCTTAGATGGGGGGATGTGAATTTAGCATGTATAACTTTTGACTCCTATAAGCTTTTTTTTTTTTTTTTTTAATTTTAGGAACTTTAGTTAGTAATAGTTGTCCTAGTCTATGTAATTTAATTAGTTTGTTTTTCCGTCTATAATGTAACAGGGAAATAATTTGAATGAGTAATGCTAGAGATCTCAAAACTTATCCCAAATTTTGTGTATCAACACATGTGGCATGTATATTGTCAACATGAGATTGGTTATATATATATTTTTAAAAATAGACTCATTAATCACATGTTGACAAATATCACATGTTCTCTTCTCAATAGTATTTGAGTTCATTTCCATCCCCTTGACTGCTTTTAGATACATTATTCAGTTGGACAGAACAGAGTTTAACATACCGCTAAAAACTATACCCTATTTCACCAAGAGGAGTTGAACTGGAATCGCCCCTCTTCTAAATATATATAATTAAAAAAAAAAGGACAAATCTAATATTTGTTGAAAGCAAAGCAACTTACAAAAATATTCTTATACAAGTCATAGTCAAAATTTAAAATATTATATCAAAAATAATTACACTGATGGATTAGTCCGGCCATCTTTACAATTCCTAATTTCATATATGTTTAAGGTAGTGATTCAGGAACCTCACATTAAAATATATATATATATATATATATATATTCACGAATTTGACATTATTTTAGTTTAATAATTAGATAAGCTACCAACTTGATCAAATAATAGTATTAATAATAAGATATTCTGATCCTCTCATCCCCAACCACCAAACGCACTATTGGAAATGTACTTTTCCTTATTCTACCTTAAAAATCAAATGTTAGCCTTGTCGATCACAAGAAAAGGCCAAACCACGGATAGAATTATATGTCATACTTATTTTTGAAAAAGAATAAAAACTATCAAGCACAGTAAATCTAAAGCTATCAAAAGTCAAATACTGAAGGATGATACCGGTCCTACCCGAAATCTCTAATGCCATAAGGAGATACTAAAAAAGATTAACATTATTAGTAACATACCACTGAATTGATAATCTTTTTAGTATGTCTAAAAATATTATGTTAGGATATAATATATAGTCACGCATGGCGGATTAAATAAATACTATGCTTTTGCTCAAAACAAAATAAAATAAAATGAAAGTACTAGCTAGTCACCTACTTTTGCAGAATTGTTTTTGTGACCATTCCACTTTATTTATTTTCTTTACCTACCACATCCTTCCAAGCAAGGAGTTGGTGGTGATGGCAACCTTTTCAATGATCAGTTTGCTTGTCCTCGAGTTAATTATAATTCTGAAAACAATATTCCCTTCTTTTGCAAAGTCAGCAACTTATAAGAAAATTAAAAAAAAAATAGAGAGAGAGAAATTTCAAAAGCAAATCTATTAAAAATAAATATAAAATTTAAATGTCAATGATCACGGACTATATAGGTTATATCCAAAAGGGATTGTCGAATTAATGTGGTTTTTTTTTCCCCCTTTGGTTTCATTATGATGATACTAGTATCATATTTTTATTAAGATGAGTACGTTTGGTAGGAATGAAAAGTAGGAGGGTAGGGGTAGATTAGAATTTGTGAGAGTATATATATTGAGATTTTAAGTAGTTTGATATGAAGGATTACTATGAGAGAGAATTTGTTTTTGATAATTGGCATTCAAAATTTCTGGTTTTGATAATTTTTATCCTCTCAAATTAGAAAGATTTAATTGTTGAAAGAAATTCATTAATCCATCTATTATGAAGCAAGTATATTTCTATTACACTTGCAACACAGAAAAATATCGGAGAAAAGTACTCACGATAACTCATTCCTTCAAGCGAGAGAGAGAACAGTTAGACACTAATTATAAGATAAAGTTAACCTACTTATACAATATATTTTAGAGTTAATCATTTTTGTCTACTTTCAAAGCATTCGATATTTAAGCATAGAGTATCACCAACCCTATTTTAAGATAGAGTATATAGAGTAAAAAATATAATTGGACAACTCCTGTCTTATTCTATATCATACTATATTTTAGAGCTATGAATAATAATACTCTAAATATAGATTATCACTATTCGCATTCTATTTATTTTTTAAGCATGTTTAATATTAAAAATATTTTCATATAAGCCTTTATGGCTTTTAAAATGAATAAAAAAATAATTGAAAGAAAAAAGTTATATAAGAATATGAAAAAAATATTTCGCTTTAGAGTGAAAAATATAATATTAAATTGGAGATAAATACTACTAATGGTAATATTTATTTTATTTTAGAGTATTGTGTACTATATTTTAAGGTATTAAGTTGGAGAATATGTTCTTGGCTTCTATATCAATTATTTCTTTCTTTAAAAAAAAAAAAAAAACTCATTGAATCAACTAGTAAAAGCCAAAGATTTGAAAAAGTTTAACTTACATATAGTTTGAGGAAGGGAGACTTTGAAAATGTCTTTTTTAACACACTATTAATTTTAACACACAATAAAGGAGTGCTCTTTGCAAATAATAATAATAACAATAAAGATTTTTATAAATCACAAATCTTTTCCCATTTCAATGTTAAATGCTTTACTTTTAACCATTTAAATAATCTTGAAAGGTTAATTAAATTTTCTATGTTAATGCTGTTTTCTTCTCTCTTTTTATCACACTACTTTACTAGTCTATAGCTATCACTTTTTGTCAAGAAAAACATAAAGAACTGATCGCTAACGTGACACTGACCAAAGGGCCTGTGTGGCAGGTTAGTGGGAGACACAATTTCTTTGCCTAAATATAATTGGCAATGAGACATTGAGAATGATAAGCTTTTAGTAAAGTAATTATAGAGACAATAGCCCTTTTGAGCCATAATTATAGGTTTCCTATCGGAGTTGTGGTGGTTCCACGTTAGCTAGAGTGACCGGCTGACCGCTTACGTGTCTGTTCTGGACATTCTAGTTAATTTGAGAATGAAAATGAGCTGTCCTTTTTTTTTATTATTATTATTATTATTATTATTAAAAATCTCATTAATTTTACCAATAATTGAACAATTGAGACATCAGATTTTCCTCTTAGTTTGATAATCTTTTCTTTCAAGGTTGGTGCTACGGACTCTTCAGGCAAATAATATTCTATTGTATTAGTCAACTTGAGACCTCATATGTCAAACTCAAATTCCTCTCATTAGTTTAACACTTGTTATTTCAAAAAAACCGCTGAAACATGTTTAATTTAAAATAAATATGTATAATCCCTATGAAGGCAAGGTGGTGGGCACGTTACATTAAATTCTTAATGTACACGACTTGCATTAAAAAATATATATATTAATAAAAAAAACACCAACGTGTAAAACTTATACAAGTTTTTCAAATACAACAATTCTTTTTTCTCAATTTACAGGATTTTCAGTCTCTTTCGCTACAAAACCCCGTAAACCAAAGTAAAAAACCACAAATATTATGAAAAAAATAAAATAAAATGAAAACAACATATCATAATATATCACCATTTATATGATATTTGCACCGATTAATCGTTAGTTGATCGGAATCGGAGCTCCGTTCCACTCCTTGATGCACTCGAGAATGGGATCGATCAACTTGCCTTGAGACATGGCCGTGAAGACCTTGTCGAACTCTTCTCCGGGAGACCGGACCTTCTCTCCGGTGAGAAGCTCCGTCCCCAGAGACTCCCTGACGAACCGGTAGATGGGGTACGACCGGCACTCCTTGATCCGGTTCGGCACCGCGGCGTTCCCGGCCTCGACGTCCGGCCCTCGCGGCCTCGACCTCCTTCGGCAGCGCGGCGGCGAGCTCGGCCTCGAACGCGGCGATCTTGTGGAAGATGGACGAGGCGGCGTCGGCCTCGCCGCCCGCGTTGCGCAGCGCGTGCTCGACCAGGACCTGCCGCAGCTTCTGCATGAGCGGGTACGTCGCGCTGCACGGGTCGTCCGCGTAGGCGAACACGTACTCGCGCTCGACGGCGAGGATCAGGTCCTTCTCGCAGAAGCGCGCCGCGTGGAGCTCCCCGCTCGGGCCCGTGGTGAGCGTGCGCTTCGCCGCCAGGCTCACCGCGCCTCGCACCGCGGCCTTGAGGTTCTCCTCGAGGTGGCGCAGGTCGATCGCCTGGCAGAGCGCGACGAGGAACGTCGACGACATGAGCTGGAGGATCTCCACGGCCTCGGCGGTCTTGCGGGACGAGATCAGGCCGAGCGAGTTCACGTCCTGGTTGTGCTGCTCGGCGCTCTGGACGTGGCTCGTCACCGGGTTGGCCAGGAACTGGAGCTCGGAGCAGTAAGAGGCCATGGCTATCTCCGCGCCCTTGAAGCCGTAGTCCAGGCTGGGGTTTCGGCCTCCGGTGAGGTTCGAGGGGAGTCCGTTGTTGTAGAAGTCGTTGACGAGCTCGGAGAATTGCGCGAACATGAGCTTCCCGATGGCGGCGAGGGCGAGGCGAGTGTTGTCCATGGACACTCCGATTGGCGTGCCCTGGAAGTTACCTCCGTGCAAGGCCTTGTTGCGCGAGACGTCGATGAGCGGGTTGTCGTTGACGGAGTTGATCTCGCGCTCGATCATCTTCGTGGCGAACCGGATGACCTCAATCTGCGGGCCGAGCCACTGCGGGGAGGTCCGGAGGGCGTAGCGGTCCTGCTTCGGCTTCTGGAGCGGGTCGGTCTCGTGCACCTTCTGCGCGTGCTTGATGAAGGCGCTGCCGTCCAGGATGTGCTCCATGATGGCCGCGGCCTCGATTTGGCCCGGGTGGTGCTTCAGCTTGTGCGTCAAGTGGTCCGTGAACTCGGGCTTCCCCAGCATCGCCTCCGCGAAGATCGCGGAGATGATCTCGGCCAGGACGGCCAGGACGTTGGCCTCGAACAGGACGACCGAGGCCAGGCCCGACCCCACCGCGGTGCCGTTCACCAACGCGAGGCCCTCCTTGGGCTGGAGCTCGAAGAATTCGGCCTCGATTTGGGCCTCCTTGAAGGCCTCGGCCGCGGTGAGGATTTCCCCGCTGGGGCCGACGGCCTTGGCGTTGGGGCGGCCGGTGAGGAGCCCCGCGATGTAGGAGAGCGGGACGAGGTCGCCCGACGCGGTGATGGTGCCGCGGAGGGGGAGGCAGGGGGTCACGTTGTGGTTGAGGAGCTTGGTTATGGCCTCGAGGATCTCGAACCGGATGCCGGAGTAGCCCTGGAGGAGGGTGTTGATCCGCACCAGCATCGCCGCCCTCGTCGCCGAGTGCGGCAATGTGTGGCAAGATTCCGTCCCGTTGCCGAAGATTCCGGCATTCAAGAATCTGTAACAAAAGAAAGATAAAAGGAAAGAAAATTAGTAATTAGTTAACACAATGCCTACTAAGAGAAGTGAAAATTTTAGGTAAAAAACATGAATGTTAGTAGTGAATAAAATGGTGAGTGCTAATTTGTCAATATCAAATTTATGATATCAACTTACATGTCATATTATAATTAGTGAGTTAGAAAGATATTTATACTTGTCACATAAATTAGTAATAAAAAATTTGTAAAAAAAATTAGTATGTCCAATTAGAGGAATTTTTTAAGATTGCTAATGAAAGTGGAAGAAAGAAACTGTAAATAGTTGAGAAGGTGAGGACCACGGAGTAGTTAGTTCCACCTACGTAGCTTTAATATTAAGATTGGATTGAGAAAAAAAAAAAAGGAAAAAAGTAAAAAGACGATAATGGATAATAATGACAACAATAAATGTTCCAAGGACCTAGGGGTACGATGGACCTTCTAATTTTGAATATTATATGAATTCAGATTATATTAATTTCATTAAAATTAATCTTAAAAGTCTTAAAACATTTGCACATCATAAGTCATCAGTCTTCTAGTCTAGATATGAAAATAGATTATTTGTTGTTTTTTAATGTTATTCATTGGTCTAACAATGCAAAAACCAGCTGGTGATGTATGATGTGCACGAGATTTCTTGAATGGAATTATTTTCTTTTTTTTTTTTAATTTTTCAAGCAAAAGCGATATATGCTGGCTTTCGAAAGAAAATAGGAATTATCTTGTGGGATTTTTATTAAGTCGTTTTCTCAAGCATATATCTTAGTGCAAGTAATGTTGTCCCAAAAAAAATAAAAAATTGATTGATTGAAAGAAGAGAGAAATAATACGAATATGATAGTGCATATATGTCTCAATCTTTAAATACAAGATCCACTAAAATGTCAAAAGTCTCTTTCCTTTTCTTTTTTTCCAAAACTTTTAAAGCTGTCGAACTATATATATATATATATATATATATATATATATATTTGTAGTGGTGTAGCCCATTATTTTTAAATTTCCACCACTACTTTTCAAATTGATGTAATACGTGTTACCCATTAGTGTTTTTTTTTTTCTCCCTTAAAAAATCATTAAGAATATAACAACAACAAACAAACAATTAAGTTCAATAAAACATGTCTCTTTCATTGAAACCTCCACGAAATAATCGATACTATTATTCTACATATACTACGTAGAAAAACATGACTGAGTTTTGTTATGAAAATCATGACACCACTAATTACCAATAAAAAATTCTGGTTCGCAAAAAGAACATGAACCACAAATCTTTGTAATAATGCGTATATATGTAATATATATATATATATATATATTAAAAATATTTAGTCAGTAGTACTAACTTAATATCCTGAAAAAGTCGCACGAATGAGTTAAGTCAAACTTAAGTTTGTACTCAACTAACTTGAAGTAACTGTGACAGCCAGGAAATAGTCTAAAAGATTTCGTATGCTTATATAAATTAATATATATTATGCATGGTAAAAAAAGAAAAAAAAAAAACTCCATTATTCATAAGTGCGACAATATCTTCACCCACGATTCAAAATTGTGATTATTGTCAAACTCACAATATATAAGTCATGGCACACACCAATATGATCCTACGAAATGAAATTTTTTTTTTTTATCCTCATTGTTTTCTTCCTGAAAAATTCAAAACTATTTTCCTTTTGTTTTCTTAATGATTACAATACAAGCCATACTATGAATTAAATTTTGTTCCCCTCTACCACTAGATAGTTTTGACGTGAGGACCACCAATAAATTTCTTATGCAATTTCAACCAAAAAGATCTTCCCATTATTTATTTATTTATTACTATTATTATTATTTTGAAAATGTAATTCCATTATACTAAAATTTTGTATCGATCAAACATATTTGACCATTAAAAAAACTACTGGATTCTGTATACATTTCTTGACTTTTCAACCAAATATCCAGAGAGAAACATTTAAAAAAGTGAAGATTTTGATTTGCCTTATCAGTTATATCACTAAGAATTCACCTACCCCATTATTCATGGAAACTGTCCAACTCTTATTAAAAGTTAAAACTACCATTTATTTCCTCGAATATTCAATGCATGGTTAGATTATAACTCTGTCCTAAGTAACGCTAAACGTACTTAACCGCAAATTAATTAGTCACACACCAAAAAGGCACGTATTACTACGTACTAATTAACCCACAAACCAAAAGATTATCATTAATTCATGACCAACTAATTAATTATTACCTAATAAGCTCCTTCTGAAGAGCACCTCCTTGTTTGGTTCTCCTGTGGGAGGTCGCACCGAACCCGGTGGTCACGCCATAGCTGTCCGTGCCTTTGCTCATGCTGTCCATCACCCAGTCGCTGCTGGCCTTCACGCCGGCCCTCGCCGCCTCCGCCAGCTCCACCGCCGGGCCCGCGCCCGCGCCTCGGCCGGCCGCGATGGCCGCAACCTGCGCGATGGTCAGCGTCTCGCCGCCGAGGCGCACCGTGCCCTTGCGGTACTCGCTCACCATGCGCTTCACCTCGTCCGCGTGGCTGCCCGTCATCCCCTCCGCCGCCGCCTTCCAGTTCAGCGGGTCGCCACCGTCGTGGGCGTTGGATGCCGCAATGCAAAAGTCCAGCGTGGCCGATGGGCCGTTTGATGATCCGTTGGTGTAGCTCTCCATGTGCTATATACTTTGAAAGCAATGAGGATTGTTGAAAAAATGGATTTTTGGTTGGTTTTGTTGTGTTTTTTTTGTGTGCGTGTGTTTGTGTTTTTGTGTTTTTTTTTTTTTTTTTTGGTATAGGAGAGATTTTAGAGTTGTGATCAAAATCTTTCCTGAGTTTGTTCACCCATAATTGGGTTGTTTATATAGAGTTGTGGTTGTGCTGTGGTGTGTTGTGCACATATTTGAGTGTTGGGTGGGTAGGCCGATGTGTTAGTTGAAGGGAAAGAGTGGCCGTTGGATGGGCAGTGTTTTAGGCGGATGGGATTATGACACGTGGCTTCGGATTTGCCGTGTTGTGTGTGTTTTTTTTGTTTTTTTGGTGTAAAGTTTGATATTCAAACGCGTGGTGCTACTACTTGTCAAAAATGATAGGGTGGAGAGAGAGAGAGAGAGGGGTTGGTGGGAGAGGAACTTAAGGGCACGAAAGCATAGCGTCAGCAATATATATATATATATATATGTATATGTATGTATATATGTATATAATGTATGCCACCAAACTTGAAAACATAGAAATAAATTAGGGTAAATGAGAAAAGATGTAACGTATTGTCAATGGAGTAAGACATGATGAGAAGAAAAGGGCAAAAAAAAAAAAGTGCCGGCTAGTTATTGATTTTTGATGGGTGTATCTATGCATGCGTGACAATAAATAAGCAGAGGCTTGGTTATTATGCGACATTTTTGTTCTATTTGAAGAGTGATATATTTATCAAAAATGATTATGAATTATAATCTTGAGGAAAAGCTAGGATTGTTTGAGGTTTAATTATGTTAACGATTTGATATTTGAGTGAGGAATGCCATCTACCCATAAGCCATGATGACTAGAAAATGACAAAGAAAATGACCATTACGATTTGAGGCCCCCTTTTTTTTTTTTTTTCTTTAAAGTAGCCTAAGTATGTAATACCAGTTTGATTGTCGTTTTTAATCTATTGATTTACTTGTCGTTTTACGTGTTTTCTTTTTTGTTCTATTTTCTTAGATTTGGCTTGATCTATCTATTTTCACTGCCGCCTCATAAACTCTATTGATAGTTAGATGAAGTGTTCAATATCTTCGTTACAAGAAGGTAAGACATTTGTCTATAATAATAATAACAGACGATGATTTTGAGAGGGACATTATGGATATTTTAGTTGGAAAGATCAAAACAAACAAAAGAACAAGAATATGTCTTAGCTAGAGTATGGTATCTAATAGTTATCTATAAATCCGAAGAAAATAGTTAATACATTGGAATTTAGTATGATAACCATTTGAGAGAGAAAAAAGTCCCTTTTTTTTCTAATGGCAAGACTATTAAGTTAGATAAATTAGGTCGACCAATTGGTTGGCATTGTTAGAATGTCATCTATATAAATGACCAAACCCACCACCTTAGATAGCTTGTATCTATGCGAAACCAGAACTATATATATAGTAATATGTTTATTTATTATTAATTATTTTCCTTTCTTCTAAACCCCTAAAAAATAGTCCAATTAATTAAAAAAATATGTGGCATTTAATAAATGGATAAAATAAATATATGTGCATTCGTAATTGTATTTTACATACTATAAATGGATGTTATATTATTTTGAGTAGTATTTAAAAAAAAAAGGTGAAGTAGGCAAATACTCAGAATTTATATAACAATAAAAATAAATACCCAAACTTTTGAAGTAATTGAGTTTCTAGTCAATTTATGAATTACTTGCACATGCTTTTGGTAACTAAGTGAATTACCATCACTTATCACTGTGTAAGTAATTGAATCATTTGGGTAGTTGGCTATATTTTTCAAAAGATTGGATAATAACATACATTAAGTTTTAAAAATTGGGTATTCACTATAATTTCTCATAAAAAAAACTATACAACTTTATTTTAGTTAGCAACTTGGACATAACTCTTAAAAAAAAATATTCCATTATCCATTAATAATAGAACACCGAGTCTGCCGTGAGCAGCACTGAGGAGAAAGATTGGTTCAACCCAAACAATAAACATATATATATACATAAATATGCAATCTTTTCTTTAGAGGATATAAGTGCGTGGACTGGTTAATTAAATATAAGCTAAGCAGTTCGCTGAATGCATTTAATAGTTGATTTAATAATCATATCTTTTTATTTAAGATGTCCTGTATCAAAATTTAATGTCCAACGGATCACTCTCCTAGCTGGTAAAGTGGTACACAAAAACGTTAGCCAAAAATAAAGGAGATCTCATAAAAGAAAAACTTCATCAATTTTATGATACCGGTCTATTTATGTAAAAAAAATTTCGTTTCAGATACAACGAAATAAAAACAAAAACAAAACAAAACAAAACATGCCTAGAAAATATAATGTAGTGTCAAATTAATTTGTCAATGCTAAAATTTGATACTTGAGTGAAAAAAATTATTTTCCAATTTAATGCTATTTTCACTATTAAATTTGACAAATGTTAAACTTAGTGCATATTGTAACACGAAGTATAGCATAATGTCAAATTTTAGCATTTGAAAATGCGTATTGATTGAACAAAATTACCACATTTAAACGTAAAAATAATTATGATTATAATTTTATATTATAAAAATTATCTATTATTAAAAATTTATTATTACTACATGTAGTATTTTGTATTAGAGAAATTATAGTGAATAAATACTCAATCTGTTAAAAAATATAACAAAATATCAAAGTGATTCAATTACTTACATAGTGGTAGCTGGTGGTAATTGACTTAGTTACCAAAACCATGTGAAAGTAATTAATGAATTGGCTAGTTATTCAATTACTTAAAAAACTTGGGTATATTATAGTGAATATCCAATTTTTAACACCTAATTAAATTAATACTCAATCTTTTGGAAAATAAAATAAAATACTCAAGTGATTCAATTACTTACACAGTAGTAGTTGGTGGTAATTAACTTAATTACCAAAAACATGTACAAGTAATTAACGAATTGACTAGTTACTCAATTATTTCAAAGGTTTGAGTATTTATTTTTATTGTCGTGTAAATTTGGTTATTTATCTACTTCATTCTTATTTTTATTATTGTGTAAATTTGAGTATTTTTCTATTTCACCATTTTTATTATTAGCTAACATTAATTGTCTTTAAGGAGTTGTGTAACTAATAATAGAGAGATTATAAGAAATATTCATTCTATCTAAGTGATTTAAAAGTATAGCCAGTGCTTTCAATTATTAAGAAAATATTCATGAAGTAGTTATAAAAGATGGAAAGTCTTTGATCTATTTTAATAATAATAAAACTATAAAAATAATATTTAAAATAACACTAATGTATTAGAGTACTCATATCAAATAAAAAATTTTAAGAAAATAGTCACTTTTTAGAAAATGATTTTAAAAAATAGTCACAGTTTCAAAAAATTTAAAAATTAATCTTTTCATAAATTTCTTACACGTGTCAAAAATTTCTTACAATAATTTTTATGTATAATTTTGTTATTGTCGAAAATTTCTAACATGAGTTATGGTTAATTTTTAATTTTTTTGAGACTGTAATTATTTTTTAAAAACACACAATCCAAAATAATTATTTACTTAACTCACCCCATAAAATATAATATTTCAAATATAATATTTTGATGTCAAAATTTAACAATAACACGAGTATTTACGTCGGAGATGATCTGCCGATACAGGGCTAGCAACTTTGCGTAGCTATACAACTTTTGGGTGGTTTCAGCAGAGTATTATCTTCTTAAACGATGTGAAACAGCAGAGTTGACTAATTAGAAGACTAGGCTTTAAATGAAGGTATTAATGTATAAGCGATTTCGTACCAAAAACAAAATATATGAATGTTTTTAAAGAATGTGAATGTGATGGGACATGCCTAACCTCCATAATGAAAAACGCACTAATTAATTAGATTGTTATATTTATCTTCTTTTTTTAATATATAAAATAATAAATTTAAATATTTAATGATATATGGTATCGTTTTCTATTATAGGGCATTTCATTGAAAATTTTCTAAAAATAATTTTTCTACTTTTTTTGTTATTGTGGTATAGGATTGCTTGGCTGGCTCATTGTATGGACGCAGTAAGAACTGAATAGATCATAGCATTCTCTCTTTGTGAAAAATATTAATTATATATCTTTTCTTCATGTTTTTTTAATTGCCAAAATGATTGGATGATATATTTTGCTTGACAGAGGGGAATATCTCGTCTCTGGGTGTGAACAATTTATATATGGGAACATTAATCTAATATGTTCATGATTTTTGTACAATTTTATTTTTATTTTTAATTTCAATTTGAATTATTTCCCATGGACCAGCCAAATCATGAGATAGAAAACCTAGCTACCAACCCCATATAGTGTTGTTAATTGGTGTAGTTGGTGGGATGTTTTCATGTGGTCTTTTTGTAGTTGCATATATATAGCCTTGTGGCTTCTGACCTTATGTTCCACCTCTTTTCATATATCTATATTATGTCTGCGCTAACATAAATATATATATAATTAATTATATGTCCCTTTCCCTCAATGAAATCCCAAATCAAATTATATATATATATATATAATTAACTATATAAAAAAACACACTTCTTTATTGTACTTTGATAACAAGAACTCAATAGAACATTGATAAAGGTACAATGCCATCCACAGATGTAATTTAAAATTCAATAATATATATAGGCCACCTATTTTGTTCTGTTTTGTTTTTTCCCCCCCTTTTTGATAAAATGAAAAATGCAATTACACTTTATTTTTAGGCCATTTTTTAGAGGGAGGACAGAAGATGAGAGGGATGGAAGATACGTGGTCTTGGTGGAGAAAAATTAAGAGGGATGAGCACATTTCTCTTATTTGGTATATTGAGATTCCATTGAAAGGAACGCAAAATATAGTTGTAAAGTTACGTTATATAGATGATTGAGTATATTTGTATCATATTTAGATATATTAGTCCATTGGTCTGACAATCTTTACAATATAAAAGGATTGAAAGTTTGTAAAAGAATATAGATATTGAATCTACTCAATTGACTCATAAATCCATCTACCCCTATTTTTCCAATTCCTTCTACCAAACATATTTGATCCTCCCATTTTTTCATCCTACCAAATATGTACTTAAGCTCCGATCATTGGTTGGAAGCAACAGTAAGAACAATGGAGATGATAAAGGGATTGGGCTTAAACAATATATAGATGAAATCTGTTTGCCTATTTATTGTATTATGTTAGAGTATAAAATAAAAAATTTGCCCATCTTTTATATTTAAACTTTTAGATTGAATTGGTAAATTATCATGGTATCTAAATAAAAAGTCCTGAGTTTAAATTCATGTACCTGCATTTCTTAATTATACCATGTGTTGGACACTTTATATGTTTACGGATTGGTAAACTAACATATTATCTATAAATTTTATTGGTTGTTTAATATAGTTTGTTGTACTATTAGAGAATAGACGAATTGGCTAAATCATTATAAATAGATACTCTCCCTACTCCCTCCTTCCTACCAAATAATGATTTGGACTCCTATGTCAACATTGTGTTTGGTAGGAGGGAGAGGTATGAGTGGATTTAAGGATAAGTGGAAGGAGGGAAAGACATGAGTTGATTTTGAGATGGATTTAGTAATTTTAGATTGTTTGGTAGGATAGATTTAAGGAGTGAGTGAATTTGTGAGAGAATTCAAAATCTTCAGGCGAACCCCGACCCATGCGATGACAAAATCAACACCTCCGAACCCATCCCTGGCGATTCTCAACCCACACGACGCTGAACCCAACCTCATCGATCCCCGACCCATATGGTGCTGAACCGAACCCCGCTGATCCCTAATTATCTGACGAACCTTGACAAACACGATGCCGAAGCCAATCCTGTTGATCACCAATCCGACAAACCCCGAACCCCACGTGACACTAAATCAACCGCACTAATCCTCAACCCTAGTAACCAGCGACGGACTTATATAGGGGCCGGGGAGGGGAGGGGGGATGGAGGTGGAGGGGGGGGGGGGGGGGGGGGGGGGGGGGGGGGGGGGGGGGGCACGTGCCCCCCCTGAAAATTGAGAATTTTTTTTTTTTTGGTATTATGGGTTTAATAATATATAGAGAAAATTTTAAAATAAGTCATTTTTTTATAACATTTAATAATTTATATATTAAGTAGTGTACTTTTTTTTTATTTATACTCCATGTTTGTAGTGTAAATTTTATTGTATAAATTAAAAGTTCAACACACATGAGGTATATATTATAATTGTGCTAAAAATAGGGCATTCCTCAAAATTTTCCTTTTATATATCCCATGGATGATTGGTGACGAACTCAAATTTGTTGTCTCTACTGTGTTGTTCTCTGTGTTGTGCCTCCAATTATAAATTGCCATGTCAATAAATATTTACAACACACATGTTAGAAGTCAAAAAGTTAACATCTGCTACTAGTTCTTTATCTGAATCCGTTATCTAGTTTAAGGATGAACTCCAATACTCAAATAATTAGCCTTTGAAAATCTCAGTTACTTATAACTTTTCGCTTAATTTCTTTATTTTTTCTTTATGTTTTTTACTAAAATTTAACTTATTTACTTGTTCGTTGCTACAAAATCTCAACAATATAAAGCGCATAAGTCAAATATAAAGCGCATTGCGCATATATATATATATATATATATATATATATATATATATATATATATATATATCTTAAAACTCACGACTAATAAGTAAAACAAATAAAAAGAACTAATGACCAGTATGAGTTTGTAAATCTAGAAAGTACGCCGACAAGATAAGTAAGCGGCAATTTGGTTTCCTTTTTTTTTTTTTTTTGAGAGTTTAAAAATTGACCAAATTTCTCTTTTTCTTGAAAATATTGAGTTTTTAATTCGTGCCCCCCCCTCCCCCCCCCCCTCCCCCCCCCCCCCTGAATTTAATTTCTAGATCAGTCACAGCTAGTAACCCGGGAGCTTTAAACCTTGCCGACCCTCCTCGATTTCCTATCCTTGAAGAAACGAGAGAGAGTGTGAACAGAGATAAGGGCGTTTGAAAATATATGTTAATTTGTTATGTTAAGTAATTTTATAAAATATTATAGGGTTGGTTTATTAAATAATGAGAAGGGTAATGTGGCCATTTATTAAAAAAAAAATCAATGCAAAATTGGTTGTAGGGATATTTTTGGATTCGATTTTGAAAATAAAGAGATTATTTAAGAATTTTGATAATAAAATGAATAAATTTAAATTTTAGCTTAAACTTAGAGATTTTTTTAAAGATTTATCTATATATATATATTTGCAGTGATAATAATACAATTATTTTTTGGGTGATTAGTTAAATAAGCCATTTCAGAAAAAGACTTTATAAATTTAGTCGATATTTCAAAGAATTAAGAGAATAGTCATAGTTCAAATATAAAATGCATGAATAAATTTCATTCGCCATAACTATTGTATAGATATTTTCTTAGTAAATAAAAATATTGACCATATTTTTAAATCATCTAAACAAGATGACTATTTTTTTATTTATAATTTTTCTGTTTTTTAGCTCGTTAATTTGTCGGGAAGATATAGGAAATAGAAAACAAAAAACCAAACATTTGAATAACCCATGATAATTGAATCATTTTCCAAAAATATTTTCGGGTAATTCTATAGTACTCTTTACCCATCGGTGCTCCACCTATAACTATAGGAGAGATGTAAAGAATCATTATTACATACTTTGATATTATTATTATACACTTTTTTAATAGGGAGAATTTCAAAATAAAATTATTTTTTATGCCACTTAATAATCTATACCTCATGTGGTGTGCTCTTTTCATTTCCACTCTATATTTGTAGTGTAAATTTTGGAGTATAAATTAAAAGTGCAACACATATGGGGTATAGATTATCATTGTATCAAAAATGAGGTATTCCTCAAAATCCCCTTTTTAATATTATATTGGCACACTACTAAGTGAGCATTGTAGAAAGGCCCACTATTTCTACAAAAAAGTTAACGTTGAAGTCAGTGCACTTGTTTTGATTGAATAAAACAACGCATGTTACGAGTTTCGATGCGACAATGGTCCACTAACAATTTCATACATATATATATACTAGTTAGAGCCACGCGCTCCGCGCGCGTCAAAAACAAAAGAAAAAAAAAAGAAAACGAAAAAAAAAAAAACCGAAATTAAAAAAAAAAAAAAAAGTGGCTGGCGTGTGTACAGCACGCGCCAAAAGGGAGAGTGAGGCATGAGGGAGCAGCCCCTGACACGCGGGCCCGTGTCAGGGAAATTTTTTTTTTCTTCGAAGTCCCCGCACTTAACATTTTCATCCTTATTATTTATATTTTAGTCCCTAAAGTTTTAGAAAATTACGAAATAGATCAATTTTTTAAAAAAAATTCATTCTAACCCCTAAAAAAACGCGTTTTTTTAACGAAAAGCGCAAAAAAAAAAAAACGCCACGAAATCGCTTGAAAAAAAACGGCTGAAATCCACGTCGAAACCCATTCGCTTTTTTAATATAGGTTAGTAGGATATATATGTGTGTGTATTTTTATATATATAGCTGCACAAATAGGTCCATGTCCCATTTCCAAATTAACCCTTTGAGAAAGTGGGTAAACATGACCCGTTTTCTTTACTCAAAAAAAAAACATGACCCGTTTTCTCTAACATACGAGAACATATTTATTGTATTTATTTTAAACGGGTAGAAGAACTAATTCTCGTGAACTCGCCCGTTTTCTTTTCAACTAATTTTTCTTATTATTATTTATTTTGATTTATTTTGGCTATTAGATCTCTATCTAACAACCAAAAAAAAAATTTATAAATCAGGCATGAAGTTAGGGGTGCCTGTGTCCCTTTAAAAAAAGAGTCTAAGAGACTTGATTCCTGTGAAAAATGAGAACAGGTGGACCCAAACTCGTTTTTCATGAAAGCAGGTCCTGAGCCCGTTTAATAAAGAAAACGGGCTCACGGGAAACCGTTCCTATTTTTCAAAGGAAACGAGTCTCGGACCCATTTAATACGGGGGGATCCGTGGACCTGGACCCGTTTTTCATGTTCCCACCCTCTCTTATTTGTTATTTAAAACATATTATATATATAATATATATATATATATATATAGGCATCATAGCATTATACTTAACTAATCATTTTTTAGAAGCATAATATTTACGAATAGTACCTTTGTAAATAATTTTATATATATATTAAGGCATTTATATATGAGAAATCATAGTAAATAGTAAGTGTTAATACCTAATTTAAATAAATACCTGAGCCAAAACTAAATTGTACGAGTATGTAAAAATAATTGATAAATTGACTATTTTTAAATTTTTAGAAAATGATAAGTATTAATTTTAAGACTTTTTATTCAGTACACCAATTATATTTATAAGCCAAAGTAATGAATTAAAAGAAAAAGTAACACCTTTATTTCTATTATTTTGCTTTATGACGGATCATTACACCGTAGTACTAAATAAAGACCCTTATTTTAATTTTAATATAAACTTTGTGTTCTTTTTCACTTTTATCTTTTTATAATTAGTGTTTTTTTTTTTCAAGGAACGTGTATAATTAGTATTATTATGATGTCATTATCTTTATTAGTTTTATAGTTTTAATAAGAACTCAAACTAGGAATGTGTTTGGGATTTTGGATAACACATGTAATCTAATATATACCCTCATTTGTTTCCTTCTATATGTACGTCCAAAAGTAACTTATAAAGTATTACAACAAAGACCAATTATTAAAGAATTTAGGATTCCCACTATATGATTGAAATCGCAATTAAAATATGCTCTATTTATTGATGTTTCTCATCTCTTTCCATTTTTCTTATGTTGTCGTCAAGTTCTACATTGTCAATTAGTAGTTGTTCTCAAGTACTAGTGGAAAATATTGACTAAGCAATTTTATTAAATTAGAAAAATAAAATAAAACAAAATAATTTGACTATGGAAATGATGACGTTTGGAAGGGATACCTTGATATGCAACTATTCCCTGAAATAGTATTCCCGCCAAAAAAATATTAAAAAAGAAAAAAAAAGAAAAAAAAAAGGACAAGAGACTATAACATATATCCATAAGAAATTAGGAAAAAAAAATTAGGTGGTGTTATTAAAGTTTAATACACAAATCATGCTCTCCACCAACCCCCATTTAGCTTCAAGTTCGTGGCATATAAAGTCTCTATTAGAAGCTTTTGCTAATTAGTGTGGGTCCCATATTCGAATTATTGGCTTTATCCATCCATGGAAAACCGATTCGTGAATATTAAAACTCTCTCTTATATTTTAGCTTAATGATATATTCAACTTTGTATTTTTTGTGATTTTATAACAAATATATCACTTCAAGTCTTCAACTAAAAATATATTGGATTTATTCATCAACAAAATTTGTATGTACGGGACACTTTTGCGTCCGGATTTCCACAAATTAAAAGAATAATCATACCATTTTTTTTAAAAAATATTCTGAACCAGTTCTTTTTGTTTTGTTTTGTTATTTTTTATTATGTGTATATTACTATTTTTAAACATTTTTCAATATAATCTTTTGTAATATATGAGTTGTTAGATTTTAATTATGAGTGTTGAACAATTAATTAGTTTAAAAGAAATTATATTCAACTAATATTTAATCACTTGCTACCATGTAAACTGATATATTAATAAGAATAGTAGCTAATATGATCATAAAATAACAAATAATTAGTTGCGACAGTTACAATACGAGTGCGCAATATTATTGTCACTCTTTATAATGATCACGATTGATAATTAAATGGACAAATAGTTGCAAAATTCTTTCTCGCTTATAACCTATATAGAATCTCACTAAATAATAAATATAGGTAGGATGTGACGTACATCATACGATGATAGAATTAGAATTCTTAATTTGTATAGTAGAATTATTAGGTTTGGGTTATCGTTTGATTCATTGGTCATTGTTTTCAGTGATAAAACGTGATTTTTGCCTTTTATATAAATAAACCCTGTAAAAAGAAGGAATCACGACGAAAAAGATCATGTGGATATAACTTTGGAATTTTGCCAAAAAAAAAAAAAAAAAGACACCAATCAATCGATTCGGGGAATAGAACTATTAGTGTCACCAACCACATATTAAACATATACAGTTTATCCATAGAAAAAAAATCCAATATATATTTTTACGGATGTATTGATGATATTTCGAAGAGCAAAACACACAGCATAATTATTTATTTAAAAAAAGGACCAATTCGTCAAGAATTAACTATTTTTTTTTCTATTTCCATTATTTAGCTAATCTATCTAGAATGAAAAAAAAAAAATCTTTCTTTGCAGTATAGAGAAATCAATTGCGTAAACAAAGAAACAACTATCAAGTATGAAGAAAAAAAAATCAAGAAAAACGTTATTTAATTATTACAACACTGATGAAAGATTATAATACTATATACATTAACAATATGATATCAGGATTTTTCCGGTGAGCTTTTTAATAATATTTAAAGTTTTAAGAAATTTAAAGAAAATGTCAATTACTATTTAGTAAAATAATTACTAAAATATATTGAGATTCATAGTTAAACGGCCTAATTTTAAATTTGTTTATGAAAATGTTCAGAATTATTTTTAGGTGAATAATATGTTTTCTATTAGTAGATATTTTATCAAAATTAACAAGTAATATATATACCAACAAAAATATGTGGTACATTTTTAGTAGGAATTTTCTTAAAAATGGTCTAAGAAATAAATTAACTATCAAAATTTTTCAAATAAATTTTAACAGAAATAAAAATTATTATCACTAAGATAATAAATAAATTATTATTTATTATATTCTCAAAGATTTATAATTCAGTAAATCAATTGTATTTGTAAGTCAAACTAATAAATTGAAAACACATACAATAAAAAAGAAAAAAAAAAGATAAATCATTGTAATGTATGATAAATTCGCTACAAGTATTTTGATTTTATTATTTTTACTATACGATGGACCAGCTACAGAACCAAGACTTTTCTATATAGTACTAGTTTTTATCCACGCACTATACGCATGTGAACTCCATATAAATTTTTTTGTGTTCTACTTATTCATTTATAATATAATAATTTTTGTTAACATAAATTTAAAAATGTATATTTATGTTAAAATTCTATTAAAAAAATGTATTAATATCATTTCAACTAATTTAGAGGTAATATATAGTTTAATAAAAATTTTGAGACGTTTTTAAAATCATGTTAATAAATAAAAAAACTAAAACAAAAAAGCAAACATTTATATTTTTAAAAAAAGCATATCATATCATAATGAGTGTCAAAAGATTAAGAAAAAAATTAAATCTAACCATATAAATAAATAAATTATTCAAGGCCATTACAGTTAAGAAACAACAGTTAGAAAAATTTTGAGCAAAAAATTTAAAAAGATAAAAAAATAATTAAAAAAGAACTCAATAATTTGTAATGAAACCTCAAAATTTTCGAAAGAAAACCCCCCCAAAAAGCATATTTTTGTGAAAAAAACCGAGAAAATACACATATTAATGATCAAATAATTTATTAAGTATTTAATTTTGAGTTTTAAAAAACAAGCATATTGGTATAAGAATATTGGTATAAGCATATTGGTATAAGCACATTGGTGTAAGGTCAATTTTAGCGTTTAATATAAGCATATTGGTATATCAATATTTTTTTTTTGCATACAAAAGTACAAAAAAAAAAATTTAAAACAAAGAAAATAAAAAAAAATAGTTGTTGTAAATAAAAATATATGACAAATGGGTGTCAAAATGTTGAGAAAAAGATTTTGAATCCAGCCGTATAAGCGTGAATTTTTTTTTTTCGAGATTGGTACTGTAAAATAGCGATGGTTGCAATGATAAAAACTAAGAGTTAAAGAAAAAGAAAAAAAATTACAGAAAACCCCTTTATATTTGTTAAAACCCCTAAAATCAAACTCTTTTACCGATTTGGCGCCCGTAAGAGTCACGTGGCTCATTGTGATTGAGTTTTGAGAAGCCTTAGAAACTTAGTATAGGTAGTATAGATATGGCGTATAACTATAAATATATTAAAGATTAAATTTGTTTATAATTTAATTTTGAGATTTAAAATATAAAAATAATAAAATTAACCTGTAAAAATGAGACGAAAAACATATCAAATCATTATATATATATATATATTTAAATAACTATTAACAACGAAAAAAATCTAAAAGATTTAGAAAAATTTTCTAAAGATGGTAAGACATAAGTTTTTTTTTTTTTTCTAATTTTCACAAATTGAGCTGTTAATTTATCATTTAATAAAAGTAAACGGACACTTTAAAAAAAATTCAAACACAAACGGCAAAAATAAAATTAAATAACGCGTTGTATTATAGATTTACTAAACTAAAATTCAAATTATTTTAAAATGATCTTTAATTTAGCATCAATTATATCTTTTAAATAAAATAATTTAAATATCTTGATATTATTATTTTTTAATAAAATATAAAATTAAGACACTATTAAAAGAATTATAAAAATTATTTAGTGTGGAAAGTTTTTTTACGCAAATTTAGAAATACAAATATAAATGCTATAAAAAATGAGAAGTGTAAAAAAAAATGAAAAGGAAAAAAAAAAGAATAAAAAAAAAGAGTGGGGCGGTGCGTGCACGCACACACAGAGGAAGAGAGTGGGGGGACAGCCCCTGCCATATGGGCCCCACGCCTGCGGGGGCTGTCCATCAATTGGGGCCAAACTTTTTTTTTATTTAGTCCCTATTTCATTATGTTTTGGTCCTCTATTTTAACTAAATTACATTATAACCCAATTTTTGAAATTTTTTTTCGCTTATGACACTTAAAAACGCGTTTTTTTAGTGTTTCGCTTGAAAAACGTTATAGAAACGCGTTTCGAAACGCGATGCACGTTTTGAATGAAACGTGTGGACGGAAATGGGAGCTAAATGGCTCTTTTAAGTATTGTTATAGATTATAGATAGATTATAGATTATGGATAGATATAGATAAAACGTTTATTTATTTTTTAATTATATTTCAATGAAATACAATTTCTTTAATAATTAAGATGGTACGACCTTAAAAAGATGGATGGGAAGTAGGCCATGAATGTTATCCATTGTTGACACAATAGTCATGCTAACTTTATAATTTTATCATATTATCTATTTTTTTTTCCCGTGTGGTGATACTTGTGCGTCTCATTATAAATATGGGCAAACGCAAAAGCACACCTTTTCAGTTTTCACCAACCATTTTGCTATCATGAACCATACATTTGCATACGTAAGAGCATCTCTAATGCAAAGTTAAAATAATATGCCAATGCTAAAATTTGACATTTGAAAAAAAAATATGTCCTCCAACCTAATCCTATTTCTAGTGTTAAATTTGGCAAATATCAAACTTGGTATTAAATTTGGCACCAAGTTTGACATAATGCCAAATTTTGGCATCTGTTTTTAATAATTAAATATTCAAAAAGTACAGAATTGCAAACAAAATAATATTTGCTGATTATCTCTCTTTCATACCACTTTTCTTTTCGTCTTCTACGCATATTCATTGTCCTGTGGAGGTAAAAAAAAAAAAAAAATTGGAAGAAACACAAGCCTATGGTAAGTCATTCACTAATAAACAAGATATATCAGTATGCAATGCTTGTTTAGAATCTTACTTCATGATTGATTCAATATACACTGTTGTTCTATATATATATATATATATATATATATGTGTGTGTGTGTGTGGGTTTGTATCATGTGGTTTTAATTCTTCATTTGTTCTCTGTCATGACTTTTTCATTTGGTTGCTTTATGTTATTTACAATTCTTTTACTTTGTTCCGTGAATGCTATAGGCAAATCTAAAGCATTTATTACTATTAATTGATTTTTTTTATTTCTGTACTTAAAAAATAATAAAATAATATTTAGCATTAAGAATGCCAATTGAGTGCATTGGAGTAAAAATTAAATGTCAATACTATATTTGACATTTTTTTTCACTTTTTGGTGCTAAATTTAGCATTGGCATTGACATTAGCATTGGGGATGGTCTAATATGTTTATGTGAAGTTTTGATAAACAATACTATTGTCGTGACTTCAAAATTCGATTGAAGAGAGTGCGAATTGACGATGGATTTGGACAATAAACATAGTTTAGTACGCATAATGAGAAGAGAGGCACTTGTGGAAAGGTGTATTTATTACGCAAGCTTAGAGATGCATGTGAAAATGCCTTGATGGCTAAGCTATCCGAACCCTCAAAGTGCTTTTGATTTCGTGTTGATTATAGTAAGTAGTTCTCTTAGTAACTAGGAGAAGTTTGTCCCATAGAATTAGCCTTCAAAGTTTTTTTAATTTTATTATTACACCAAAATATTTCTAATAAAAAAGATCATTAGGAAGCACACTCCGAATAGCGGCAGAATAGAAGCAGATATGGTGTATCGAAGTGGTCACACTACAAAAATTGGACTTTAGTCACTAACTTCTACTCCAACAAAAAAAAAAAAAAGAAAAAGAAATTGTGACTAAGTGGTAAATTTTAGTCACAGCTCATTATAACTTGTGGCTAATATATGTTTTAGTAAGAAATTTTTATATCCACGGTGATTATAAATTTTCTCACCCTTTCTCTCTATTTATTCTATGTATATCTCTGCTGTCTCTCCTATCTCTATGTAACTACTCAACCTACGTACCCTTATAGATGAGTACATGAAAACTATCAATCCTCTGATACAGCTAGGTTAAAATTTCTCTGTATATCCGCTTGTCTTTCATGGGGTGAGCGATTAATTTTATCCGGTTCATAACCTTCCTTTTTCCCTCGGAGATGTGCATGTCTCGATTATATATATATATATATAAAAGCCTGACAAACAACTTGTATTACACCGTAGAATTAAAGCGATAATGGTGACAAATTTCTCGACGAAATTCATTTCTTTTTTTTTTCCCCATTATTTAACATATATAAAAAAAAAAAGAGAAAGATCCAAGGTGAGCCCCATTTAAACAATTGAGGTAACCTATTTTATGGCGATGAGGCTATAATGGGTTACAAATAAAAAATGTGATTCGATTTCAAAAGCATGCACACATAAATTAGGCTCAATTGTGCGGCGGTGTTCCTCATCTTTCTCTCGTCTCAATTGGTTGCGAAATAATAAAAAAAAAAGATTGGATCTAAGATAAGAAACATAATAGTTTCTATGCACTCATTATATAAGGTCCAATAATAATTCTTGATTTTGTTCTATATTTTATTTATACCTCATAGGGGCCCCACCAATATTTTCTCAGCTCGTTTGAGTTCTAACATGTATATTATACTGCTCTTAATTAAATCACTACTAGAAGATATAAGGATCAGTATTGCATGCCCAATGACGAAAATAAAACAAAATACAGCAAAAACAGGCAGTTCATTGATTGGCATAATTATTGGAAGCCACAAATGTAATGTTTAATTATTTGGTAGAATTTTTCCCTCTTTTGGTTGGTGAGTGTGTGTTAAATAGTCCACACTAGTTACTGCCGGCTGGTTGGTTGGTTTTGACCAATGAGGTCAACCATTTGAAAGATGGACTGGTTACAACGTGACACAAATTTCTACCTAATGAATATTTACACGTGGGCACATTGACCGACGATCTCCCTATATATATATATATTTATTTATATTTATATAGTAACATTACACATATAAACTATTTTATTAACTTTTTTAATATTAATTTACGTTCCATAGTATCATTGATGAGTATTTATCACATAATTAGAAAGATTTCATATTATTCAATCAAAACATGACACTTCAACTGTCACATAAATCAGTTAAAGAGTTAACATGTCTATGTCTAGCATTATTCAATTTCCTTATACATACATGAGAAAGTACCATAATCATTTCCTATATTAATGCCTTGTTTGCTTGAACCATTTAAATAGTTTGAGATTATTCAGATTCATTTTTACCATAAATTGTAGTGTAAAATTTAGTTTTTAAAAATTTGAGTGGGTGTAAATGCCTTCATTTGCCCCATGTAGCTCACTTAAATCGCCTAATAGATGGCAGCAGGTTTTGCCCCCGAAGGTGAGAATCGTCGTAATTCCGCAAACACGATGCTCTGGCTCGAGCACTAAGCGCCACACATAATAACTCACACACACACGCACACGCACACGCACACGCACACGCCTCAGGCTTGTGCAAGCGTAACGCCCACACGCGGGCGTGTGTGTGAGTGTGCTAAGTGACACTATCATGATTTTCACTTACACAAACCCAATAAGGAAGCTTAAGCTTATAAATAGCAATATCTCTATATAAACTATCCATGTGAGACTTTAGTTTTAAGCCTTTTTCTATGACTCACATACACTACACACTTTATAAAAGTATTTGTTTGTCTTGATTATGTAAAATGACAGTGTAAAGCGGACTTGGTCACTGGTAGATTGATATTCTTGTTGACTTTGTTGTTTTGGTCTGTAGGGTTTTAGGCCAATATCCAACCCAATACTCTAAAATACAGTACACAATACTTTAAAATAGAGTAAATATCACTATCACACAGTATTTCATCTCTAATCCAATATTCTATTTTTCACTCCAAAAAAAAAAAATTCTACATTCATTTTATCTTCATTATTTAATTGCTTTTTACTAATTTTCTATCATTTATATATTCCACCCCAAATATCAAAAATAGGGGAGAAATAGCGCATTGGTTGGAGCATGATTTTTTTCTCAAATCGCAACTGTTCCATGCTATTTTAGCGTGGATTAGAGTTGCTCTTAGATTCTCTTCCTTTTTATCACTTTTTCTAGTTAGTAATTCTCGATCATACACTTTTTTATCTTCCTTCTATATTTTTTCCTTTGAATGTTTTTGATTGATTTTTAATAAGGCATCAACTTAATTTCAGGACATACCCTATCATTATTTCTTTTCTTAGTTGTTATCTTTCTTTTTGTTTGATTTGCTCGTTGTGGTTGTATCCTCTAAAATTCTTATACTCATTTTTTTTATTCAATAATATTTGGCTTGAAATTAAACGAGATATTAACAGAAAATCAATTGAGTTGATAAGCCGTCAACTTTTAACACATGTATCGATTTTGTTGAGATATGTTTCTAACTTTTTATCTTTCAAAACAAAAGCCAAGTTGGTCACTCATAGAAATATGATATGGGAGTCCTTTTTTACCAATTATTCATGGGCTAGTGACTTCGTCGCTTCTAGTTTTTCAACCAAGTGGAAATAATCAGGGAAAGCTACATTTAACTAATGAGCATATAAAAGAGAGAGAGAGAGAGAGAGAGAGAGAGAGAGAGAGAGAGAGAGAGAGAGAGAGAGAGAGAGAGAGAGAGAGAGAGAGAGAGAGAGAAGGATATTCAAATCTCTTGGTCATGAATTATAAATTATAACGAATAATTGGTATATAGATACAACAACTCGTGCATTAACAATGGGGATAATTAAGCTATAGACTTCGTCAAACATTTGACATAGATATTCCTATATAAAAATTTTGGTATACCATATCTGCAATATTTCAATTTTAGCTCTAGCTACTTCCTACAGGGATGAATGTTCTTTCGATTTCCTAAACTGGCTAAACAACCGGACAGTGTTTTTCTAATGCTCTATTTATTTTTATTAATATATATATATATATATATATATATATATATATTTTATAACAAGATTAAGAAAACCCTGCTACAATAACAATGTAAATCAACTTCATTTAGTCAAAAGTAAATATTTGCGATAAAAACAAAATTGTAGGAAAATTTTCTTTGACCTCGTCTTTCCAAATCGAATTGACTTGATCAGGAAACTCACCAATTCTAATGGGAATAATTATGGGTTTAAAATACTTATGCGATTGATCACAAGCAGAAATTAAAAAAGGAAACTCACCAATTCTAATGGGACTAATTATATAATTTGTTGGAGTCCACTAATTATGTGGAGACTTGTATTCAACCATTTAAAAAAAAAAAAAACCATTTCATTCTATCCCTGAGGAAGTAGGGGTGAACATAATTGAATTTGACCTTGGCTCACCCCTATTTTAATTTTAAAAAACCATTACATATATGTATAAGAATTCTCCTTCCACACATGTAATTAAGAACAAAATTTTCGTCTTTTCTTTTTTCTTTTTCTTTTTGGCTTTAATATAACAAATTAGATGAAAAAAAAAAGCGGGGGGGTGGGGGGGGGGGGGGTGGGGGGGGGGGGGGTGCGGGGGAGTATTGCTAAATATATTAGGCTGAAAAACTAAAGGATTGTTAGGTAAGCTATTTAAAATATATATAAATAATAAAAAAAAACTTTTGTATATTTACTATGGTATCAATTATACATGGCAAAATCTACTTCAAAAAGTACTTTTTTTAAAATTCTCAATTCAACTACTCTTGCTACAGGAGGGGAAAAAACAAAAACAAAACATTTTTTCAAATTTTCAATTTAAATTTTATTTCTTAAATTTTAATTCAAATAATTCAAACTAAACTCTTATTCAAAATCGATTTAAACTACAATTTAAATATAAGATTTTGACTTTTAACTCAAATCAAAATGATATAAATTTCTTTAGTTTGAATCACTTAAGAGACAATCCCTAATTAACTTTGAGCAGTAGAGCTTAATATATATTGAGTTATTTAGTGATATCATGTGTCCGAACAGAAATTGGCTTTTAGTACAAAATTGAACGACAATAAAATTGACTCCATATACTAGAGTCATTTATGTGTCGCGCGTATTATTATTTAAGTGATAACAATACTATTCCAACTTTTTTTCTATTTCGATTTAGTTAAAAGTTCGAGCTTCTAACAAGGTTCACTGCTTCTTATTAGTTCTTTCACTTATTTAATTTAAATGGCCCAAGTGAATATTATAAGAATAATTGACACCAGTGACCCTGAACTTGTCATTTTTCAACAAGTTGGCCCCTGAGTTTTTTTTGTTGGCAATTTGTACTTTTTTTTATGTTATACAATACGATAATTTAAATGTGTCAAACGCAGTATAAGTTCATGCAACAAACATGTTCTTACTATGACTATAAATTGTATTTATTGTATGAACTCCTCATAGTTTATTGACGGGTCTAAAATAAGGAATTCTTCGGTGAGTTATTTTTTTTTTATAATGAAAAATAATTTTAGATTAATAGATTTAATTTTTCAAATTATGAGCTCTTTAAAAAAAATAAATTTGACGATCTAAAATTATTTTTTATTATAAAAATAAAAAAATAAACAAAAAAAACTCACCAATAATTTCTACTTAAATAGAGCATTCAGCATTCCTCGTGATCCTCAAAACCTTATCGCTGATGTTAGTTGTTCTTCCTTGCTTTGGTCCAATATGTCCAAATACTTTTCAAATTCCAAGGCCCATCGCCATGCCTTGTATTTTGCAGACTTAATTTTTGTTTTGTTTAATCTTTCATACCAAAAAAATAATTGTTATTGTTTACCTCGGAATCAGCCATCAATTTCTAATTAGTAAAACTATCATTACTTTATAACCATTTTTAGAGGAAGAGTTTTTTTTTTTTTTTTTTCTCGTCAATGTAACAGTTTGAAAAGGTGACAAAATGTCCTCAATTCAGATGGACTGGGATAGGATTTGTTAAACTAGTTCAATACTTTGGTCAATCTTATTTTAATCGAGATTATGTACAAGTGTAAAAACATCGATCCACGAATTCTTTTATCTACACATCAATCACCATTCGATTATTTATATATTATTAGTAAAATAAAATGTGTGTAAACTTTATAAAATATATATTTATGACATATATTCTGTTCTTTTTATTTATTATGGTATAAACAGTTTTCAAAGCAATTATGGTAAGTGTTTTTTTTTTATTATTTTTTTTATTTTGCAAAAGAAATTCGAATTTAGATTAAATAAGAGAAAATGATGTTCCCACCAGGGGTGGGAAGTTCTCCAATTATTGGAAGGATCATTTACATATATATTCAATTTGATACCTAATATTACATATTTGTTCAGGGTTTATAACATATATTAAATCTATTCATTCTGTTAATTGATAAGACTATAATACCCTTATTTATCTTTTAATCTTTTTTTTAAAAGAAAAATCTAAAAATTAAATGCCAATATCTGTTTTGATAATTTGAAATTGAAAATTAAATTTATAAATGCAATTCCTTTAAATCAGCTATATTCCCACAATCCTACATTTAAAGCAAAAAATCAAAAACCCACTCTCTCAATCGGCAGACTTCAGACCTCCAATCTACAAAATCAAAAAGCCACCCCTAAAAATCCAAAACTCACAATCACCTTTGTTATTTCAAAATCCAGAATTGTGAAAATCCATCCTTAAATCTCAAGAAATGGTGATGAGTGCTTGATCTTGGCAAGTGGCAATGTCTAACGACATGGCTAATGGCTAATGCTTCATGCAAATGTGTCTGCGCTTCAACATCGTGGTCGTGGATGAACCAACGTCGTCAACAAATAATAGCATGACATTAATATTCTTGTATACACGTATATAGAGATATATAAAAGAGTAATTGTTAATTTTCAATATTTTTAAATTTAATGTTTGTATCGGGTTTTTAAAATCTCGTATTATATAACTATAATTTGATTCTATCTTTTTAATTTTATATTATATTATATTTTTAATATTTATGTCGACATGGGAGTTTCTATACAAAATGTATGAACACGGATATTGTTTAGAGAAATTATAGTGAGTACCCAGTTTTTAAAACTTAATGTAAGTTATTACCCAATCTTTTGAAAAATGTAACCAACTACCCAAATGATTCAATTACTTACACAGTGGTAAGTGGTGGTAATTCACTTAGTTACCAAAAGCATGTGCAAGTAATTCACAAATTGACTAGAAACTCAATTACTTCACAAGTTTGGGTATTTATTTTTATTGTTATATAAATTCTGGGTATTTGCCTACTTTACCCTATTGTTTATAAGATATAACATCATGTTAAATTGTTGATTTATCGACGTTGATGATATAGTAGTTGACTTAAAAATTAATATAATATTTATATATGCTATATAGTTTGATATTAATTTTTAATTTCATATTATATTATATTTTTTTTTTTGAAACGATATTATATTTTTAATATAACGTTATTTTGGGAACTCATATTACAAAATACATTAATATTGATATGCTATATAATTTAATATTAAGTTTTTAATTTTATATTATATTATATTTTTAATATAATCTTAATTTTGGAACTTCTACAAAATATACGGTCATTGATATTGTTTCCACAAAATATTTTTTCAAAAACAACTGCAATTACAATTTAAATAGGCATGTAACTGATTCTCTAATTTTATGGAATCAAATAAAAATTGATATTTTCCCTATAAACTTATGATAACACGTTTTTTTTTTTAAAGATTATTTCACGTTTCTCATCACACATTTATTCAGATTAAAGTAAAAAAATATTTAGCTCATTTAACAACTAATTCCCCAATTTAAGGGAGTCAAATAAAAAACGTATATTCTCTCTACATAATTCAGGTATGGGTCATCAAAAAATAAAATAAAATCAGATAAGGGTAAAATAGTCTCATAAAAAATGCCATACAAGCATAATGAATTGATATGATAATAATTGTAATTAATGTATAAATTTGTAATATAAGATCCCAAAATGACTAATGATGTAAAAACTTCTTACTGGAAAGCCTACAAAATTTGAACTAGCAGCCCATTTCGCTAAAGAATCAGCAGCAGAGTTCGCGTCTCTGTTAATCCAAGAAAAAGAACATGAGAATTTACTGGCAATGGAGTTAATCTCTTCAAATACAAGCATGAGCTTCCAATCCGGACTTGAATTTCCCTCAAAAAGGGCTTCCACGATCGGTTTGCAATCGCCTTCGACAATGACTCGTTGCCATCCTTTGATTTCTGCTAAACTAATGCCGTGTCTGACCGCCATAAGCTCTGCTTCCATTGAGGATGAAGCCTTTGTTTGTCCCACACAAATCAGTAGGGGAATACCTTTAAAGTTCCTCACTATCACCCCTATGTACGCTCCTTTGTTGTTGAAAGCTGCATCCACATTAACTTTGAGAAAATATTGACTTAGTGGACGCCATTTTGTTTTCGACTGAAGCAACATATGTTTCTCCGGGCCTGATGAATTGACCATATTCGTTGTTAGTTTGGAGTTGTTGAGTTCCCATTCACTCACTCTATTGCTAATATGATGAAAAGACATAACAGGATCCGCTTTAATTCTCGAAAAAATTAGCGAGTTTCTGGCCAGCCAAATTTCTTCGAGAGTAAAGCAATAGAAAGATTGTGTAACTGTCGGATTAGAATTATTTGATGAAAAAAAAGCTTTGAGCAATTCCTTACTTGATTGAGGCTGAGAAACCACCTAATGAATAGCCCTCGGTAAAACAAACCAGATTGCTCTCGCAAACGGACAATACCAAAGTACATGTTCTAGATTTTCCCGCTCAGATACGCAAAGTGGGCACAAATCGCTGTTCGCAAAGTTTGGTAAGTGGTTACTCATTTTATGCAAAAGATTAACTTATGAAGATTGGCTGTGCCCATAAGCTCATTCTATTTGGCTGTGCCCATACATGTCCTCAAATATTTAAAAATGTGATTGAGAATTATTATTAATTCAATGGTTGACAATCATATCTCAGCCATTCAATAATTGTAACATACATTGTAAATTAGATTTTATAAAAGGGAGAATTACAAAATAAAGTAATTTTTTATGCCACTTAATAATCTATGCATGCCCCAAGTGATGTGCTTCCTTTAATTTCACTCTATGTTTATAGTATAAATTTTAGGGTATAAATTAAAAATGCTACATTTATGGGCATAGATTATCATTGTGTCAAAAATGAGGCATTCGTCAAAATCCCTCATTTTAAAAGTGGCATTAAAACAAATTTTCTCATGTTGTAGAAGTAGGAATTTAGGCAGATAATTTGTACCGGCCTTCAGCTGAATGGATTGGGCCCAACAAATTTGCGCAGCCCATTTGGTTACGTTGGGCCCTATAACTCAAGGAAACTGACAAAAAAAAAAAAAAGGAGTGAATGTGATAGAAATTGATAAAGAAATATACAATACAAAGAGTGAAAATTAAAAATTTGTTCACATTAAATTACTTTTATAAATAGTTATATATATATATATAAATGTGAAATCTAGCTAGAATAGATCATTATTAAAATTCTATCCTATATGATATTGTACTTATATATATATAGATATCAATATCGCTAATAATATCGTCCTTTAGATTTACGAAAGTATCGAAAATATTATCGATAATAGGAGAACTACCGACAAAATAGGTAGAAAACGTGATTTTATATTTTTAAATAGTAACTTTATTCGCATTTTAGGATAGCGACAAAACTTCTCAAGATCATATAAATTAAACTTAGTTTTACAACATCAACTCAAATGTAACAATCCAAGTTGAGTCTTAAAATTCTATAACCAAAATATCATTTAAATAGGCAAATCATAATTTTTTTTCTTGGGAAGTTCAACACACCAAGTGAAACAATAATTCTCAATCACTTGCTAAAAAATATAATATACAATAAGTTCTCGAGCTATATGTAAACACAGAGACTTGATAACCGCTTTGAAGAGACTTGATAACCGCTTTGAAGTACCTCTTTGTAGCATAATTTAACTATTCACTTATTGAATTTTAGCTCATTTGTATGCTTGTGTTGTAGATAAACTAAGGAGAAGTCTGGAGCTAGGCGACAATGACGAAAGGATGGCAAGTGCATATAGGTCTGACCTTGAGTGAGTTCTCGGACCACTAGCTGAACTTTTGAAGAGTTAAAACTTTAAAATCTTTCGCATTTTAACCTTGAAGTGAATTTTATTCCTTCAAACAAGTGATTTGAGGTATACTATTTCTATCAACTTGTATAACCTCATGAAAAAAAATTAGTTTCAAATTTTCCTATATTTTTGCATATGAGTCTTATACTAAATTTGGGTTTGGACTAATAATTTGATGTTTTGGTTATGAACTTTAAAACCGAATTGGGCCATTTTAAAATCTAACATGCTTGGCTTATGATTTTGCTGGATAATATTCTGATGTGTCTTTTCTTTGCACCAAAAACAAAAAAAAAAAACAAAAAAACAAACTTTAAGGTACGTTTGGTTTGGTGAAATAAGAATAGAATGAAATGACAATTCTTATTTTCATATTTGGTTGGGCAAAAAATACACATAAATAGTCATTCCCATAGAATCCTCATTCTATCAGCAGCCTGATTCTAATGTCAATTACACTGATAAACCAAACACTAGAATTAAAATGATATTCCCATTCTCATTCCATTATATTCTGATTTCGATTCTCATTCTCAATCTATTCTACCAAACCAAACGTGTAAGAGGTTTGTAAGTCAATTGCAGGAAAGAAAAAAGGTTTGCAAGACAAGAAATATACTGCATCAAATGTACAAAGCAGTTGTACTTTTCCCACATTTCCTAGACTAATTTATTTATTTTCTTTTAGTTTAATACAAATGTTCTTGAATTGATTGGCAACATTCTATCAAAGTTTTTGACGTGAATGCAAATATAATTTGAACCTTCTATAACAAATAAAATATCTGATTTGAACTTTCAAATAAATGAATTATTTATAACAGAGACGTGAAAGCAAAATATGATAGTATTTTGAAATACCAAGCTAGAAAATGAAACAAGTTTTAAGTTTCAACAAAACCACAACTAATCATGGAAAGTTGTAAAGTTGATTACTCGTTGTTGTTGTTTAATGAAAATTTACCTCAAAATATCGTTATCATAATCATCGCTTGTGTGTGATGTTGATATTATTTTGCCACTTGTCAAAGCATATAGTAATGGTATATGCCCACTAATTCTCCATGAGATTTTGAAATTGAATCAATGACATCAATATATATATATATATATATATATATATTTATATATATATGTCTTTCCAGCTAATTTATCGATGGTCCGTTTGGGCAACCACAATCCACAAACCCTATATTTAGATGCCAAGTGGAGCATTTTTTGATACTCCAAGCTAACAATTACAAAAATTTGACTATGGAATTGTCATTCCTAATTCAACCAATACAAGGATAAGACAAACGATGAAAAAACATTTTGGTTTGAACATAAGGAATTTTTGTCACTTCTTTTTTTCTTTATTGGAATTTATTTTTAGTTAATTTTGTGATGGAAGGAAAGTATGTTATAGGAATCATCATGTGTTCTTGAACATCAAAACAACTATTAGATAAAATAATAGCATCGGCCAAATTACAAAAAAAAAAAAAAAAAAAATCACTACCATATCCGCATGTGTAAAAGCACTTCTGAGTCCTTATAGTATAATTCCCTAAATTCCTTAATTATCAAATTGGACTTGTGTATAAACGCTAATCATATCACTGTTGATTAAGATTTGTACGATCGAACCACGAACGGGTTGGAGCAATGGTTATAATGTTTATTTAATTATTTTCAAGAAATGTCAAATTCGAATTTCCAAAGCCAAACTTTTAAGGATAATACCCGGTCAATTCATTGTAATGCATTAATCATATAAAAGCCTTTGAAAATAGGGATTACCAAAGAAGTAACCAAAGAAGTAATTAAAACTTTTCATGATAACTGAGTAAATAGTTATTTTCTGAATGATGTTTAAGATCAAGGTTAATGTTTTGATTAATTAAAAAATAATTATTTTCTTAATTACATAATGTTTATCTTCATGTTATTAGATTTTTTTTTAATATATTAGTGACTAATAAGTTAAGTTTTGCAAACTTTGATCATTTCTTTAAAATATATATAAAAAATAATCAAATATTAAATAGACTCTATAATGAATACAAGAATAATTGAATTGGACCATGGAGAGATTGAAAACGATATACAACCTCTAGAATGAATCGTAGAAAGCTTAATGAAATAAATAGCAATTAATGATGTGCGATTTGCTTAGATCTCATCAGCCTCATTGACGGACGGTTGAGATCTTAGCTTATGACAATATCAAGTATCAACCAAATAAGTAACTTGGAATTTGAACGAGAAATAAAAAGTGTAAATTTACTAATAAGCCATTAAAAAAATATTAAACTTTGACACATGTTTTAAAATACATAAAAGAAAAATGACCATTTTTTGGGATTCTCTTATGGGTTTTTTATTGTAAAAAAAAAAAAATATTTTGAGTCATTAGACCTTTTCAGTCGGTGTTTCTTGAGTGGTTTTTTTTTTAAATATAATTATTGATTGTCAAATTTACTTTTTTAAAATATAAAGTCCATTCAATAAAATTATTTCTCATCATAAAAAAAAAACCACCTAAAAATATATACATTTTCAGTAGACTCTACGTCTTAAAATAATAATACTGATGTTTGCCAAAAAAAAACCCACGAAAGAAGTTTCCCTATTTCTTATAGTTTTCAAAAAAAATTCGACCTTTGAATAGTTTGGAAATCTCGGAAATCCACTTCCGAAGCATTACTAGACTTTTATCAAGGTTACAACACATTATTACACATACAATGACACAATACAAGGAACGTCAAGGGCATTTCCGTAATTTCATAACAGTTGAGGCCCAACTTGGAAGTTACATATTAATAATCATCGTAACAAGAGCTAAAGAGCATAGTTTTTCTCGTTACCTCTTCTCAAGTTGCTCTGAACAAACGTGTCTCTCTGCTTCGTCTTGTTTTCTTTTTCTTTTTCCTTTTTTTTTTCCTTTTTTCATTTACCCTTTATTACATACCCAAAAAAGGAAAAAAGCTCCCCAAAATAACGCTTTGATTATCGCCAAAATCTGCTAATGTTCTGTGGTTACATGAATGAATATATATTAGACACTTGCACGTATACACATATTACATATATAATACATATATACATATATATCATATATGTATAAATATAATCTTGATGGTGTTCTTTTGTAAAGAGGTTAGTTTTGGAGGTTATTGAAAACATGGGATTCGTTAGCAGTTTATTGGGAATTATTGGTTTCGGAATTGGACTTCCTCTTGGCCTCTTGCTTGGTTTCTTCTTCTTCATTTACTCTCACCCCAAAGAACCAGAGGTACTTTTTCTCTCTTCCTCTTATATATGTATATATATATAATTATAATTATCATCATTGTTTGGTTCATGTTTGATCATCAAATCTTAATAAGGTGAAGTGGGCACTTTTCGTTTCAGTCTTTCATATATTGCATTTTTTTTTTTTCAGTTTTAAGTTTCTCTGCATTTTATTTGAAGTGTGAGATATGACTTATGAAGAGAAATGAATGTTGGCTCAGTTGTTAATTGGGGTTGACTTTTATCATTCAATTGACCGTTTTGTATGTTCGTTGCCAACCCTTTTCTTATTGTTGTCACATTCTTTGTTTTTGTTTTTCCATTTCTTTGCTCTCTGCAAGAAATGGAAAATGTCTTAAATTAATTTCTTTATCTAACAATTTGATTGTATTAGTGCAACAATGTGATAAATGTCTCGTTTATTTCTAATCAGTGCAACAAGAATGTGTATAATTTATATGTTTATCTTATTTTTAAATCCTTCACTCCAAAGAACATGTGAATTTGATTTTGACATTTGATTCTGTTACCTAATTTTCTTCTGAGTTATTGATATACTTATTGTTTTTGAATCATGTCACATTAGTCTTGATCAAGTTCACTATATGCCCGCAAAAAATATGGCCAAGTGAAGTTTTTTTTAAGCCTGAAATTGCTTAAGGTAATACAAATTTGACTTCTCTAATGCCACAGGATCCGATTGTCAGACCGCTCTATGAGTTGGATACAAATGCCTTACAAGATCTTGTCCCAGAAATTCCATTATGGGTGAAAAACCCCGATTATGATCGAGTCAGAATCAAGACATTCTTTTTTTTCTTTTTCTGATAAATATGTTCGCTCTTATTTACTGTGATTTTCTCTTGAATTTCTTCAAGTCGTTTTTGTTTGAGAAGTCATTATGTTTATAATAATGTTGCAGATAGACTGGCTAAATAAGACCATCTCGGAGATGTGGCCTTACATTGCTAAGGTAAATTTATATGTAAAAATAGATGTCTTTACTTTTTATCTCTTTGTTGAAATTTGTGAAATTTGAGTTTGTTTTATCAATAGGTAAGTACTGCCATCATCAGCAGTATAGCAGAGCCTATAATTGCTGAGTATATCGGAAAGTTTCAGATTAAAGAGATTGAGTTTGAGAGTCTAGATCTCGGAAATCTTCCTCCAATACTATATGGTAAGTTTACATGAGTTTTTTTTACTTGATTATGTAGTTGCGAGAGCAAAGGCTCTTTAAAGTTTCAAACTCCAATAAAAAGTTGGAAGTGAATTGTTTATTGCTGCTATAGATATCTCTTCGTGTTCTGCTGAAATTGAATATCAAGATTTTTTCTTTATATTTTGTCGTTTATTTTAGCCGAGCGCACGAAGCACGGTCTTTGTAGCCATATCGATAAAAATTCGAGAAGGACAAAGTATTGTGTTTATTGCTGTTGTTTCCAAGGAAATTGTTTGGTTATTTCTAATGAAATTATTGAGAAATATGAAGGATTATAGTGAGACTTTTGTTTAAATTGTAATTTAAAAATGTCACTAAATCATGCCTTTGCATTCATATATTCCTTGTCCTTGATGATATAATTTTTTTTTTTTTTAAATTGACAGGTCTTAAGGTCTACGAGACGAATGAGAAGGAGTTAGTCATGGAAACTCCAATTAGATGGGCTGGAAATCCGAACATATCTTTGGTGATAAAAGCGTTGTCTTTAAACATTACAGTTCAGGTCAGCATAGCCTAAAGTGATTAATCTTAAATAAAATAATCATAAAAAAAAAACACTATTTTTTTCCTTTTGTACAATATTGAAGTTTTTTCTTACAAACAATTACTTTAATGCTTGTTTACAGTTAGTAGATCTTCAAGTATTTTCCACGGCACGGATTACTCTGAGACCTCTCGTCCCTTCCTTCCCGTGTTTTTCAAACATTGTGGTGTCTTTGATGGAAAAAGTAAGCCGATGTTAGGCACATTTTATATTCTCTTATTGCTTCTCTTCGGATCTATGAGTTGTTAGAAAATATGGTTCGTCGTATAATGATTCCTATGATTTGCAGCCACATGTAGATTTTGGGTTGAAAATATTGGGAGGAGATATCATGTCTATACCGGGCCTATATCGATTTGTTCAGGTGCTACACCGGTAATACTGTCATGGTTAGAAATTTGGTTTTATTTGTATCTAAGGCTATAGTTACTCGGGATATTAATTTATAGTTTGCTTGAAGTTTGTCTGGACGTATGACTTAACAGAATGTATAAATGACCTTAATTTCCTACAGGAGACTATCAAAAAACAAATTGCAAGCCTCTACCTTTGGCCTCAAACTCTTGAACTGCCTGTACTCGACGCTTCCTTGTAAGTTTATATGAAACTTTCACATTTCTTAATTACTCGTTTTTTTTTTTGTTTTACTCTTGTACTTAGAATAAAGAAGCTAAAAAGATCACCCTTTTTTGGTACATAAATAGGTTGGCAATAAAGAAGCCTGTGGGAATACTGCGTGTGAATGTTGTTCGAGCGCGTAAACTCTTGAAGAAGGATCTCTTAGGAGCGTCTGATCCGTATGTCAAGCTTAGTTTGACAGGCGAGAGCCTGCCAGCAAAGAAAACCACTGTCAAGAAGAAGACATTGAACCCTGAGTGGAACGAGAACTTTAAACTTATCGTGAAGGACCCGCAGTCTCAAGTTCTTCGGCTACAAGTGTACGACTGGGACAAGGTTCAATCTTTGACCCTTTTCTTCATGAATTTGGAATTTAAATTAATGGAAAGGATACAAAACTTGAACATGGTTCCCAAATAAAGCACGCAAGTGATTTGTCTAGTTTTATCTTGAAGTTTATTATTGCAAACTAAATCTCTCTCATTTGGCTTCTCGTTTTAGGTTGGAGGGCATGATAGACTCGGAACACAGTTGTTCCCACTGAAAGAGCTGAGCCCTTATGAGCAAAGGGATTTGACCCTTGATTTGCTCAAGGACACGAATATCAGCGATGACAAGAAACGACGAGGACAAATTGAGCTTGAGCTGACTTTTGTCCCTTTTAAAGAAAACAGCATGAAATACACTGGACCTTTGGATGCATATGCAAGAAATGATAGTGGCACCGACCGGGCATCGGATGATGGAGCTCTCGGCGGAGCAGGTTTGCTCTCGGTTCTGGTTCAAGGTGCGGAGGAGGTTGAGGGGCAGAGTCACAGCAATCCTTATGCTTTGGTCCTCTTCAGAGGAGAAAAAAAGAAAACAAAGGTGAACTTTTGATTGTCCCTTAGCTCTTAAGAGTTTCGCCTTCTCTTCTAACCATTTGGTTCAAAGCATATATGCAAACGCAACATAAATTGCAAATATATTGTAACTTACACGTTTTCTTTTCCCTTTTGTTTTTGTTTTCCTTTCTGAATATGGATGGATTTTGGTTTTGCTTAGATGATTAGAAGAACTCGTAATCCGCTATGGAACGAGGAATTCCAATTCATGCTTGAGGAACCTCCATCACACGAGAAAATTCATGTCGAGGTCTTTAGCAAGAGAGGTGGCTTTAGTTTCCGATCAAAGGTGTGTGTTTTTTTTTTTTTCTCTATCTCTATCTTTAGTTGCTTAAACTATAAGTTTCTCTACATAACATAGAATGCTCCATTGTCTTTATCTATGATCGCGTAGGAATCGTTGGGGCATGTCGAAATCAATCTCGGAGATGTTGTTGACAATGGTCGGATCAATGAGAAATATCATCTCATCAATTCGAAAAATGGAACGATACACGTTGAGATACGATGGACTACGGTTTGAGATATTTGAATGTTCAAGGCTTAGAAGTGTTTTTGGCGCAATTAGAGGCTGAAAAAGGTCCTGATTTTACATGAAATGTTGATTCTGGTTTTGTAGAGGTGAGTGAGGAAGATTTTGATGCTTTGCAATTCAGAGAAAAAATCAAAAGAAAAAAGAAAAAAGAAAGGCAAGAAAGGAAAGAAAAAATAATAAAAAATGTAAAGAAGAAGTGATACTTTATTTCGGGAATTTGTGGGAACAAAGAAAGGTGACAAAACAATTTTATACCATGGAATTATTCTTTTTTTTTTTTAATTCTTTTTTGTTGTTTTGAATTTTTCACAATTATACAGCATTGCAAATTCATACATATCTTCATATTCTCCAGCTATATAGTCTCTCTCTCTTTTTTTTTTTATCTAATACTTTTAATGACTTTTAAGCTTTTTTAATGTTCCCAAGCACGTTGGTCTAAAGGAACGTGAATTTATATATTAGGAAATAAGGTTAGACCATTTATAAAATGCTTTGCTACGTTGTAGTTTGTACCATATATTTTGGTTGAGAATTAATTAATTCTTTCGGTCATGTGACTTGCTCATTAATTTGAGATGAGAAATTCCGATTAAATTATTGGTGAGATTGATTACTTAGAAGGAAGATCGCAAAGCTCAAAGCTTTAATTAATTTTGGCGACGTTAAACACAAAAAACGCCAGCACAAGTAATAAATAGGCCATTTTGAGAAAAATCAATTTTATATGGGACCTCTATCTCTATGTTACTGGAAAATGAAAATGGCTGGGAATTTGTACAAGTAATAAATAGGCCATTTTGGAAGTGTTAAGAAAAAGGTTAAAGTTTCAAAGAAAAATTAAAAACAATAATTTATAAAAAAATTTAACATCATAATATAATCTAACAAAATTTTATAAATAATAAAACCAATTACCATATAAGAAAATTTCGTTCATTTTTTTTAATTTTCTTAATATTGGTTATTATTTGTTAACTTAAACTTTGACAAAATACAAATTCTTTTATTTACTGTCTACTTGAAATGCCACAAAAAGGAAAAAAAAAAAAAAAGTCTCGTGTGACTAGGTGTCTAGGCGTATTGTAGTTTTTTGTGGTTGAAATTTGACGATAATTATAACTAAAGAAACATTAAATTATCAACCAAGAAAAATCAAAATGATCAGGATTAGTTGGCTCTAGACTCTAGTCATGAAAATCCCAACAACTCAATAATGTGAAATCTGATACAGCAAAAGTCTCTTGTTCTCTTGAAGAAGATGAATTAATGGCTATGTGCATGACACATATTTAAAGATTGTGCAATCACATTTGCACTTGCTTTTTAGATGGCCAAGAAGATCTTGCAAGAGAACTTTTATTATTTTAACTTATTTTATAAGATTCTTTTTGTTGCTTATATAATCTTAGCGTGGTCGTTAAACATAAAAAACAATAGGAATTTGACAATGTAACCATATTGCTTTAGGAAAATTTTTTATCAATATATTCTAACTTAAAGTCTTTATAACAACATAACAAAATTTCAAAAAGTTACCACCCTTCTAAACTGGAAAAAAGAAACTCACACATAATTTTTTTTCTTACAATTAATTAGACAAATAATAATAATTAGCACAAACCTATGATTTTTTTGCCGTTTCTATAGCATCTACATTAACAATATAAATAAATAAAAAAAGTGACAAACTTACAATTAATTCAATCATTTGAGTTTGATTTTTTTTTTTACGTCCGCAAAATTTATCACAAGGAAAAAATATATCTATATAATACTATGGCATAAACTTAAAACTATCTATTATATGGCAATATATACAACATCAGCTCTGTTTATAAGATAATTTGCCCTTGATTAAATCGGAGCATATTAATATGCAATATGTCCAAGTCTATCGTGATGATAAGACCTACTAAGCATGTCGATTTTGAGTCTTAATTAATTAAAGAAGGAAAAAAAAAAAACATAAGTCATTATTCAATTTTCGATAAGCAAATTAATGCTTGTAGAAGAAACTTCTGAACAATACAGTACTCCTTATCTTCTTAGATCATTTCCAATACAAATATCACTATTAGTGTTAAATTTGATAATCTAAAAGGTATTTGACATTTGATACTTTAATATACAAATGTTATTTCAAATACTGTTTTTTTATTTTATTATTTTTTAGTTGTAAAATCCAATAAAAGTAATTGATGATAATCAATAATAGAGAACATAACAAATATTCATAATGACTTCTTAATAAGAGAATTTTTTTTTAATATAAAATTAATTTTTAATTAAATGCCTACATGTTGACTCATCAATGTTTTATTACAAATGCTAAATTTTTGACATTCTACTATACTTAATGCCAAATTTAATACCATATATAATATTTGCCAAATTTAATATCAAATTTGATATTGTATTGAAGAATACTTTTTATGATACTATATCAAATTTTAACATTGGCACACAATACGCCTACAATTTGCACTTTCATTTAAAAAATAAACATAGCATAACGATTAGCTTTACTTATTACAAAAGTCAATATCTTTTTTTTTTTATGTAATATGATATATAAGAGTAAAGATATGATATAATATGTCGTATTAAATTTAAATATCGTAAACTGATAATATCATATTGTATTTGGTTTGATTATTTAACCATATCCAATATACAATATCAGTTACTATTACACATTTATTCCAAAAAATTATTCATATTAAGATAATTCATTTCGTAAAACATTTATTCCAAAAATTTATTTATATTAAGTTGATTCAGTTGGTATAACTTCAAAATATTATACCACATTTTTACCCGTTATTGAAGATCCTTAATACGTACCCTTGTTTGGGGCACAATTTTTTCCCGTCATTTATTCCATTTTTTGGAATGGAAAAAATAGGTTGAAAAATAGTTTTGTAAAATGATTTAAAATGATTATGAAATAATTTGATTTTGCAAATTTTGAAGTGATATAAATGATTGAGATTTAAGAATATTGTATATGTACATGGATTAGAAAAGTTGAAAAAATAATTGAAAAAAATAGAAGTTCGAACATATTATACAAGGTTGAAAGTATAAGGATTTTCATAAAAAATTCAATACAACAAAAGACAAACTTCCACTGTATGGGACTATGGGCTATCTTCTTTTTTTTTTTTTTTTTTTTTTTCCCCCTTATCTTTTTCAACAGGACTCATAAGAGCCATTGAAAAATTAGATACGATGTGACAACAAACATGGTAAAAGCCAAAACCCTTCACATCACTTAAAGCCAATCAATGTTGGAACATTGAATGTTTCTAATGTTCTAACATTGATAAATACCTAAGAAAACTAAAATCTTTTATTTATGGCCAATGTTCCAAATAGTAGGTGAATGTGCAAGCCTTCTCCAAGCATTTAAGCTTGAAGTTGGAAACTCAAATAATGTGCAAGCCTTCTCCAAGCATTTAAGCTTGAAGTTGGAAACTCAAATATATTGAAATGGTTAAACAAATAAGAAGTAATTAATAGAGTATTACATAATTAATCTTAAACAGTATTTTTGGGACGTACCCTAAAAGAAATAAAGAAATAAATAAAGAAACAAATAAACTTTAGCAATTTTAACACGTTAATGAAGGTTCATATATAAAGTTACACACGTCATAAAGCTTAAAGGCAAAACCCAATGAGTCTCGAACAAATTGCATTCGTACATTTGCTGTTTTTGTATTAGTGTTGTTTTATTAATAATTCTGAGTTAAGCGACAAAACCTCTCTGTTGCGTTGTCTTCATTTTCGCGCTTTCATTGGGAATTCTTATTCGTTTCATTATACCAACTTTCATTATTTATCACCTTCCTAATTTCAGTTTCCCAACTAATAACGTCACTTTAATTAATTATTTCTCTTCTCTTTCTCTAAATTTTCGTTGGTACTTTTTCCAGTGTATCACAGAAACTCTCTCTGCTTTGTTTCCTCAGAATATCATGGGTCTTTTGAGCAGTTTGTTGGGAATTATTGGTTTTGGGATTGGATTTTGTTGTGGAGTTTTTGTGGGTTTTTTTCTCTTCATTTACAATCAGCCAAATGAAGTTAAGGTGTAATACAATCTTCTCTAATCTATGGCTCTTTTCTTTTTTTCCTTTTTTCTTTTCTTTCACTTGTTCATGTAAAAAATAAAAAATAATATTCATACTCATGCATGATATTTCAGTGAAGGTTTTGTTTTGTTTTTTGTACTTTTTTTTTTATTATGTTTGTTTAATTTTGGAGACTTAATAGATTAGTGGGATTGTTAGTGTTTACGTTGTTGTTGGTGCACGCGTTTCTCTCTTTTCTTTTCTCTTTTCAGTCAAAAAAATTTGATTATGGTTTTAATGAGCCATCAATGTGATGTTAATTGTTCAACTTACATATGCCGTTAAGAATTGAAGTGAAATTTATTACGTTAGTGCTCAATGAAAATTATTAAAATCACTTCCCATGTGAATTTGTTATCAATTGACCATTCCAAATTTGCTTTAATTTTGTACTTCCAAGTGATTCCTTTTGATTGTTGCTCTAATTGTTGGTTTAGAGTCTCTCAAGATCAAAAAGCCAAACAATAGCTTAAGAGAAAATAAAGTAAACAAAGCCAAATACAATAGTATCAATGTTGAGTCCATTTCCTTACCTTATGAATCCTCTGATAGCTTTTTATATAAATCAATCTTTCAGGATCCAATTATCAGACCACTTTATGAATTGGACACAAGGGCTTTGGAAGATATTCGATCCGAAATCCCCATGTGGGTCAAAAATCCCGACTATGATCGAGTTAGTAATTCCTTTCATTTGTTTTCTATATATTTAGTTTGAATAATTTGTATAGCTTTGAAATTGCAATTCATTATCTATTGTGTGCTTCCAAATGCAGGTAGATTGGCTAAACAAGTTCATCTTGCAAATGTGGCCATACTTAGATAAGGTGATACCAAAGGGCTCCTTAATTTATTTAATTTAATTTATTTTTTGGTGAAAAGAAAGTGACCTTGAATAGTTGAAATTGAGTTTGTTAACAGGCAGTTTGTGGTAAGATAAGAAGCATGGCACAACCAATATTCAAAGAGTACATTGGGAAGTTTTGCATCGAAGCCATTGACTTTGAGAGTCTAACGCTCGGAACTCTTCCTCTTACTATCTGCGGTGAGTCTAATTTTCAATCGGATCTATCGTTGTGCAAACAGAAGTTCAAGAGAAGTCAAAACTAATAACGATTGATGATGGTGATGTACTTTTCCGTGTACGAGCGTTTCTTGAATTAGCACTTTTGTTGATTTATTTCCTTTAATTAGGTTATTTTTGTGACCTTTTAGGTATGAAAGTGTACGAGACTAATGAGAAAGAGCTAGTCATGGAACCGGCATTGCGATGGGCTGGTAATCCCAACATTATTCTCACATTAAACATATTGTCTATGAGACTTATAATTCAGGTTTGAAGAGACTAATACCATAATTTTTGTATTTCAGCAATGTCGATGTATTTCTTGAAAATTTTAATAGTAGAAAAGGACTTATTGAGCTTATTTCTCAGCTAGTAGATTTGCAAGCATTTGCTACTCCGCGGATAACTCTGAAACCTCTGGTTCCCACATTTCCCTGCTTCGCAAGCATAGTGGTTTCCTTGATGGAGAAGGTAGAAGAAATTTATTAAACGCCAAAGAGCATATTTTTCATTTTTTATTTCTTTGATACTGATAAATGTCACACATATATAGATGATATATTTTTCTCTGATTATTTCAGCCCCATGTAGATTTTGGCCTGAAAATATCAGGAGGGGACGTCATGTCGATACCTGGCCTCTATCGGTTTGTTCAGGTACTACGCCACTAAATTCTTTATTGGTAGGATTTGTTTGTTCTTGATTACCAATTCTTGTTTGATTAAAGATGGTCAATTTCTAAATGACTTATCACTTAATGGCTGGTTAGATTTTATTAATTATCAACTAACTTTTCTTAGGTGATTTCAGGAGACAATTAAAAGACAAGTAGCAAGTCTCTACCTCTGGCCCCAAACTCTTGAAATACCCATGCTCGATGCCTCAACGTAAGTTTGTCGAGTAGGAGTATAATGCTTATCAAAACTATAGATCATTTTTTTTTTCTTCGAGATTTTAGTCAAGAAGATTACACATCACTTGGTTAAAAGAAAAATATTGTCGTTCAGTTGTTGAAAAATGTTATTCTTGTCGAAATTCTATTAGGGTGGCTGTGAAGAAGCCAGTGGGGATACTGCATGTGAAGGTCGTTCGGGCCACGAAGCTTTTGAAGAAGGACATCTTGGGAACTTCAGATCCTTATGTCAAACTTAGGTTTAGTGGAGAGAGATTGCCAGCGAAAAGGACTAGTGTCAAGATGAAAAACTTGAACCCCGAGTGGAATGAGAGGTTCAAGCTTATTGTCAAAGACCCGCAGCTTCAAGCTCTCGAGTTACAAGTCTATGACTGGGACAAGGTTTTTCTGCTTATTATTTCTTTTAGATGATCCAGATCAATACTACTTGAAAAATAATAATAATAATTATGGCCTCTACACTTTCAATTTTGATTGGGACATTTCACTGCATATTTTTTTACCTTTTAACTACACGATAAATTTGTCATACTTCTTGGTGTTATGAATTTGATTGCGAGTATAGTGAGATTAATTTACGTTTTATGAGATATGCGACTATCAAATTCGAGTTTGTACAAACAAGATTCTAGGACAATTTAAGTTGGCTTAAGGATCTTTGTAATTAAAGTCGAGGAATAATAGCTGTACACATATTATTGAGGAATGTATTCACTTATCTTGTTCCCATGATAATTTGTCACCTCAATAATTTACCAAAAAAATCTAGCAGAGTCAGAAAGTAGAAAATGAAATTTTGAACCATACCTCTTTCTTGAGCATTGCTCCATCGTTCTGCTAACAAGAGTCTTCAAAGATCGTCTAACATTTTCTAAATAATTTGAATCTAGCATTGTTTCGGGGATTTTTTTTTTTAATGATTTCACTTGTTTCGGTTTTTCTATTCTATTCCCAGGTAGGTGGGCACGACAAAATAGGGATGCAATTAGTCCCCCTAAAGCTGCTAATGCCAAATGAAACAAAGGAATTTACATTGGATTTGGTAAAGAACATGAACGCCAACGATCCTCAGAACAAGAAGCGAAGAGGGCAGCTTGTGGTGGAGCTTACTTACGTTCATTTCAAATCAGACAGCACTACGTCGAATGAAAATGGCAACGGAAGCGAGGGGAAGGAAAGCGGGAACAAGAGTGGATCAGACGGAGAAGCCTTGGATAGAGGCGGTTTACTCTTGGTGACGATCCAGGGAGCCGAGGATGTAGAGGGCGAGCATCACAACAATCCATACGCTTTGATTCACTTCAGAGGGGAAAAAAGGAAGACAAAGGTAAACATTTTTCCTCTTTTTGCAAATAGCATATTTTTCCTTGAAATTGCAGGCTTTTCCATTTTATTTGGTTGAAAATGCAGGCTATTTTTGCTAATTGCATTAGATTGTTAGACATATATTTCATGATAGACTGTTGCATTTAAGCTTACATGAGCATTCTAATAATTGTGTTTAACACATTTTATTTTCCAATAATCTTCAGACAATGAAGAAAACACGCGACCCTGTTTGGAACGAAGAATTCCAATTCATGCTCGAGGATCCTCCTTTGCACGAGAAGATTCACATTGAAGTGCTTAGCAAAAGGACGGGCTTCCTTTTTCGATCAAAGGTAACATAACCAAGTATACTTATGCAGTTATGCAGATATCTGTATTTGCAGCATTGTCTTTACGCTTATGACGATCATTGACTCAATCATCTTGACATTCTCTCACAATGTGTCGAGGTTTCGATTTCTTTGTGTAGGAGTCATTGGGATACGTCGAAATTAATCTAAGAGATGTTCTGCACAATGGACGCATCAACCATGAGTACCACCTAATCGATTCGAAGAAGGGAAAAATACATGTGGAGCTGAGTTGGAAAATGGCTTGAATTGGTAATGCAAGGAATTTCAAGTTTCAACTTTGTTACTACTAACTAAAAAACAATCTACGGAAATAGAAAAGAAAGGAACTTTTTTTTTTCAGGTTGCTCGTTATTCCCAATTCTCCATACCTTAATTAAATACTTAAAGTGACATCCTTGTGGTCCAAACTTAATCCTTTTAATCTCTCAGTGCTAGAACTAAGGAAAAAAAAGAAGATTATATAAACTACTTTTACATAATCAAGTATAAAAAAAAAACTTGATAACCACACCACATTCATTTTGTAGACTTGGTGAAATGCTAGAAATTATTAGAATTAGAGCATAACAATAGCAGGGAAGAAAAGAACCTTTTTTTTTTTTTTTTTTTCATTTTAGCTTGATGGGCAGTGAAGAACTTTTTTTTTTTTTTTTTTTGGCGCTAAAAAGCAGAGAAGAACATGATACTTAGAATCTTGATTCAGTGGGTCAAGTAAACTAAGCTTGGTTTTGTGCACAGCTCAACCCAATCTAGCCCAAAAAAAGTCTCAACTATTCTTACTCGATAATTCTCTAGGAGAGAATTTCAAGATAAAGTCATTCTTGATGCCACTTAATAATATATATCCCAAGTGGTGTGCTCCTTTTATTTTCAGCTATGTTTGTAGTACAATTTTTGGGGTATAAATTAAAAGTGTTACACACATAGGGTATATATATTATCATTGTGCCAAGAATCGGGCATTCTTTAAAATCTCTCTAATTCTAATGGGAATTTTGTGGAATGCCCATCTTTTAATACATTGATAATCTATGTCCCATATGTGTTACACTTTTAGTTTATGTCTTAAATTTTACACTATAAACAGAGAGTGGCAACATAAAGAGCACAAAACACTAGAGTTTTTTGGGATTTAGCTAAAACTCAGACTTTTCAAGACTTTACCCTAATTATAAATCCATCAACTCAAATGCTTTGTATATTCATATTCATATTTTAGAGTTTTTTAAAATATATATATATATATATTAGCACTTAATAATCCATGCTCCTAGTGGTTTGCTTTTTTTTTTTTTAATTTCTACTCTATATTTATAGTATAAAAATGAGGGTATAAATTAAAAGTTCAATACAAAAAATATATAGATTATTGAGAAAATTTGATCTCATATCATATTTGATATTCAAGTTTACAGTCTATGACACTAATGTATGTCATTTTTTTCATCAACAAATTACATATTGTCTCCATTATCTCTTCTTGTCTCCCTTATTTGTAAAAAAAAAATAATAATAATAATAATAAAAACTTATTCGATCAAATTCACTATTAAAAAGTGGCATGAACTGAAATTTTTTTTTAAAATGACATATTTTAAAACAAGTTGTTGATAAGTGAATTTCCTAAGAATTTCAAAATAAAGCCATTTTTTATGCCACTTAATAATCTATACCCCATGTGGTGTGCTCCCTTCATTTCCACTCTATGTTTGTAGTGTAAATTTTAGGGTATAAATTAAAAGTGCAACACACATAGGGTATAGATTATTATTGTGTCAAGAATGGGGTATTCCTCAAAATCCCCCAAATAAAATTAAAAAAAAAAACCATTCCTCAAAATCCTCCATCCCTCTTGCACCTCTTACTACTATCTGGCCCACACCCCAAGCCCATTGCATGAGAAACGTACCAAGGCCCAGGCAGAGTAAGGTTGTTACTTGTTAGGTAGTTATTTTGCTTTTTTCTTTTTAATATTTTAGGGCTCCCTTTCTTGGCAGTTGGCACGTTCTTATTTTTATATTTTTATGTTGCACTTTTAGTTTTATGCTACTATCACATTATATTTATGGTAAAAATTAAAGTTGAACATATAAAAATTCTTAATGATGCGTCTATTAAGATCAATTTTCAAATTATCTTTTTTTCCATCATTTTTATCTTACCCATGCAATATATATATATGTGTGTGTGTATTGACGATCAAGGAAAAGAAATCGAATTCAACACCTTCTGATAAAATCAAGTGAGAAATTAATGATCTCTAGGCTAATTGTGCGAATACCATTATAAATATGTTTAGAAATATAATCAAATATTATTTGATATGATTGTGTCTTACTCAAATCTCTAATAAAGTTGGACCTCGCGTAAATAGATCACAATACTCCTCTGACTCTGCACAATAATGCTCGTTAGGTTTCTATGAGAAAAATATGACATTTTGACAATAACGATTTCTACTCTTTATCAGACTGAAATTTTGATGTGTTCCACTTAAACTTTCATTAAACTCGTTACACTCAAAAATATTGGTGAGAACAAAAGTGCAATGACACTTAAGTAGATTATATATATATATAGAACTACTAATAAGATATTTTTCTTAATTTTCTCTTACAAATAGAGCCGGTTCTGTTCTTTAACCATTTTTCTTCAACATCTATACAGGAAAAAAAAAAAAACGTGATTCATATTGTCTTTGATTAGAGAAGTTACAAAAAAATGGAAAATCACCATCAATTTTTTACTTTGTAATTAAGAATATTGCCATTAATAAATTTCTTAGATATTGTAAAACTTTATGCTTCTGATTTTTCTTATCAATTATTCTTTATAATTTTATGAAACTTCAACTTGACTAAAAAATAAATAAAATAAAAAACACTTCCAAAGTTGCCTATTTAACTAATCTACCGTATAAAGAAAACAAAAAAAGTAAAAAAAATTACAAATTAATTAAAAATTCAAGAATCAATCTAACGATCTATTCCATGAATTATTATCTTCTATAAACAATGGTCATATAAAGGCAATCATCCTACATATGAAAAAGATAAATTAAGAAAAGAAAAGATATGGAAAGTGACTAGCATATATGCAATCTTTGGACTTGATGTTAAACATGTAGACCCCATTGGAGATGTATGTGTATGGATTAGGTTTGACCTTGATGATCATCATCAATACCATGTGACATCATTATTTAGTAAAGCTTCTGGCTTTTGTTGTTTTCCTTGTATTGTTTTAATAGTGGGATGTGCTTTCGTAAGAACTCAATTTCAATCCTATATCATTCAAATAGGCCACAATAATAAAAATTCGGGTCATAATAATTAATGTTGTTTTGCATTTATATATCTTTTGTTACATGATTTAATTTCCATCTCTCCAAAACGATCTCCACCAACTTTAATCAAACAATAATTTATTTGTGTTACATATTCTCTAATTAAACTACTAGTCCACATATTCTTCAAAAAAAAAAATTTCTTTTTTATTTTATTTTATTGAAGATTATACGTAGGTGGGTTGGAACCCCTAGTCTTTAAAGATCAGATAATGTTTTGAGGGTTTCCAAGACCCCTATCTTGGTTCTATTAACACTTTAGTTAATCTTTTCTTTTTCTTATTTACTTTTTTTTTTGTCGTATTATAACATGTAGCAAAAGACAACATAGGACTTATACTGGGTTTTAACATTTTATCATGCAAAATCATATTTATATGACAAATATTGATGGTACTTTTGCCCTAATAATGATATATTATATTGTTAGATTTGTTGTGTAGTGAAAGTGATGATTTCCAAGTGAAAGACACCCCACTGCACTTATAATCACTTCCCAAGTGGGAAGCACCATAAGAGAGGGAATGGATTCCCTTAGCATAAAAATTAAAAAAATAATAATAAAAGATATAAATATAAACAAATAAAAATAAAAAAAGAAAAGTGATCAGCTTTCTCGTTGACTTGCCCCAGAAAGTCTGGCAAATTTAGAGGTAGTAAAGGGAATCCTATCCCTCCCCACAAAAGGGTCTTATGAGGATTCTTTGTTTATGGATCTCCACTCATTCTACTCTTAGCCCTTCATTACACCATTCTCTTTCTCTCTCATTATATATTAATCTCTCTATCTCTCTCTCTCTCTCTCTCTCTCTATATATATATACACATATATGTATAACATTCATTCATTAATTCATTCAATTCAAGTTGTGTTAGGCATGTGTGCTCTCAAAAGTAGGGGTGAAATGAAAAGGGGTCACTATCTTGGTTCCTTGTTGGTGTTCTTTTGTGGGGGAGAGGGAATAACTTTTGCATTCTAAAAAAGATAAGAGCTTTTATTTTCTTTGGTTTTTTTTTTTTTTATTATTTGAGCCCCTTTTATTTATTTTTCTACCTTTATTTTTTCTCTCTTTTAAAAGGTTGTCTTTTTAAGATGATATAGTAAAGTAAGTGGGAATAGGAACTCCACTCAAAAGATATCACTAGAAGAGGATATATCATGCAAAGTCTTTCACTCATCTAGTGTAATTAGTGTGTTGTGCGTGTTTTCATGCTTTTGAGTTTCTTATGCTTGTTGAGGAGCTAATTAGGTTGCACTTTCAAGTTGGAGAGATTATATATATATATACACACACACACACACAAAGGGCTTAGATGTCAAAAGCCAAAATATATTCTTCTTCAAAGGAATATTGCTATACACAACTGTAAAATTTGTCCAAAAAATTAGACACAAACTTATGTAACAGTTAGATATATATATATATATATATATATATATATAGAGAGAGAGAGAGAGAGCGTACAAAGTATATATGTAGTATTTAATATATACAAAGTGAAAAAGATTTTGTGTAATGCCCTAAATTGACCAACGCCAAACATTTGAAATGGGATGTGAAATTTCCACCATTGAAAGTTTACCAACAAGTATTTCAAACTTGATCAATCTCTCCATTCTCGTTATGCCACTACGAAGAAATGGGAGAAACCTCATATCTCATATTGATATATGTACTAACAAATATTTGTACATATATATTTACATATTCTCACCAAATATCTTTACACGTGCATACATAAATGCCTTATACTATTCTAAAATAATGGATAGGAATATTGGACCCAATTTCAAAAGAAACCCACTTTATAATTGGTCATCCCAGAGATGGTTGTTTTTTTTTTTTTTTCGGTATTGTAAAATTTCTTCGAAAGCACCCATATAATGGTTTAATGGTCCATTTTGGGGCACAAAATCCTCTAGAATCCTCCTTTATTTATTTCTCTCAACATTGTCCTCTAACCAACACCCAAGTATTGCATATATATATATATATATATATATATATATATATATCCTCTTACTTTTCTTCTTTTAGAATTAGTGGTACCAAAGAAACACCCCCCCGAGTTTTATTCCTAGTTGACTAATCATCTATCATAATTATCTCCTTAAATAATTGATTTTGCTAGTCACCAATATAACTGTCCTTATTATCCACAGTCACAGTCCTCTTTTAGATTTTTTTTGTGTTGCATTTAGAATTGTTTGCTTTCTCTAACTTCTCTCTTTCTCAAAGTGCTAAACTACCCTGATCACTTTTGTATTTTGAATTCTTTGCAAGATAATTTATAAATGAATTATGGTAAACATACGGCTTTTAAATTAAGTGTTAAATATTCATCAATTATAATACGATACATTATATTACGTAGAACACAAATATCTGCATAATTATATTTTATAACTAATGAGTTAATAGTCACATCATTTGGCCACATTTCCTGGCCAAAAATTCTAGTTCTATAGCTCATACACGATATAATGACTAACGTTATTATTTTGAATAATGTTACACAACTAAATTTTTGTATTATTTGATCTTTAAAATTTTCTTAATATTTTGGGTCTATTTAGTATTTAGTCATTATTTTATTTTATTCTTTAGTCTATGTATCAAAGAAATAGCTAATGTTTTCAAAAATTAAGAAACTAATTTTTAGTCCCTTAAAAACTAAGGGTATATAAAAAGGTAAAATTACAGCATTACGTAATTAATAAAATGAGTATTTTCCTAAATAATTAATGGCCAGTTAGGTAAATAGCTATTTTGGACTGTGTGTTTTCAAAAAATAGTCACAGTTTTAAAAAATTTAAAAACTAGCCATAAGATTGTAAGAAATTTTTGACAATAACAAAAATACACATAAAAATACTGTCAGAAATTTCTGACACTAGGCAAAAATTTTGTAAGAAATTTCTGACATGACTAGTTTTTAAATTTTTTGAAAATGTGGCTATTTTTTAAAATCATTTTGTAAACAGTGACTATTTTCATTAAAATTCCTAATAATTCAGCTAATTTCTTAAAATATCATTTAAAAAATAATTATTTGCTTAATATCTCAATATTTTTATGGTGTTATAATCTTCGATGTCTTGGTAAAATATCATTTAAATAAAAAAATTATAACAATTAATTTTTAGAGAGAATTGCTTTTCTTATTCATCTATAAACATTGTTAATATTCATTTTTGTTTAAGTTATTTTGTCTTGTAGTGATTTTTTTTTATTGGAAGGTTTAAAGTCAAATCAATTTATAAATAGAATATAATTTTTATATACCATGGCATCTTCACAAATTATTAAATTTTGTACTATTTGATATTTAAAATTTGCCAAATATTATGATGTTGTCATAATCTTCAATTGCTAGATAAAACATCATTTAAAATAAAAGAAGGAAATTTTAGAACACTTAATTTGAATAAATATCAAGCGTTCAAATTGTCTAAATATAGTTGCCATAAACTCGTGTAATAATAATCAATATAATTATCATGAATTTATTATGTAAAATTTGTTTTTTTTTATATATTTTTTGACTAAGTTATTCTGTCTTAAAGTGAATAGGTTTTCTTTTTTGTTAGAAGATTTAAAATTAGTCAAATCAATTCATAATAGAAGAGGGAGTTTGTTTACTGTAGCACTTCGCACAAACTATTATCAAAGTTTTTGGTTGTTTTATTATTTCATAAATAAAATTTGGGTAGTTTTTTTTTCTCCTTTTTCTTGTTGAGCTTTTGCTTGATAAAAAGAAAAAAAAAAAAAAACCTCTACGATCATTGTTTGCTTTTGTTATTTTTCGATCCAATATTAAATTTTACTTAATAATATTAAATTTTGTATTACTGATATGTATTTTTTGTTAATTTTCTGATTTTGTTATATTCTTCGATTTGCTTGGTAAAAGATGATCATTTAAATAAAGAATAAATTTGTAAAACAACCTATTTTAACTCATAATTTGAATAAATATCGAGTGTTTGTGAATTTTATTAAAGTAGTTGGTAACTTAGTTATTAATTGGTAATTAATTGTGTAATGATAATTAATGCATTAATTATCAAAAATCTTTCAAGAATGAGATAACAAAGTATAAGGTATCAAAATTTGATTATTTTTTAGTTCACCATCTAATTAATGATAAAATATAAGGTATATATCAAATTTATTATTTAAAAATAAACATATTAAATTTGTTTGTTCCTTATATTCTTTACTTTAAAATGTCAAAATAAAACAACGAAGGATTTTACACGCACATACGTGTCTTCAACTAATTTTTTAAGGAAAAAATATTTAAATGCATTTGTGTTATTGTGTTTGAATGCACCTTATTGCTTTAAACATTACACACATTTGCACCTCAATCTACTGAAATTATACGATGTTGCACACTATATCTACTTCCGTTATCTTGTTAGGAAAAAAAAAACCAATTAAATACACTATATCTGTGTATTATTGTGTTTAAATACACTACATATCCTTGTGTTATTGTGTTTAAATGCACCATATTGTTTAAACACTAAATGTTTGCACCTCAAACTATTAAAATTAGGGTGCAAACGTGTAATATTTACACAATATAGTGCTTAAGTTTTTTTTTTTCCTTAAAAAAATAACGGAGTTGAATGGAGAGTGCAACATCGTATAATTTCAATAGATTTAGATGCAAAACGTGTAGTGTCTAAAATAACAGAGTAAATTTAAACATAATAATACAAAGATGAGTTGTATTTACATATTTTATTGTCTATTGCTTCTCTATACAAAGATGAGCTGCATGTAAGTATTTTAATGTCTATTGCTTTATCTCCATAATGTGTTTTTGGGGCAACTGTGAAATATGAGCCAATTAAAATTGACCGTTTAATATAGTTTTGTTGTAAAAACTATAAAAAAAAAAAAAAAAAAAAGCTTTTGCCTGAATATTTACCAACCAAAAAGATAAAAAGTCTCTTACTTCGAAAACATGCGAAATGATTACTTTTTATACATAAGAGAACATACATTACATTTTGAAAACATATTAAGAATTAAGATCATCTGTCAAATAATCTCTGTCTACTCAATGTTTATTCAATAATAATTTGTCACCTCATATATTTTAATTAAAGCTTTAACTAATTTTTTTTCCTATAAAAAAGGTAACAGACGTTAACCACAATTTATTCTTTCCGTCTCAAAAACTTTCCACATTCTTTTTAAAGAACTCAGCAAATAAAGCATCAAATCTTTTCATTTATTATTCATAATTTATTTATTTTTATTTTTTTACGATTAACACAATTTTTTTACGTTCTCTTCTGTTATTCACGTTTTTGTCTATTTGTGCAAAGTCTTGTAAGTCAATATTGATTTGGCTTCCCATTCTCTTCGTTCGCCAAAAAAAAAAACAATATCTTTCATTTTCTTGTAAGTCATAAATTTGTATTTTGTATTTATTTCTCTTAATATTTTAAAAAACTTATGACTTGACCTCTTCTTATTACGATTTATAATTTAAATTTTGCATCTCTTTATAATATTCAACCTTTATATAAAGATTTACATATACTTTTCTTTATATTCAAATTTCCTAATTTAGATTTGGTTGTTTGTTAAATATTTTCTAAATATTTTTTTCTTTTTATGTTTTTTCAATGAGCATATCAGTCATTTTTTTTACAAGAATAGTTTACCTTTTTTGACGAAGTGGAAAAAACAAAACCAATTTATCGTATATTTGGCAAAGTGGAAAAAACAAAACTAATTTACTTCTTTTTCCTGATGTTAACGATTGAGAAGCATACACAAGCTTTCCACTAATAGACAAAAAAAAAATTAGTATATATAAGTACTTATATATATAAGTCAAAAAAAGCTAATTATCCATTCAATCAAATTACTATTGATTGAATGCCAGAGTACTCATAAACTTTCATGAGTATGTATACAAAGTTTCTTCTGTAGTGAATAGAATGTGAAAAGTCTTTTAGACAGAGGGTTAATAACAATTAACGTCTGTTATTATTATTATGTTAAAGAAAAGTCAATAAAAACTTCCATCAAAATAGATGAGGTGGCAAATTATTATTGAATGGACATTGAGTAGACAGAGATAATTTGACAAAGGATCTCAATTCACATATTAAACGTTGTGCTATTTATTGCAACTTCTCATATTTTCGTTAATAATATAAAATTATAAAATGTGAAATAGGAAAATATTCAAAATTTATATAATAATAAAAATAAATAATTAAAATTTTGAAATAATTGAGTTTTTAGTCAATTTATAAATTATTTGCACATGTTTTTGATAATTAAGTAAATTACCATAACTTATCACTGTGTAAGTAATTGAATTACTTTAATAATTGGTTACATTTTTTAAAAAATTGAGTAATAATTTATATTAAATTTTAAAAATTAGGTATTCACTATAATTTCTCAATTATAAATGCTAATGGTATTAATTGAAGGAAAATGTCAATTAAGACAAACTTATTAAACAGTCAAAGTAAATCCGTGAGGTCTTCGAGAATGGTATGCGCATCCGATGTTGTAAGTTTCAACGGAGAATATTTAGGAGCAATTGCATTAATTGAGTGTCACAATATCATTATCATTACATGCAACAAATAAAAAACTATATTAGCCTAATGTGTTGAAAATTCCAAGAGCCAAATTTTGACCATTGATTTGTCAATTTAGAGGCTGGGTCTGGTTCGTAGACCAAGGCTTTTTTTTTTTTTTTTTTTTTGGGTACGAGAAAAAAAACAAATAAGAAACTAATAATTAATTTATTCTTAAGCCTAAAGGTGGAAACTTTTAAATATTTACTCTCACTCATTATTAATAGTCTTAGCCGTAACAAGCTCTTTGAACACATCATTTTAGGTGTAAAGTCCTATAAATTTTTTAATATGATCCTGGGAAAGTTCAACATTTTTTATGATATATGTTCGAACGGTCCAATGCATGTTTATGATAATACCCAACAAAGTTTGTTCTTTCAATGTTCAAAATGATTATGTTACATATCTGTGTGTGTTTTTGAGTTGAATCATGGCACATTTGCTATTTATAAGAGAATTGAAAAGGTTTCGAGTAGCAATAGGAGATTGAATTATTTGAATTATTCCTAGCTTGCTGCTTGATTTTAGAAGTATTTCAGCAACAGATAAATTCCCTAAAATATCCATATATACCAACAAAAAAAAAAAAAAAGAGGTTTGTGAGTATCAAAGATTTGTGGAATAAAACAACAGATAGTAATAAAACAAATAAAAAACATTGAACGAAAAAAAAAAAAGAATATTCTTTTGCAGGGTACTTTCCAAGACCTTGTCCTTGAAAGGTTTACTAAAAAAATTTGTCCAATTTGCAACTTCAAAACTTATAATGATTCCACTAGAATATTTTTTAAGATTTACAATGCAAAATGCTAATATACCTTATAACTAAAGATTCTTTTGTGGTTTGTGTGTTGTGTGAGGTTATATATATATATATATATATATATATATATATTATTAAGATTATGCTGTCCTAAAAGTCAAAGGAATAAAAGCCGTGGCAAAAAAGCAGTGAAAATAACGAGAGAGAGGCAAATCCAACTCATTGAGTTTGACATTACTACAGGGTTGACATGGGAGCCACAAAACGACTATTGTTATGATGTGCACGTGTGGCAACGCTTATCATCATCTCATGTGGCCATTTTAGAAAATTTAAAATTAAAATTAAAAAAAAAGAAAAAAAAAGAAAGAAGAAAGATAAATAGAGCAAATTAGCATGATTAGGAAAATCCCACCATTTGACTCCATGCCAACAAGTGATTCATTATGAATCATCATGATCATCATCATGGTGCATAGAGGGGCCAAGCCATATATGGAAAAATAATAAATATATGTATGTACACACAGAGACACGCAGATAAAGTTGTGTGTACCAAATTTGATTCATGATTAGTATTTAAATATATGCATACACAACTCATCATGATGCATGTGAAACGGATCACTGCCATAATCCACTAGAAAAATATAATTACTACAACTTTGTTAGTCAAAGATATCTTAGGGACATATTAAAAACTCATCCACTTATTTATATTCATTTATTTTAATGTATCTCCATATTCTCAGAAAAGTGACGTGGATGTATCTCTTTTTTTTTCTTTTTTTTTTTTTTAGGAGGCATAACCCTGATCTATATATATATTAACCTATTATGCTAATTTTTTGTTGTTGTCGTTTTTGGTAGTTATATTGAAAATGTTTTAAATTACCTAAAAAGAAAAAAGAAAAAATGTTTAATGATCACCTATTTATTGGTTGGTAATTATAAATGTTAGCATATAAATTTGCAACTCCTTATTTTTTTTTTTGGAGGAAAACTCTGAAATTTTGTTGCAGTCATATTTTAAGCATATGTTTCTATAATACTCGAGGGAGTTTGAAATAGAAGACTTAAAGAGGTAATTTGGTAAAAAACTGTTATTAAGGATTATTTTCACATTATTAATAATTTTTTGGCAAATTATCTTAAATTTTAAATTAACTACTAATTCTATAGTGTTTTAATCACTACAGTAAAAATTCATAATATTTTCAACACCTAATGCAAATCTTACTACCTTACAATCTTAATTAAAATGCTATAATAAAAGTCATATTTGCACATCCATCTGAATAACAAGATTTTGTTAAACAAAACTCAAATCAGAATGATCTGAATTTTGTTCTCTAAACCTTTAAAACAAATCTTGAAAAGAATTCAAACGATATGAGCCTATAATAATTTTTGAGATATGTTTAAGATTCCATTTATTGTTACTTTGTTATAGAAATTACTTAGCTAGGTATTAGTTGCGTGGTACTTTTTTACCCCCTAAAATATAAAAGGTCTTAAGGTCCAAATTAAATATTTGCTATCGCCTTTATGATAATTGAGAAATACTATAGTGCATCAAACTTAACTGATTATTCTCCTATACAGTGTATAAACTATGACAGTACACATTCTAGATCGTCAAATTTATCTTTTATAATGTGATTTAAAAAAAATATAATTCTACCACCATACATCACGCACTATTGAAATTTTTTTATATGGTTGTACTTTTCCAACATAAATATTCCTCTTAAAAGAAAAATCCATTAATATATATACATATATATGTATAGATATAAAATGACCATTAATTATACATAACCAATCAACATCAATACACATACAATTGTCAAGTGGTAAAAAGCGTGCCCAGTTGTAAAAATGAAAGGTCGAATTGAAGGATATATAATTGTGTGCTAAAGATCAAACACTCGTTCTTTCAAATATACTTTATTCATATAGTGAGTGGAGTAATATGATTGAATGAGATCGAAAAGTCAAATATCTTCAAACTAAACATGCCCAAGTTATTAAAACAAATTCCGCATTTAGACAATACAGCAAAAAACTAACTAAAACATAACCGAAAGTGAGAAAATCATCTTCGTTAGTATAACAAAATCAATTACAAATATGTATATATAGGAGCACCGATAAAACGTTTTTACTTGGGCACTCCAAACAACATGGAGAACCAGTACGGATGAAACAAATTTCTCTAAGGCCAAGATAGATATTGTTGGAGTTTTGTGACCCGAATTCTATTTTGGCCCGATCCGAAGACCCGTGGTGCGATTTAATGAAAAATCGAGAAAAAAATAGAGGTCAGTTATGGGCTCCGGGTTTGGGTCACAGGGTGCGGGGGCTCAGCCCCCACGGTATGGACCTATTGAGTTAGGGTTTTCCCTATATTTTTCTAAATTTCGAAATACTCTGTAACTTGTATCAATCATTCAGATAGTGAATTTCTCTCATCTGCCAGTAATTTTTTCCCGTCTTGAGTTTCCACTTAAATCTGTGTATTCTCTATTTTCGTGTTTATGTTTTTCGCTTATTTGCCATTAATTTCGTAACAAATATCATCACCACCAATGATTAGTCGATCGGCCTACTACAAATAAGTACCATCACAAGAAACTCGGACAATCTCAACTTTAACAAAGAGAAGCTTAGTAAGAAACGGGATTGTGCGTTGCGAAAAAATACACGACTGTGCCTTGAGATTCAGAAGTCTAAAGAGTGATGATTGAAGAAGCAAAGTCCTAAACAGATAGAGAGAGAGAGAGCAGAGTCACAAAAAATATTATACATACCCGATGGATGTATGTTTTTACAATTTTTTTATTGATAAATATTTTCAATAATTATAACTACTTGTTTATCTCAATGATTTTTAACACTAATTAGACAATGAAAATTGAGGGCAACCTTCTAGTTTTTAGAAAATATTATAAATATCCCTTAAATTTTTTACAAAATGTCATGATCATAGCATGCGTTTGTAAGTGTATTACATTTATCCTCTTAAATTACCAAATTACGACAAACAAGTATATAGAATTATCAAATCATGGCACAAATATCCCCGAATATAAAATTTTAAAACTATTTTTTTTAAATAACATTTTTATCATTCGTCGTACAACATAATATTCTCTTAATTTTTACTAAATAACACAATTATACACCATATTTATCAAATACAACAAAATCATTCAATGTTTCAATTTTTTTAGACTTTTTTATACAAAATATCTTTTTACCTATCAAATTTAATAGTTCTAATAAACATACAAAAGTTAATTTGCAAATATATATATATATATATAATTTAATAATAGAGGGTACCTTTATCATGATTTGATAACTTGATAAATATTTTTTACGTAATTTAGTAAAATGATGCGATATCTCTTTGTAATATATTCATAACTCTAAGGTATGGTGGTGACATTTTTTAGAAACCTAGGGCATATTTATAGTATCTCCCCTTAAAAATTTTAGTTTTTGTTGTATTAACAAATGCAAATAATTAGCCATTGGTCACAACATGTAATCATCATTTTATTTATTCTTGAGACGGAAAGAAGATAATAAATGCTCGCAAAAATGGAACTTTCTAATTACCTTCATAATTAGGTGAGCCAATGTCTAGAGCTGCATGAGAATTATAATGCAGGAAAAAGGCAGCAAATTGCAGCGCCATAATAGCTGTGAAGGGATAAATTAATTAACTTCAATGGAAATAGTCTGATTTTCTTAATGCTGTTGAAAAATCATAATTGCGCTATGTATGGGATTAGGATGATTCCAAAGGTTTTTTTTGGAAAAATTATTAGACAATATAATTAATGGAACCATGTAACTCCTCATTGACCCTCTCAAATGTCATGGTCCAACAAGTTTTAAAATGTATATAAGAATTTTTCTTAATTATCTATGCCTTATTATCTGATTTATGAACAAAAACAACATAATGTACGACCCAATTTTCTTCTTGTGACCAATATTTATCGATGTATGCCATATGTAACATCTTTCGTCATTTATATATATTGAAAATTAATTTCACGCGTCTTTCTGAAATTATTTGTAGAATCTACTTTATAAGATTACTTAAAATGCATTAATTAGTATTTATAGCAGTCTATTTGACAAACATGAATAGATATGTTAGCTAATTGGATATTTTAAGAAGAATAATACTAGGCACATTAATTTTTCTAATAAATCAACTCACCTACCAAATCATAAGTACCATTAAGAAAAATGATAAATGAAACTAATATTTGTAGCGTTGATCTTTATTAAAGAACGAAGTAGTTCTCTTGAAAGTTAATACATAACACTCCAATATTAAAAATAAAAAAAAAAGATAAAAATCATCAAATTTTTTTACCAAAAAATAAAAAAAGACTAGATGCTAGATACAATGCATACAAAAGCATTAATAAGTGTATTTAGTAACCAAGATAAATAAATGTCACATTAATATTGATTATTCCTTTATCAAAATTTTGACTGCGTAGAATTACTTTGTTCCAAAAAAAAAAAAGTCGAAAACATAACAAAGCAAAGCAAATCCCGAAAGAAAACGCAAACGAGTAAAATTTTTACACGAAGGGGGGAATAAAAAAGAAAAAGAAAAAGGCCATGCAAGCGAAAATATTGAGAAAGTCCAAGGGCAAAGAAGATGAGAGAGAGAGAGAGAGAGAGAGAGAGAGAGAGAGAGGTGAGAGGAAATTAGGAATAAAAGCAAAACAAAGCAAGGCAAAGGCAAAGGCAATGGGAAAGGCAAAGCAGGCAACTTTTCTCCATTATTCAACCAAAACGTGCTTTTTTTATTTTTTAATGTCTTATTATTATTATTATTATTTTTTTACCACAACAAAAAACTCATCAATCAGCACTAAATGCAACAACCACCAAAAGGTCAAAACAAAATCCTCAAAAACCCAACTCAACAAAACAAGCTTGCCAAACCAAAGCCAAAGCTAAAACCCCTCTCTCTCTCTCTCTCTCTCTCTCTCTCTTCCTTCCATGGCGGCCATGACCAACACCACCATCAACAACACGACTAATACAAATCTCAAACTTCCCTTACGCCTTTATACTTCTCTCTCATTAACAAGTCTCCATTAAAAACCTCCTCTCTCTCTCTCTCTCTCTCTCTCTCTCTCTCTTGGTTTTCGTGCTTCACTTCCAACTTTTTCTCAAACCCCATTTCCTCTCTCTCCAAACCAACACCGAATCAGCTCGAATCAAGCACTTTCAAGATCTGAGCTCTGCAAAAATCTTCGCTCCCGAGTGTAGCGTTATTATCGTTTTTGCATTTTTGCTTTCAGCTATATTATATTCAGGAAAAGAAAAATGGGAAGCAAATGGAGGAAAGCGAAGATAGCTCTGGGAATGAATCTGTGTTTGTACGTTCCAAAGACACGAGGCGACTCTTCTTCTTCTTCTTCTTCTTCTTCTTGTTGCTCTTCTTCTTTGGCCGATAATAATGGCTTCAACGCCACCGCCGAGCGACTGTCCGACGCAGCGCTGCTCTCGCCGGCGCATTGGCCCACCACGCCCACGCCCTCCTCGCATGGCCTCAAGCTCTCCAAGAGCTCAAGCAAATCCTCCAAGGTTTGTCTCTCTTTTGGCTCTCTCATTTTGTTGGCTTTTCTTAATTTTGAGCTCTGCTTTGTTTTTATTTTATATTTTTTTGCCGAGAAAATATAGTTTAGGTACTTTATTTATTTATTTAGTTATTTATTTTTGGGGGTTATTTAGATCAGCTAAGTGAAGTGGAGATAGATGTTCAACGGTGCAATTTTTGTGCCATTTATGTGTGTGTATGTGTGTGTCTTTTTTTTTTTTTTTAAATGTTCGAAGAAGGGGTTTAAATTTTTGTTTTTATATTCTAGTTTGTTAATTTAATTTGGTCTGGTTTTTGTTCATATTTTAGTTATGGACCCTATATATTACTATTAGGTTGTTTGTATTAAGACTAATGACATGGACAAGTGATATGATATTTATCTAATCCCTTGTGATACTTTGACTTTGGTTAGGATATTGGGTTTTCCTTCAATTATTATTTGATCTTCCATTTCCATTTACACTTAGATTGGATTCACAGCAATATTTAATGATGGCATTTGCTTAAAGAAAAAAAAAATTGAATTCTTTGCTAAGTGTCACCTTTTTGTTTTTGTTTTCTTGTTTTCTCTCATATGTGATTCAGTGAAGTCATATATTTTAGTAGATACCAAGGATTCTATGATATATTTGGACTGGGGATTTAGTGTTGTGATGTTGTTTGGATTTAATGAACAACTATGTCACTTTCAAGACCATCCTAGTTAGTAGCAAAAAAAAAAAAAAAAAGGGCCATCCTTGTTAGCCTTAATAGTGAAAGATGAGAAGATTTTTTTTACTCTTTTTCTTTCCCTCTTTCTATTGGGGGGTTAAAAAAAATAGAAAAGAGAAAGGTAAGTCATATTGTTTTGGTCATTTGCTGGCCTCAACTGTCTGACTGATAATCTGCTAGTTTTTCTGGCAAATTGAGTTTTTATCAAAGAAGTAAAAAGAGAAAGGGAAAGCAATCTCCTATAAAGATAAACTTATGATTTCCTTTTCTGTGGTGGATTTAATTGTCTAGTTTTTTCCCAAAAAATGAAAAAAAAAAAAGCCCTCTCCACCATCCATTTGTGTCACTAGAATAGTTTCTTAGTGAACTTTTCAACTCTTATTTATTTATTTATTTTTATCTATCTTATTTCTTTGATAATTTATGGTCCATGACCACCTCTCAAAAATTGACATCTTTGAATTTTCTATATATTTATTTATATTCTTTGGGTGCCTAACAATTGACCCCCTTTTTTTTGTTAGAGTTACTAACTAGATCTAAAACTCTTTGAATTTTCCCCAAAAAAAAAAAAAAAAAAACCTTTGAATTTTTGTCGGTTTTTGATAATTGTTACTTTTTGGGTTACCAATAGAGAAGACTCATCTTTTCTATAACATTGTGCGCAACAACCGCAAAGGCTTGAAGAATTTATTGCTTCAAAACTTTCTTAAATAACATATATTTATATAGAAAGCTTTTACTTTTCTTTTCTTTTTTTTTTTTCCCTTATGGTAAATGGTCACTTTGATGGTCCCCTCCTGGTTCAACTTGCTGGTGGGTTGACCAATTTTTATTCAATCTACTCGTTTATGCCTCTCTTTTTCTTTCATCTTTTTTTGCTTTGTGTATTTTGGGCAACAACACTATGTAATTGCTCTTTACCGTCAAAGTACTTTTGCTGAGCTCTTGTATTCTCACATTCTCACTTTACAATCAATTTGTAACAATAATTGGGTTGTAACATATCACAATATAATACTCGTTTTTTAATTTTTTTTTTTTAAAAGTAGTGCTCTAAATTACATTATCACCTTGTTTGTGTTTAGATTAAAAGATGTCATTAGTCCAATAAACCATCAAACTAAGAGCTCATTAAAGAGCTATAAATTTGTTATAATAGATGAGATTTACTTGGGAGTGTTGTTTTTTGTCAATCTCATTTATCCCATAAACCATCAAACTTGAGCAATTAGCAATGTTTCATTACACTAATGACACCATTGTTTGTGCCATTTTTTTTTTTTTTTTTTTGCAGCAGACATGTTCAATCTGCCTAAACAAGATGAAGCAAGGCGGCGGGCACGCCATCTTCACCGCCGAGTGCTCGCATTCCTTCCACTTCCACTGCATCACGTCGAACGTAAAGCACGGCAACCAGATTTGCCCGGTGTGCCGGGCCAAATGGAAGGAGGTTCCGGTGCAAGGCCCGGCCCTAGAACCTCCCCCGGGAAGGCCCTCGATCAGCGCGGCGGGCTGGCCTCAAAACGACGCCCTGATGACGGTGGTTCGCAGGCTTCCTCCTCCGCAGCGCCGGGACCTGAACCGTCGCCATGTCGTCCCTCTTTACCAGGCTCCTGAGCCCGGCATTTTCGACGATGACGAGTCCTTAGGTGACCAAACCGCCTTGTCGGAGAGAAATTCGTGTTGCAAAGAGGCTGCAGATAGCAACACTATTCCTTCCAGGACAATAGAGATCAAGACTTACCCCGAAGTTTCGGCCGCGCCGAGAGCGAATTCCTATGATGATTTCACCGTTTTAGTTAACCTTAAAGCTGCAGCAACGGTTGAGAGAAGCAGCGCTGGCAAGAACTGCCATGCCGCCGCCCTGCAGCGTCTTGGCAAGACCGCGACTCGGCGCGCGCCGGTGGACCTTGTCACAGTGCTGGACATCAGCGGAAGCATGGCGGGCACGAAGTTGGCGTTGCTGAAAAGGGCAATGGGGTTTGTGATACAGAACCTCGGCTCAACTGACAGGCTGTCGGTGATCGCGTTCTCATCGACGGCGCGGAGGCTCTTCCCGCTGCGACGGATGACGGACGTGGGCCGGCAGCAGGCACTGCAGGCTGTCAACTCGCTGGTGGCTAATGGCGGGACCAACATCGCCGAGGGGCTCAGGAAAGGCGCCAAGGTGATGGAGGATCGGAGAGGGAAAAACCCCGTCGCCAGCATTATTCTCTTGTCGGACGGGCAGGACACTTACACCGTCAATGGCAACTCCGGCTCCGGCGCTGGAACAAACCAGCCTCAGCCGAATTACCGACTTCTCCTTCCACTTTCGATCCACCGAAACAGCGGTGAGAATGCGGAGTTCCAGATTCCCGTCCACGCATTCGGCTTTGGCACAGATCATGATGCCTCGTCAATGCACTCGATCTCGGAGATATCCGGTGGGACATTCTCGTTCATCGAGACGGAATCCGTCATCCAGGATGCGTTCGCACAGTGCATTGGCGGGCTTCTCAGCGTTGTGGCGCAGGAGGTGCAGGTTGCCGTGGAGTGTTCGAGCCCCGGTGTGGGGATAAGGTTGATAAAAGCTGGGAGTTATTCAAGCCGAGTGGCTGCTGACGGGCGGACGGGGTTCGTTGATGTTGGCGACCTTTATGCTGACGAGGAGAGGGATTTTCTGGTGTCGGTTCGCTTCCCGGCAGAGAGTTCCAGCAGTAAGACGTCGTTGCTGAAGGTGAAATGTACTTACAAGGATCCGATAACGAAAGAAATGGTGGTTTCAGAAGGGGAGGAGGTTCGGGTGGAGAGGCCGGAGACAGCAGGGCAGGCTGCAGTGGTGTCGATAGAGGTGGATAGGCAGCGGAACAGGCTGCGGGCAGCCGAGGCAATGGCGCAAGCGCGTGCCGTGGCAGAGCGCGGAGACCTCGCCGGGGCCGTTTCGGTGCTGGAGGGCTGCCGGAAGGCGTTAGCAGAGACGGTTTCAGCGAGGGGGCGGGACAGGCTGTGCGTGGCGCTGGACGCGGAGCTGAGGGAAATGCAGGAGCGGATGGCGAGCAGGCATGTATACGAGGCGTCGGGCCGCGCCTACATCCTCTCGGGGCTGAGCTCGCACTCGTGGCAGCGGGCGACCGCAAGGGGCGACTCCACCGACGGCTCGAGCCTCGTGCAGGCCTACCAGACGCCGTCGATGGCCGAGATGCTGACACGGTCGCAGGCCATGCTGCTCGGCAGCCCCGGGGCTCCGAGGCTCCTTCAGCCACTATGGTCTTCAGTGGGATCGCAGCCTATGCCAAGGTAGTAGTGAAATGGGATCAAAATGATTACATTGTGAAGAGATGGTGTTATCTGGTGGTTTTTCTTTTTCTGGGGGTCCTTTTTGAAAACAGCTATTGGGGGTTTTTTTTTTTTTTTGCAACCAAGTCCTCTTGGCCTTGTAATGTTGTAGATGATGATGAATAAGGATGGTGAAAGGGGTATATTATTATAATTTTGGAAGGTAAAAGAGAGAAAAATATGGGAATATTAATTAGGGGTTTTGTTGGTAAATTAAGGTTTTTTTTTTTCTGGTTTATTAATTATGTTGGGGGTGGTGTACATAAAGATTAAAGAGAAATGTTTTTTTTTTTTTTTTTTTTTTCCGAGAGGTGAGGAATGAGGTTGTAAAGCTTCGTATTTTGTGACTATGGTTGGGGTTGGTTGGAATTTTCATCCTCATTATAATGTATAATCTACCTGCCTGCCTGCCTGCTCTCAATTCTTTTCACCAAGTTTTGCAACTTTTATTATTATTATTATTATTATTATTTTTTAGATACATTATGACTCTCTCTGTGTCTCTCTCTCTGCCTAGTATCTACACAAACGAGATATCTATAGAAATGAATGAAAACATGATAACTCAATGCTCGATCATAAAATTTCAGACTTATTTGTTTCACTATTATTTTATAGTAGAGAGTGAATGAACATGTTAAAGCAAAAGTGATCAAGAACCACTAGAAACGATTTCTCTCTCTCTCTCTCTCTCTCTCTTTGGGTTGAAATTTAATAAAGAGAGAAGAAAATGGGAAAAGACAACAACAGTGAAACTCGCAGTCTGATGATGTCTTTGCCTGCCGTGATGTTAGTGATCCAATTTGAAGACAGACACAGATTAGACTGATGTTTGTGTTTATTGTGTTCTTGTCTTCATTGGAACTTTAAACACCCCTTGAATTGAGAACAGTCAATGCCGTTTATATAAAAATAGTATCAGACAAATCTTCCATCATGATTTTCGAGGTTCTAGTCCACGAATAGAACCTCTCAGGAGTGGGAAAAAAAAATAAATTGTTTTAAAGTTAAATTAGCATATCCGCCAAAACTATGTTCAAGTAAATAAGAAAAATGCCATTTGTTAATTTGTAGACAAACACCACTCTTTACTCTTTAGAACATCTCATTTAAGTCTCTCTTTTAGCCTGAAAGGACATGCTCGATCCTATTCAGCGAGTCCAAAATCTTCTGTCTCATTCTCTATTCCCTAAATTAAATTTTAACACCTAAGTACAAACAGTTAAATTTATAATCATTTTCTATTTTATAAAAACTATTTCTGCACAAGTGTCAAAATTTGATTTAAGAGACAGAATGAGATAGAAAAAGAGGACAGAAAACCTACTCATACTCAACCCGATTCCACTTGGATCGATTCTACTCGGGCTCGCATGTCCCACTGTCCAATAGTATAAATGTCATTTTTCATTTTTTTTTGAATATTTGCATTTATATTTTTTAAGAATTGCAAATAGCTTAAGCCTTAATGCTTGTCTATCCGTTTATCACTTGTAACAATATGATTATGCCAATACATTCTTTTTGCATTCTATGCTAAAACCTCAACCAGATCTACACTTTAGGGATGTTTCTGTATTTTTTACTCTTCATAAGCATGCAAAAAGTGAGCGATAAATGTGAAGCTAAGCTAAAATATGTCATTTCCGTGACTGAGTTACTATCTATAGCAACTATTAGGCTGTGGGAAAAATTGCTCATTTACTCTGGTCAAAGTAAATCCAACATAATCTATTTGACTAAACTATGAACTACAATGATCAACTACTTCACAGCAGAACCAATGCATAAATGAAAAGCACAGACGGTTGTTTTTATTATTATTATTATTTCTGCGAATAGAAACAAAGTTCAGAGCGGCGAACTAGCTTGACTTGCCTTCGTTTGGCCGAGGAATTTTCTTGCCGAACTACACAAATTCTGCAACTTCATTAAACAGGACAAATGCAACAATGAACTCGAAAATGGTATCGTTTGCTGATAAACAAGACAACAAAAGTGCCTCAAATATCCTTATTCGGATTCTCTATTTCGATGAAGCGTTGTTAATCTAATATGTCTCAATTTGTTTTTAGCCCTCGCTTCTTGAATTTATATGAGGCGTTACCAATCCCAATACGTTTCGACATTTTCTTTAGACCCTTTGCTTCTTTATCTTTCGAAAAGCAACATAACTAGAGATATTTTCTAAAGTGATCAAGGCCTTTGAGTGTATCATTGTTTTCAATCTTACACTAATATGAACATACTAGCGCTACCACTTTTGTTTAGGGACCTATATAGTCAACAAAATATTCATTTAGATACATAAGTCATTCTATTTAAAAGACGAATTATCTTTATCAAAAATTCAAATTGGAAAGATAAATCTTTATCACAATCTGAAAATTACACTCTGCTCATTCTATAAATACTCTATTAAGGCTCACAATTTCCGAGAGATCTCTCTCTCATTCAAATAACATTGAAAGACTCAAACTCTAATCTCTCTATTATTATGTTTTATCACTTGAAATATAGCAAACACACTGTGACTTAGGCTTACAGGAGCTCCCTAAGCAACGATCGAACGATGAAGAACCGCTAAGCCGATATTCCTAATTGTAGATTCCGGGCATCTACAAGTACTAACTTGCCTTATATGAGATGGGCAAGGCCAAGAGCCCCGAACACGGTTAGCAAGATCATCAGAATCTCTTATCTGACAAACGGGTGCTTCCTACCCCATCTTTTGAACGACGGTGGCAAGCCATGATGGCTCAATTATTGTTGTCATTTTCAATTTTTCATGCACTCCTGAAACGACGACAATTAATATGAGGTTTTACATTTTAGATCACAAAATGTGACCCTAGAAACATCACAATTTGAGCTCAAAGAGAAACCAACCCACTTGGAGATAAGAATCGAAAACCACTCATTTGCAAACAAAATTGAAAAAGAACGAGAATTCAATACTTAGGGTGTGTTTGGTGCATTGGATTAGGGAGGATTTGGATTGGATTGGATTAATATTAGTCCTCATCCCATATTTGGTGTACGGTGGGATTGGATTAGGGGAAGTGGGCCCACAAAAATAATCCATCCTAGAATAAATAATAATAGGAGAATTTCAAAATAAAGCCATTTTTTATGCCACTTAATAATTTATACCCCATGTGATGTGCTCCCTTCATTTCCACTCTATATTTATAGTGTAAATTTTGGGGTATAAATTAAAAGTGCAACACACATGGGGTATAAATTATCATTGTGTCGAAAATGAGGTATTTCTCAAAATCCCCCATAAATAATCCCATAAAAAATTGTGGATCCATGCAAAAATAGTGCGGGTCTCACAATTTTTTTTTTTGACTTTTTAATTAAATTTAAATGTAAATTATATATATCTAATTATTTTAATAGTTTTATATATCTGTCATTTATTTTTATAATTTTAAAAATAATATCATAATCTAATCTAATGTCACAACAAACATGTTATAGTATTAACTCTAATATAATCTAACAAAATTTATCTAATCTAATCATATCCAATCCAGAACACCAAACGCACCAAACGTACCGTTATAATATTACATTAATAATTTAAACGCAAAGTACGAAATAGCTTTGCTCAGCTTGTAAAAGTTACAACCCATTTTGGTCATGGTATATTGGTAATAACTAACGAGAAATGATACATAACCTGACTAATGTTTTAATTAATAAAAATATTGACTAAGCATAATTCAAAAATATCTTTTGATTTACTTAGAAAAAAAAAATATATATATCTTTTGATTTATTTGAATTTTATTTTTTTGCATTTTGTATCACTAATTAAAGTGACATGAGATAGAAATACAATAAAAGTAACATTAGATACAAATAATAAGCTTTATTTCAGCAAATAAAAAAAATACAAACAATAAGATATTCTAAAAACCCACTTCTAAAAAAAGCTACATGCATTTTAACCATGTAACTGTAGAGTATTTATAAAAGGGTCACATTGAACACAATCTAAAAAATTCTAAATAGTAAGGCGCAACTTAAAAATATTAGCAAAATTGCTGGGGTATTTTTATAAGTCTCTTAACTCTTATTATTATCAACACCTTAATACCTTATCTGCTTCGAAGAAACTAACTTTATCGTAGTTCAGTTCCGTCAGCAAAACTCAGAGGAAAAAAAAAAAAAAAAAAACAAACAAACTATTGCCATAAATCACAATGTCTCTTGAAGCACCATCTCCGGCATTTCTCGAACCGCGAACCGGGACCCAACTGAGCCGCCGGTCCGGCGTCATTCTCGGCCGCCATTTCAGTGCCCAGAGACGGAGATCGTCGTCGTCTCCGATGGTTCACAATTTTAGCTTCGGAGCAAGACCGACTCGCATAACGGCGGTTCTGGATTCCAGCTCCGGCGCGGTGACGGCGGAGGAGCTGTGTCAGCCGCAGGTGAGAATAGTGGCTCTCGTCGGCCATGGCACTCTCAGCCCTCTCAAGTCCGCTCCTTGGGAAGACGTCATGCTTCACACTGTACGTTACTTCTTCAAAGTTCAAACCTTTTTATTTTTTGTAAATTTTTTTTTAAATTTTTTTAATTTTCTCAATTTTTGGAAGGCAAAAAAAAATGCCCTTTTGTTTAGTATGTGAGCTTAATTGAAATGCCTGGGAATTTTCATTCCAATGTAATTAGTACCTGAGTTGATAAATTTACAAAGAGAGGATTTGGTTTGCTTAAGTTATAAGCTCTCTGGTCTATATGCTTGTAGAGTACTTTGTGGGCATTTGGAAATTAGATTCATGATTTCTATTAAGAGCTTGGTACTGGAGTCTTAGAGGATAATTCTTGTGATCAGGCTAAGAGATTGAAGTGGGTGGACCAAGGGTATGAGATGCTTGTGTTTAATGACAATTTGAATGAACCAAATGGCGGGAAAGATGCGAATCTGCGGAGAGAATTAAGCCGCGCGGATATTTTGGTGGTTGTTGGTGTGACAAACCAAGAATCAGTCAAGTTTATCAAGTCCAACAGTGGGAGTGTTCAGAACATTATCTGCTTCGAGTCATCTTCCGATTTAGGGAACAGATTGGGAGGATCTTATGTGCAAAGCCGGAGTGAGGGAAGTTTTTTTGGCTTAAATGGTGGAATTTCTCGACGGGAAACGAGTGATCAAACATATGAAGTGGTTAAGACTGTTTCTGAGGCGTGGGATAGGCATAACTCGGATGATATAAGGTTTCGCATATTGGTTATAATCAATGCCTACATTAGGCCGGTCCCGATTCTGAAGAATCTGCGGTCGAAAGGGTTCTCAACTCTCAGCTGCATGGTGAAGAATTGCGGGACTCAGATATTGAACTGCTTATTGGATCCTAACTGTAGGAAAGCGCTGCAGTGCTTGAATAACTGCAGCCCGGTGGATCAGGTGTGTAACTACCGATGCATTGCCTCGTACGAGAGTCCGGAATTGGAAGCCTTTTCTTTGTGCGTGTTGCAGAAAAACAACTGTCTTGAGCTTGACGCGAAGATCCCAGAAAGGCCCTATGTGCTTCCCATGGCCAGATTTCGTGGGGAAGACTTGTCGCACGAAGTTGCTGAGGATGTTTTCATCGGCTGGTTAGGTGGGCTGGACTGGAGCTGGCGAGTCATGGCGGGCCAAAACCCGGCTTACGACCAGTTCCCGTGCCAGTACCAGCTCTTTTACAGGGGGAAGGCGAGGGGTTCGTTTTGGTACGAGCCAGTTTTTCAGGTGAAAACCCTTGAAGGAGAGATGGTTTGGAGGAGGAGAAAGTATAGAGTGAAGAGGGGCAAAGTCCCCGGGACGTTCTACTTCAGCGTGTTGGACAACGGGGTCGTGTCCAACGAGTTTTGGACGATTGTTGACTCAACCGATGATCTTAGTTGGGCCTTGTTTCACTACAGTGGAGCTGCTAGAGTTGCGGGGCAGTCGTACACCGGTGCTGTGCTTGTGAGTCCGGATGGGAATTTCCCGAGCGCCGAGGTTGAGAGGAGGAGATTGGCTTCTGCTTTGGAGAGGTGTGAAATTAAGGAGTGGGAACTATATACAGTGGATAATTGTTCATGTGTAGACCCTCCATTGGGAATCCCAGCGGGTTCAAGTTTGCATTCTGTGATTGAAGTTTGAAGGAAAGAAGAAAAAAAAGAAATTACATTTGAATAGTCATACATTGCTACTATACTAATGGATTTATTTGATTGTCTATATGTCTGAACAATGATTTTAGTTTCAAAAATCATTGCATATATAAATGTTGTACTTTATAGAGGATTCAATTTCTCTGCCAAAAGTCGAATGTTACCGGATTCAACCAAACAACATTTCTGGTTTTGACTGGAGCAAAATATTGTATTAATAATACCTTTGATTGCTTTATATCTCTGCAGAGGTTCACAAGAATATGGCTGTGAGTAATATCATGGTTGTTGATATAAAATCTGCTGGCTAATTGAACAAAAAAAGAATAATTACCAGAATGCACAAGTTTATTTTGTTTTAATTTATGCGCGTGCCGAAATGCATATTGCGAAATGATCGAGTTAGTGAATTATATTCCAATTTGCAAAGTAGCAACTCATCAAACATAGATGAAGAAAAAAACATGGAATCATACTAGAAAGTAAATGGTTTTCAATCTTATTGGTTACCATAAAATGAAGCAAGAAGGTAAATGTGTATTATCATTATTTTGCCTGCATTTTCTCCTTCAAATTTCCAAGAGGTCCATAAGAGGTCTTTTCAGCCTCTTGTTCACTACAATTACATATGCCAGTGTTCAAATTCGTACCACATTTGAAACAAAAACCTTGGCAATTCGGACCACAAACTGCATCGATGTTGATTTCCAGATGCACCAAGTCTCTTATGTGCTTGGAGATATCGATTTCTTTCTCTCCAGAGGGAAAATAGAGCCGATCCTCGAAATCAATGGAGGCGTCATCGTCTTCATCGCCGTCCTTACCAATACCGCTATAAGCCTTGTTCTTGTCCTCCCCATAGATCATCCCCATGTCGATAACATCCGGCTCTTCAACGGGTTCATCTGTTAGTAGCAAGGAGAAATCCGAGAAGATGCTTTTGGCGGCTGGATCTCCACACCTTTTACAAAAATTAAATTGATAAAATCATATTAAGTAAACTCGACAAAGGGAAAAATATTTTATGCAATAATCAAGACAAACAATTCCTACGCAATTAACTACCAGTAACGCTAAAGAATGATCAATTTAAGCCAAAAATCAGAGAAATAAAAAAGCATATCACATTAACATGTAAATAGGGCCTAAATTTGCAAAGTCAAAATTCGTGCTTCAATACACCAAAAACGCTAACACAATTCTAATCAGCAACAGGACTTGTGGTAACAATATAGCGATTTAGGATCATAATAGTTTAAATTAACAACAAGAAGAGTACCTATTACAACCAAGAGAGATAACAGTCTTTACAATCCCATCAAGCCTCAACCTTTTCTTCTTCTTTGTTACATCAACAGAGACCTGAACAGGTGTCCCAAAGGGGTAATCTTTCACGGCTTTTGTGACCCGTATCCCCATTTCAGAAGCTCTCGATTTCGATACCTCGGTCGAAAGTTTTCCCAAACCAAGCCTCTCCAAGGTTGTGCAGTACTCGACGTGTGTTGTCGAAGAGCTTCTCTTGTAAATAAGCGCCCCTTCCCATGGCGAGTCAGCGACTTCATCCTCTTCCTTCTCTTCATCTCCAAAGTCCAGAGATACGTCATTTTGTCCATCAAACTGATAAGTAGGTTCAACGCAATCTATTGCAGTACGTCTGAAATACTAAATACTTTCTTTCTGAACATTGAGCTGACATCCTCATTAACGAACAATGGATCCGCTCGACGAAAAATGGGAAAGAATTGAGTAACAGAAGAGTTTTGATTGAACTTCAGACTAAAAACCTTACATTGGCTAAAACAAGATGATGGAATTAAGGATGACGAAGAGAACACCAATGACATTTTGATCTTTGTTTCTCGCTAAGAAGGGTTTCTTTACAATAAAGAGCCAATGGCTTTTACACAACCGTGGAACCAAACAGACAAATAATGAGCTCAAAGACGTTGGTCAGTATAATCGTGAACTCAAAACAGTAATACCAATGGGTCACACTAAAATCCACGAATCACCCAATACAGTTAAATCTGCAATGAAGCTGTACAATGTATCAGACTATAAAGATAAAAGGAGATAAACTGAAAAGGCAAGGTCATATGAGAACATTTAGCAAAATCCACACACAGTAAGTTCAAACCATGACAAGAAACAGTGAATCTAATTCCTTTATTATTGCAAATCTGAGTATAGTATCAATTACTATATCAACAAGAAACTGAAAATTTTTAATTTCCTCTGCATTTTTAAACATATGGCTGTGGCTCAGTCGTGCAAATGCTTCTCAGACAAAACCACAAACATGTTCTGTGCATTTCGTGTCTTTTGTCCTCGCAGGCCAAAGGTTAAATATTAAATGTAAAACATCAACACACCTGAAAATTCAGTGTAACGAACAAATATAACATAGTGAAATGGTTTAACACATACATACAGATATTATAGTCAAAATCTGAGTATTTCATTATATGAAATCTGATTTCGTGTGTGTGTGTGTGAGACTGTGAGTGACAATTTTCGCAACAAAGCAACAAACACCTTGCGAGTTTCGGTGAGTCTTGGCTTTAACAGAGAAGAGACCCAAACGAGCTTCGAAGCGAGCTTTGGAAGAGAGAGAGAGAGAGAGAGTTTTATGTTATCTGTTGATTTTGGAAAAATTATGAAAGTGCCATCATGTTGTGCCATTGTGAAATTTTTTTCCCTTGATGTTGTGTTTGTCATCTTTTTGCCCCTGATTTTTTTAAAATCTTCAACCCTGTGCCTTCTGTTTATTTTGCGGACCAAATAACTATTTAAGTGTTTAACCACTTAAATTTTTAAGACTTTCACTGATTGTTAGATTTTCAATATGGAACCTAACTTTCACTGATACGCTAGTTTAATAAATTTTTCAATGTATAAACTAAATTTTGGGACCATACCGACGAATGTAGTTTTGACTAAAGTGAAACTTTAATTCATAAATTATCCTTTAAAAATACTGCAATCTTTTTAATTGACTAAAATGATACTAAAAAATAGTAAAATTTGTAAATTAGATTTTAAAGTCAGTTAAGCAATTAGCCGTTTTAAAAGTAAAGTTTGAAGGATTTAGCCATAATTTCATGAAATTAAGGATTTAGCCATAACATATAATATATATACGTGTAAAAAGCGTAATATTAAATGTAATATTACATGTAACATAAAATGTAACACATGTAACATTATTACATGTTACACTTTTACAGGTATATATGTTATATATAACATAAAATATTACATGTTATGGTTAAATCCTTAATTTCGATATTTTAGGACTAAATCCTAAAAAGTTACCCAAAAGTTTGGTTAAATGCCTAAAAAACTCTAGATTTTATTGCACATAAAGTTAAAATTAAATTAAAAATTATTAGTTCAATTTTATGATGCTGGTAAAAATAATGGTGTGTTTGTGACTGTGTGTATGTATGTGCAATATGCTCCGCTGAGTAGTAATTAGTATTAGTCCGGATTGAAAAGAGGAGGTGCTAGAATTTTTTTTTAGAAAGGCGTATAATGAGAAAAATACATTAAAATTATTTTATAAATTGTAAATAACATGATAAATTACTTAAATACAAAAGAAATATAGCTATAATTTTATTTTATTTTTTGTTCGAAATAGGATATTAATCATAAATTATTATAATTTTTAGGGGGGACATGAATGAAAATATTTTTAAAATAAGGAAAAATCTTAAATTTTAAAAAACTCAAGCGGCATGAGGAGGACATAATTGAAAATTTTTCTAAAACTTTAATAAATTCAAGTGAGGCACAGGCCCATTGCCCCTTTTGGGCATACCACAGCAGGAGATTTTAAGTAATACCTAATTCTTAACGCAACTATAGTATATAATTTATGTGTGTTGTACTTTTAATTTATACTGTAAAATTTACATTATAAAATAAAAATAAAAAAATACACCATTTAAAGTATAAATTATTAAGTAGCTTCAAAAATAGCTTTATTTTGAAATTCTCCTTATCACATATGGTGGATCCGCCGTGACTTCGGAGAAGCATGTTAGTCAACATGCCAATCAATGTTTGTTTGTTTGTTTTGTTTTGTTTTGTTTTGTTTTTTTTTAAACGTTACAAAAAAGACCGTTCCGATTGCTAACAAAGATGTTTGTTCAAATTCAGAGAAAAAAAAAATGATGTTTGTTCAATGCTACTATTATTAATGAGTATAACTACAGTCACATCGAATGTATAACTAGTCATATCGAATGTGCAAATAGCCACATTTAAAACCTCTCAAACGAACCCAAGCTTGAAGTTGAATCTTAAACCATGAACTTGCTACGATTGTTCTTTTCTTTACCACTAAACCACCACACTCCGTGGTGCTTAACCAATAATATCATTTGTTGTGTGGCAACATTTTAAATTCATACTCTGGGGTTTATTGAATTCCACAACTTCATCCATTTTCTCACAAACCAGACATGAAACATGAAAGTTTTTGCCATTTAATTAAAAAACATCACTTTCTCACCCAAAGTTAGACAAAGTATTGACAGTACCATTCCTAGTGCAACTAGGCAAGCAACATCGAATTTGCAACAACTGGTGGTCGAGGCGATTGTTGCTCGAAGAAGAAAAAAAAAAAGAGTGAAATATGACTTCGGTGTATACTAAGGCCGGCGGAACTCCATAGAAAAGAAAAAACAAATCAATATCCGACTTCGATGTTTCAACTCTTTGTATGTTTTTTTCTTCACGCGAATGGAATTCTCACACCTGTTGTTTCCATGCTATTATGGTCTCTATTTACAACCAAACTATGTTTTTTGTAGGAGAGTTTGATCATCACATATTACAACTCTACAAATGATCATCACATATTCCAACTTTACAAATACTCTCCTCTATATTTTTCTCTACGCTATCAGTTTCCCAAGAAGATTGAAAATGCAAGTTTTATACCAGAGCAACTGTTTTATATGGCTGGGAAAATTACCTTGTCAAAGCAAGAATCTTTGGGATGGTACAGTTACTAACCGGTCACTACAATAAAAAACTAGTTCAAAGCACAAATGCGCGAATGTAAAGAACATGTATAAGATTTTGCTTCCAACAGAGTCAAAGATTAAATAGAAACCCCAAGACTTCTCCAAGTAATAGGACTTCAATCACAGAATGACAAACCAGCTTTTTACGCACTTTCGTTTGGCCGAGGAATTTTCTTGTACTCGTAGTTGTTTATGTCCACCTTCTCTTGCAGAGCCTATACATAAGTAAAAGTGAGCTAATCTGATCCTTAGCTACAGTTATACAAAATGCACAGCAGGAAAATCATTTACCTTAAGTTCATCTTCCAAGGAAATATTTTTTGGCTTATAGGCTTCGATAGGTCCCGTTCTTGATAGTGCTTTCTTGGTCTCGAGTATCTCCCATTCTTGATCATCTTTCACCTTTGCAATGTCCTTGCTGAACTACCAAAATCCGCCACTTTATTAAATATGAATCAAAATGGTGAATAAAATGTGGTAGCTTTGATGCAAACAAGAGCTGATACAAATATACAATGGTAACTAAATGGTAATGTAAGCAACACTGGAACCACATGGATAGCAGTAACAATATTGAAGAAACTGTAAAGGATTCATAATGAATCAAACACATTTTCATCATGGTTTGAACAAACTTGAACTAATCTCACAAACTAAGGCCCGTTTAATGTGCAATTTTGTACCACACAAGCAAAATGAGTGGACCGAAGTAATACAATCCTGTGTTTGGCAGGAAATCTACAATGTGTGATTCATTTCCGAATTCCGGTATAATTATAAGCCTCTGATATAATCTAACAAATCCAACACCAACGACAATATAACTAACTAAAATTCTGATTATATATTAACCGACAACGGTGCTGTACAAAGATGCTGCAATACAATACAATCCGATAGAAAACCAATAAAATAGAAATGCCTAAGAATGACACTGGGTACAAAGTACTAACCTGCCTTGTATGAGATGAGCAAGGCCAACAGTACCGAATACGGTAAGCGAGATCATCGGAAGCCCATATCTAACAAATGGATGTGTTCTACCCCATCTCCTAAACGATGATGATGACCCATGAATCATAGGGTTACCGGTGCTTGAAGAAATAGTACTGGTGGATTTTCTATGAGGATGAGCTTTTGCTGGCTCGATTGTTGTCATTTTTGAATTTTCATTCACTCGACGCAACAAGCAACTGAAACATCAAACATCAAGATCGCAGCTCAGCACAAAACAATTCTTTCAGGAGATCAATGAAGTTGTTCTACCAATTTGTACAGTTCCCAAATTTGTATAGAAATGCAATCCAAACATCAAACAGGAACTAGAACCTTAATAGAATTCAATTCGATATCGGAGCTTAAGAAACTAAATTCACTTACTTGCAAAACAAGATCGAAAGGAAATGGCCAAACAGGATTTATTACAAGTCACTGAAGCCTAATTCCAATTTTCAAGTTGGAATTGTTGCTTAAGTTGTTGGTTCAATGACAATTCCCCCAAATAACTCGCTTAGATCTTCGAGGAACTGATCAAAACGTAAATCTATCAAGGTAAGACGAGTCATAGGTAGTCAAATGTGAGTCTATTAGGGTTTTGAATGGTTTGATTAATCGTTGTCCTCTTGGGAAGTGAAGAAAAACCTCTAAAGTGGTTGGGCTACGACATAAAGCCCTGTATTCAAAATCTTCTAAAGTTCATTGAATATTTAAAACCCTATAGAGATGTTCAACAGGCAGGTTTCTTGGGCAAGACCGATGGGTTAGAAGCTAAGAAAAAACAAACGAGATACTTAGGATGCAAAGTCTGAACATGAAAGATTTATTTCGATTAGATTCCATGAAAACGCTACTAAGCTAGCCTAGCACATATCAGGATTTGCAATTCTACCAAAAACACTCTTTTTCATTTGAAAATCCACCCTAACCTTGCAGTGTGGAAAATGATTTTGGCTTCACATAAGCTAATTTATAGGATGCCATAATCTTTTTATTAGCTAGCTAGAGCAGAATCAACACTTTCTGATTGCTAATCTCTGTATTGATATTCAGGTTCTGAATTCTAATTCATATCCACTGTTTGGCCCCCCAAAAAAAGGTCTTAATAGAAACAGAAAGTAACAAAAATCTCCTTAAAAATAAAACAAAATTTTTTTTGCACTTATGCAACTCTAAAAATTACCAGAAATTGACTCTATCTCAAATTACTCCAAAATTTTGATATTTTCCTAATTCACCCTCACAAAAACTAACCCCTTAATATATCATTCAGACAATTGAAATAAAAAATAAAATAATAATGAAACTTTACAAAACTCTGAGTATTGGTGCTTCAAAAACTCAAAATTTAGTAACACTAGCCTGACATTGAGTATCAAAATTGAAAAGACAATTTTTACAATTCCTCTTTTCAATTTTTACAATCCCTAAAGTTCTGCTTAATCGCTCCAATTTCTTCTTCAAAGTTTACATTTTTGCAACCTCAAACCACAGATGAACGTAAATTACACGAACTGAAATCGATAACTTTCTCGGCAACCAAACAAAAAAGAAACAACGAGAGGGAGAGAAATGTACGAAACGAAAGGATTGAACTGTAGATATTGCTGACGTGAGTGTGCGCGCGTGGCCGAGCTCGTTGACGGCGATCCCGGCGGTGAGTTCCAGAAACTCTCGCCCCAATAACAAGACGAAGTGGATGACTATCCAAGAAAGAAGAAGAAGAGAGATATGACTGTGCCTCCCGGCGACCCCGTCCTTCCGGCGACCGTGAATGAGAGAGAGAGAGAGAGAGAGAGAGAGAGTGGATGGGAGAGGAAAGGGAATTAGGTTTTCAATAGTTTGGGGGTTCAATTGAAATTTTAAGGAAATATTTGGACTTTTTTTTTTTTTTTGCTAAATGAAATATTTGGACTGTTTACGGTCCAAATATTAATATCATAAACGTAATCATAAGCATATTAGACAAAATGATAACAAGTTGTTCACATAGCTGAAGTCCTGAAGAGTTATAAACATTGTAGTTTATAGTTTTATTGTAGTTTACAGTTTAATTGTCGCTTACATTTTTATTATAGTTTACTTACCGTTTTATGTCGTTTACATTTTATTGTCGTTTTCTGTTTTACTGTCGTTTTATAGTTTTATTGTAGTATACAATTTTCTCGTCGTTTCGCAATTTATTGTCGTTTACAGGATTGCTGTCGTTTCCATTTTTACTGTTACAGTGTCACTTTCCAATTTTGTTGTCGTTTCCCAGATTTATTGTCGTTTACCAAGATATTGTCGTTTTTCACATTTTATGTCGTTTTCATGCCATGGTAAAATTTCCACGCCAAACAGCAACCAAATTTTACTATAAACCTAGCATTATGTCGTTTTTCACTGTTTATGTCATTTTAATGTCATATGCAAATTTCCACAACAAATTTGAACTAAAAAATTAAAAATTTACTACAAAACGAGCACGTATACAATCATTCTATTTTGTGCACATATTACCACACACATAATTTTATCATAAACTAGTATAACTCAACCCAAACCAGTAACCAAAAACTAGCAAAATTCCACAACTATAAATTGGCAAAACTTCCACCAAATTAACAAAATTATTTTCTATCTAAAAAATTAGAAAAATAATTCCACAAAATTTTATCACAAATTAACAAAATATATTAATTTCATAAACCCAGAGATATTTTCACAAACCTATATTACACACTGAATATATGCTTATAACCTAAATATCTAAATAAAAAATACTTCTAAATATTTAGCCATAAATGCAACAAATTTAGACAAAAACTATTAGAAAAATTTTTAAAAAAAGTCACCAAATAAAACCCTAAATAATTTCCTTAAGAAAATAATTGAGTAAATAGCCATTTTCTGAATGGTGTTTTAAGAAAATAGCCAATGTTTCAATTAATTCAGAAATTAACTATTTTTTAACTACATGATGATGTGAATTTACTTCTATGCCCTTAGTTATCTTATGTATTAGTGGCTAATAACTTAATTTTTGAATACTTTGGTCATTTTCTTAAAATATAGATTAAAAAATGACTAAATACTAAATTGACCCAATAATTAATTAAAAAATTTTACATACTAAAAATGGGGTAATGAGAGAGATGTGGAGGATGAATATATAGTTCATTTTGTTTTCAGCATTCATCCTTTTTTGAAGATTTGATTAATCGATAAAAAGTTCATTTTGTTTATACGAGGTTTTTTTTATTTCTATATGAACCTCAATTTTGATAATTGAAAAAAAAATCTTACTATCATATGTAATATTGATGATAATGAATTGACAATTCTAATTAAAGAAGAAAAATATCATAATTATCTCTGTTACATTACGTCCGATGTCGAGTTTTTGGAAGTAAAAAATTTATCTTTTATCTTTCATCATGAAAAAAGATGTCTATTTTGATTTGGTAAAAAACTTTGCGTAAAATGTTCGTATTGCCTTATTATTATTATTATTTTTCCGTCTGAATAAGTTACTGTGTAATAATTTAGATAATTATACTATGTAGTCAACAAAAGTCATAATAATAATATACACTTTTGGTCCAATTTAAACAATGAGCCAGTTAAGTAATTAGCTATTTTAAAGGTAAAGTTTGAAGGATTTAGCCATAGTTTCATTAAGGATTTAGCCATAATCTATGTTACATATAACATATATACGTGTAAAAAGTGTAACATTAAAAGTAACGTTGTACGTAATATAAAATGTAACACATGTAACATTATATGTAATGTTGCACTTTTACACGTATATATGTTGCATGTAACATAAAATATTATATTTATATTATATGTTATGGCTAAATTTTTAATTTCGACATTTTAGGGCTAGATCCTAAAAAATTACCCAAAAGTTTGGTAAAATGCCTAAAAAACTCTTTAAAAAATTCAGTTAAGAAAAGAGTTATGGTATTTTTGTTTCCAAAAATATTGAGAAACTTAGATTTTTTGGTTTGGTTAATTTGAGAATCTTTAGATATGTTTTACAAAGTCAATTGCAAAAGACAAGATCACACTTTGAAATATGCGATGAACATGAATATTTAAGAAAAGAAAGTGAGAAAGATATATAGGGTTGACGAAGAAAGAATACCGAAAGCGATCCGTGTAGACTTGAAGGAGTATATGTTTTTGGATGTGGGTAAAATAATTATGGATTATTTATTTGAAATTCCAAACAATACAATATTTTATTATTTTTAATCTATACAACAAATTGAGAGGCGAAGGTGTTTTGGGAGGGGGTTTCGTTCCCGTTTCTGAAGATTTGGGGGAAGAGGTCTTTGTTTGTTTATTTGTTTTTTGGTTTTGTTTTGTTTTTTTCTAGAAAAAACGTGTTTTTGGAGGGCAAAAACGTGCTCCTATTACATAATATATTACATGTAAATAATGCATAACATAATATGTTACATGGTATAACATACGTATATCATATTATGTTACACGTATGTTACATGCATGTTACGGCTAAATCTTTAATTTTGATATTCTAAAGCTAAATCCTTCAAACTTTACTTTTAAAATAATTAATTTCTTAATTGACGATATATTTTTAAGAGAAATTATAGTGAATACCCAATTTTTAAAACTTAATGTAAGTTATTACCCAATCTTTTGAAAAATGTAACCAACTACCCAAAAGCATGTGCAAGTAATTCACTTAGTTACCAAAAGCATGTGGTGGTAATTCACTTAGTTACCAAAAACATGTGCAAGTAATTCACAAATTGACTAGAAACTCAATTACTTCAAAAGCTTGGGTATTTATTTTTATTGTTATATAAATTCTGGGTATTTGCCTACTTCACCCTATTTTTAATTCTTCTAATACTCATTGTGTTGTGTTTATTTTAAATCGTTTAATTTTATATTTTATGTTTATTTTATTTTATTGTCGTCTCTTTTTGTATATTGTTATTAGTTTCATGTTGTTGTTTTTTTTTCACTCCAAAAAAGTTAATACATTTTTCTATTTTTTTCCCTCTTTTAGATTTTTAATATTTGAAAATTTTTCCGTTGATTTATTTTTTAAATTTACTATTGTAATAATAAAAAGACAATTTTTAATCTTTTTACAATATTTATTTCTTTTATCAAAAAGACCCATTTTGTTCCGAGTTCGGCTCGGACAAAAATAATAATAAAATAAGAATTATTATATAGTCACCTATAAAATTTTTTATGATTCTTTTGGCACTCATCGTGTTGTTTTTTATTTTAATCCATTTAATTTTTCTTGTTTTTTCTTATGTATTTTATTTTATTGTTGTCCCTTTTTGTTTGTTGTTATTAGTTTCGTATTTTTTATGCTCTAAAAAAATTAATTTATTTTCTCTTTTAGAGTTTTGAAAGTTTGATATTTTTTCTATTGATTTATTTTTAAAATTTACTATTTCAATGATTAAAAGAAAATTTAAACCTTTTTCCAATATTGATTTTTTAGCAAAAACATATTAATTTATTTTATTATGATTAATTAAGATTTTAAAATGTATTTTTTTTAAATTTATCATATAAAATTAAATGTGCTTTACACGCGCATTAAATTAAATTTAGATAATAAATAATCGAAGTCAAAGTGCGTGGAGAGTAGACAGATGGATGAAAATAAATATTTTCTTTCAAATTATGTTTTTCTTTAATAATTGAGTTGAAATCCATGAAAATGACAAACATATCAAATCAAATAGATAAGCATGTAAACATATCAACTAACTAATAAATGTTAATGAATAATAACCAATTAAAGTTAAAAAAAAAAGAAAAAAAAGGAAGGGAATTTTAAGAAAATAGCACTGTTTACAAAATGATTTTAAAAAATAATCACAGTTTTAAAAAATTTAAAAACTAGTCATGTAAGAAATTTTTTACAAAATTTTTATCTAGTGTCAGAAATTTTTACAACCTTTTTATGTGTATTTTTGTTATGTCAGAAATTTTTTATAATTTTATGATTAGTTTTTAAATTTTTTGAAACTGTAGTTATTTTTTAAAACACATAATTTAAAATGAATATTTACCTAACTGACTCAAAAAGAAAAGGAAATCAAAATTTGGATTGTCATATCCTTGATACATGGAATATCAATTCCACCATTTTTCATTGCACTAGAACGAATTTAGTATTTAAATACTAAATTTTAACATCGATGTGAGAATTCTAAACATTAAAGACAGGCAGGTTACAATTTATAGTGCCCAAGAAAAATATCATAATCATCTCACAAATATTTACAAAATATCACGATTATACTCTAACTTTTGTTTGCCTTACCCATTTCTCCCATTCCATTCCATTCCCATTTTTCATTTTTTTTAACTTTTTAAATCCTTCAAACTATTCCATTCCATTCCATTTTTTTTCAACTATTTTTTTCAACTTTCCAAATCCCTATACAATATCTTTAAATCTCAACCATTCATATCACCTCGAAATTAGCAAAGTCAAACCATTCTTACATTATTTTTACAAATCATTTTCAAACTATTACAAACCATTTTCAAACCACTTTTTTCATCCTCATAAATGGTCAAAGATGGTCAAAATGGCCAAACCAAACAAAAGGTTAAGTTTGTAAGTGTATAAAAAATATCCCATCATTTTATTTAATCAAGATAAAAATATCCTCCGACCTAACAAATCATTATAACAATATCAAATATCCCTTATTCACTAAGGCTGCTCATTTTTTACTTGTAGGCGACAAGAGTACGAGACAATTAATTAAGGGGCCATAAATGGATCAAAACAGAACGGCATGATATGACACGACAATTGACATCTTTGGCAGTAAATGGAATTGAGTTTTTGAGCTATACAACGAGCATCTCCAATACAATATCAAATTTGTACGCGAATGTTAAAATTTAATATTTTGACATAAAATTTTTTTTCCAATGTAATATTAAATTTGACATTAAATTTAGCAAATATTATATATGGTGTCAAATTTGACACTAAGTATAGTATAATGCCAAATTTTGGTATTTGGAGTAGAGTGTTGATTGCTCAACTTTTATGTATTTAATTAAAAAAATAATATTTTATTCAAAAAAAATTTTTTTTACTAAAAAATCATTATGAATATTTGTAGTCTTATTTACTATTGGTTAGCATCAACCACTTTTATTGGTTTTTACAATTAAAAAATAATTAAATAATAAAATAACATTTGAAATAATATTTGTGCATTAGAGTATCAAATGTCAAATATAACATTTTTATCTTTTTGAGTGCCAAATTTGATATTGGCATTAGTATTTGCATTGGAGATGGCCTAAAGCCCACTGCTGTATAAGTCGCTATATAAACTTATAATTATCAACAATGCAATGCAGCATAAATAGCTTTATCCATGACAGCGTCAAGGTTGCCAATTTCTCTCTTTTTGGTTGCCAATTTCTCTCTTTTTTTCCCAATTCAATCATATATTGACGAGTAAATTTAAGCACTAGTTAGGTGTCAAGCACTAAATTGAGAAATATAGAAGTAGACAGAAAAAAGAAGAGAGATCAAATTCACTTTTTATTGGATTGTGCGAGTGTTTCTTTGTTCCGTTGAACTTTTTAATGCACGAGTCCAGATCTTCTGTCGCTCGAACTTTAGGCACGGATTGTACTGATCAATTAAAGAGGTAAAAACTTTTTTTTCAAACAAACGCGTTAATTAATTCATTATTAGGCGAGACCATGCATGACCGGTTTCCCAAGGACACTACACAAAGCAATAAATAGAACATCCACTGGCTTATCATGTCACTATTGTTAAGCAAGTGCATTCTTTGGCTGCTAGACTCGGTCTTCTTTAAATTGATGACTGAAATTAATGTATTAGTTGGAAGTTGATAATTATATTGGAAAAGATCTTTATTTTAAAAGTCAATATAATAACAACCGAATAATACTAAGATATACAAATTCTTTTATCAACTTTTTAATACCAATTTATATAGCAGTTGAGGTGTTATGTGTTGATTACCTGAATATCAAATTCATTTACCTAAGTGATAAAAACTCACCAATGATAATATGATACCTAAATTTGTATTAAAAATTTGATAAAAGAGTTGGTCACGATAATTTGTCAAATATTTATTGAATATAATTAAAATAAATATATTGAGATGTATGTTCTGTAATCAAATAAGTAAATTAATGTGACGTTATTTTGGTTATTTATTATTAAAATTTATGATCTTATATCATCACTCATCCTAGAAAAAGACGATTATGTTTTTGAATAATTCTCTCTCTCTCTCTCTCTCTTATCATGACTACATGCGCATTATATATGAATTAATAAATATTTTGTAGACATTTAACATTTTTCAAAAATATTTTTCTAATAAATTTTTAATTCTTTGTGCACCTCGACTGATGCCAATAATTAAGAATCTATTAATACTTTCATTAATTTTGTTTTAGAGAAATGCTTTTATCAAAACATTTTGAGAAGAATGATATGTATCATGTTGTTTTGATAAAACAAAGACAAGTGTATTGATAACTTGATAATCAATAATTGAATGCACTTTATTCTGGCTTTTTTTTGGGGTCAAAATTTATGTGTGGAGTATTACTCTTTGTATTATTGTGATATTTGGTATTGAATAATAATACTTCACATATTGATTTTTTAATGCGCTCTATATAGGTATGGGTGACAATTCGTGTTGCATATTGTGTCTTAATCGTTACTACGGAATTTTGACTAAACTTAAACACGACTCATTTATTAATCCTGTATGAAAAGGAAGACCTAGATACAAATTATTTTTTTTTTATAAACACTCTGACACAACTCATTAAGACACGGTCTTATTATTCGTGTCTAAATGATTTGTGTGAACCCATTAACCAAATTAGACCTATTTTATTAATAAATGGGTCGCATGACTCACGAACTCAATTAGAGCCATTTAATAACTAGGTCTAAATACGTTTGATGAACTACTTATCCGTTTATTAAATGAATCCTGTATCTAATCAGCCCTGTTTTAATTTCAAAACAACTATTAAAAAAATACTTAATTAAATCATGGATTGTATAATTACATAAGCAATGATCATAATTGTACCTAATATAATAATTCCTATAAAAATAATTCCTAAAACTTAATCAAATGATTCATTAAACTATAACAATCCACCAAATATGACCATAGTATAAAAACTTAATTAAATTATTCATTAAATTATAACTAGCAACAACAAGATTGTCAAGGGCAGCGAAAAGGAAAGCTTGTGTAGAGAAGTGGTGGGACCAGTGAGGTCGGCGACGACCAATTAAGCAACAAAAGCTCATGCAAACAAGGGTCGAGGTAGGAAAAGACTTACCTAGAAACTCTGCGATGAAGAAATGAAGCGTGTCAAGGAGGCTTGGACTCGGAGAGAGACTCAGTGCAATGAAGAAATGAAGCGTCTCTTGTCCGTCTTAGTGGTTCTTATTTGTGTCTACTCATCGTTTATCGTCCATTTGATAATCGTGTCAAATCGGATCTCTATTGTGTTTTTATATTTATGTCACGTTTACTTATTATTTAATTTATTATTTAATCGTGTCAGTTGTGTTTGACATGGTTAGACTTATACACATTAAGGAATAACTCAAATTCGTTAATATTATGTCGTGCTATATCGTGGTTATTTTTTTATATTAAAAAATAAAAGATATTTTGAAAAAGTGATTTCTTTCGTATTTAGTTAGCCCATATACATTCGCACGGATGAACATTCCTGTTTTTATATAATGGGAACTTGGGGTCCTACTACAGCTCCGCCGTGCAAGTTGGGTAATGGAAATGAAATATCAGCTACTAAAGGCGTAATTCATAGAGAAATTATAGTGAATACCCAATTTTTAAAACTTAATATAAGTTATTACCCAATCTTATAAAAAAATATAACCAACTACCCAAAAGATGCAATTACTTATACAGTGGTAAGTGGTGGTAATTCACTTTGTTACCAAAAGCATGTGCAAGTAATTCACAAATTGACTAGAAACTCAATTACTTCAAAAGTTTGGGTATTTATTTTTATTGTTATATAAATTCTGGGTATTTGCCTACTTCACCCTAATTCATATATATACGTATACATATATACACATAAATACACACACAAATATATATATATATATATATATATAAATGAAAACGAAAGAACATTTTCTCCTGTATATACAAATAACCTAGTGCCCAAAAGTTCTGCTCCTAAACTCTATAAAAAATCACTGTAATTAAAATGATACTAAATACTTATTACAATTTCTAAAGGGAGTTTTAGTTAAGGGAGTGTTAGGAGTCTATTAAATTTCTCCAACATTAAAGTTTTTTTTTTCCTTTTTTTTTAATCTCGTGAAAGTCTCCGAGATTAACATTGGAATCCATGGTCTCATATCAACTCCTAAGTGCAAATTGGGTTTATGGCAATAAATATTCGTTAAGGTGCTTAAGGTCTAGTACTAGCTCAACTATATATATTTAGTTCAAGCATGCCAATAAGCAAACAAATAAACAAACAAAAGTCAAAAGACATATCTCCCAGATCGTAAATAACTCTTCTTTCGTCGTAATTTTCTTCTTCCAAAGTATAACAATGGAGCTTAACGTTGTTTCAAGAGAAATCATCAAACCTTCTTCACCAACAATTCACGACAAAGAACCATACAAACTATGCCTCTTCGACCAACTCACTCCCATAACTTATATGTCCATTGTCCTCTTTTACCCTAACATCTCCAATTCTGATCCCAACCATGATATCTCCAAAACCCTAACCCATCTCAAGAAGTCTCTCTCCGAAACCCTAGATATGTACTACCCGTTTTCCGGGAGGACCAAAGACAACCTATTTGTGGAGGGCTTCGACGCCGGCGTCCTCTTCTGGGAAGCCGAAGTCGACATTCGTATGTCGGAGTATTTCGAGCTCAAAGACGTCGAATCGCTTAACCGGCTTGTCCCGTTCAAGCCCCTCTGCAGGGAAGCCGGCTCGGCGGACGTCCCGTTACTTGCGTTCCAAGCTACCGTGTTTTCGTGCGGCGCGATGGCGCTCGGCACTTCCTTTTGCCACAAGGTAGCCGACGGAGCGACGATGAGCTACTTTCTCAGCTCGTGGGCCGCTCTCTCTCGGGGAAAACCCAACGACGTTACAAACCCTAGCTTGTCCGCCGCGGCCGCGATGTTCCGTCCGCTGGGAGATTTTTCGGAGCAGCAGCGGGCGTCGGTGGAGCAGGTATGGTTCCACAAGGAAGGCAATTACGTCTCGAGGAGGTTCGTGTTCGACGCCGAATCCATCGAAACCCTTATCGAGAAGGCGAAGAAAGAGGGGTGCCCCAAAGCGCCCACGCGGAACGAGGCCGTCGCGTGCTTCCTGTGGAAGCACGCGACGGAGGCTTCCCGCGCGGTGTCGGGGGACCGCGCGAGGATCTCCGCCTCGATCCACGCGGTGAACCTGAGGCCGCGGATGACGCAGCTGCGCCCGGATCGCCCGCTGGACGGCGCGACCGGGAACCTCGTGTGGATCGCGCTCGCGCTGAGCTTCGACCCCAGCGACGAGAGCGCGTCCGCCGAGATCGTGGAGTTCGGCGGGTGCGCGGCGCAGCTGAGGCGGGCGATGGAGGCTTTCGACAGCGAGTTTCTCAGAGTGGTAACGGACGGAAACGATGGGTCGTCTGAAGTGATGAGTCAACTCCAAGACATGGGCTCTATGGAGCCCGAGATTGAGCCTGACACGTTGATGTTCACCAACTGGAAAAGCTTCTACAACGAGGTTGACTTCGGCTGGGGAAAGCCCTTCTGGGTGGGACCCGCGGGAAAAACCGGTCCTGTGCTTAGGGACTACGTTACGATGATCGAGAGTGCTCAATTTCCTAGGGGAATCGAAGCCTTTGTTTCCATGGAAGAAGCGAAAATGGCTGTGTTGGAACGAGATCAAGAGTTTCTGAAGTTTGCTTCTGTGAACCCGGATTTTGCCAAGCCTCATGATTTCATTTGATTGAGGTGAAAGAGAGAGAAAAAAAGTGACCGGCCTGGATAATTTACGTATGTATTTATTATACTGTTTTGTGACATACCGGTAATAAGTGTGAGAAATGTCACATATGTATGTATTTTATGTATCTTTGATGTAATAAATGTCATTTAAAAAATAAAAAAAATTTACGTTCATGTCTTATATAAGATAAGTCCGGGATTGCGGTGCTTGACATTATTAGCATACCTTTTAAAGGCATATTTATCGAAAAAAAAGTATTTTCTAAAGAGAAATTCATCACTCATTTTCATTAAATAAATATGTTAATGTGATGGTGTGATAGTATATAAATTGGCTGTCAGATAGGTAGCATCCAAACATTTAAGACCATCGAAAAGCCATCAAAACTCAACCTCTTTGCCACATACCCTACTGCAGTAGTCTTTCATTATTAGGCCACGACACTTGGTGGAACATTAGTGCCCCTAGCTAGTCAGCTTGAAGATATATGCATTACTTCGAGGATTTCAGATCTTATGTCCCCTTGTTTCTTTTTCTCTGTCTCTCAAATAAATTTTGACACATAATAAAAATATTTAAATTTTTAACCATTTTGCATACATTTATATGATAATAATAATTTTTGTCTACGTGTCAAAATCTTATTGCATGGCCAGTGAGAGAATACAGAAAAAAGAAACAGAAGATCTGGATTATAATTCGAGTGCAATTACTCTTGCTGTCGAACTTGGACTTAAAAGATTTTTCATACAAACCGCACCCATATAGGCTTACGTCCGGTGCCACTCTCGCCCGGCCGCTGCCCGAGCCACGCAACGCACTACCACCGCGAGCCCGCCCTCGGTAGCGTTACCCTACTGGCTGGCCGCCACTTACGGGGCCTTGCCCTGGTGAGCCCCAGCTCCCATACCTTTTTTTTTTTTCTAATTTCTGAAGATATATGTTTAGGATTTCTATACAAACGCCCCCCCAATGTTGTGCTATTGTTGTAATTTGCATCATAATGTTTAAAACCTGTCATTCTTGCCCCCTAAAGTATTAAAAACTTATAGATATGCCCCCTTTGTCACAATCTGTAAAAAAAATTGATTAAATTAATAACATAACATTAATCTGTTGGCGCATGTATAAATTTTTAAGGGTATGAATACAAAATTTTAAAAGATCGGAGTGCATTTTGAGAAGAAAAGACAACATAATGGGGGTGTTTGTGAAAGTAAAAATCTTTAAAAATTTGTACATGCGCCAACAGATTAATGTTACGTTATTAATTTAATCCTTTTTTTTTTTACAGATTGTGACAGATGGGGCATATCTATAAGTTTTTAATACTTTAGGGGGCAAGAATGATAATTTTTAAACATTAGAGTGCAAATTGCAATAATAGCGCAACATTGGAGGGCGTTTGTATAGATAATCCATATGTTTATTAGTTGTAAATATTGTGAATATGTTGATTAATGGATAATTGAATACTGTGTGAATAATTGTGAATATGTAAATATATTTTTTGAATTGAATATGTTTATTAGTTAATTTTTAGTCGATTAGTGATAATTTTGGTGACTATGATTTGAGGTGATATTAGTAATTTTTTACCATCCATTGATATTGTGGTATAATATTATTTATTGGTTGATTAATATTGTGTGTGAACACTTTTATTTTATTATTATTATTATTATTATTATTTTTTATGTATTGGTAGTTTCGTTGATTATTAATTTTTTATGTATTGGTAGTCTCGTTGATTATGTGTTGTAAATTACAACATCAAGCAGATCACGTACACCAGTATTACAACTACACCTTCTTTTTCTTTCGCACTCGCAAACTGGTCAGACTTCGACACCATTATTATTGCTCCCTCTGAGCTCAAATATTGGATGATCGACATCATTGGTGGTTACAAAAAGGTGTTCAATGAGATGTGTCGGATCAATCACAACTTTTAAGAGCCGACGATCCTTTGCAAAATAGAATTAGCGATGAGCTTTGGTAACAACTCTTTTACAAAAGTTGTCATCACCGATTTTCTGGTTTTCTATAGTGAGTCCAAATTTTGACCCTATATTTTAAAATTCATCATATATTCTTCACCTTTAAATTCTCTTAAATTAATATTGTCATGGTTCAACGATTTAGCGGAAACATTATGACGTGTGTAGTTAATTTGAGGGTAAGTAGATCCTTGTTTTTTAAGAGGAATCTTATTTGATTTGTATAACTAAACAACATGGATCAGTAATTAGAAAATAATAAACCGACTCTAATTGAGAATAGGTCCAATTTGGGATTAATTACTACAAGAATCAGAAACCATAACTGGTCGCCGAAGTCTGGTCACATCATATATGACTATAGACGATCATATAAAAAGAGATCATTGATATTAGCGAGAACAACAAATATTGCTGATATTTAAAATATGGTCACCGATATTGTAGTCAGGCGATCGAAATTTGGTCGGGTCCTTAATATCGACAACCGCATTAATTTGAATTTTGGTCCCCGATAAACTTTTCCTTTTTTTTTAATAATTTAGTTTTTATATGGTAATTTGTTTTTAATATTATAGAGTTGAAACAATATTAATAATTAATAAAATATAGGAAAAATGATACTAATATAAATATCATGATAAACGTAATCATAAACATATTGAAGAAAATGATAAAAAGTTATTCACACAACTTTAGAGTTCAAAAACATTGTAGTTACAGTTTTATTGTCGTTTATATTTTTATTGTAGTTTTACAGTTTAATTGTTGTTTACATTTTTATGGTGGTCGTTTTCTGGTTTTCAGTCGTTTTATGGTTTTATTGCAGTTTACAGTTTTCTTGTCGTTTCACAATTTATTGTTGTTTGCAGGAGTTTTGTCGTTTATAGTTTTATTGTCGTTTTCTAATTTTTACTGTCGTTTTTTAGATTTATTGTCGCTTACCAAGCGATCGTCGTTTTTCACTTATTATGTCGTTTTCATGCCAGATAAAAAATTTCCACACCAAACTTAAAGTCAAAATTTTACTATAAACCTAGCATTATGTCTTTTTCAAAGTGTTATGTCATTTTAATGCCATGTACAAAAATTTCCACACCAAATTTGAACTAAATTTTACTACAAAACATGTACAATCATTCTTTATCTTTTTTTTTTTTTACACGTATTACTACGCATGAATTTACCATAAATTAGTATAACTCAACAATATAAAGTAACAAAACCATAAAATAAACACTAACAAAAGTCCACAACTATAAATTTACAAAATGTCCACCGTAATAAAAATAATTATATTCTTTATCAGAAATTAGAAAAATGCTTACACAAAATTTTACCACAAATCAAAAAATATATTAGGTTCATAAACCCAAAGATATTTTCATAGACAAACCTCAAACCCAAACCCAATTACACCATTTTATCCATATCTCTCCCACACACGCACCATTTATCTTCTCCCTCTCTCTCTCTCGGTGCAACCTTATCTCTCTCTTCCGCGACTGAATAATTCATTGGATCGACACACATCAAGATGGATAACTGATTTTGGTAAGTTTTAGGGTAAGTTGTGTGGCTATATTAATAGTCACAATTTGGTTGGGTGGTTTCACGGAATTGATTGGATTATATAATTAGGAGAGAAGGTGCATAATCAATTGTCATATAGTGTGACAAAGAAATCAATATCTTGCCTTCCACAAATTGTAGGCAGAGTTTGGCTAGAGAGTACGGATTCAAACTACACACGCTAAGATGAATAATTGAATTTGGTAATTAGTTTCAAGGGAAGTTAAGTGGCTGCATTGATTAATGCCACAGTATGATTAGTAAGAGACGATGCATGATTGGACTCATTGGAATAGTAGAAGACGGTGCTTGAGTTGCCATCATAGTGAGAAAACCACATTTGCTAGGCAGAGTTTGGTGAGAAATTAATTGCATTCTTAATAATCGTACGTATCCAAAGAGTTAGGTTTTGAATTGCACACGCCAAAAATGGATAGTTGATCTCTTGGTAATAAGTTGAGTGAACTGTACATTGATTGCTACAATTTTGATTCCGTTGGGTTCACGAAAATGATTGGATTAGTAGGAGCGAAAGCATGATTAATAATTGGATTATGATCAAGAGAGCATATGATCGAGTAGGCACTTGAGATACAATCGATCGGTAAGACAAAGAAAAGCTGAGTCTAAGAACACCACTCGTTTTCTAATGGAATGTGTGTAACCAACTTTATAAAAAAGAATCGACGATTAATTGAATTAGCAGGAATATGATTATTTTCAGCCTTTGTGTGATATATTTGTTGGGTCTTTATGTAATACTTCACTTTATCAGTGTTTCATATAACATTACAGAAGAGATGTAATGTTATGAAAAGTTGTTATAACAATTATTTTAGACTTGTTAGAACAGCTTTTTATAACGTTATATCTCCTTACTATAACTTTATATAGAGCATTGATCGATATAAAACATTACAGAATTAGTCATATTAATTTAATTTGTGTGTTTATGTGAACCTTGTTGATAGCTTTCAGGGCTTTAAAAATATTAACTTAACCTATGTAGAATCATTCTCTGCCGACAGGATACACCTAGCCTTCCTAATCCAATGGAATTGCATACATGTGCAAACAATGAATAGGGAGACACCATAGACCGTACTATAATTCATAGTAATATAATTGACTTGTCACTTCGCTCATCAATTTGTTTGGTAGAACAATAGATAAGGTTCCTTTCATAAAACATATGGCTGTGTCTTTTCCTAATTAAGAAGAACATAGATTAATGACTGAAAACAGTTAGGAGCAGGAAACCCCATGTATACTCTTAAACAACGAGGAAAAGACCCATAAACAAACACTCAATGAACACTTTTGGACATTAATTACATATTATACAAATTCATTTTAGGGTCAGTTAAGCAATTAGCCATTTTAAAGGTAAAGTTTGAAGGATTTAGCTATAGTTTTACGAAATTAAGGATTCAGTTATAACATGTAACATTTTATGTAACATATATACGTGTAAAAACATTAAATGTAACATAAAATATAACACACGAAACATTATATGTAATTTTACACTTTTACACGTATATATGTCACATGTAAAATTTTGTATGTTACATGTTATGGCTTACATTTTAGGGCTAAATCCTAAAAAATTACCCAAAAATTTAATTAAATGCCTAAAAAACTCTTCATCATTTTGATAAGTTTTGTTCGAATCTATAGTATAAACCATACCATTTAAATTTGAAAAATTTGACACATTTTACACATTAATTTACTGAATTCCCTCATAAACAAAGTATATATTTATGATTCGTTCTGGTAATTAATTTTTTTAGTATTATAGAAAACACAAATGTGAATCTGTTACTTTATGAAAATACAATTTTTATGATATTTTCTCAAAATATATATTTTATAAAAGAAAATTTTGAATTGATCCTGGCACATATATTCACTAATCTTTTTGTGTGTTTGATATGAAGTAAGTGTATCAAATATCTGAGAATTTAAATAAAGTAATATATTTTTTCAGAGATCTTAGATTACATTGTGTGATTATCAAAAGTAATATTTAATAATATTTCTGAGAATGTATATATTTTTTTAAATGAAAGCCTATAGGATTAGGAACTCATCTCAGCGAGGTTGACACGCGTCTGAGACAATGATGGCTTCCCAATTAAGTTGATCCACCACCAAAGACTCCACTAACAATAAAGGTCAAATAATATTAATCAAAGTAAAAATTACAAAGTCTAAGAATACGAAAAGGAGAAAACCCGAGGGCAGACAGAAGCAAAATAAAGAAAAAAAAAACTCCAAGACGACTTTCATAGAATTGAGCCAAGACTCGCAACTTGAAAGACCGTCACGCAGTCGAACCTCATTAAAAACCTTACATGAAAAACCCTGAGGGAAAACTATGTAAGGAAAAAAGAGTACTCGAGTTTATTTTTTTTTATTTAAATTAGACAGTAAAACTCTACCATTTAAAGGGTGAGTTGCAAAAATCAGCTAAAATTGAATAGGTCTTTAAAAAATACACAAGTTCAAAAAAAAAAAAATTCATGGTTCAATGTAAGATGCATAGATGAACTTCATCCTTTATAATTACTTGATGGCTATTTTCTTAATAATTGAAAACATTAACCATATTTTAAATAATCTAAATAAGATGACCATTTCTTATAATTTCTCTCATTTACATAATGTTATCACCGCCAATAAGAAAAGAAAATGAAATTTATAGACATTTCTTCAAATAGTTACAAGATATGTTTAGGCAAAATGTCACGGCCCGGGATTTTGCAATGGAATAAATAATTTTGGACCGTACGGCATCAAGATTCCCTCAAGTCTAGACCGGCCTTCATCCCGAGTCTATTCTATGACTCATGCGCACCATTGTGCCTATTTCTTTTACGCCTTGCTAATAACAAGAGCAACTCCTCATCAAGTCTCGATTGCAGGTGACTATGCTTGCTTCCTTGTGTCGAGCAAGAAGCCCACAACACTCGCCCATCAAGTCTCTCAAAATCTATCGAGGCATGAGTTACAACCATGTTGGCCCAACTCTTTGGCAGAACGTGTAATTGCATTCTGACTAGGCAACACGGCTCTAAGGAGTACTTCTTGCAACCCAAAGAACAAGCAAACTAAGCACGCTCCCACGCAACACATGCCTAATTTGGCTACCAAGTCCCGTCAGTTAGGCCGAACCCAAGGCCGCTCATGTTGTGTACCACTTGTAGCCCATTCCAGGGCTACGAGGCTCCGAAGGAGTTCTATCCATGCTTGTGGGGGAGATAATACGTTCCTTAAGTAGGACCCACATGGTTTCAACTTTCAAAGGCCTCTTCCTCAGGAGATACGCGCAATAATATTGGCTGTAATAACCATCATGACGTGCATATATAGGGCCCACACATGCCTATAGCAAAGTGTTGGCTCTTTACAATAAGCACCAAATATTTTTTTGGTTGGCTAGATTATATGTATGTATTCAAATACATAATAATATTTTGCTAGAGCAGCACCTACCATATAACCACAAACACACGGATCTTGATATCACAATAAAACCTACCAGAGAGAGAGAGAGAGAAAGCTGACGAAATTGTAAGTTTGGAGTCGAAGATATTCTGAAAACAGTAAAAACGAAAATCTTTGAAATTATCACTAGTGTAGATTGGTGAAAACGAAAATCTTTGAAATTATCATTGATTGGTGTATAATAGCCATTATGAATCCAGATCTTCTGTCCCTTTTCTCTGTCTCTTTCTCTGTCTCTCAAATCAAATTTTGACACCTAAGCAGAAACAGTTATTATAAAATATAATAAAATGAAAAGCTATTAAAAATTTAACTGTTTTTGCTTAGGTGTCAAAATCTGATCTGGGTTCAGCCATTATATAATTGATTCCGTATAATTATATTTCTCTTTAATTACAAAGTTCAATTATTCATGACAAAATTTTTTAGCCAGGAATTTTTATTGACGGCAAGTAATAAAAGTCTAACGTTAGTCATACATTAATTTACACCTTCTGTAATGCCCTTAAAAAAAAATGAAATGAAATGAATTAGTAACTAGTAATAATAGCAAAAATAATAAAGCATGATACTTGTCTAAAATTGTATAAATTGACTATGTGATAAATTATAATTAGTATATCTTATGCATTTATTTGTGCATATTATTATGTTATTTGGTATAATTATAGTATATGTCTTTTATAAGTTTTTATAAAAAAAAAAAAAAAAAAGGCAGCGTACGAGTTAAAAAAAAAAAAAAAAAAAAACACATTCACGTTAACCATTTTAAGCCCAAGTCCAAAGCCTAATCTAAGCCCAAAGCCCAGCCCATCCTCAAAAGACCAGCCCATGCCAAATGAGTATAAATTCATTTCCCTTCCTTCCGATTGATGCATATCAACGAGTACAAAAAAAAAAAAAAAAAAAAACAGAGAACGAGCGATTAGAGGAGAGATCGACTACCTTCAAATTTTTTTTAGAAAACCAAATCGAGGTTCTCTTCTTCTTTTCAGTTAGAAGCTTTCAAGCGCAGACCTTAGTTTTGGGTAAGTTAAAAACTTCTTTAAATCTACTTTTGGGACAAAAATTAGGTTTTGATATAAAACCCTAAATTGGACTAATTGAATTTTCTTTTAGCTTTTGGAGTAAAAATCATGTTTTAATCATGTTTTATATCTAGTTTACTATATATTAAGCTTAGAATTAAGTGATTAGGGTTTTGCCCTAATATTTGTCTATTATTAGAAATTTATAAAAATAGTCGTTATTTTGTATATTTAAACTTGTAAAATGGATCATTACTTGCCATGTGTTATGAAAAGTTGAGATTGCTAGGTAAAAATAAAATAACATAAAATACAATAATTGTGTCGTAAAAATTTCAAGTAAGATTATTTTTCTAATACTGATGTATAATTAAATTCTAACGTTATAAAAGCGAATTGTCTGACATTGTGAAGTTGACAAACACATCAATTGCTCGGGCAAGGATATTGATCCTCTACACTAGCCTGTTGATCTCTAAGAGGTAAGTAGAAATCTTACTTTTTCAAAACCATCACAGGAAGCAATAATACATGGTATGTGCTCTATGTGCTTGAATGAATTATGTGATAGATTGTGTAAATCTTACTATATTGTGTGGTTCATGAATATGGTTTCAAAATAGAAAAAGAAAGGTTATTGTACTCTTGTTTTGACACTTAAAATGTAAGTATCAGTTTTGGTTTGATATCTGGGTAGGCAAGGGACGCGGGGGACCGGCGGACCCAATCATGGTGGTCAAATCCCTTGAGGTGTAAAAGCCAAGACAGGGTAGCCACAACTCTTGTAAAGGGAAGGTGAATTCCTCTTGGCATGAGGTTTCTAAGAGGGATGAACTTTCATAAATTCTAGCCAGTACAGAACAGGTTCCGAAAACTCACGGCCTATCGGATGTTAAGCTGAGATTTATACTTAAATGGGGCCCAAATAATTGATGAAAAGATTGATGTTTTATGCTGAGTAAATATGTACAATAATAATAATAAATCCTTTATGTGTTTTTATTATTTTCTAAAATGAAAGTTTCTACTTACTGAGCGTTAGCTCATATAGTTTCTTGTGATGCAGATAATGAATCTCTTGAGCAGTAGGAGTTGGTTGAAATTGCCGCCCGTTTGCCTTCAGAATGTTCATATGCCAAGAAAGCAAGATCGTGTAGTATAATTTTTGAGAATCTAGTTATATTATGCTGTGTGTATGCTGTTTTAAGTAGAATATGGTTTGAAATTTGCTTACTTTTGTTTTGTAAAATATGCAGCTTTATATTTTTGGTACTTTTTACACAGCTTATATTAAAAATAGGTCTGCTTCCGCTTGTTGTATTATGTTTATAAGAATGACATGAATGAAATTAGCGCTCATTTGCTTAACTAGATAGATTATAACGTTAAATACGTTGTTAAGTACGTGGGTGCCACACCTTCAGTCACAAATTTAACTGTGGAAGTTTTTTTTTTTTTTTAAATTTTTTATTGATGTATGAAAATGATTGTTCAAAATTCTCTATATATCATGTGAAACAAATATCCAAAACCTGAAACGTCCAACACTTCTTGTATCTTCCTCAAATATGGGAAAAAGTTTGGATGCAAATGCCAGAACCAAAATTTAATCGTGTAGTAAAAATTAGTTGCGAAAATAGCCTAAAGTTATTTTCTTTCTCAAGTGCCAAACTCGAACAAGTGTATGTTGAGTAAATTATGGTGTTGGAAATATTGCCAACAAAATAAACTAGGATTTTAAAAGACAAAACAAGCAATAAAGGAGAAGTTAAAGGGGTTATTTGGATTGCAATTCGAATTAATTTTTTTTATTTAGACCATATTACTATAATAATTACACTAATATAAAATCAAATTAAATTCCAGTAAAATGTAGTTTGGATTTATATCCAAATAGTCCTTAAAAATAAGAACTGCACGAAGATTTAACTTGATGCAACAACTTGTTTACGTCTACATGTGGACACAACAACGGATAATTTCCACTAATAACAAAATAAATTACAAAGATAAGTACCTAAAATGCCACAAAAAAGAATTTAGATCTTCTATCTCTTTTTTTTTTCCCTATCCCCTTCTCTACCCTTCTAACAAATCGCTTTATTAGAGTAGCACTCTCTCAATATATAAAAGCTCACAATATAAAAGCGAACATAAATTTAATATTGGATTCAAACTTTGCGGTGCTCTATACCTTGCAAAATGGTAGAGTCTTTATATAGGCCTTAAATGGTGATGGCAATTGCCCATGTAACTATCATAAAACTAGTACGACAAATACATAGCCTCGCATTTTGCACGTTGTTTTTCATAGAAGTCTTAGTTGACAAATTACGGGTAATTAATACTAGCCGCACAATAACATATGGAAATCAAATATATCCGCTAGCTATATTTATTGAGTTGAAGCTAGCCAAATAAAAAACAATATAAATAAGCAAAAGCTATATATTTCCTAGCTAGTGCTGCAAATACGTACGCTTTTAATAATTTAAGTAGCGCACATTTCTCGGAAAATATTGTTTCTTCGTTTCCTTTTCCTTTTTTTTTTTCGTTTACAAGTTCTCATAAACATATATATATATATATATATATATATATAAATTTTTAATCATTAAACAATATAATACATATGAGATTCTGTGATGAAGGTGAGAGTCGTTTCAAGAGAAATCATCAAACCCTCTTCCCCAACAGTTCACCAAAAAAAGCCATACAAACTATGCCTCTTCGACCAACTCACCCCTCTTACTTACATGTCTCTTGTCCTCTTTTACCCCAACATCTCCAATCATCGTTTCTCCAAAACCCTAATCTATCTGAAGAAATCTCTCTCGGAGGTCCTCAATTTGTACCACCCGTATTCCGGGAGGACTAAAAGCAACCTATTTGTGGAGGATTTCGACTCCGGCGTCCCGTTCTGGGACGCCGAAGTCGACGTCCGCATGTCGGAGTATTTCGAGCTCAAAGACGTCGAATCGCTTAACCGGCTTGTTCCCTTCGAGCCGCTGCGAAAGGAGGCCTCGACGGGCGCCGTCCCGCAACTTGCATTTCAAGCGAACGTGTTAGCGTGCGGCGCGATGGCGCTCGGCGCTTCCTTCTGCCACAAGGTAGCCGACGGGGCGACGATGAGCAGCTTTCTCAGCTCGTGGGCCGCCCTCTCTCGCGGCTCTCTCGACCACGTCAAAAACCCTAATTTTTCCGCTGCGGCCGCGCTGTTCCGACCGGTGGAAGACTTTCCAGAGCAACATAGATCAATGTACGAAAAATTATGGTTCAACAAGGAAGGAGATTATGTCACGAGGAGATTCGTGTTCGACGCTGAGTCCATCGAAACTCTAATCGAGAAGGCGGGGAGCGAGTGTTGCCCCCCAGGTGCTGCGCCTACGCGAAACGAGGCCGTCGCGTGTTTCCTGTGGAAGCACGCGACGGAGGCCTCCCGCGCGGTGTCGGGGGACCATACGAGGATTTCGGCCTCCATCCACGCGGTGAACTTGAGGCCCCGGTTGGCAAAAGTGCTGGGGCCGGATCGCTCGCTGGTTGACGCAACCGGGAACCTCGTGTGGTTCGCGGTGGCGCTGAGCTTCGACCCCAGCGACGAGAATGCTAGCGCGGAGGCCGTGGAGTTCGGCGGATGCGCCGCGCAGCTGCGGCGAGCGATGGAAGGTTTCGACAGCGAGTTTATCGGGGCAGTAGCGGAGGGCAGGGACGGGTCGTCGGAGGTGATGAGTAACCTCGAAGACATGATGGTTATGGAGAAGGAGCTGAGGCCTGACACGTTGATGTTCACCAACTGGAAAAGCTTCTATAGCGAGGTTGATTTCGGTTGGGGAAAGCCCTTTTGGGTGGGACCCGTGGGAAAAGCTGGTCCTGTGCTTAGGGATTACGTTACGATGATTGAGAGTAGTCAATTTCCTAAGGGAATCGAAGCCTTTGTTTACATGGAAAAAGCGAAAATGGCTGTGTTGGAAAGAGATCAAGAGTTTGTGAAGCTTGCTTCTCTGAACCCAGATTTTGCCAAGCCTCATGGTTACATTTGATAAGGCTTATTAATTATTATTTGATATATGGATGAAAGAGCAAGGAAAACAGAGAGTGGCCTGGATGTTTGTATGTATGTTTGTTTTAAGGCCTAAAAACTAGAAAGGGTAATTAAAGAACTGTTGTGTGCCATGCCGGTAATATTAATAAGAGTGAGAAAAAATTGTCACATTTTTATGTGCTTTTATGTTTCTTTGTTGTAATAAATGTCAAATTTTTTTTAATATACCTGTTTAACGAAAAAAAATGAACGCGATTGTTAGCATACACATAGCAGGTACTAAATTAAATGCGAATGCCATATTTATCGAAGGATTTTTTTTTTATTTGTTTATATTTTTATTTAGAGAGCGCTTAATAGAGCCGAAAGACATGAAGTGGAGGAGGAGTTCCATTAGGTCCTCTCTATTTGTGAGCTGACCAACTAGGGATATTAACAAATATAGTTTGGTATATATTTTAATTGAAGTATACAACTTAAGTATTTTCCCTCATCCCCTATACCACATTAAATAAAAAAATAAATTTGCAATATATAAACCTATGTTACCTAACTATTATGCTATGGGATTTTTTATTTTTTATTTCTTTTAGTTTATTCCCTCTAGTTATTTTAGAGATTTTTGAAATTCAAAATGCAATTTCTTTTAAGTGAAACACAAAATGTAATTAAATCTATTTTCTTTATGCTTATTGTTAATTATAATTTGTTTCATCTTCTTATAATTCAATATGTAAAATAAGTTAAGTAGGTCGAATATAGTAATAGAGTATAATTAATAGCTTTTTTTCTGCAACATAAAATAGCATCTTAACTATGACTAAAGGGACTCTATTAATTTAGTTTTAACCGTCAAAACGCTCATTTTAATGAAAAATCTATGTTATTTCTCTTCCAAATTGTCAACACAATTCGCAAAATTTGAAATGGCCATAGTACGGATCATACGAACTGACGACGACGTCTAATGTGCATGAATTTCTAATTATATATTTCACCTCACATAATTTTTTCTTCTACGTATTAACCTAATAGTAAGTTTCATTATTTACAACATTATAGTAATTAATATAATTATATTCATTTCTGTTGAGATTAAATATTTATATATACAAGAGTGTTAGTATATACTGAAAAAAATTAGACAATGATATAATTACTTCTTGTTATTATACAAATATGGTTAATTAATATTGAATTATTAACATTGGGTAATTAAAAAGATAAATAAGACAAAAATTAAAAGGACCAAGAGACAAATATCAAAAAGTATTAAAATATGTTTTAAAAAAAGGAAAATAGAGTTGAACAGTGATACTGTAGTTGATCTGCAAAATAACGTGGGTTTAATTAGCGCATGAATTGGAGAAACACGTGAGTTTAGCGCATGAATTGGAGAAATACAATACTCCAAATAGCAACGATTCCACGGCACCGTGAGTTGGAGTTGCTTTAAAAAATGAATATAGCAAAGGAGTAAAAATCTCTCAAAGATATGCCTCACTAATTAAGTGCCAATCCATGTTTTGCACGTTGTTCTGCCAGCTATATATATTGAGTTGAAGCTACCTATTAAATAATAAACAAAATAAATAAGCACAAGCTATATATTTCCTAGTAGTGTTTCATATATACGTACGCTCTTAATTATTTAAATAGCATACATTTCTGAGAAAATATTTTTTCTTCGTCTCCTTTCCCTTTCTCTTAAACATACATATTGATCATAAAACAATATATGAGAGATTCAGTGATGGAGGTGAGAGTCGTTTCAAGAGAAATGATCAAACCCTCTTCCCCAACAATTCAAACTAAAGAACCCTACAAACTATGCCTCTTAGACCAACTCGTCCCTCTAACTTATATGTCCATTGTCCTCTTTTACCCCAAAATCTCCAATAATGATACTTCCAAAACCCTAACCCATCTGAAGAAATCTCTCTCGGAGATCCTCAATTTGTACTACCCGTTTTCCGGGAGAACCAAAAACAACCTATTTGTGGAGGATTTCGACGCCGGCGTCCCGTTTTGGGAAGCCGAAGTCGACATCGGAATGTCGGAGTATTTCGAGCTCAAAGACGTCGAATTGCTTAACCGGCTTGTTCCCTTCAAGCCGCTGTGCAAGGAGGCCGCAACGGACGCCGTCCCGCAACTTGCATTTCAAGCGAACGTGTTCGCGTGCGGCGCGATGGCGCTCGGCGCTTCCTTCTCCCACAAGGCAGCCGACGGGGCCACGATGAGCGGCTTTCTCAGCTCGTGGGCCGCCCTCTCTCGCGGCTCTCTCGACCACGTCGAAAACCCTAATTTGTCCGCTGCGGCCGCGCTGTTCAAACCGGAGGAAGACTTTCCAGAGCAGCAGCGGGCGATGGTCGAACAGTTATGGTTCCAAAAGGAAGGCAACTACGTCACGAGGAGATTCGTGTTCGACGCCGAGTCCATCGAAACCCTAATTGAGAAGGCGAAGAGCGAGGGGTTCCCCCAAGGCGCCGCGCCTACGCGAAACGAGGCCGTCTCGTGCTTCCTGTGGAAGCACGCGACGGAGGCTTCCCGCGCAGTGTCGGGGGACCTCGCGAGGATTTCGGCCTCCATCCACGCGGTGAACCTGAGACCCCGGTTGGAAAAGGTGCTCCGGCCGGATCGCCCGCTAGACGGAGCGACCGGGAACCTCGTGTGGATCGCGGTGGCGCTGAGCTTCGACCCCAGCGACGAGAACGCTAGCACGGAGGTCGTGGAGTTCAGCGGATGCGCCGCGCAGCTGAGGCGAGCAATGGAAGGTTTCGACAGCGAGTTTATCGGGGCAGTAGCGGAGGGCCGGGACGGGTGGTCGGAGGTGATGAGCAACCTCCAAGACATGATGGCTATGGAGAGCGAGCTGAGGCCTGACACGCTGATGTTCACCAACTGGAAAAGCTTCTACAGCGAGGTTGATTTCGGTTGGGGAAAGCCCTTTTGGGTGGGACCCGCGGGAAAAACCGGTCCAGTGTTTAGGGATTTCGTTACGATGATCGAGAGTGCTCAATTTCCTAAGGGAATCGAAGCATTTGTTTCCATAGAAGAAGCGAAAATGGCTGTGTTGGAACGAGATGAAGAGTTTCTGAAGTTTGCTTCTCTGAACCCGGATTTTGCCAAGCCTTAATGGTTTCATTTGATGAGGCTTATTGATTATTAATTGATATATGGATGAAAGTGAAGGAAAAGAGAGTGTCCTGGATGTTTGTTTGTTTTCTTTGTTTGTTCGTTTTAAGGCCTAGAAACTGGAAAGGGTAATTAAGCACTGTTGTGTGCCATGCATTGCCGGTAATATTTGTGAGAGAAAAAAAATTGTCACATTTTTATGTGCTTTTATGTTTCGTCGGTGGAATAAATGGCAATTTTTTTATTTTTATATATACATGTTTAACGAAAGAAATGAACGCGATTGGGGTGATTGACATTACTACATTAGCATACACATAGCAGGTACTAAATTAGGGGAATTTTGAAAAATGCTTGAGTAAGATTTTAAGAAAATTATCATTTTAAAAAATATTACAATCTATGTTATTTTTTTAGTAGTGAACGTGATTAAACTGTCCATTTTTTTTTAACAAATAGAGAAGATAAAATAATCGCGAAAGTAATATGATGTATGCAATTGACTTATTTAATGTTATGGATTGTAAAATAGGCATAAAGGGTGAAAGTAGACCAACATTTTTCGCTATATTATGTCCAAGATACTTAAATGCGAATTCCATATTTATCGAAGGACCTTTTTTTTTTTTTTTTTTCAAGAGAGCAAGCTTAATAGAACCGAAAGACATGAAGTGGACGAGGAGATCCATTAGGTCCTCTCTATTTGTGAGCTGACCAAGTAGGTATATTAACAAACCCCAAAAAGAAAATGTAAAAAACAAGTCAAAAAAACTAATCAAAGTTTCCAAAAGCTAATTATCCAGTGAATCAAAAATCAAACTTCACCATTTTTAGTACTACTCTAACTTTCCATTCACAATGGGCTGATCCTTGGCATTGTTGCAAGCCTTCGGCGCTTTGCTCCCTCTCGGAGTCTGTTAGCCAGGGATGAGCCTGAAATCGAGTACACAATAACGTATGGAAATCAAATATATCTGCTAGCTATATATATATATATATATATATATATTGAGTTGAAGGCTTGAAGCTAGCCAAATAAAATACGAAATTATAAATAAGCAAAAGCTATATATATAATTTCCTATCTAGTGTTGAGAATTCTTACGCTCGTAATAATTTAAATCGCGTACAGTTCTTGGAAAATATTTTTTCTTCGTCTCGTTTTCCTTTTTCCGTTTACAAGTTCTCTTAATCATATATATATATATACACACACACTTTTAATCATTAAACAATATAATATATAAGAGATTCTGTGATGGAGGTGAGAGTCGTTTCAAGAGAAATCATCAAACCCTTTTCCCCAACAATTCTGAACAAAAGACCATACAAGCTATGCCTCTTCGACCAATTCACTCCCATAACTTATATGTCTCTTGTCCTCTTTTACCCCAACATCTCCAATCATTGTTTCGCCAAAGCCCTAATCTATCTGAAGAAATCTCTCTCGGAGGTCCTCAATTTGTACCACCCGTTCTCCGGCAGGGCCAAAAACAACCTATTTGTGGAGGATTTCGACTCCGGCGTCCCGTCGACGTCCGCATGTCGGAGTATTTCGAGCTCAAAGACGTCGAATCGCTTAACCGGCTTGTTCCCTTCGAGCCACTGCGAAAGGAGGCCTCGACGGGCGTCGTCTGGCAACTTGCATTTCAAGCGAACGTGTTCGCGTGCGGCGCGATGGCGCTCGGCGCTTCCTTCTGCCACAAGGTAGCCGACGGAGCGACGATGAGCAGCTTTCTCAGCTCGTGCACCGCCCTCTCCTGCGGCTCTCTCGACCACGTCGAAAACCCTTATTTGTCCGCTGCGGCTGCGCTGTTCCGACCGGTGGAAGACTTTCCAGAGCAGCAGAGATCAATGTTCGAACACTTATGGTTCCACAAGGAAGGCAATTACGCGAGGAGATTCGTGTTCGACGCCGAATCCATCGAAACCCTAATCGAGAAGGCTTATAACAAACAAACATCCAGGCACTGTTGTGTGCCATGCCGGTAATATTAACTAGAGCGAGAAAAGACTCACATTTTTATGTGCTTTTATGTTTCTTTGGTGGAATAAATGTCAATTTTTTTTATATACCTGTTAACGAAAGAAATCAACGCGATTGGGGTGATTGATATTAGCATACACAGGTACTAAATGAGGGGAATTTTGAGAAATGCTTGAGTAAGATATTAAGAAATTATCGTTTAAGAAAATACAATCTATGTTATTTTTTAGTAGTGAATGTGATTAAACTGCCCATTTTTTATTTTTTTTTATTTTTACAAATAGAGAAGATAAAGTAATCGTGAAATTATTATTAATTCACTAATAAAAAAAAAAAGTAACATGATGTATATATGCAATTGACTTATTTAATGTTATGGATTGTAAAATAGGCATAAAGTGTGAAATTAGACCAAAATTTTTCACTATATAATGTCCAAGATACTGCATTAACAAACCCCAAAAAGAAAATGTAAAAAACAAGCAAAAAAAAACTAATCAAAGCTTCCAAAAGCTAATCCAGTGAATCAAAAATCAAACTTCAACATTTTTAGGACTATTCTCACTTTCTATTCACAATGGGCTGTCCCTTGGCATTGTTGCAAGCCTTCGGCGCTTTAGCGTCGCAGGGCTTTGGCTTTGGCCTAAACCCGAACCTCCGAAAGAACATGTTCCAGCTCCCTTTCGTCTTGAAATCTTCTCGAGCTGGTCCTTCATGCTCAAGCACTCTTTCTCGAGCACCAAGACCCTGTCCTTCATGTTGTCCACTGCCACAATCTGGTTCCTCGGCGCAGCGCCAGCGCCAGCACCCCTTCCGGCGTGGCTGGGCACGAGCGCGAGGCTCCCGCTGTGGTTCTGCAGGCTGTCGAGGTTGTCCGACACGAAGAACCAGCCTGCCACAGAGGTGCGCAGGCGGAGCTGCTCGAAGAACAGGACTTGGACGATGACGCGGAGTGGCAGCCTCTCGTTCTGGGCCGCATGCGTGCTGGCCTCCAGCGAGAGCTTCTGGCAGTTCATCAGGCGGCAGATTTGCTCCCTCTTGGAGCCTGTTAGCCAGGGATGAGCCTGAAATCGAGTACACAAAAAAACACGTCTAGAGACTAGAGTTAACTCATCTTTTCGAAGACTCTATGTTGCACATAACAAAATCTTTCCTGGTGTATTTTCCATGACAAGCGTCTATGGAGAGAAAACAGAACTTTTTGCGGGTTTCTTTTTGTTTACCTTGAGATATATATCGACGGCACAGTCGACGTCGTAGAGCGTCTCCGTTGGGTATCCCAGGCTCGGTATCAGGAGATCCTCGAGCGCTGCCTGGTCCAGCTGAGCCCCGACTCGCTTCTCCACGTTGTCGCGGCAGGAAGGGCTGGATTGCAAGATCATGGACGTTCTCAGCAGCCGGAGGAGGAAATTTGTTGGCGTCACGCCCTTCTGATCAAGCAGTAACGCTGCAATCTCTTCCAAAAGATTCCTCTGATCGGCGTCGGGTGGAGAAGAGGACACAGCCGATCCGTTTGCAGCAGAAGCATCGCGGTTCCATCCCGACGATTCCCTCCCCAACAAGCAGAGATTCCTCTTCGTGTAGTGAATCAGGGACCCCGAGATCTTCTCCGGCTTCATGCCTCGCGACTCGACGGCCAGAATTAGGCGCTTGTAGAGAGGAAACGTAAAAAAGAACACGTCTTCGAACCACCAATCCTCGCCGACCGGAGTAGCCTTCGCCGCGTTGCGTATTCCGTTCCAAAAGATGCTGCCACCGCCTTCTTGGAGGCTCGCCAAGAGGGGCCAATTGAACAAGCTGCACGCCTTCATGGCCAGCGAGTTGAGGCATCGCGAGACGACGTGGAGATCCTCAGCGTGCGACATGACCTATTCAATGCTCTGTGTCAAAGATCCTTATTCTTTATTTTTCTTTTTAATATATATAAAAAGAAAATACTAATAAAACGCAAGAAAAAAGAAAAGATTCGAAAAGAAATAAAATTTTACCTGAATACAGGTCACAATCGTGTTCCATATATGTTTTTTTGCTTCCAAATCTAACTTTGCAAAAATCGCAACATCGCTTGTTATAATGTGATGAGCGTCTGTGATTGACCATCGTTTGGATGTTGCTAAACACCTCCTGGCATGATCCACAGTAGAGATGTGATCGACCAGCGGCGGGGGCCGGAGGCACGGCGGCGGGGGGCGGCGGCACTGCTGCGGCGGCGGCGGGCGGAGCGGCGGCGGCGGGCGGAGCGGCGGCATTGTGTTGCATGTTAGGAGACTAAGAAAATGAGAGAGAGTGAAGGAAAAGCAGAGAAAAGAATCTGAAACTTTGACTTTCTTATTATCGAATATCTCCAATTACATTATGCTTGACTTTATATAGTCTGGTAATCAGACTCTAACTAACTCTGTGACGTGTAATGAGTTTGTCAGACAATGCTAACTTCCTTGCCAGCTGTAATGATGAGCTGGACTCTAAGTCAGCTTTGACTCATATCCTTAACAGCCTCCCTCAAACTTAGAGTTGATAAATCTTCAACTCTAAGTTTGACTCTAAAGTCTGCAAACTTGGAGCTTGATTTAGCTTTAGTGAAGGGAAAATGCTAGACATACTAAACTTTTTATCAATTTTTTAATATTAATCTATGTGACAATTGATGTGTAATGTTTTAATTGACTAAATATCAAATCCTCTTACCAAGGTGATAAACACTCACCAATGATAATATGACACATGAGTTTGTATTAAAAAAATTGGTAAAAATATTGATATGTGTAGCATTGCTCTTAGTGAAGATATCAGCTATCTGGTCAATTGATGGCATATGACGAACTTCGAGTGTCTTGTTTAAGACTTATTCTCTGACAAAATAAAGGTCTATCTCTATGTGCTTGGTTCTAGCATGAAGAACTGGATTTGCTGAAAGTTGTACAGCACTCAGATTATCACACCACACAATGGGAGAGACCTAGAGCACTTAACTCCCATTTCTTGGTTTGGTGAGAGTTGAGTTGAGACGGAGGGGTAGAAAAGAGTTAAGGGCTACAGATAATTTTTTATCCTTTTTATGAGTACTACTTTTGCGTGCAAGCTCAGTGTAATTTTACTTTTGGTTCGTGTAATTTTTTTTTACATTTTTAATATATTTTTTAATTTTTTTGCATTTATAATAAAAAATAGATTTTTAAGGATTTAACTAAATTTTTGGCTAATTTTTTAGGAATTAGCCATAATTTCATGAAATTAAGGATTTAGCTATAACATACGTATAACATAATATGAAAGATTTAGCGTTAGAATACCAAAATTAAGAAAATAGCCATTAAATACTTTAATGAACATAAGTATCCATGATAATTACTTTTTTTTTTAAAAAAAGCTCAAATCAAATAAAAAATCTTAGAAAATTCGGCTCATTCAACTTCAAAAAGCAAACCAAACCTACTATTACTAAAATTTTCATCGATTGTGATAAAATAAAAATGGTTAATTTCTTAAAGTTTTAAAACTATGGTTAATCCCTAAAAAGTTAGTCTAAAGTTTTGCTAAATCCTTAAAAATCTTAGGCTAGTTAAGAAATTAGTCATTTTAAAGATAAAGTTTGAAGGATATAGCCATAGAATGTCAAAATTAAGAAAATAGCTATTAAATACCTTAATGGACATAAGTATTCATAATAATTACTTAAAAAAACCGCTCAAATCAAATAAAAAATCTCCAAAATTCAGCTCCTTCAACTTAAAAAAATAAATCAAACCTACTATTACCAAAACTTTCATCGATTGGGATAAAAAAAATGGCTAATTTATTTAATTTCTAAAACTATGGCAAAATTAGTATAAAATTTGACTAAATCCTTAAATATCTCTATTAATTAAAATGTTAACATATACTAACTAATCTATATTTATGTTAAGTTTATATTAAATAAGTGTATTAATATCATTTTAACCAACTTAGGAGAAAAAAATTTATTTAATAAAATTTTGGGACACTTTTGAAATTATGTCAAACAAATATTTGTTTGAAAAAAAAAACATATCATAATAGATGTCAAAAGATAAAGAAAAAATAAATAAATCTAATAATCTAAATAAATAATTTTTTTAGGACAATTACAGCTAAGAAACAATGGCTATAACAGTTTTGAGCAAAAGAATTCAAAAGAATAAAAATGTACAAAAAAAAAACCATAATAATTTACAACAAAACCCAAAAAATAAAAAGAAACCCCAAAAAAATAAAAAAAAAATAAAAATTTTGGTCAAAAGTAAGCGCAAGAAATGGGAAAGGAAAAAAAAAGTATTTCGTGATGCGTGAGTGGGGAGAACGCGCGCGACCCAATGGGCACGTGTACCACACGCGCCCAAAGTAGAGAAAAAAAAAAAAAGCAAATGCGCCGTATATTTTTTTTTCACACTGCGCCGTATAGCGTGTGCGAAAAAATAAATTATTTTCGATCAAAACGCGTGTTTTGGCCAAGCAACTCACACTAATATTTATTAAGGATAAATGTCATTTTACATAGTAAGTTTGACCAAATTTATGATAAATGATAATTTTAGACCAAATTAATGATTGTTTAAGAATTTTAAAAAATATAAAGAGGAAACTAGAATTTCTATAAAACTTGTGGATATTTTAAGAATTTTCCCTAAAAAAATCTCTCCAACTCAAAACAATAATGAAAAAGAGAATCCTTGAATGATTTATGAATTGATGCCCATAAAGAAGCTACATGCCTACATATACACGAAGATTCTACGCCCCTCCGCGACGAGCCGACGCGACCCTCCGACGCCCCTCCGCCCCTTTGCGCCTCTCAGCGAGCACGCCCCTCTGCGATATCGACCCTCCGACGCCCCTCCGCCCATTTGCGCCTCTCAGCGAGCACGCCCCTATGCGATATCGACCTTCCGACGCCCTTCCGCTCCTCCGCGATGACGTCCCTCCGCCCCTTCGCCCCTCCGCCCCTTCGCCCCTCCGCGGTGACGCCCCTCCTCCCATCTGCAATGACGACCCTTCGACGCCCCTCCGCCCCTCCGCGATTACGCCCCTCCACCCTCTGTGACGGCGACCCTTTGATGACCCACCACGTCTCTCCGACGTTCCGCGAATCCGCGATGACGACCCTCCTCCGCCCCTCCGCAACGACGACCCTCCTCCGCCCCTCCGCAACGACGACCCTCTGTCGGCCCTCCGCGCCCCTCCGCAATGACGACCCTCCGCGCCTCTCAGTGATGATGACCCTCTGACGCCCCTCCGCGCCTCTCCGCGATGACAACCCTCCGCGTCGGTGGCCTGAATTCGCCCAATCCGTTTGCCGGTACGGAGGAGATTGTTTGCCGTTTGGAAAAGAGAGAGGAAGAAAAAAAATTGTTTTGTTTTGTTTTTTATTTATTTTATTTTTGGCATAGTTTTGTTTTATTCGAAGGGTAAATTGGTCCTTTTCTAAAAATTTTTAAGTTCAGTCAACACAAAACGACATTTTTATACAGACTAGTTAGAGCCACGCGCTCCGCACGCGTCAAAAACAAAAGAAAAAAAAAAAGAAAACGAAAAAAAAAAAAAAATTAAAAAAAAAAAGTGGCTGGCGCGTGACAGCACGCGCCAAAAGGGAGAGTGTGGCATGAGGGAGCAGCCCCACGAACGCGGGCCCGTGTCAGGGAAATTTTTTTTTCTTTGAAGTCCCCGCACTTAACATTTTCATCCTTTTTATTTATATTTTAGTCCCTAAAGTTTTAAAAAATTATGAAATAGCTCAATTTTTTTAAAAAAATTCACTCTAACCCCTAAAAAAACGCCTTTTTTTTTATACGAAAAACGCAAAAAAAAAAAAAAAAAAAACGCTACGAAACCGCTTGAAAAAAAAAAGGCCGAAACCCACGTCGAAAGCCATTCGCTTTTTTAATATAGGTTAGTAGGATTTGAAAAGTAGAATGACTATTTTAGAATTATAAAAAACACAAGGATAAAATCGAATTTTCAATAAAATACGGGACTATTTTACAATTTTCCCTTGAATATATTTTAAAATTCATATAATTAATAAATTAAATATGTAAAATAAGTTGGATAGGTCGAATATAGTAATAGAGTATTATAGACAGTTAAATTGAATATTTTAATATATTTTTAAATTAAAAACAAATGTGTAATACATATGATCTCCACTTACATTAAGAGCTTTTTTCTATTAATTAAATCTTACCTCTCTAAAAGCTCATTTTAATGAAAAATCTATGTTATTTCTCTTCAGAATTTCAATATAATTCGCAAATTTGAAAATTGCCATTATACGGATCAGACATACCGACAAGATTTGACGTGTACGAATTCATAACCATATGCGACAATTTATCCGTTTATTTTATTTTGCTCAAGCATATACTTTTTCTACATCTTACATGTGTATCGTTCTTATTGTACAAATGAAATCAACAACATAAATCTTGTTTCTTCAAAAGAGCTTGATAATTGCACAAAAATGTGCTTTGTAGTGCATAATTGTACACACTTATTAAAATCATTTTAAATATAAATGAATATTTTCATGATTTTTTTATGATTATTAATTTTGTTAAAAAATATTTATTTTAATTTTTTTATTAAGTTTAGGTTTAATTTTATTTACAGGGCTGAAAATATAAGAAATTTGACCAAAATATACCCAAAAAATCACTAAAAGCCTAAAGGAAAGCCCAAATCAGACAAAAATGCCACATATGCCGACAACGAGCGGGACCCATTGCCACATGGCCCAATCAGCACGCTCGCCGTCGCCACGCGGACCCAGCCACGCCCCTCACCCACGCGTGCAAAGACGCGGTTTCAGCTCACACCGAGCGCCCAGTGGGCGCGTGGCTCCCACTCAAGAAGCGCGCAAGTGCGCGCCCCTCCATGCACAAGAAGCCCGACAGCTGGGCACCGTGCTCAATCCTCTGGCCAATCAAACGCGAGATAAGTGCGCATCGTGGGCCCCATTGCGTCAGCGTTGCAGCTCCCTTGTTTAATCAAAGCGCGCCACTTGGGCATATGGGCCCTGAATTCCCCTTGCTCGGTCAACTTCACCATTCATCCCCAACCAATTCGCGTCACGTGTCCTTCAGCTCCAAAGCCGCGAATGAACGTACGACACGTGGCAAGCTCGAGCTCAATTTTTGTTGGACCATTAATTTCAACCCAGCTCCGAATTTACCAATTTAATCGCCTAATATCTTCAAAAAATAATTGGTTAGTTACCTCATTTATATATATATATATATATATATTATTTCTCTAGCCTATCTTAAATATTATAAATAAAAGTATTAACTAGAGTTTTTATACACCCTTCGTTACAAATAATAGACAATTATTTCTTATATTTTTCTTTAGAATTTGTGTGAGAATGCATTGGAAACTAAGCTAAATTCCTAATAAGGCTAGGGATGAGCTCAATTGTATTGCTTCACTGTCTCAATTTTGATTCCAAAATATGTGCTTACAGGTTAGATTTTTATTATGAATTAAGTTCTTATTTATTTTTTAAAAAACAATGTTATTTTATTTTTCATATAAATTTAGTCATGCTTGAGTTATGTGATTTTTAGAGAATTAATTTCATTAATTTACTTATTTTTGTGAGTTGTTCTTTACTATAATATGATCAATTTGATATATTGTCCATTTAGGAATTACTTATAAAATACGTAATTGAATGTTTATTTCGTTTGATTAGCCCTTTGCTGCGTTATTGTCAATTTTGATATATCATCGATTTATGATAGTCAATAAAATTTATATTTGTTGTTTTAATATTTTATAATAATAAAATACATGTGTTTAATCTTAATTCTTAATGACATATTTTCTAGTTGCTTGTTTGAGATTTGAAACTTATAATTAATTAATAAATTAGAATCGAAATTGGTGTCAATGAAGCGAAGTAATCGAGTAACTCCCGAAACCTTATTAATTTTTCGGGTAAATTCTATTAATACCCCTTTTACTATAGACATTATTTCACATTACCCCTTAATATTTAATTTGTAAGATTTGTTTCCCTCGTATTATAAAAATGGGAAAATTCTCAGGTGGGGAATTCTCTATCACATGAAACAGTTTTGGATCGTCAAATTTACCTTTTTAAGCTGTGAGACCTAGTGAAAAAGTAAATCTGACGATCCAGAATCGTTCCCTGTGACGAGAAATTCCCTACTTAAGACTCTTCGTATAAAAATATTAAAATAACTCAACACTTACTTCTATTTATTTTTTCCATTAAAACTTCCAGGTGTCAATTAGTTAACTGGTATCTTTTAATTTGAAAATAAAATTACTTTTTTGCCCTTCTATTATTAGATTTATTTATTTTTTCTTTTTCCTGTTCTTTCTCTCCTCCATTACTGTTCATCTTCTTCTTAAAGCCCACTCCATTACCGTTCATCTTCTTCCTCATTTTGTTAAGTTTATTTATCCTAAAAACTTTAAGCAAAAAGTCAGAACCATTCAAACCCATCTCTACTATATATATAGGATTTCAATTCGTCTCTCTATATCAAAGCATATCAAGCCTGAGCATCACATGTGCTTTTCCTCACGTGCTCAGAATTAATTTTAGTGATTGGCCTGTAATTAGCCTAAGTGTCATTAGTTAGTAACAACCACTAACAAACTCTCATTTGCAAAAAAAAAAAAAAAAAAAAAAAACCACTAACAAACTCTGTAACCAATCGGTAACTCATCTCACCTCTCTCTCTTGTATAAAAGTCATGAAAAGCTCTCAATAATAATACACAGAGAATTAGGTTTTCCAGATCTGTCTTTCTCTCTTCATTCCTTTTCTTTCCTGGCTATTTATTCTTTGAAGAACCTTTATAATCAAACTTGATGCCACAACGATTGAGGCATATATGTAATCCTCTGTTGCGGCCTCGTCCTCTTCATCGTCGTTGTCCCCACGAACCCGACAAACCCCGACGAACCCAGCTCCCGACGAACCCAGCCCACTACCGACGAACCATGACCCTCAACCTCGTGAACCCAGCCCACGATCAACGAACTCCAACCTTCGTCCTCGCAAACCCTTTTTTTTTCCTTTTGTTTTTGTTTTTTATAATTTCAGATTTTTTTTTTCTACCGGATAGTTTTGGGTTGATATTTTATTAACTATTTAATTTACCAATTTACCCTTACCCTTTATATTATGTGCATTGCACGTGTCTAATTTCCGTCAAGACATTAACGGAATAGAACCAATGAGTCAATTCAATAATACGAGGAGAACGGATCTCACAAATTAAACATTAAGGGACAATGTGAAACAACACCTATAATAGAGGGGGCATTCGTAGAATTTATCCTGATTTTTTTTATTAATTGTCTATTAAATTTTATTCGCTTTATTTGATTTTATATTCTCATAATTTTCAATCTTTTTATTTTTAAGTTTTAGTTTTACTTTGTTTCGAGTCTTTTAATTATCTTATTTTTACCTCCACGTGGAGATGACTCAACTTTCATTGTACTATACCAAGTTACCAACGACCGCTTGAACTATTGTACTATACCAAGTTACCAACTTTCATACCTCCACGTGGAAGAATACTGTACAAGCATCATAAGATACCAATTTTTTTTTTTTTACTTTGTACTCACAATTATTCTTCCTTGGTCAACAAGTCACCGAGTGTTGTCTACATTATTAGCCGCCCAACACAAGAGGTTCAGTATCAATTGCTGCAGAGCTTCCATGATATACGAGAACGAAGGGCGTCGAGAGAATTTGCTGCAAAAATCCCAGCACCATCATCATTAGAGAGCATTTTATAGGGTAATAACTAGTTGAGGAAATGGGCAGACTGATTTTAAGAGTTCTTACTTAGCCCAGCAGACCTCAATCAAGGCAGCAACTTGAGGGTATACATTAATCTCATCTCAATCATTGAGGGAGCATATAAAATCAAAAACTGAATCACCTCAATGAGGGAATATATAAAATAAAAAACTAAATTCACCTCAACATGGCCCAAAAGATCTTAAATTGATCGGAAGTGGGGTCATGGTTGTCTGTGTTGAAGTGATTCATACCAAAAGCTTCAACCACCCTCGGACCTTTCTTCTTGTCTGGATTTTTAGCAGAACTACTTGTTAGTAGTTCTGAGTAAGGGCAAAAACCAATTTCTACAAGTTAGCTATAATCAATTTAAAAGCATGCTCACATGCGATTCTCATTATAAGATGCGAACTACGAAAGATCAGGGAATCACCTAAAGAGGCATCACAAATGTAAGAGCTAATGATTGACAGTCAACAACATAAACTTGGGCCAATGTCCGAATGTGCTGAGCAATCTTGCCATATCCAATTTAGAACGGCACGACAGTGAAAAAACCAATATGGACAATGAACTATTAAATGAAGAGTCAGGCTAGCTTGATACTTCCTGGCATCCCAAGCAAATCAACCAAATCTTCCCTGTACGAAACACTAGTTTCACTTGTTCTTAAACAAAGGGGTCATGTAGTGATATATAACTTGTTCACATTGTTCTAAGCAACATATTATATGAAGTTGAACTCCTTGGTCACTTGGATTATTAAGATTTCAATTCTACAAATCTCAGCTCCGTTGAATGGTTCACCATTGGAATTTTTTAGACGGTTTAAAAGGTATAGGTTTTCTCTTATCATGGCTTGGCAAAGGACTTCCTTAGCAAATTTTGGTTAAAATTGGAGGCTAATGCTTTTGAGTATACTCTATAGCCAAGAAATTGTTATAGCGTATTTTTAAATAATTTACTATTACATCAGATCCTATAAAATTTTTAAACTATCTCATTCAAAAATGTTTGTTACTATATAGTATATACTTTACCACTAATAATAGAAACAACAAAAATTATAAACTATGATTATAATCCAGTCACGTACAAAGAAAAAGAGGACGAAGATACATGTCCGTATAAAAATAAATCCCGAACTAATTTATCAATAAATAATATTTCTTTCAGAGTATCACAAACTACTATTTTACCATGAAATAACGTTCAAAGAACTAAAAAGTAAAAAACATTAGACTAAAATTCTTGGTGCAAACCAGATTGGGGGTCTTCGACTCATTTTCTTAAGAGCAGCAGGGTCTATAGTGTAATGCAACTTAAACCTCTTATCTTCCATATGATAGACACCCAAATCACTTATTGTAGTTTTCTGCCAACCTTCAACATCATCCGGGTCATGCGTAAAGTATATACAATTCGACTGACATCCCGGGAAATCAGAAGCCGATACACATACAGAATAGTTGTCACCTACAAATAAGGCAGTATCGCCAAGGCTTGTTAGCTCAATCCATTTCTTCCCGTCAAAGTCGAATTGAAAAACTTCAAAACTCAACGTCACACGACCAGCAGATATATTATCATCTAGCCAATCAACATATCTCTTGACGAGCAATAGCTCTCCTCCGTACGATTTTACAATATATTTGTTCGAGTCACAAACTGCATTTTCGTCTGGCGGAGGTGCAACCAACTTCACCGTTGTACTCCGCGCATCCGTAAGGTTAAAAGATAGAAGCCCGCATTTAGTACTAACGGCATAAAATTGATCGTTGTAATGCACGACATCAACCGCTCTAAACCGAGTATTGTTGTAACCAGTATCTACTTTACTCCATGTTTCGTCTTTACCGTACCGAATAAAAGCCAACTCATTGTATTCACCAAATATCGCAACAACTGTAAGATCACTCGACGTTACATTCGGATCTGAGTTAACTATAGCTTTTATGATATGGTAATCACTAACTTCAGCAGGATCTACAAAATCCTCAATGTCGGAGTCGCCATCCATTCCAGGTTCAAATTCGCGAGGAAAAATGCAGGGGAGATGAATACTTGATTCGGTAACCGTAAGACCAGCAGGCTTATGCAGTGTTACTGTCGAATCTCTATTCACTGCTACTAGCCATCCCTCCGAAGAGCCACAAAAACGCCTCTCGTACGGTACTAACAGTTTCGACTCTAAGAACTCGTCTTTCGTGACATCGTACGCTCTCCATGTATGCACGTCGTGTTCATCGGGAATTAGAAGCAACGGAGCTTGATGACAGAAGTTTGTTCTGAGCCTAGTTTGGTTGTCCTGGATGACAGAAAGCCACGGAACGCAAACAAGACCGAAACTCAAAAAATCCGCGGATAACTCCATATTACTAACAACCAACTCCAAGAGATGTTTCGGAATCCCTGCCCAATCTGAACAATATCGGAAAAACATATAAGTTGGATCAAAGTTAATAACTTAATATAAACAAACTACACATTAATTTTTTTGTTTTTTTTGTTTTTTTGGTTTTTACAATAGCAATTGTTTCGCAGAAAAATCAGGAGACCATTACACATAACAAGAAGCAGGGAAAAATACCTGTAGGCGTCGCATTGGAGGAACTTGTGAGCTTCAACATTATTGTGAGTGGTTTGATAGCAGAGAATCAAGTCTAGCTATAGCAAAGGAAGATTGAGTATAAAGTCAGAATAAATGTGAAAAATAAACTAAACAATTCGTATGTTCTCTAATAACAAAACTAGTTTCTATACATTTGCCAATCTAGCCATATGCAAAGCCAACACACAACACACAACGCACCAAAGATAAACTCGTGCAGCAAGCACAAAAAGAAAAAAAGAAAAAAAAAAAAAAGAAGAGAAATCGCACTACACCGGAATATATATATATATATAGGAAAAGAGTAAAGCAAAAAAAAATTGTTGAGACATTGAGGTTTGTTTGGGTACCTTCAAGAGAGAGAGAGGGAGAGAGAGAGAGAGAGAGAAAGAGAGAGAGGCGAAAAAGAAGTTTTAGCGCGGCTGTTGGCGGAGATCGGTGGTATTAATATAGAGAAACGTGAAGTAAGGCGGCTTAAGGCTATATATACGGGGTAAGTTGGGGAATAATAAATATATATATTATATAGGGGAAATTCTGTAGTGAGTTTTTTTTTGTGGTGGGAAATAATTTTGAATAGTCAGATTCACATTCTTAAGATGCGGAATCCACTGAAAAAGTGAATCCGACTGTCCAGAATTATTTCCTACTATAAAAAAAAAAAAAACTCATCACAGAAGTACCCATTATGTAGTACTCAAATTTTTAAAGTAATTAAATTAATCAATTCATAATTTATCGATTAATTGTCTATTATTTTAATCATTTAGTTAATTATCATAAATTATCACTATGTAAGTTATAAAATTATTTGGATATGATGTTATATTTTCCAAAAAAATTGAGTATTTATTTAAATTATGTGTTAAATATTGAGTATTTATTATAACTTCTCATAAAAGCGAAATATCCAAAATTTATATGACACTAATAAGAAATATTAAAATTTTAAAATAATTGAGTAACTAGTTAATTCATTAATTATTTGTATATGTTTTTTGCCACTCAATCAATATTACTATTAATTATCATTATAAGTAAATAAGTGAATCACTCAGCTATCTTATTGTATTTTTCAAAAGATTAGGTATTTAGTTAAATTAGGCAGTACAAATTGGATATTCACTACCTCAATTGCAAAGGAAAATTGATGCTAAATTGCTAATCTTAGTTCTAACTTTAAATATTAACTCTAATCGTAATTTGCATCAGACACGTTTGTCATAACAAAATTTCAATTTCTTCCTCAAACTTTGATGGGATTCTCAAATTATCCCTCGATTTATCTTAAAGCTTCAAATAGAGGCTCGCTAACCTTAATCCTAATTTGCATATGCCATGCATTACGAATATACTAAATAATTATACAAAATCGAAAGAAATTATTGTTAATGATGGTCCGTTAACTTCATTACTTGCCCAATTTGAATAAAGTTAGGACCAAGAAAATTTATTAACTTATTAAAATGCTCAATAAAATCCTTTGTGATTTTAAACAACATCCTTAATAATTATAAGTGAGAGTTGGTTTATTAAACAGTGTTTTAAAGGGTGTTTTGAGAGAGGAAACGCGCGTTTTGGTCGAAAAGTTTTTATTTTCTAAATTTTTTCGTTTGTCTGTTTTTTTATTTAAAAAATTGGAGTTAGGCGCGTGTTACACATGGCCACATTTTTTTAAGCGGGACCCATATAAAATTGTAGAAAGAAATATGCTAAGGACAGACGCGGGTGACGCGTTTGTCCAATCGTGACCGTCCGTGGGTATGGGCCCCACGGTGGGATCCACCCTCGCGGACGGTCACGATTCGACAGACGCGCCACGCGCTTCTGTCACTAGCACTCCTCTTGTAGAAAAGGGCGCGGGCCCTAAACGCGTCAGGCCCTCGTGATGCGCTCCTCGTTGTGCGCGTGTTCCCCACCTCTCCTTCTCCCTTGCACGTTGATCACACCCCTTCTCTCTTGTACTTTTTTCTTTTTCTCTTTCTCCCAATGCTACAAAAAGTACAAACCCCAGAAGCAATTCACGCCCTCTCTCTCCTAGTACATGTTTCTTTTCTTGATTTATCTATCTTTCGTTTTTCTTTGGAAAATTATAGTAAATAGCCAAAAAAAAAATTAAATTTTTAAATGATAATCTATGTTTCAAAAAATTAAAAAAATAGTCATGTTATGAATTATATAACAGAAAAGTGTCACACAAAATATTACACATCTGTAAAAATTTGTAAGATGTTTTGTAACACTTCAATTTTTACTAATCATTTTTTGAAGTGTTAAGCACTATATTTTAAATGTTAACAGATGTGTAAATATTTGTTTGACACTTTTTATTACAAAATTCTGTGGCTATTTTTTTTTTTCAAAACATATGCTGTGTCATTTAAAAGACACATTTAATTTTGACATATTTTTGCAACTCGCCCTTTTTCTTTTATCTTTAAAATCTTAATTTAATAATTTCATTAATTTGAAATTAAACAAAGAAAGATAAACAATTTTTTATTTTTTATTTTTGTTTTTGCGTGGAATCTTGCACAAAAAAAAAAAAGAGTTCTTTTGGGTTTTTTATTTCGGAGAACTTTTGGTTATATTTTTATAAATAGTTAGGGATTTTTTTAAAAAAAAATTTCTCATTCTTTTCAATTTTTTTTTTGGCTTTGATCGTTTTAATTTTTATTTTTATATCATAATGATCTCGAAATTTTTTTCTTTTCATGGGTGAATTTATTTATTTATTTATAATCCTTTGCCAACTAGTTTTTTTTTTTTTGTCTTTTGTTTGAGTTTTTTTTTTCCTTTGAAAAAAATTTGAATGTATATATCCAAAAACTTTTATTAAATAATAGATTGTCTCTTAAAATATTTGAAAAAATAAAAATATACTTATTTATTAGAATCTTAACACAAATATAGATTGTGTTATTTTTTTAATAATGTAAGAAATAACCATACATTTATGTTAGTTTTTAACGATTAGCCTATGTTTGTTTTTATTAGTAAAATAGTCATTCTTTTTATATATTCTCGTATTAGAAATTTCATTACTTAAGTAATAAATTTAATGACTAACTTTTCAGAAGCTAGCTTATCAGATTAAAATTTTGTGAACCAGTCACAAAATTTCAGACTTGATCAACAACCAGTCACAAAATTTCAGACTTGCTCCGAGACTCTTTATGCGATATTTTATCAGATATTTAAAGGACATATACCAAAAATCACACGAAAAATTTGAATTTTGTGGTCCGGTAAAAGTGATGAGGGCATTCTATGGTCCGATAAAAGTGGTGACAAAACTCACTGTTCTGCAGCTGTTTTGGCTTAAAGAAATGTCATCGCCTTTGATCAGGGAAGTTCAAAATCACACATCTGAACAATTAACTCATATGAGAGAGTAAATAATTGAGAATCTAAAGTTCTATGGTTGACTAGGATAGCAGATCACACCCAAATTGTGAAATTACTAAAGCGGTCATTGGTAGCACAATGAAAGCGGGGTCGTCTCCACGAGGAGGTGAAAATGAAAGACAAACCAATATACTTGAAACAAACTTTAAGAGGTAAAACTAAAAATAATAAAAAGAATAAGAATTTAGAATTAAAGAATACGAGATTAAGATTAAAGGGAACAATCAATAAGAAATCCAACGAGGTATCGAGAATCCCTTAATTATTTTATTTAACTGTTTACAATTCATATTCCTATAACTCAATTGCAAGTTTCACATCCCAAACAAGCAACCGAAAAATATGACATTAAAGATCGAAAAATAAAACAAATGTATTTTGATATGAAAAAGCTCTTTCAATTAAAACAATAAATACTTATTCTATACGCTATCTTAAATCGACGAGATATCAATTAGATCATCACGCAGTAAAAGACTAGTCATATAAAACAAAATATTCGAATATTATAAGCTATCTAAAATCGACAATATACCAAATTGTGCATATTGCAGTAAGAGACTAACTTACAAACTAATGACAATTAATATTTTTAAGAAATCGCACATAGGAAGAGCGTGACTAAACTTATATGAGAAATAGAAAATAATTGCTTGATGAAAATAATAAGAGCAAAATCATAACAAAAAATGAAACATTGAAGCACAAATTTAGAATCAAAATTAAAACAGAAAAACTAAATAATTAAGATTATCTCTAACCTCGTCTCGCTCTAGCCTAACAACATTCTCTTAAAAATATGAGAATTAATAACCAGAAAAAGATGAAGAATTGTCTAAATAAATTGTGTAAGTAAAATGGTATAAAAACTCTAGCTAATACCTTTATTTATAGTGTTTGCGAGAGGCTTATAAAAGAGAAACTAATAGAAAAATTAAGGATAATATAAATTTTGGGTAATTTCAACTAATTTTTGGAGATATTTTGACAATTAAATTTGTAAGTTCGGAGCTTGAAATTGAATTCCACGCGGGAGGAAATGGGGTCGAGCTGGCCACGTGTCGCATAAGGATTGGCGGCTTGGGAATGGTGGACACGTGGCGAGCGGTTATTTGGGGACCGGGGACCACTGGGCCAAGTGTCGAAGAATGGCGGAGGAACTGCTAAACGGGCCCGCTGTCGCGCACTTAACCTTGCGTGGATTGGCTGGAAGGCTTTACGCGGGGCCCATGTAGCGCTGGGCCAGTGGGAAACGCTCACTTGCGCGCTGGGCTGGTGGAGAAGACGCGCCCGTGTGGCGCCTGGTGTGGAGAAGCGCGCAGCAACGCGCGTGGGAAGGGAGGCGAGGCTTTGGGCCTGCGTGGCTGCTGACGGGGCGCACTAATGTGGCCTCTGATTGGCCCAAGTGGCTGCACGGGTCCCATTTGCTCGGCTGAGGTGGCTGAACGTGGGCTTTTGTGTTATTCATATTTGTTCAAACTAGTTTAAAACACGCGCTTTGCGCGTGTGGAGCGTAGCGTGTGGCTTTTTATAAATGAAAACTTTTGCAAAAATCTGTTTATATTAATGCAAAGTATAAATAAAAAAGCATCAGAGAGTAAAATGAGACTTGCACAAATCATCTTTAGTAGCAGTTTAACTCTATATTTTAAAAATCAAAATATCACATGCGAAAATTAAATTATGGAAACGTTATTTATTTGAGCTCTTTAAAGATATATATACCAAATGATCAAATTACTTATCTTATTTAATAAAATATCACAAGTTTTTCTTAAGCAGATGTCCTGGTTTAATATATAATATTCTTTACACTATAGTTGTGTTGATAGTTTTATCTCACCGATTTCAATCATGAAACAAAATTTGGACATTTAGTTTCAAATGAAAAAAGTGTGAACATTCATTAAAAAAAAAAAAAGATAAAGCAAAAAGTGTAAATATTTTTTATACATGATGCAGCATTTCTTTATTTCGGTTGCAAATGGAAAGAGCTAATTTTTTATTTATTTATTTAGGCATATGTATTCTATAATGAAAAGCAAAATTGAAAGTGAATGAAATTTGCTAATGTCCTGAAACAACCGAAGGGTGAAATAATAAACTATCGAAGAGATAAAATAAGCTAAATACTTTAATGTAGATAAGAAATACAATATTGAGAGTGAAAATAAGCCATATACTTTTAAGTAAATAAGACAGGATCATGTGCGGAAAGAGCACCTGTGCAGTAAAAATTGAGAAAAAGTTGATTGTAAATGGTGAGGTACAGTGATGAAGGCATATGGCATTGGGATCAAATGCTCTAACAGCCAAAAAGTCAAGGTGGACGTTGGACAAGAGTTGAAACAAAAAATAAAGTAAGGCAAGCAACAAATTAAAATTAACAAACACTAATTTCATGGTATGACATCGTTAAATTTACAATAATAGGTGAATATGCAAACCACGAGCCCCTTTTTTTCTGTTTGAACTAAACGATCAACTCTTGATAACCTAAAAAGAATCTCTTGCTTTCTCAGATGCAAGGCTGCGCATATTGTCATACATCAGGAGCTCAAACAAAATAGAAAAGTTCATTCATCCATCATCGTCTGTTACCTAGTTCGTTACATAAATAAGGCATCAAAATGTATAAACATATACATATATGTATGTATGCAATTTTTTTTTTTACAAAACGCATATGATTGTGCAAACAAAGTAACAAATTGAAACAAGATAAAGAGTCCAATAAGTTCTATAAACTCTCACAGGTGCCTTACCAAAAAACACACACAAACGATTTTATGCTCCACACCCGACGATTTTTCCGTGCAGTTGTTGCTAATTGTTTATTATCAATCTCACCACTTTCTCCACCAATCTCAAAACTTGCACTTAAATTATGACCATTAACTTTTGAAACCAAGGCAACACCACGATGAGCAACCTCATCACCACAATCGACCTCGAAAGGGTGGCCTCTTTTAGCGCACACCATTCCCGTGTACTTATTTTGCTCATAAATTGCCACTTTTTCAAAGCAACACCATCCACCACCATCCTTTCCCCCATATCCGCAGCAACATCAATTCCTCATCCGGCCCACTCAACAAGATGCCAATGCAATAACATATAAATATTTCTCGTCGGGTGTGGAGCATAAAATCGTTTGTGTGTGTTTTTTGGTAAGGCACCTGTGAGAGTTTATAGAACTTATTGGACTCTTTATCTTGTTTCAATTTGTTACTTTGTTTGCACAATCATATGTTTATTATCAATCTCACCACTTTCTCCACCAATCTCAAAACTTGCACTTAAATTATGACCATTAACTTTTGAAACCAAGGCAACACCACGATGAGCAACCTCATCACCACAATCGACCTCGAAAGGGTGGCCTCTTTTAGCGCACACCATTCCCGTGTACTTATTTTGCTCATAAATTGCCACTTTTTCAAAGCAACACCATCCACCACCATCCTTTCCCCCATATCCGCAGCAACATCAATTCCTCATCCGGCCCACTCAACAAGATGCCAATGCAATAACATATAAATATTTCTCGCCAATGACATCGGTTAGAGATTTAAAGTTTTTTTTATCAGTATACTAATAAGCTAATATGGAAAGTAAACTTTGCCAGTGTATGCTAAAATAAGACCTTGGTGCATTGATATAATGGAAATTTTCTTGAAAGGCAATAATTTGAATATTAGTTTTTTTAGTAGCACTTTGAATAATATTTTTAAAGCATCTTTGAGGCAAAAATTTAGACGATTACCCGAACAAAACAAGAAGCTCAATTCCAGGGACAATTACATCTCGAACCTGAAATAAGAATCACAAAAAAAAAGGCATCACTCGAACACGTAAAATTTAACCACACATCACATTTTGGACACAAGAACAGCACCGAATATATGCAAAAGAGAAGAACCATGACTTTGTCGATCATGATTCGTCCTTGCAAAGCTGAACAAAGAGGTTTATACAGCGAAGTTTGGAAACCATCATTCAACAAACACATATATAATGGCAAGAACATTAGTTTACAAATAAAAATAATAAAACAACGGACTTGCTAGGCATGCAACCTCACATAGAACAAACCAGAAATGAGACGTAGCCATTTGTTATTTTTTCACGAATCATAGCAGTAGCAATTTTCATATAATATAGTAAAACAAAGAGGCAAGAACACTTATTTCTTAGGAGGAATAGAAGAGTATTTTGCAGCAAGACTAAAGAAGTAAAAAAGCTCGTACAAACATCCAGTCATCCATAATATAGCATCCCACACAAACCAATAGTCGAAGTTGCATTACGATCATCAATCTTGTCATTCTTTGCTGCTATTAAGTCATAAGTTTCACGATTTCTTGTTGATGCCTAAACCCAAAACACTTACATATCCATTTAAATAGCAAGCACACTATCTTTCATTTATTTTTTGTTTGCAGAGGACTAAATCTTTAATGGGCTTCATTGGATGGCAAGTCCCGCTGAGCTTTCGAGTTACACGATTTTTGACACCTAGAATGATTTCAAAGAAGAACAATATTAAAAAATTAGAGCTTGAAGCGGGTTAGAAGGCAAAAGACAAGAATTTTTTTTTCCTCTCAATAAATACCCACCATCGATACAATCACCAAAAGCATCGTGAAATTAAAGCGAAAAAATGGTTCGGAGTTTAAAGATCAATAAATTTAAAAAATATGGCTAGGAGTTTAAAGATCAACAAATTGTGTTTATTATCCTTTACAAAACGAGGTAAAACACGGAATACGAAGACGAAAAGCAATCTGGTTAGCAAGCAAAAGAGCAGAATTTTTATTTTTTCTTCTAAACAAATACCCACAGTTGGCACAACAATAAAGCACAAAGAACACCCAAAAATTGCCGGTGAATCAAAGCATTTGGAGGCTAAGGATCAAGAAAATTGGGTCTTATCTCCTAAAAAATATCGACCAATTGTACCTGAGAAGTTCTCGGCTACCATGAGGAGCAAGCGGCGGTTTTACTTGTGAAGTTCACCGACCAACCCACCGGCGACCAAGCAACGGGTTCTCGGGGACAATGAGCGGCAAGCGACGGTTCACCGACCACAAACCGGCGACCAAGCAACGGGCCTTTTTTATTTTTTATTTTTATTTTGAGCAGGAAGAAGACCAAGGAAAGAGAAAAGGGAGAAGAACGGAAGAGAGGAGAGAGAGAGAGACATGAGAAGCTGAGAAGGGAATCGAAAAGAAAAAGAAAGAGAAAAAAAAAGGTAAGAAATGGAAAGAAAAAAATTTAGAGCGCCACGTGTCGCTCGCGTAGAAGCCGTTTCTTGTTATGGCTTTTAAGAAACGTATACAAACTTAGTAAATGTAGTTAGATTAAGAGCGAATATTACAACATTTTAATTTACTATTTACAACATATATTAAATAAGCTCAATCTAACTATTAATAGTACTATAATACTCTTAACTACGTAAAAAACCCCGATCCAAAACATAATTAAAACAAAAGGCCTATTTTTCCGTGTGAGTGTGGTTTTTTTTTTTTTTTTTTTGTAATATGATATTAAAGATATTTTCAATAAGATGAACAATTTATTCCTTTAAATCTGCCTGCAAATGTAGCGTTACAGAATTTAGAAATCTGTAGACATAATATTTGAGTTTAAATATGATATTCAAAATTGAATATTATAGTATAATTCTTTGAACGTATTGGTAAATCTGACATTGAATTAATTTTTTGAAATGTAATATTCCTATTTGAATATCATAGTTTAAATTTGAAGTGTTCTAGTTTTGATGTTAGTAATCCGATATTCAAAATTGAATATGTGTATTGCTTTGAAATTTCGGTAACAACTTTAGCTTAATAACTCATCCTACAATCATGGGTCTTATTTACATTAAATAAGAAAAAAAATAATATCTATAAACAATTATAAACCCAATTGGGTTTATCCAAAACCGCAAATTGAGGGGTATTTTAGACCAATAAAAATCGTCACATAAGCTCATTGAATTACTGTGATAATACTTGTATTTTTTGCCGTATTGCGTAATGTGTTATTATAATTCGAATGATTATGTAATTTCTTCTATTTTGGGCCATGTTTCTTCTAATTTCAATCCTGAAAAATAAAATTAAACCAAAATTAAATATAAATTCAATTATAATAAACTAAAATAAATATTTTTTAATAAAAATAATAACCATTAAAAATCATGAAAATATTCATTTATAACTAAAAAATTCTAGTAATTTTATATAATTAAGCACAGTGAAAGTACTTTCGTGCACTTATCATAGCCTTTTGAACGCAAAAATTATTTCTTGAAATTCCTTGGTCTTTTCAGTAAAATGTTTTTAAAATCGAAATTTTATTTATATTTTTTAGTAGATAAATGAAAACTCTGCAAATATAAATGTTATTCTATAGTTTGATGTTTAGGAAATTTTTGTCCAAATAACTACCGAAGTGGTTAAGATAATAGCTTCAATGTAACCTTATTCGTTGAGTATGGACCGATATTTACCTGATCATGTACCAGCAAAATCAATATCTTGTAATATACCTTGTTTTTTGCCGTTAAGCTTCATAACACGTTAACAAGTCAACAATACATACACAGACGATAAACCAAATCGGATGTTCAATATTTTAGACACTTGACTAGCTCATAGATTTAATGAGTTCAGATCTCTATAAACAATAGGAGATTGAAGTTGATGAAGATAATTCATCTCGTTTTTCTTGTACTAAACATTAGAAAAGATGAGAATTCCACAAAGAGCCATAAATTCCCGTCATATGCAATTATCTAATCGAGATGGTAAGTCAACAAGTTGTTAGTACATTGAGTCCGGAACACAAAATGGTCTAATTATGCTGAGACATTACCACATCATGAGCCATATTTAATCTTGGACTCTCGAGGATGACTGCAGCATCAGGCCTTCGGATAAGCTTATACAAGCAAGCGCTGAAAATAAAATAAGTAACTAAGTCAGCAAAAGGAGATTATCCTAGAAATATTGTTTGAAGTACAAAGAAACTTGATACATGGTAACATAAGAGAATGTTTTGACAAATATATTGTGACTTAGGACCAATTCAGGGGCTGAGTGATAGCACGGAGAAAGCCAACAATATGGTTCGGCAAAGTTGAATTGCCCATAAAATCTCAGCAACGGTATGTGTATGGTTACATAGATAACAATTGAAGAATAAGATACACCTTTATCCATTCCCTACAGCCAAAGTTCTTTATCATATAGGCATACAAGTTATTTGCAACAAAATATTGTTCCTTGGAATTTCGACAGCAACTTACTAGAAATATAGCAACAAAAATAAGAAGTTTGTTTAAGAAGCTGCTGGGGCAACTTCACAAAGATCGAAAGCTAAGAAACAGAAGAGAGCGTGAACCGTCCACCACTATATAGACTCTATTCTACAAACACTTAATCAATACCATATAGAATGCAAGGAAGAAAAGAGGGAAAGAGAGAGAGGGAAAAACAAAAAGAAAGAATAGTTACCAAACCACACTAATTAGCATGATACGCAGTTCCAGAAGAGCCTGAAAAACATTTGTGGCTGCTCATCATTTGTTTGTTCTCTTAGAGTAATTTGTTTTTCAAGAAGCATGTCAATAAGGAAAGGGAGTCAAATATTTTGTTCAATGAACTATTACACAAAGTATTAGACAATTTGGACCCTCCGCATGAAGATAGAAGTAATGACTGGTATATTCATTAGTAGCTGAATTGATCTGGTGAAAATAGAGTATTAGCTGCATCAGGCAGGGTATTGGAGAAATCAGGCCGAGCAACCCCCTGATAAACTAGTTTGATAGGATGTGGATGACGGAGTCTTTGACCAAGCACTGTAGAGTTTATAATATTTCGAGATGGTTAGAAAAGGCTAGCCTTTGACGATCAATCTCTGGAATCGGTGGAGTTCCATGCAACTTCTTGGAGCAAAGGCGGCTTTTTAAAGAAAGCGGGGTCATGGTTGTTTCCGTTGAAGTGATTCGAAGTTTCAAACCAAAAGCTTCAGCTACACTTGGACCTTTCTTCTTGCCTGGATTTTTTGCAGCTCTTGTTTTGTTAGTTTAGGGCGGCACGACAGTGAAGAAACCAATATGGACAATGAACTATTAAATGAAGAGTGAGGCTGGCTTGATACTTCCTGGCATCCCAAGCAAATCAACCAAATACTTCCTGGGTCAATACGTCTTGTGCTGTTGGTGGAGTATTTAGAGACTCGGACGGCGTGATTCCTTGCTGTCTTTTGCCGTGTGTATGCAGGATCCTTTTCACCGCTCATTGCTGAGTGTCTGGCCTTGCGAGAGGGACTTACTATTGCTCGAGATCATGGTTGGAGCGTTAGTATTGCTGAGTCTGATGTTAGTTCTGTTATTTCTTTGATTGATGAACGTTCTTTTTTTGGTCCACATGGCCCTATTATCGAAGTTATCTATGATTTAAGTGTTAGTCTTGTTGCCCATTCCTTAGCTCAGTTTGATCTTCATTAGTCTTGTTGCCCATTCCTTAGCTCAGTTTGATCTTCAAAATAGTTTTTCTTGTCTCTGGTTGGACCTTTTGCCTCTGTGGCTTTCTTCTTGTACTATTGGCGATTTGCCGTCTTAATTTTTTGTTTTAGCGGTTTTCTTACCCAAAAAAAAAAAAAAAAAATACTTGTTTGGCTTTAATTATGCTGCAACTTTTTCCAAGTTATACTTAGACCATAGTATATCCTATATATGCTATATGTTGATATCAATAATAGAACTTTTTACACAATCAATTTATTTGAAATTACATATTACATATTTATTCAACGAATACAAATTTTATTATAACAGTTTATTGTGCTTAGGTGATATTTTTTAATAGACTGTGTTACCCTTAATTCAACCTGGATTGTAGACCCGTTTATTGAAATGTGAGTATGTGACTACTCAATTTTGTACACATTTTTTTTTATATATAAGTCCCTTAAATTAAGGGTTTAAAGAAACTGTTCCCACAAACAGTGTTTTAATGTTTGGTATCTAACTCCCTTCGTATAATTTGGGAAATCAAATGTTTGATGGGACAGTTAAGGATTTAGCCATTTTGCAGTCCATGTTTTAAAGATATAGCCCACGTTTTGAGAAATTAGCAAAATAGCCATCAGGTCACCATCTAAAAATCTATGACTAAAGAAATAAAATTTATGACTAAATAAATAAAATACACAGTCATAAAATTTGTGACTATAGTCACAAAATTTCAGAAAATTTGAAATAAACACAATAAAAAATTTAAACATCCATTAACAAAATAATCAACTCACAAATAAATGATTGCCTATACAACCAATTTCATAAAACTTATTACTAAATAAAAAATATCTTATAAATAGCAAAAAAATATGCAGCCAAATAAGTCACAAATTTCATGACTAGAGACACAAAATTTTAGACAATATTGTCAACAACAAACAACAAAACAGAATTCAAAAAATTAATAACTATAGTCTCAAAAATCTAGACACGAATGTATGGCTATTTTGCTAATAAAAGCAAACATAGGCTAATTGTTAAAAACATACATAAAAATATGGCTATTTATTTAAAAAACCGATGTTTGATTGGCTTTTTTTTTTTTTCAAATTTTAGACATTTATTTTTTTAAAAGTAAAACATATATATCATGAACAAGATTCTTAATAATCAAATATTCAAGTATCTTTATAATTAAAATATCATCGTATTTTTTAGTCAATTATCTGAAATAATAAAAAATATTTAATTATTTAATTATCTTTAATATTAAAATATAAAAGTTTTTAGCCAAATTCATAAATAAATGGTGAATCAAAATATTTAAGTAAGAAAATTCTTATAAGTCAGGAGTAAGCTGTTAAATTATGGGATTCTCATGTGGGTTTTTTTTTTGGCGTGGAACAATTCTGTATCGTCAGATTTACTTGTTTAATGGGCCCTACCTACGTCTTAAAAAAATAAATCTGATGATCCATAATTATTAACTACCACAAAAATAAACCCACTGGAGAAACACCCGTTAAATTATCATATATCTAAATATCATAATATTTTAAATAGTTAAATATTGACGTTTTTTTTCAATTCCAGGGATTTTGTCAGTTAATGAGATATATCCTTCCTAATTTTATATAAAATTATATATGTAATGTTTAATTATCCCATAGAAAACAGTGCAATCATATTTGAATATTTCCTATATTCACGTATTAAGTGGTAAATAAAAGGAGTTTGATATCATTAATTTTTTATTGAAATTTTTTAAAATTAAAGTTGCAATTATTGCTTTTTAAAAAAAAATAAATATCTTAGACTTTTTCTATATCTTTAATAGTTTCTAATACATTTTCAAATTCAAATAAATAGGTAAATACACAAAATTTATACAACAATAAAAATAAATACCCAAACTTTTGAAGTAATTGAGTAACTAGCCAATTCGTTAATTACTTGCACATGTTTTTGGTAACAAAATAATTGAATCACTTGAGTATTTTGTTATATTTTTAAAAAGATTGGGTATTAATTAAAATTAAGTTTAAAAAGTTAGATATCCACTATAATTTATCTAAAAGCTATTGGAGGATGAGTGCAACTTCATCCTCTATTATCCCTAGCAATTGCTCTTGTAGTCTGTGTATTCTTTAACGCTAAAAAAAAATTTACTTCAAATTTTGTAATATGATATTTAATTTTAAATAATGAATTATGGAACAATCAAATCTATCCAGGGGTTAACACATGAGTTGTGTGAAAGTTGGTTTGTTTGCATAGTTTTTAGAGCAACGAAAAAAAAAAACCACCAATACTAAATTGAAAAAAAAATTAAATAAATCATATTTTCAACTTAGTAAAACAAATGCTACATAATGAGAAATTTAGTGATTCCAGTTCAAATGAGTCGAAGTTAGCAAACAATTATTAATTTAATATTAATATTTTAACATTATATTAAAAAAAAATTAGGTGCTTTAATTTTTCTCCTGTGATTCTCACTACAGCCTCCACCATTTTTTGGCTCCTTTATTTTTATCTTGCCGGACAACTTCCCCACAATACAAATCATGAACTAAAATCAACAAAATAGTACTACTTAATGAGAAATTTGGTAGCGAACATAAATTAGCAAACAATCTATAGTGTAATGGTCCAATACACACACACCATCAATACGTTGCAGTATGAATCATGTTTATGCCATATTTTAAGAGATTTACTTTTGGATTTGTAATGTGATATTTAATTTCAAATATTAAATTATTCAACTTTTGAATTATTCAACATTATTTGTAAAATATAATATTGAAATTTAATGATACGATATTAAGAAAAAAAAAATAGTATAGTACTCAGTAACGAAACATGGTAGTGCATATTGTTTTTTGGTTAATTACTTTTGTTAGCGGGTCTATGCACAACATCTCGTGTATCCCTACCCTAGCATCCATCGTTATTGGTCGTGTATCCTTCGAGTATCCTTAGACATTAAAACTAATTTACTTCAACTTCCGTAACATAATATTCAATATCCCTTACTAAATTACGAAAAAAATTTATGTCGAGTTTATGTGACAACAAAGTGAATATGCTTTTTATTTAATCTGATATTCAAATTTACATATTAACATACGAAAAATCACATTCATCAAATAAAGAGGCAAAAAATACTCAATACTAGACGCAATATAGTATGTTTTAGTGCAAAAGATTTTACAAAACGTAATTCGTGTTGACTAATATATAAAAATATTTATATTGGTGTTTATCTTGACTACGGTCGCATATTTATTGCTGCCAAAACGATCTTTTCTGCCTTTGGTTCTAGGATAGTATTGTAGTATTTATGTCAACTTCCTTGTCATTACCGAGGAGCACGACATATAGTAATGAAGCATGCTCAATAATTTAAAGTATTATCATTACAATTAAAGCAATTGTAACTATGTTATTTGAAAGACCAATGATCAATAGATATAACTTCGAAAGTTGAGTTTATCCACATGAGGCTGAGTTTATACAATAATTTTATCAGTATCTTTAAACATGAATATTAGATGATATACCATTCGAAGTTGACTATCAATATTGCCATAAAAAAAAAAACAAAAAAAAAATTGAATTTTATGACTTTTCTTCATGAATTCGCCAATAATAGAACAATATACCGTAATCCAAATTGAAAGACGAGAAAAAAAAAAAGTAAATTCTATAATACCCCGTCTATTAAAACTTGAATTTCAAACTGGCCCTTAAATTTTATTTTGTAACTTCCGTTATTCTTGTATTACGAAAATGTGTCATTTATTATCTAATTCCGTTAATAAGTAAGCGGAAACATCATACCCACAATAAAAACCAAAAAAAAAAAATATTTATTTTCTTTTCATCTCAATTGCATTTAAACAATTTTTGTAATTTCTCTCCCCTTTATTTCCATTATGTTTTATTTATTTTATTCCCCTAATAAACATCTCATTTGTGCATAACAAAGGGAGACGATGGGATGGGGTTGGGCTCGGCGAGATGACGGCGAGGTTGGATTGAGCTTGTGATCTACACTGAAGGGGAATTGGGGATTAGCTTTGTCTGGTTAATTTACTTTGCACAACATAAAATTCTACTGAAAAATAAAATTTACCTTGCTGTTTCAATGGTGAAGGTTTTTTTTTTTTTTTTTCATAAAGGATTTGAGGGTGAAAGAAGAAAAAGAATCTGAGAATGGGAGAGATAAGTGTAAATGGAGTTTCAATATAATTTTACTAAAATGTTGTGGGTGTATTTTATTAAATTTTATTACTATATAATTTTACCAAAATACCCTTATTTTTTATCCCATGCGCTTGTGATAAGCACATGTGTTGTTTCCGTTAATTTGTTGATGGAATTGGATTAATGACACATATTCATAGTAGAAGGGGAACAGAAGTTACAAAATAAAATTCAAGGGACAGTTTGAAACACAAGTAGAGGGGGTATTTATAGAAATTATCCAAAAAAGAAACACTAAAGCCTATAGGACTAAATGAAGTGTCTAAAACGATCTAGAACGGTGTTGAACAAGCTGATAGCAAAATTTTGCCTTTAAACCGTCTGAGCTAACTATCAAATATCCTAAATGTAAATAAGAAGTATGCAATGAGATGTACGAAATCGGTGACAAAAAAACCACTTTAATTAAATCAAGTGAAAATTGCGGGCTCTATACCAGATTAAAATTACTAAATGAGAGTATACAAAGCATAAACAAAAACAACACAATTGTAAACTTGTTGTTTAGGACCCAAGTCACTAGAACTCTGATCAAAGAGTGAACCAAAATCAATCCGCTGACAAGGTCAGCTCCAAGGCTTGTGTGGACCAACTATCAACGACTCGTACTCTTTAAGGCTAACTACCTGTACTCAAAATTCTCACTACTGACACTACAAGAAAAAAAGTATCAGCGACCAAAGTATCAGCGACCAAAATTTTTTGGTCGCTGATAATAATATCAGCGACCAAATTTTAGTCGCCGATATTAATTGGATTAATTTCATGTAGAAAAATATCAGCGACCAAACTTGGTCGCCGAAAATGGTTTATGCGACCAAGTCTTGGCGCGATAATTTCCCGGCTTCTAAAATTTTATCGGCGACCAAATTTTGGTCGCTGATATTTTTTTGAAGATTTTCCCGCTGAAATGAAATTTATCAGCGACCAAAGTTGGTCGCTGATAATTAATTACATAATTTCCCGCCGAAATTTTCATATCGGCGACCAAATTTGGTCGCGGAAAAAATAAAGCCCGCGCGAATGAAACATTATCAGCGACCAAGTTTGGTCGCTGATAAAATGGGACGGAAAACTTCGCGCGCGTATGAAAAAAAATCGGCGACCAAAAGTGGTCGCCGATTGTAAAGAATCAGCGAGCATATTTTGTTTTCGGCGACCAAAAATTTTGGTCGCCGATATTGGGCCCCTTTTATGCCAAATCCCTAAATCGTCTTATTTCATTCGCGCTCCCTCGCTAGCTGCCCTGTGTATATCGCCGCCGCGCCCTGTCGCCGTCGGCCACCGCGCCCTGTTGCTGTCGGCCACCGCCGCCTAGAATATTGGTAAGTTTGTTTGTTTTTTTTTTCTGTTTTTTTATATTATTCTTTTAAAACTATTATATATGCCGGCGCCAGGTCCACTCCGCCCTAGCCCGCCGCTGGCGGTGAGTATATCTTGCCGCCCCGCCCCGCCTCCGGCGTGCGCCTCCCGGCAGTGTATATCCCCCCCCATATTCACGGTAATAAGTTGTGTTTTTCTTTTTTTGTTTGTTTTTTTTTTCTTTTTCTGTTATTTTATATTATTCGTTTAAATTTATTATTTTTGCCGGCGCCAGCTCCACTCCGCGCGCCTAGCCCGCCGCCGGCGGTGAGATCTTGCTGCCCCGCCCCCCCCCCCCCCTCCGGCCGTGCGCCTATCCGCCCCTCCCCCTCACGGTAAGTTGTGTTTTTCTTTTGGTTTTTGTTTGTTTTTTTTTTTCGTTATTTGGTTTTGATATTTTCTTCCTACTGCCAGCTCCGCCTCCCCCCTCCCCCTACGGCCGTATCTTGCTGCTAGTTACTCGCCTCCCCCGGCCGTCGCCAGTTTGTCCGCCGGTAAATTACGGGTTTATTTATTTATTTTTTTCTGTTTTAGTTTGTTAATTTTTTTTAATGTTATAATGGGTTTTTTTTTTTTGGTCATTTCTTCCCGCTGCCATCCCTCAGCCCCGGCCCATATCCTCCCGTATTTTGCCGCTAGCTGCCCGGTGCGCGCCCATTGCGAGTGTATATCGCCCGCCTCCTACCGCCGCCGACCCTCTTTTGCCGGTAAATACCCACTGCTTAATTGTGTTGTGTTTGTTTAGTGAAATTTAATTGTGTTGGTGTTTGTTTAATGAATGTGATTTTTGTGAATGTTAATGAGTGCATGTGGTTGTCGTTTGTTTACTCAATGTGGTTTTTGTGAAGGTTAGTGAGTTTGGTTGGTGTTTTTTAGTCAATGTGATTTTTGTGAAGGTTAATAAGTGTGGTTGGTGTTTGTTTAGTGAATGTAATTTTTGTCATTTGTAATAATATATTAGGTTAGTGACATGAAGATGAGTAGATGCAACGTTTTAGAAGTCTTTGGTATAAATACGACACATTTACATGAAAAACGACACTTTATTTTTAGGAAATGACACAGTATAGAGAAAAAACGACAATGTTTGTAGTAAAACGACAATATTTGGTGAAAAACGACATTGTTTGGACAAAAACGACAGTGTTTGGTAAAAACGACACTGTTTGGAGAGAAACGACATTGTTAAGAGAAAAACGACACTGTTTGGAGAGAAACGACATTGTTAAGACAAAAACGACACTGTTTGGAGAGAAACGACCTCGTTAAGACAAAAACGACACTGTTTGGAGAGAAACGACATTGTTAAGACAGAAACGACACTGTTTGGTTAAAACGACACTGTTTGAATAAAAACGACACTGTTTGGTCAAAAACGACATAATTATGTAGAAAACAAACTAAATGTTTAAAAGAGAGTGATTTGTGTTAAAATTAAAGTAAAAATTATAATGTATAATTGTAGTAAATAATAAATAATAAGTATTAGGTAATTATAACACATCATAATTAATAAATAATAATTATAAATATTTGTTTAGCTAATTAAGCTATGAATAAATTAATAACTAATTAAGACAATTACTAAAAAACTAATATTTACTAATCAATATGTAAGACAATTACAATTTGAGTTCATATTTGATGATTCATCTTTATCAGATTCTGTCAATTATTCGTCGATGGACAAGAGTTGGATAAATTTAAGTAATCGCTTGTGTGATGAATACTGGCGGGGAGCTATGAAATTTTTGGAAGTCGCTGCTCATCACGTAAACTCAGAAGGGAAAATAAGATGCCCGTGTAGACGGTGCGTCAATCAAGAATGGTTGAAGTTGAATAGAGTTGAGGCTCATATTATTGACAACGGCTTCAACCCTAATTACACTGTGTGGGTTTATCACGGTGAGAAGGACGTGGTCCCTCAACATCAGATTCCAACTGTTGGTGCTACTAGTAGTGCTAATGTTATTAGAGATGAATTGACGGACGTTCTTTTGGACTTGGCTAATGAAATGAACTTTGAAATGGGAGATGCAGACGAAGGGATTGAAGAGTTAGACGAAGAGGCAGTGTCGTACGACGAGAATTTCGAGGAGCTGAAGTCGGAGTTGTGGCCAGGTTGCAAATCGATGTCTTCATTGAACTTCCTTGTGAAATTGATGCATTTGAAGGTAATGCATAAGTGGACAAATCGGTCGTTCGACATGTTGTGCCAATTGTTGAAGATTTCACACCCGGAAGGAAATAAAGTTCCAGATTCACATTATGATGCTAGACGAAAGTTGCGTGCTATTGGACTCGGATACGAGTCAATTCACGTATGCAAGTATGACTGTGCACTCTTTTGGAAAGAGAATGCTCTGGCTGAAATTTGTCCAGTGTGTAAAACTAGTCGGTGGGTTCCACGAACAGGAAATGGTAAGAAAGTTCCGCACAAAGTTTTAAGGTACTTTCCAATTAAGGCGCGTTTACGACGATTATACAGTTCGAGACATACTGCTAGTGCCATGAGGTGGCACCAAAGGGGAAGGAGTAATGATCCAAACGTAATGCGTCACCCTGTAGACGGTCAGGCATGGAAAGATTTCGACAGTCGCTATCCACAATTTGCAACAGACCCGCGTAATGTTCGACTTGGGTTGGCAGCCGATGGTTTTAATCCATTTGGCAATATGGCAATTCCATATAGTATGTGGCCAGTGGTATTGACCACTTATCTTGACGAAGAAGAAGAAGCAGAGTTTGATGACGATAGTAGTGACAACACAGACGATGACACTGATCACAACTCAGACACTCATAACAACTCAGACACTTCAGATAATGATTAGTTGCGCAATAACCTAACGACTATATTACAACTTATATTAACATTGTGTTATCAAATATCTTTACGTTTTATACTGACCATATTCTATAATGTCTTGCAGGTAGTTTTATTTGTGATGACCACCGTTGCCCCTACTTCTCGGTTCAGTGCGACTTCTCATGGCGGTGATGCAGGAGGCGAGGATCCTGATCGCCTCCGTCGAATTCCATCACAGTGCGATGAGTCTGGTATTATTCTCTAAAATAAACCCAACTTAGACTTTTAAATGTTATATTTGGATCATAATTAATTATTTTATTTAATTTTTGTATCATAATAAATAACAGGGACGACTACAGGCAATAAAAAGCGAAAAGGAAGAAAAGCAAACAAGCTATTGACATTGGAGCAGTACCGCATGCAAAAAGACGGCGGCAAAGTTCAGGTGGAGTTTGATGCGGCTGACACATTCAAAGCTGTCGGCGATGAGGCACCGCACTTCAACAATGCCATCGGCATGATCGTTCGCGGTCTACTGAAGCCGTATCTTTTCCAGTGGACCGACCAGTCCAAGGAGGATCGTGACTGTATATGGCCACGTATTAACAATCAGTTCGAGCTCAAAGACTCAGTGGAGATTCGGGCCAGCGTAGAGCGTCAAGCGAGAAAGTCTCTCGCCGAGTGGAAGCACGATTTGCACACGCATTGGAAGAACATGGTTGACGAGCATGGCGAAGAGGCGGCGAAGAACCTTCGCCATCACAGTTGTGACCTCGAGACTTGGGAGCGTTATATCACACACATACACTCTGAACGATTTGAGGTAAAATTTATAGTATTTTCATTCTATAATTTCTCATTTTGCTAATGTAAATAGTAAAAAATTAAATGCAGAGATTATCTAAGAAGAACAAGTCCAACTACGAGAAGAAGCAAACGAAGCCAAGACACGGTGCTAAGTCCTTTGCCGCTTATCGTTTTCAAAACGTATTGATATTTTATTATATACAATTATATGTATTAAATGAACATTATATAGTTTTTAATTTCAAAAATATTTAAATATTGCAGAGGGACACGCAGGGCCAACTTCAAAGTCCTATTGACAACTATCAAGAAAGGCACACAAATAAGGACAAGTGGACTACGGAGGTAGCGAAGACTCGATTTGTAAGTATTGTATTCAATATGTTGTCTTTTATACATGAATTTAGATTATGTTTTACGAAAACAAATCTCGCTAAACATCTTTAATTTGCTCGTGTTTTTATACAGGAGAAGATGTCACAAACTCGACAGTCACAGGCAACACAGGACATGGCTAACCAAAAGTCCGATAAGGAGATAATGTCTGAAGTTGTCAAGTCTGCAGGTCATCACATCACTGGCATTGGACCGACCCTTCGGAAGTCCGTCATTGACCAACGTGGTAGCTCGTCACAACAGTCCTCTTCCGAGCAGTCGGCTTCGAAGGCCGAAGTTGACGCGCTGCATGCAGAAGTTGCAAGTATAAAGGCTGATTATGTGCACCTCTTCAGATATATGGCAGAGCATTTTCCACAGGCAGTTCAAGGTCGCCAGATCCCGTCACCACCGACTATGTCTACTTCAGGACTTCGACGATTTCCTCGGACCGCAGAAGTTAATGATGATGACGAGGACGAGGAAGAAGAGGATCAAGAGGATGCAAACTTAGGCGACTAGTCAATTGGCATATTTTATTTATATTATGATATTTATGCACAATATTATATTAGTGACATATTTATATAAATATTTCTCTTAATATATATGCTATTTTGGATATTAACTGATATGATTATTATTTATGCATCTTTAGCATAATTACGTATTTTTAAATATATCAAAACACATATGAATTTTGTTTTTTTTTATATTTAAAAAAAAAAAACTGGGACTATCGGCGACCAAATTTTGGTCGCCGATAATAACAAATATCGGCAGCATCCGCGACCAAATTTGGTCGCCGATACTAACAATCAGCGACCAAGTTTGGTCGCGGAAAGATGAATCAGCGACCAATTTTGGTCGCTGATACTGATTATCGGCGACCAAATTTTGAAATTTTTGGTCGCCGATAATTTTTGAATTAAAAAAAAAATAAAATTTCGACCAAAAATAGCGACCAAATGTGCGACCAAAATTTTGGTCGCGGATAAATAGCGACCAAAAATTTTGGTCGCTGATAATTATCGGCGACCAAATTTTTGGTCGCCAATTTGGTCGCCGATAATTATCGGCGACCAAAAACAGATTTTCGGCGACCAAAATTTTGGTCGCTGAAAACGCAATTTCTTGTAGTGTGATGTAGGCGAAGTACTCGCGACTCGTACTTTTAAAGGTCAATTACCCTTAGTCCACGTCTTTTATCTCTAATGTAAGCAAAGTACTCACGAATCATACCCTTTAAGACAATCTATCTTTACTTCAAATCTCTTTTGCTTTATTTGGTTCAATGTCCCTTGAAAAAAAAAAAAAAAAACGTTTTTGGAAACGGCAAAAGTCGTGGATCAACGATGTTTAATGTGTTCAGAAGATCGACGATCACTTCATGATCGTAATACTATTGTTGACTCTACTTCAGATTTGATACTCGATGATGGGCAGATCATGTGGGAGGTTCTCATTCACTCACAATACTACCATGGTGGCTAACTCAGTGGACAATTTTCTGGACGAGGACGTGCTTGAATACTAATTTAAACAACATAAGTTTTAGTCCCTCATGCAATACAACGGTATTATTAGATATGTCAAATTTAACCGTATTGTTACACCAAACTAGTATAGTGGAAAAGTCTAAAATCAAGATTCCATCGTTCTATCATTCTAAGGTTTTGGGATCACCGTCCACCATAAAGAGAATTAAAAACATATATTTGAAATTAGCAACATAAAATAAGAAAAACAAACTCAAGTCGTAGCTGGGATTGCTCCCCATGTGACGATCTCCTTCAGTCACATTGTGGCCTCATCGCCTTCTACTCTACTTGATGACTCTCAAAAGTGTTGAAAAAGTCTCCTAGACCTAATTTTTGTGACTATTAATAAGTTAGACTTGTAAAAGAAAAGTTTGCGCTCAATTCTGAAGTTATATGGCCTTTTATGGATTTTGCTTTATGTCGAAGGCAATTTTTGTGCGCGGAACACTTTGCGCACTAATTTTCAGTTTATCATAACTCCTTCATTATAGTTCTTATTGATGCTTTTACGTCTTTGTAAAGATTATTTGAAGCTAATTTTATATGAAATATACCATATGAATTTTTTAAAAAGTTCACGACATTCTATTTGTAAAGTATCGACAGGTTCTTTACATTACTTTTCATTCTTTAATTTGTCTCTTTTTATTACTTGGCTCTTATTATTTGCTCGAAACCTACTAAACAACCACAAAATTTAGAGTCCATTTAGTATTTAGTCATGTCTTATTTATTCTATATTTTAAGAAAATGGCCGACGTTTCCAAAAACTAAGTTATTAGCCACATAACACATAAGAAAATTAAAGGCATAAAGAAAAATACATATCATTGTGTAGGCAAAAAAATAGCTAATTTCTTAAGTAATTGGTTTTTTTCTTAAGACATCGTTTACAAAATGATCATTGACTCAATTATCTCTCAATTAATTATTAAACAATGTCAAAAAGACTTGCATTTTTAATTTATAAAAGTAAGTTATTAAGTGGTGCTTAAAATGACCTTATTTTGTAATTCCCTAATAAAAAAGTTAAAAAAGTACGCAAAATACGGCCTATCATCTATACTCAACTATGCAAGGTCTTTGGATGATGGAATCTACCATGCAATTGATATGTATCTCAAGGTAAACAAAAAGCTATCAAAGATTCTTTCTTTAATTTTTTTTTTCCTTAGTAAAAACTTGTCATGAATCTGCTCTACGACTTTTTTAAGTAAGCTTTGGTTTTCATTTTTTTAGCTAAACGAGTAAGAGTTCAGCAGTACATCACAGTTAAAAGCTCAATCAATTACTTTTCCCCAACAATAATATCATTTTGTTGCTTAAATACTAATCTTTTTTAACGCTACTCTGTCCCAAATAAATAGCTAGCTTCAGAATCTAGTACATCTCATATGGTAGTTAAGTAATGCAAAATAAAAGCAAACTCTATATAGAAGTGATTTTCTCTTTCAATTTCAGCCACATTCCAAGAGGAAACAAATCTGTCATATGATGAACTGCCAGAAGCTCTCGCTGGCCAGAACAAAGGCCATACAAAGTGTACTATTATTGTCAATGTGCCAAAAATGAAAAGGCCATACAAAGTGTACCATTTTTGTCAATGTGACAAAAATGAAAAAGCCATACAAAGTGTACCATTTTTGTCAATGTGCCAAAAATCAAAAGGCCATACAAAGTGTACCAGTTTTGTCAATGTGCCAAAAATGAAAAAAAGCCATACAAAGTGTACCATTTTTGTCAATGTGCCAAAAATGAAAAGGCCATACAAAGTGTACCATTTTTGTCAATGTGCCAAAAATGAAAAGGCCATACAAAGTGTACCATTTTTGTCAATGTGCCAAAAATGAAAAGGCCATACAAAGTGTACCCAAAAATGGAAAGAAAAAAAGGCTATACAAATGGATAAAGCTGAAAAATATCTACAGTTTTGGACCAAAGAAAAGCACCTAATAACAAACAGTCTATTTAAGAATGACTTTAAATTGTCAGTGTATTCCTTTCATGGAGACTGAATTGAGCTTCCTATTAGTTCTTGTGTATTTCTCTTTACCTCTGAATTTACAAACAAACATAGGCCGGTCAGTAGTTGTGGGGACAAAGAATCAAGAATGCCAACCTAGGCCATGATTTCGAATGTCGATCTTCTTCGGGCGAGCTCCTGCCCAAGTGCTACAGATTTTCCAGCAGGATCTTTGCCACCAAGCTTGCCATCGTAGTACTCAAGCCAATTGTCCACTGCCAGCCCGGCCTCAGCAAGCAAAACGACATGTCTCGCCATATGAGGGCGTCCAATCTTTAGACATGCAGTAGTGAGAATCCATAGCAGAACTGTACCATTCACATCATGTCAACATGAGCCCATCGATGGACAATCACAAATGTAGGAAAGCTAATTATTAAAAGATCAAATCCTTTATTAGCAGTTATCCAGTGACAAGGTTTAAAGCATAAAAAAAAGACTACAGAATTTGCCCCAGTCATAGACACTTTAAGCTTGGTGTACTTGACTCTATTTAAATTCCTTTTTGTATTCTCATTGAGGTGAGGGTTGTTAAAGGGTGTGAGTTAGGGAGAGCTTTGGAAAAGTATGGGTGGGGACGGGGAGAGAGATTATTGTGTGATTGTAATAATTTTTCACATAGTGGATTTCTTTCTGGTGGGCCGTGATTTTTTCTCCGATTTGGGAGTTTTCCACGTTAAATTCTTGTGTTGTGGTGATTGTTTTCTTATTTCTTTAATTTCTCGTATATTTGCTTGCTCTTGGGGTGTATGTGGGATCGAATTTCCCAACAAGTGGTATCAGAGCGCAAGGTTTGAGGTCATTGTTGCGTGGTTCGTGGTGCGGTTAGGTGGAAGTTTGCAGTGGCCATTATTCACAAAATTACACGGTTGTTCACCAAGCTAAGAGTGCGAAGCAGATATGTCAAAGTTTGCAAGTCCTGTGAGGTTTGACGTGGAGAAATTTGATGGAAGAATCAACTTTGGCTTGTGGCAGGTTCAAGTCAAGGATGTGTTGATACAATCTGGGTTACACAAGGCTTTGAAGGGAAAACCAGGGTCTGGTAGTTCCAACGGTGCCGAAGATTCTAGCAAAGCATCTGATAAGTCTAGTATGAGTGATGAAGATTGGGAGGATATGGATTTGAGGGCTACAAGTGCGATACGCTTTTGTTTGGCGAAGAATGTTCTTGCTAATGTGCATGGGATTTCGACGGCCAAGGAGCTTTGGGAAAAGCTTGAAGCGTTGTATCAAACAAAGGGCATCTCAAACCGGTTGTACCTGAAGGAGCAATTTCATACATTGCGGATGGATGAAGGTGCAAAAATCTCAGATCACCTGAGTGTTCTCAATGGCATCATCTCTGAACTGGAGGCTATTGGAGTTAAAATTGAAGATGAGGATAAGGCGTTAAGGCTCATCTTGTCTCTTTCACCTTCCTATGAGCACATGAAGCCGATCTTGATGTATGGGAAGGAGAGCTTGAACTTTGCAGAAGTTACCGGTAAACTCCTATCTGAGGAGAGAAGGCTGAAGAGTGAAGGGCGTGCTTCAACAGAGAATTCAGCGTTGGTAGCGAGCAAGGGGAAGAAGAAGAACTTCATGAAAGATATAGTTTGCTGGGGGTGCGGACAAACTGGGCACATGAAAAGGAACTGTAAAGATGGAGCGGGTTCGGCAAAAGGCTCCGAGTCAGATGCTAACAGTGTCTCTCTCTTCATGGGAGACGGTGATGTCGCTTGAAGAGTTAGAGAGGTCATCCTCATGGTATGTCCGCTTTACCATGGAAGAGGATATGTTGCTGCTAGCGGATCCACAAGTTTACACACGGGCATTGGTTTGGCATGATGCAAGGTGTGTGGTGGAAATTATGTCGATGGCTGATGGACTTCCAGGGAAGCCAAACAGTGGAAGTTGCACCATAGAATTTCAGCAAGGGTTTTCGACATGTTACCGAAGGAAAAATTCTTAGAATGCGTGGATTCTAAGTGCGTCTACTTATATGGTGGAGTAGGGATATAGTTCTCTGGCTTGAGAATTATGATTGTCAGTGTAGACAATGGTTATAGCGTTTGCTATGGAGTTTCTTTTATCTCGCCAAGGTGGAAATTGTTAGGATTTTGGCAATATAAAAGAAAAAGAAAAAGTCCCACATCGGGTGTGAAGCAAAAGGGGTGGTGGTCTTTAGGCTATATAAGGACTCTGAGGCTTTGTTTCAATTTGCCCCAGTCATAGACACTTTAAGCTTGGTGTACTTGACTCTATTTAAATTCCTTTTTGTATTCTCATTGAGGTGAGGGTTGTTAAAGGGTGTGAGTTTAGGGAGAGCTTTGGAAAAGTGTGGGTGGGGACGGAGAGAGAGATTATTGTGTGATTGTAATAATTTTTCACATAGTGGATTTCTTTCTGGTGGGCCGTGGTTTTTTCTCCAATTTGGGAGTTTTTCACGTTAAATTCTTGTGTTGTGGTGATTGTTTTCTTATTTCTTTAATTTCTCGTATATTTGCTTGCTCTTGGGGTGAATGTGGGATCGAATTTCACAACAAGTGACAAGGTTTAAAGCATCAAAAAAAGACTACAGAATTGTCTAATCATGTGCAGTTCTAACTTGATATTGACCTCAAACTCATTGCCAATATAAATTACAACATGGAAAACATGAACATCTTTCATTGTTAGAATATGTGAACTGGACTTAAATTTTCCATTCAGGGCAAATCATGCTATTTGAGTATTGGTATTATAAAAAGCGAAAGGAAAGAACTACTGCGTTACTGTTTGGAAAAATTATTTATACCTGGCCACGATCCTCCATTCGGGTAGCTCGATCGAGTGTACTTTACCACCTGCCATTCATGAGTTCTGATGGATAGCAGACCTTCACGGGCATTTTCCCCACGAGCTCCTCCCTCCGCAATTCTACGAGGCCCATGATCGGAAACAACTGCTCAGGGTTAGCCAAGAACGAAAAGATTGCAACACTAATCCCCAAGCAAAACCAGCGGAAATCTATGATCAGAAACAATTGCTCAGGGTTAGCCAAGAACGGAAAGATTGCAACATTAATCCCCAAGCAAAACCAGCGGAAATCCATGATCGGAAACAACTGCTCAGGGTTAGCCAAGAACGAAAAGATTGGAACACTAGTCCCCAAGCAAAACCAGCGGAAATCCATTCTTGCAGGACTGATATTCCCAATGAAGTATCCACCATGAGCGGGCCTAAAATCAAAAATACAATCGCGAAGAGAATGTATGGCTGTGTGCGAGAATTTCCCTGATTTTAGTGGCATGAAAGAAAGTTCCTTCATTTCATTCCGACATACATAGACACCCTATCATACAAAACATAAAACCCTTTTAAGTAACTTTCTTGTTCTTCAAGAAAAGACACAAAATTTACAAAACCCGTGAAAAAGAAAAGAGAAAACAATACCTCGCTAGTCTTCAGGCTGGCATCTATGTTGAACATACTCATTCTTTCCTTTGAAACGAATTGTACAAGTTGTACAAGTGTTTTGGTTCTTATGCCTTTCTCTTCGATGATCTTGAATCTTCTCAAGGGTGTCGAAGGACATGTGGCAACCATGGCAGCGATACGGCGGCACGGCGGCGGCGGCGGCGCTATATTCAAAGGAATCAATGGGAGAATTTCAAATTGCTCAAGTGGGCTGGGGACCGCATTCAGAGCATATGTATATTCTTCACCATTGACTCCGTTTGTGGTCAAATCCTCAAGAATGTACTTAAGAAAAGGGATATTGTTGCTTTCCGCATGTAAAGCTTCGGCCATAGTCTGAACCTTTTCGGGTTCGAGAGGCCTTAACTCTCCCAATACCATCAGTGGGAACTTTGCTTTCTGGTTGGGAAGTGTCTCTGTCCTTTTCACTTCTTATTACTCTTTTCGTTCACTTTTTCTAACATTTCTAGTACCAACTAATTCATTTGGGCGAGACATCTTACGATGTCATGATGCGCCCATTCCTATGGCCATTCTCTTTATCATAAAGAGATTCGTTGTTCCTGACCCTGCTTCACCTTAATTGTTATTTGAATAAGTAAAAGTTATGTCTTGGTCCGAGTGGGGATAGCATTTCTCTTCTGCATGTCCATAGAGTTTTGAAAAATCCAAACATCTCAGAGATAGATAGAGAGGTAGGAATTTATCGAACGAACCACGCTCCTTCGTATACGTCAGGAGTCCATTGATGAGAAGGGGCTAGGGAAAGCTTGAACCCAATTCCTACAGTGATGAATATCAGCGGCCCTCGAGTGCAAAGGCAGAATGGAGCTTGACTGCAAGACCCACCCGTCGAGCAGGGACGAAAGTCAGCCTTAGTGATCCGACGGTGCCGAGTGGAAGGGCCGTCGCTCAACGGATAAAAGTTACTCTAGGGATAACAGGCTGATCTTCCCCAAGAGCTCACATCGACGGGAAGGTTTGGCACCTCGATGTCGGCTCTTCGCCACCTGGAGCTGTAGTATGTTCCAAGGGTTGGGCTGTTCGCCCATTAAAGCGGTACGTGAGCTGGGTTCAGAACGTCGTGAGACAGTTGTTGGCTTATGTCACAAATTAACCAAATGTTTTGATAATTACAAACAAGATGAGTTTTTATTACTAATACATTTGTCAAGTGTGTATGAAGCAAATTGTCTGGAAGACCAATGTTGATATGATGATTATATCAAGAAAAATTCAAGCATGAAGAACAAGCAAGATTAGGATATTCAATGTAAGGGAAAATTATTCTTTAAGCATTCGATAATTTTTGGCTCAAAGTTCTTTTTATTAAAAATTATTTTTGATTCATTTACTTTGAAATCAAACGAATTATATTCATGTCTTAATCCTCAATAGTTGCATCTTATATTAAGGCAAATGAATTCATGGTTAAGAAAGTAAATTTGCTTTGACATTTTAGATTTGAGCTTTCTTGTCTTATTTTATGAAAATTCAAAGTAAATCATTCAATCTTCTCATTATTTCTAAAATCATTTAAAGGATCATTTTTATTAAGAAAATGTCGCACTTAAAGTTTGATTTTAAGCACATTTTCGTATCGGTTCGTTTCTTGCCTTAAAAGTTATATTTGTAGGCATAATTGACGAACCGGTCGACCACTTCCACGAACCGGTCGACCGGTTCCCCTGCAACGGGCCGAGAAATATCCGTTGCAAGTAGCCGTTTTATTGTCTGATGTGGCAGTTAAAACGGTCGACCGGTTACTGAAGCGGTCGACCGTTTCGTTCGCTGATTCAAACATAAAATTATGTTTTTGAGTCACATATAAAAGGATTAAGTTCTATTTTGCTCATTCCAAGAAAGATAACGAAAGATTCTGATTTTCTCTGAGCAAAAACCTTACAAAATTATTTCTTTCTTCTCTTGATTATTCTCTTACATCATTGTGCATCCTTTTTCAAGAAAGAAACCAAAAACACTTTTGAGCCAATCATTATCAAATACTTAAAGTGTTTCTCTCATAGATTTCTCTTGTAATATTTTGAGAGAGTTAGTGAGCTTCATTATATTTATCTTCTTTTCATACTATTCTTTTGAGAGTTAGTCGAGCTTTCGACAAAGGGGTTTATCGAAGACCCGAAGTAACTTCGGTGGGTTTATTGTGAAGAGGATTGGGTAATCCTCGGGTGTGCCCGTAAGGTGTTCGACAAATGTACATGGTAGATCGAGTCGAAAGTCGATCACAATAGTAGACAAAGGCCTTGCTCGTGACGGAGAGCTTGGTAACGGGGGACGTAGATCTTTTGGATCGAACCTCCATAAACATATAGTTTGCGTTCTTTTCTCCCTACTCCTTATCTATTTATTTCTCTTATTTTGTTCTTGAATAGTTGTTGAAATTTATATTAGCACAACTTATTTTAAGCATATAGAACATTATTAAATTAGCTTAATAAAATTGAATTTATTAAGATTTTATCTAATAACCAATTCACCCCCCCTCTTGGTTAGTCATTCTTGGGTCAACAACAGTTCGGTCCATATCCGGTGTGGGCGTTAGAGCATTGAGAGGACCTTTCCCTAGTACGAGAGGACCGGGAAGTTCGAACAGGAGAAGTACGCCATGCTAATGTGGCGTCGGCATCGGCATTTTGCTGCATTGAAGAGAAGTGTTGTTAAGAGAATTTGCAGAGCAGCGAGAGAGATTTTTAGTTCATTTAGTAATAAAAGAATTTAGGAATATATACGAGTTAATAAGAACTCTCATTTTAGTGTAGGAAAAATTTTATAGACACCCATTAGTTTGGTTGAAATGCCACTGACACCCCTTTGACCGAAATTAACACTATTGACACCCCCTTTACCAGATTCCATTAGTTAACTATCTAAAAGACCTAAATGCCCTTAATCTCATCAATTTATATTGTGTTAAAATTAATTACCCTGATAGGAGACTATAAATTATTATTAATTATATTTATAATAAAAATAGATAGAATATCACGGGTTAGGCTATTAGGACTAAGGAAAAAATTAGGTTAAGATATATTCTCTTATTTCTCACCTTAGCCACTAACATAACAAATAAATAAAATATATATTTAAAAAAAAATTATAATACATTAATTTTACAATTTAAATTTTTTATTTTTATTTTAATAAATGATATATTTTAAACAAAAATGATGCAAATAATGATTTGAGTTTAAAATAAAATATTGGAAAATAAATTTGTGGTGTAATTTTTACTTTTTTGGCAATTTAAAGGGCATTTTTGTCATTTTTGAAAAAATTAACGGATTTTTATTAAAAGCCTTTTAACGGAACTTTGAAAGATGGGGTGTTAGTGGTATTTAAATAAAATTTAGGGAGTGTTGATGATATTAAGTTTGGTCAAGGGGTGTCAATGGTATTTCAGCAAAACTTAAAGGGTGTTTGTGAAATTTTTCCGTTAGTTTAAGAAGAACATTTTAATTTTACTAGTGTGATATGCACGTGCTTCACTTTGTCCTTTGTTAGTTTTGGAAAAAGCCAATTTTGGTTTAGTTGTATTGGAAAAAATATATATAAACAAAAACAAGTTTAGGAAATTTTAAGAAAGTAGCCACTTTTTAAAAAAATAACTTTAAAAAATATTCACAGTTTCAAAAAATTTTAAAACCAACACTTTCAGAATTTTTTTACATGTGTCAAAAAAATTTTTATGGTAATTTTTATGTTTAATTTTATTTTTGTCAAAAATTTCTTACACATAATTTTTAAATTTTTTAAAATTGTGGCTTTTTTTTTAACACACCGTCTAAAATAGTTATTTGCTAACTGGCCCACCAAGTTTATTTACAGCAACAAAATGAGCACGCGTAAGAGAGAATAAACTTATTACAACTTATATATATTATATCATTAGAAAAAAAAAACCTTATCCTTAACAAACAATAAAAGCCCCAATGCGTTTTCAATGGGCGTTTCGGCCGTTTTTTTTTTCAAGCGGTTTCGTGGTCTTTTTTTTTTTTGGTTTTTCGTAAAAAAACACGTTTTTGTTCGTTAAAAAACACATTTTTTTAGGATTAGAGTGAATTTTTTTATTAAAAAATTGGGCTATTTCATAATTTTAAAAAAATTTAGGGACTCAAATGTAAATAAAAAAGATAAAAATATTAAGTATAGGGACTTTAGAGTGAAAAAATTTGCCCTTGACACGGGCCCGCTTGCGTGGGGCACGCGTGTCAGGGGCTGCCCCCTGAAGCCTTCACTCTCCATTTGGCACGTGCACAACACGCACCAACCACCACACTCTCTCTTCTTTTTTTTTTAATAATTTCGTTTTTTTTTTCTCTATTTTCTTTTTCCTTTCTTTTTTACGCGCGCGAAGCGCGTTGGTTGACTAGTATTATATATATGTTGGAAAAATATCTTCCAAAATTAGTAAAAATTATCTCATTCTCGTATTTCACTTTTTTTTTATTAGTTTTCCTTTTTCCAGCATCTCATAAACATTATAAATTAAGGTGTTGGCTAGAGTTTTTGCACCCTTTACTGTGACAAAAGATTAGACAATTTATTTCTCATATTTTTCTCAAATTTGTATGAGAATGCATTGAAGGCTAGACTAAATTCTTAAAAAGGCTAGGGATAATCTAAATTGTATAGCTTCATTATCTCAATTTTGATTCCAACTTATGCGCTTAAAAGTTAGATTTTATTTATGAATTATGTTCTTATTTATTTCATTGATTTGCTTATTTTTGTGAGTTATTCTTTTTCTACAATATGATCAATTTGATATATTGTCGATTTAGGAATTGCTTATAGAATAAGTAATTGAATATTTGTTTTATTTGATTAATCCTCTGCTGCGCTATGATCAATTTTTATATATAGTCGATCTAGGATATTCAATGAAATTTATATTCGTTATTTCAACTAAAAGAACTTTTTCATACTAAAATGCATTTGTTTAATTTTAGATCTTAATGTCATATTTTCTAGTTACTTGTTCGGGATGTGAAACTTACAATCGAGAAATAAATTACAATTGAAATTGGTGACTTGGTGTCACTGAAGCAAAGTAATTGAGTGACTCCTGAAGCCTTGTTAATTTCGCTCATTGATTGTCTATTTAATTTTCATCGCTTTCCTTTATATAAATTTTCATAATTTCCACTTTTTTATTTAAAATTTTAGTTTTGCCTCTTAACATTTATCTCGAGTATATTGGTTTGTCTTTTGTTTTCACCTCCTCGTGGAGAGGACTCCACTTTCATTGTACTATCAACGACCGCTTTAGCTGTTGCACAATTTGGGAGTGATCAAGACTCGACTGTTCAATGGAAACGTACTGCCACATTTTCTTATTGTTTGTTGGGAAAACTAGAAACTGAAGAATTTGCTGTCCACGGAGAAGCAGCTGGTCACGGAAGGGCGGCGGTTGCAGACAGTCGAGGGTTGCAGAGGGACGGCTAGTCGCGGTATGGACTTGAAGGGGGTGGTGAGCCAGGAGTCGAGGATGGCGATGCCGTCGGCGGTAGGGGTGGATAGGCCGCAGATGGCGAGGACGTTGGAGGAGAAGATTAAGAAGCTGGAGGAGACGACCTCGAAGACCAACAGCTTCTTGGCCACGTGCCCATATCGATACCGGCATCGCACCCACGGTTCTCTAGGCTCTGCTGCCCTAGCGTCACCAGCGACAGCCCCAGGAATACCGCGATCGTGAATAGCGATTTCACGTTCACTAGCCCGTCCAGCGCCATCATGTGCACGCTCGTCGTTGAGTACGACGACACTCTCTGACAAGCCACGTAGTCCTTGGATGTGGTGACACACAAATGAAAAAAAAATGATTTAGAATGTTTTTTTTTTTAAATAGGAGAAGAGAAATAGAAAGGGGGTTTTGAGTGAGTCTTGGACTCTTGGCGGTGCTATGAGTCAAGCGGAAACGGAAGCCGAAGCCAAAGCCAACGCCAACGCCAATGCCAACGCCGAGAGCTTCAGGGTTCGACTCTCTACCATATATTTTAACTTGCAAACCATGTCCATCATAGCCACGACCGAGTTGGCAAGCCACCCCAACAATGGCATCAAAGCAAAAAGGATGACGACGACGACTTGGTCTTCAACAATCTAGGGTTCGAGAGCATAGTGGCCGTTGATAACCTCCCAATCGTCATCCATGAGAGTGCTCGGAAGCTCGAGAGCGATGTGAGGGCGATTTTAAACACCGTTGGTGTATAGACTCTAGGCCAATTTGCAAATCTAGAGGCTCTAAATCTCCAATCAAGAAAAACACCAGCACTTTTGCAATCAAAAGCAGAGACTTGTTGTTAGTTTCGTGACACACAACAACAAATTGTTACAATTAAGCAGAACAAATATTGAAGCAATTCAAACCATAAGAACTATTAAGATGGAAATTAATGATATATCGTAATAATTAGTATCTGGACAAATTGAGATATTTTTTTCCTTCGTTTTGGAGATCAAGAAAATAAATTTCGTATCGAAATTGTTACAAAATATATCAAATTTAGTTACACACGTGTAACAAAATTTGTTACGTTTTGTAAAAAAATTATTATAGACTATAACAAATTTTGTAACAAATCGTACAATTTATTTTGTCTGTTACGATTTATAACAAAATTTGTTCAAGTCCGTGCAAATTTGTAACGATCTAGATTGTTACGATCTGTAACAAATTGTTACATATTATAACAACAAAATAGACAATTTTGTTACAATCTATAACATATTGGCTGAGGGCAAAAAAGTCAATATATAGTCTCTAAAAATACAACTAGAAAAGAAAATGGCTAATAATTTATTTTTTTATTCTTTGGCTAATAAATTCTAAGGTATTTTTAGAATGGTCATTTAGTCAATTATCTTTTCTTATATTAAAGAAAAGAAAAAATGGCTCAGATTTCTTTTTTTCATATTCTCATCAATATGTAACAACAAGATATGTTATAAATTAAATACAAGCAAAAAATATATATTTAAGGGAAATATTTATGGTAAAGAACAAATTCAGAAATTTGTTCTCAAGTTGCCTAAAAAATATTTTCATGGCTTTAGATTTATACAATCAATCAAAGATTGATCTCAACAAAATCTATATAAAAAGTCATTATGTCCGTTAAATTATTTATTTAATTAAATACATAGTCGATTTAGAGCAAATTATGCAATCCTTTTTAAAGCTACCTCATGAATTATATATAGCTTTGAAAAAGAATAAGAATCTAATTTTATAGTCAAAATATTTTATCTTCTGTAGTCCACTGATTCGCTATTAAAAATATAAAGAGAGACAATTATCAGACGATAGAAGCTCTTATCAGAGACCAAAACTCAACTTTGAATACATCAACACTCAATTATTTTTATTTTTCACATTTTTTTAAGGGCTCCTTTGTTAAATAGCCACTTGAAAACCTATGTTTTAAGGAAATGGCCTAAGAATTCAAATATTAAGTTATTAGCCTCAAATCCCATTGACACCACTTTGAAATCTCATTTTTACCCATCATCACTCATTTGTTACCTCATGTAATAAAGGATAAAAAAGTCAATACATATTGTCCAAAGGCTAATAACTTAATTATAACAAACTCAGGTCAATTCCTTAAAACTAAAGTTAAAAACAGGTCATTTACTTAATAATCTCATTTTTTAAATATATTTGTTTATTATGATTTTCAATTTCTTTGTTGTATCTATTAGTTTCTCAAATTGGAAAATTTTAATTTCTAATTTTAATCAAAATGCTTCTTTTTGCGTTGCTCCCATTTTATTAAATTGTTTTTCATTGAGTTTCATCTATAATTTCTGTCTCTTTCTTGAATTTTCTTCAACAAATTAGAAATTAGATTGAACTCATAACTAATACCCGAAGATATCTTTCACTTTTAATTTTTATTCTCTCTTACACTTAGTTTTCATAAAGAAAGAGGCAAGACGTTTATTATTTTTGTAATTGTTAGATTTCTCTATTTATTTATTTATTCATTTTCTCATCAAACAAATTTTGCCATAGTTAAATGGGTCAGTTAAGAAATTAGTCATTTTAAAGGTAATGTTTGAAGGATTTAATCCTAGAATATCAAAATTAAGGATTTAGCCGTAACATACGTATAACATAATATGTTACACGTATGTATAACGCATATTATACGTGTAACATATTATGTTACACATATATTGCGGCTAAATCCTTAATTTCATGAAACTATGGCTAATTCCTAAAAAATTAGTCAAAAATTTGCTGAAATCCTAAAAAATCTTTAGTTAAATTGATATTTTTTGACAGGTTTTATAACTGTGATTTTTCTTTTTATTTTTTATTTTTATATTAAATTTAACTACATACTCCAAGGGTCAATTTGGCTTTCATATTGTGCTTATGAAAAAAATTCTTCAAATATACTGTAAAAAAAGTTGATGATTTTCTTTAGTTTAAAAGTATCAATTGTCTTGACTGCCCCCTGTATTATTTTTTTTTTCAATGTTATTAGAAAATGTGCTACTAGAGAATAATTGATTATTGATGTAATAAGTGAGTCAAACCCAATAATTATTATTTATTTATGACCTAATTAAATTATGGAGGTTTTTGAAGAATACACCTCTTTTGGTACATTAATAATTTATGCCGTTTGTGTATTGCATTTACACTATAAATTTAGAATAAAAACAAGTAAAGCATACCACTTAAGACATATATTATTATACAGTATTTATAATGACCTTATTTTGTAATTCTCCTTAAATTGTTGATTTATTATTATAATAATTAGGTCAAATCTAATAATTATTTATAGTGTGTGTGTATATATATATATAATTCAATTTTTTTTTAAAGTAAGTCCAAGTCTATTAAAATCGGTGATTAAAATTAGAAAATCCTAAATTTATAAAAAGAGAAAACTTAACCTAATCCTATTAGGAAGGAAAGAAAAAGGGGGAAAGATTTACCTCGCGGACTTTGTATATTGGCCATATATAAATAAATGGGAAATTGTAAGAAATAGCCAAAAAAAAAATTTCTTTTTTAAAGTCCAGTCTATGTTTCAAAAAATTAAAAAAATAGCCATGTTACGAATTGTATAACAAAAAAGTGTCACACAAAATATAACACATCTGTAAATATTTGTAAGATATTTTGTAACACTTTAAGTTTTACTCATTATTTTTTGAAGTGTTAAATAATATCTTACAAATATTTATAGATCTGTTATATTTTGTGTGACACTTTTATTTTTTAAAGTGTTAAATAATATCTTACAAATATTTATAGATCTGTTATATTTTGTGTGACACTTTTCTGTTATACAATTCGTAACATGATTATTTCTTTAATTTTTTGAAACACAGACTATTATTTAAAACAAACATTTAATTTTGGCATATTTTTGCAACTCACCCAATATAAATATACCATTTTGTCTCTCTCTTCGTTTAATAATCTGTTTGTTTTTCAATTCCCTTGTTCGACTCCCACAATCTCTTCTTCTGTTTTTGCTTAGAGATAATCTCTTCTTCTTGGTCGGCCCTCTTCTTGCTCCCAAAAACAAAACAAAAAACCCTGAGCCAGCCATTGCTTGGTCTCCGGTGGGTTGGTCGTCGAACTTACCTGTCAGGTAAATGTCTTAGCTTAGCTTAGCTTTGATTATTATTGTATTTTCCAGTAAATAAAAACCCCAAATTTATTGATATTTAAAATCCCAACAACATACATATTTGCTCTGATTGTTTTTCGAAATTGTGCTTCGAACAAACGAACCCTAAATTATATTCTCCGAAGAGAAAGGAGAAGAATTTTCCTAAGGATTTGCTGGATGAACCGCCATGGACTCTGATCATTAAAAGCTCTTTATCGGCGAGAACTACGGCGAGGTGGTTCAGACGGTGGTGATGAGGGAAAGAAAAGTTCACCGTACGGCCGAGGGGTTTCGGCTTCGTCGTATAGTCCGATACACCATTGATAGTCGAACACAGCTTCGATTGTCCTCGTTCTGTTTTGGGCTAGTTTGTGTTGGTCGTTCGATTGGTTTGTGTTTGGGTTTTTGATAATTGGCGATTTTTGTGAGTGCATTTTGGTTTGGCTTTGAGGTTGAGCTTCTTGTTGAGACCGTTGGGTGTTTGGCGATATTTTTTCTTGTGTGTGTTGTGTGTTGGCTTGGATATATATGCATTTGAATTAGAAAATTGTTTTGTTAGTTTAGGGCTCTTTTATTACGGTATTAGATCAGATTAGAAATTTCACATTTATTCTGACTTTACTTAATCTTGCTTTGTTGCAGACTCAAATTCTTGTGTATCAAACTACTGACAACATTCAAACTCACCATGTTGAAGCTTACAAGTTCCTCTGATGCGACTCCTACAGGTATTTGTTTTTCCTTTTTTCCTTTTTATGTATAATCATCGGTAAAATCCTTAATCTGTTTGCTTACCTGTTATAGTCAGAACGCTAATCTGTTTTCCTTTATTTCACTATAGCAAGAGGATTTAAGTTTTAACTTTTTGTTAGTGTTAATATTGTAGCAAGAGGATATAAACTCAAAAAAAATTTATTCGGATTGTTATCCAAACGGGACCTTAATTTCAATGAACTTGAGGATATGATTATGGTTAAAAAAGCTTGATGAACATGTATGAATCACATTGAAGTACAAAATAATGTAGGCGAAAAAGTAGGGAAAACAACAATGAATGAGTATGTAAATTAAAGTTTGTTTGTGTTAGAATTCGTGTTATAAATAGGTACAAGTGTATGTTTATTAATATTAATTTGTTTTTCGCTTGTTTAGATTGGGCGGACCTTCCGAAACATCTTTTGGAGTTGGTTGTAGATAAGTTAGAGTCATCAACATATTATTTGCATTTTGGTGCTGTTTGCATGTCATGGCTTTCTATCGTACAAAACAATCAAAGTAGGCTCAATACAAACTTTTGTCATCAAGCTCCATTGCTTTTAATTCCCAATGAACACGAGCATAAATGGGGAGTATATGATGTCACGAAAGACAAGTTCTTAAAGTCGAAACTATTAGTACCATATCCAAATTGTCTTTGTGGCTCTTCAGAAGGATGGCTAGTAGGCGTGAATAAAGATCGGACAGTAACGCTTCACAAACCTGGTTTTGTGGTTACAAATTCAAGAGTTGAACTTCCTTGCATTTTTCCTTACGGTATAGTGGATTATCACTCTGACTCTGAGGATTTTGTGGATCCTACTGAAGTAGCTGATGATTACGATATTGAGAAAGCTATACTTAATTATGATCAGAGAGCCAAGTCGAATGAACTTACAGTTGTTGCAATATTCGGTGAATTCAGCGAGTTGGCTTTCGTTCGACATGGTAAAGACGCAACATGGAGTAAAATTGATGCTAGTTATAACAATGGACGGCCTATGGTAGTTGATATCTTGCATTCCAACAATCAGTTCTATGCTCTGAAATATTGCGGCGGGCTTGCATCTTTTAACATTACGGACTCAGGGATTTCAACTGTAAAGTGGCTTGCACCTCCTAAAACAAATATGATGCATTTTGACCATAAGAAATATCTTGTAGAGTCATACGGAGGGGAACTCTTGCTTGTTGAAAGATATATTACTTGGCCTGGAGATGGAGTTGCTCGTGAGACCAAGAGTTTTAAAGTTTTCCGATTCGACTTCGACGGGAAGAAATGGATTGAGCTAACAAGTCTCGGTGATACTGCCTTATTCGTGGGTGACAATTCTTCTATATCTGTATTGGCTTATAATTTCCCTGGATGTCAGTCGAATTGTATATACTTTACGCATGACAGGTATGAAATTGAAAATCGGGAAAATACTATAATACGTGATATGGGTGTCTACCATATGGAAGATAAGAGCTTTAAGAGGCATTACACTATAGATCCGACTACTCTTATCACATCGAGAAGACGACTTCCAATTTGGTTTACACCAAGTATTTTAGTATAATGTGTAGATTTTAGGGCTTTTGTTATGAGGTGCGTTATTTCAAAGAATAGTATGGATTTATAGACATGAACCGACATTTATTGATGGTTGTAGTTTAATTTGAGATTCGGGTATGAATAATTATTTTCTTTTTCTTTTTGCATGAGTTGATTCTGGAACATAATCATATAAAATGTTATAGTTTGTACATTATTGGTGTAGATATAGCATATGGACAATAAAACAGTATAAAACTATTATATTGTATGGTACGAAAAACACGCACGCTTAATATAATGTTGTATTATCTAGTACCAAAACGATTCTTCGTATTAGGCCATGTTTTTCAATTTAATGTCAAAGACCAATTTCTCGATGTTTACTTATATAATTTTTTTGGGTAATAAACATATCCGTATTAGCTTATATCGTATATAATAATACAATATATTGTGATACAATACGGTTCCGTAAACTAAACTGTCTTTAGCCTCCAATTTTAACTAAAGCTTCCTCAAAAGAATGCTCTGCGCATACTACAAGAAAAGCAAGGTATTGGCTATCACAAAAATGTGGTCGACAATGATATCTTTGAAGTTGCCTGTAACAGGAAAATCATGGGATCCATAGACCACATATAAAATTTCCACTATGACAATATTGTTCTTCGTTTACCAACATAATCATGGTCATCATAAATAAATTCTTCGTTTACCAACATAATCATCGTCATCATAAATAAAGACGAATAACCCAAAAAAAAAAAAAAAAAAGATCTTACCTAAGTGGAATACTCAAATCGTGACCACTATTGAGAGAGCTTATATAAGATGTAGATTGGTAGGATTGCTGAACAGTTTACAAGAATTCACCCTGTCAAATTCGATGGGTCAAACATTAGTTGGTAAGACCAGCTTTGACCCTACTTATTCGGTGAATATAACTATATAAGGTTAGAAGAGGCCTAATTTATCAACTTAATGAAATAATCTCAAAGGGACTAAGTCGCTTCATCCAGGTAAATATGCAAAAGCAAAAAAAAAAGGGTTTTGAAGGGCAATAATGCATGTCATGTCACTTTTTTTTTCCATCAAATTACTATGTTGTAATCTTTTCTCTTTTTGTCTTCCTTATTAAAAAAAAAAAAAAAGTCATTCAGTTAATTCACTATTAAAAATAACACGAATTGTAACGTTTTGTTTTTTAAGTGACATTTTTTAAAAAACAGTGTGTGGAGAAGTGGCATTTTTCCAAATTTCCCCAAACTATGACGCTTGATGGATGAAAATCACTATCCTTATCTGTGAAGAAGCACAATGAATCTAAACTCGTACTCCATTGCATTATGTGAGCGCCTAATACAGTGACTGATTTGACTAAATAATTCAAATTGAGATAAATTCAGATAAAATTGATAATTTTCTGATCACTTCTTGAGTAAATAATGTCAAACTTCGATGCAATTATGAAGGTGAACTCTCGATCGACTTATTAGATAAAGTACAGAACTGCACTTTGACTAATACTTCTGTGTAAACTGTTGGCATTAAGAAAAATTATTAATTGACCTTAATAAACCGGCCAAGTATGATTTATTCACAAAGATTCACCAACAAATAAAGAAAGAAAAATAAACAAAAGGGTTATTGATTCGTAATATGAAACTCCCACATCAATCCACAACTACAAGCTTTTGATACTCTTCGCCGGATATAGCAGCTTCCATAATAGCCTCCGGATTCATTCCCTCACAGTTATCCAGAAACAACTTCATCAAATTCTTCGAAAACCCGCTCACCAACGCCACTCCTCTCTGCGTCCCCGGCACCGGCACCGACCTCGACTCCCTCAAGTTCCAGAACACCATCTCCGGCACCGCTCCGCCGAACCCTCTCTCCGAGAACTTCCTCACTATGGCCTCGTAGTCCGTCTCCCACGCGTTGGCCGAGGCCTTGTCGAACTCCATGTCGCTGAACACGAACACCCTCTTCACCATCTGCTCCGCCCTCAGCCCGCCCCTCTCCGCCACCCGAAGAATCAGCTCGAATACCTTCTGGAAATCGGTGCTCATCCCCCACGCCATGCCCCTCACGAACTCGGTCTTCGACCGGAGGTCGTGGCCCTCGATGGCGTGGAGACGAGGCCTCTCGCTGAACGTGATGATCTTCCCTCGCCACGGGTCTTCGCTCAGCTCCGAAACTAGCACTCCCAGCGCCACCGAGACTTCCATCGGCGTCCCGCTCATGCTCCCGGAGACGTCCGACACGGCGAGGCAGTTTCTCAACTTCCCGCCTTTCGATAGATCGTCCACCATTCTCTTCCATTGCAGCTCGGCAACCTCGCCGTCTCCGTTGTTTAAGGAATCGATGATCTCGTGGGGCAGTAGCGCTCCGGCTGCAATCTTCGCCTTGCCAGCCGAGACATCCGCTAAGTACTTGCGGAAGCGCTTGCCGTCGTGCTTCAAGAATTTGCGTTGGTAGAGTTTCATCGCCACAGAGGCCACCCGGTTGTACGGGATCTCGTTCCATCGGCTTGCGCCGATGTAGACCTCGGGCAGCTCCAGGGCCTTCCTCAGCGGTACGAGCACTTGCTTCCTCAGCCGGTCTCGCACCCTGTAAGCGTAATGCGCCTCCTCGATGCCTTCGTATTCCGGGTGCGATTCGCGCGGGAAAACCTTCCTCGCAATGCTCTCGCACAGCAGCGTCGAGCGGTCGAACGACGAGTCCAGAGACGGACACCACTTCGCCGCGAAGCTGATCTTCGCAGGCTCGTTCGCGTTCAAGAACCCGATATCGGCCACCAAACACTCGGCGAAGTGATCGGAGATCTTGTCATACAAGAATCTGAAATCCGAGTCACAACGGTATCGCTCAACAACCTTCTTAGCCATGGCTAACCTTCTCTCTTCCCTCGAGGCTCTCGCCTTCTCCGTCTTCTTCCTCAACCTCTCCTGCGCTCTCCTGACCCTAACATGCTTCGCCGCCGTTGGCACCGGCGATTCCTTACACATTCTCCTCTTGGAGTGCTTCCAGAACGCATTGCAGCTTCTCCGAAATCGAAGCCCTTTCCTTTGCAACCACTCCTTCTTCTGGACGCTCCTCACATCGGGGCCTTCGAGGAGGCGGTAGAGAATCTCCGGCAAGTCCTTGAAGTATCCGAACCCTGCGAAGGCCCCGACGTTACAAGCGAGCGTGCGGGGGTGGCGGCGGTGGAGCCAGAGCGCGGCGGCGTAGAAGCCTTCCCTGTCGGACTTGCCGGTGCCGCGCACGCCGCGCAGGTTGCACACTAGCTTGAGGCTCGTCGAGGGGTCGTGGGCCCACGCGAGCTCGAGCCGCGTCGCCACCGACGCCGGAGGAGTGTCGGGGACGACGTGGAAGAAGAAGTCGAGGCACGGGTTGCCGGAGGAGAGGAACGTCGGCGATAGGTTCTCGGTGAGGCCCATATAAAGGTCGGCTTTGTTAAAATTGACGACCATTAGGTCCATGAAAGGGTCACCGCTGGTTTTTGGTATATGAGAATGGCTGGGTTTGTAGAGCTCTGGTGGACCGAGAAGGGTTGGAGTTTGAGAGGCCATTTTTAAATTAAGTCTTTTTGTGTTAGATTTTCAAGTTGGTGAAGATTGATATAAGCGAAGCTACATTTGACTCTATGTATGTATAGGAGTTCGTTTCTTGGGCATTACGTTTTGTTGATTATTTGTGTTTTGTTTTTTTGGAGCGAACTTGGGCATCACGTTTTCAGCTTCGTAGAAGTTTCTTTTAAAAAGTTTAGAAATGTTGATGCGATATTAGAAAAATAGAAAATACACGTTGAATTATTTGTGCAGTTTAGAATTGTCAAGGTGCTTATACATTTTTTAGAAAATAATAAATATTCGTTGATTTATTGTCCTTCTCTATAAGTATACGTTTACAATTTTAAATTGCAAAACTCATCATTTGCCCGCTACAATAAAGTTGCGACTATTGGATGTTGCCCTAGAAAAAGGGTTTTTGTAATATTATTTGTAATATTACTATTTTGCTTAATTAATAAAATGAGAAGACATTTTTATTATTTTGTTTGAAATATTATTTTATACGAATATTCATCTAAATCCTTAACGTGTTCCAAAAAGTTTTATTTCAATATTTATAAGTGTCCTATGAAATATCGAATTATAAAATTGACACGTTTAAAATTAAGTCGGTGATTAATCAAGATTGGATTACTTGATTGGAAATCATATACGCAGAACACTAATCGTGTAGCGACACATAGTGGGAGCGTTATGTATAGTTAGACTATACACGGCTAGGACCGACTCGTTACAAAGTGTCGTTAAGAACCGTTATGACATTTTGTTTCGTTGTCAAAAGATGGTCATATGAGAATCGATCTCAATCCTGAGCGATCACAGACCTCTAGGTCTCGTTTACAAGTTCTTTGATTCGTTCGTTAAGTACCATTATCGCAATGGGACGAATACTTGCGTTTTGGGAGCTCGAGGCGAGATCACTGAGGAATGGGATTTGCAGATACGGAATCCAGCTTCTAATTAAAAGAAGTTAATATTGGTTCACTTAAGTGTTGTTTCTGGAATTGAATGGTTGCGCGCACATTTACAATAAGATTGTAAATGAATCGTTCAATAGTGAAATAACGGTACTTAAGGAATAAATGTGACTCGAGGGGTATGACGGTAATTTCGCCTGCTCAAGACATGAACCAATCTGGAGGGTTGAATCTCATGTAATGACTAAATCAGTGGACGTACTCATCGAGTAAATTATTCTGATAATTTCAAGAGTTCAATCTCGGGTTTATAGTGGAGTAACCTCGGGATTAATAAATTAGATTTTTAACTAAAGAGCTTTAGTTGAATTTCTTAATTTATTGGAGCTTGAATTATCGGGTCCATGGTCCCCGGACCGACTCCGAACAAATTGATAAAGAAAATAAATTATAATTAATGTGATTAATTATACGATCATACACAAGGACGAATTATTACATATAAAATAAAAAGAGTTTTATTTTATTTTATTTTAATTATTTAAGTGTTAAATAATTATTATAAATGGTGCACATGATTTAATTAATGAGATTGATTAAATCATATGAATAAATATAAATATTTAAATTTGATTTAAATATTGTATTTTCGTTTTAATTTCGATTAAAGATAATTATTAGATAATTATCTAATTAATTTATTTTTGAAATAAATTAAAAATTCGTAATTAAAAAAAAAAAAAAAGGGAAAAAGTTTCTCCTGAATGGCGCCATTTACATGGGTTAGTGGGCTAAATTTTAGCCCACAACCCACTCCTCTCAGATTGATTTAAAAAGCCCTAGCCTTGGTTTTTCAATCAGACGTAAGATTTTTTCAGAGAGAGAGCTATCAGAGAAACAGTTTTTCTCAGAGAAAAACTTCTCTCAAAATTCGCCCATCCCCCTCCCACAAGGGCTAGAAAATTGTTTTCCCCGTGTGTGATTGAAATACAAAGTCCACCCTTTGTTCTTTATTGATTTGGAGATCGGTTTGGAAGATTGTGGTTTCGATCTACACCAACGTCCTGTAATTCGATTCTGAATCAAGGAGCTTGGAAGGATTTAGAATCGTTTGGATTTTTGAAGGAGCCATATTTAGACCAATCGTCTCGGTATAAATCTTGTTCTCTTAATCTTTTTATTTTACATACAAAGATGAATTTTCGATCCTATGCTTTGTTGTGAATTATATGCTATATGTTCATATGTGATATGATCTTTGTGTTTATTAAAAAAAATTTTTTAAAATCCACACTTCCGCTTCGCATTAAATTCCAACAGCGACTTCTCAAGTGGATTTTCTTTTTTAGAAAAATGGACTAGTGGTAGAAAAAAAAAGTGACTATTATTACCAGCTTTCAAAAAAAAAAATGCACAGGGTCTAATATGCTTCTTATAATATCAAATAATTTCTAAATTTTTCTCTTGTTTTTTTGTTTTTGTTTTTTTATCCCTAGCCATGGCTATAGATTTTCCAATGACAACAATGACAGCGGGGCTTAGAACGTTGCGAGTTGTAGTGCCAACGATGGGTCAAGGTTTCATAGCCGGAGGGTTTTGAAAGGGAGAGGTTGTTGGTTATGGATCATGCGTGGGTCGCTACTTGCAAGCATGGGGGCATGCCGCGGCTAAGGTGTGAACCCGGAGGCTGCGGCAATCTTGGGGCCGATCAAAGCCTAGCCCACGGTGGATATCGAGAGAGAGAGAGAGAGAGAGAGAGAGCATTGGTTTGGGCGTTTGGTTGAGACTTGAGAGAGATAAGTGATTTGATGTCTAATTTTAGATCTGGGTTTTTTTACAATTAGAAAAACAATTTAAAAAAAAAAACATTCAAATTGGGTTGGGTTAGGTTGGGTTGGGTAAGGATGAACATCGGTCGGTCGGGCGGGTATCGAAGGTAATTTTCTCGTACCCGAGCTCGGTCGGGGATACATGAAGGAGCTCCCGAATCCGTCCGTAGAACACTCGGTTGGGGGAGCTTCGGGTATCGGTCGGGGACGAGTACGGTACGCCGCGAAAGACGCCGCTGGACGTGGGAAGCGGGGTGGTGATCCTGATGGAGTCGGAGGTGGTGGATGCCGTCGCGAAGCAGCCACCTGTGGCGGACGACGCCACGACGGGGAGAGCTCGGTGCTCGAGGCGTGGAGCATGGAGGGACTGGCCTGCCGTCGAAGTTGGAGCAGTGGCGGACGGAGCTCCCGTCGAAGTTGGAGCTCCCGCCGGTTACGACCACGACAAAGTGTATATATATATACACACACACACAGAGCTTCGATCGGGGTCGGGTATCGACCGACCTTCACGTCGACCACCCGAACCCATCCATCAATGGGTGATGTTCGGTCGGGTTTCGACCGTGGTACCGTCGGGCGGTAGTGGTGGCCGAGCTTTCGGTCGGGATATCGTCGAGGTCGAAAAACCGAACTTTTTGTGTAGGCCTAGGGTTGGGTAATGTTGAGTTGACTCGACGTGGGAATAACAAAAATCGAACCCGTCCATATAATACATCGAATGCAATACCAACCCAATCTAAAATGTTTCATCCAAAGTCCCGTCATGTAATACATACCAAAATGGGGGATTTTGAGAAATCACTCATTATTAGAACAATGATAATCTATATCTCATGTGTATTGCACTTTTAATTTATATCCCAAAATTTATACTACAAACATAGAGTAAAAATAAATGGAGCAGATCACTTGGGGCATAAATTATTAAGTGACATCAAGAATGATTTTAATTTGAAATTCTCCCTACCAAAATAGAGACGCCTAAATTAAGTTTTAGGAAAAAAATATCATTTGCACCATATATTTGTGCCACTTTTTTATAGCACCATATTCTTTAATTTCGTCATGTTTGCACCCTGAATTATTTATATTAGACCATTTTGTCCGTCAGTTAAATTATGACATGGCACGCTAAAAAAATTATAATTTGACCATTAATTTATTTAAAAATTACAATAATACCCTAAATTTTTAATAATTGAACCCTAATATAAAAGGTTTATGTTACCATTAGGGTTTTTTTTTTTTCTCTTCCTTTTCTTTTCTTCTCAGCCGACCATCACCCTATCTTTCTCTCAAATATCTCTCTCGCTCACTTTCTCCCTCTCTTCACCACCACACTCCAGCAGAGGAAAGTTCTTGAGTCTCGCCATGGAATATTCAGCTTGAAAAAAAAAAAATCTTCAAAAAGAAATGTATACTTTGAAGAAAAAAAAAATGTTTGATTCAATCTGAAAGCACATATTGTGATCCAGTTGAAATATTTCCTTTAATTCAAGAATTGGTCATCTAACTTTTGTAGAAAATTTCAATCCTGAAAATTTCAAGAACCAACTCTGGAGAGAGAACTTCAGAGACCAGCCATAAATTTAATTTCTTAAGATTTTTCCTTTTTTTTTTCTCTCTCTCTCTAGGCATTCTAAGTTATAATTTTTATGAACCAAACTTAGTTTTGTCAACTCGGGCGTGCATTGGAATAAACAAGAAATAAATTGTATCATATGTTATTGAACACATATGAGTTGGGCCAGTTCAGGATTGTTACTTGAGCCGCAAGAAAAAAGAAAACTGTTGATGTAAAAAGTCTAAATTCTGAACATGGTTCACAAATAATCACAAGACGTGAAAGCTAATTGAAACCATCAAAATATAAATCCAATTTTCATATGTCAAACTTGTTTAGAGAATCTTAAATAAACTAAATAGACTTTTGAACTAGGAATAATTACAAAGAGAAAGCAACTAAAATCAGAATGAGAAACTAATGTTCTCAGAAACTAGTACTCAAAATGCTAAATAACAGCCTAACTTATTATTTAACAATTTAAATAAGCAAAAAACTAATCAAAAGCTTCCAAAAGCTAATCCAATGAATCAAAAAAAGAGGTCACTTCAGGCTTCACCATTTTTAGGACTATTCTTACTTTCCATTCACAATGGGCTGATCCTTGGCATTGTTGCAAACCTTCGGCGCTTTAGTGTCACAGGGCTTCGGCTTCGGCCTAAACCCGAACCTCCGAAAGAACATGTTCCAGCTCCCTTTCGTCTTGACAATCTTCTCGAGCTCGTCCTTCATGCTCAAGCACTCTTTTTCGAGAACCGAGACCCTGTCCTTCATGTTGTCCACCGCCACAACTTGGTTCCTTGGCGCAGCGCCAGTGTTAGCGCCAGCGCCCCCTCCAGCGTGGCTGGGCGCAAGCGCGAGGCTCCCGCTGTGGTTCTGCAGGCTGTCGAGGTTGTCCGAGACGAAGAACCAGCCTGCCACCGAGGTGCGCAGGCGGAGCTGCTCGAAGAACAGGACTTGGACGATGACGCGCAGAGGCAGCCTCTCGTTCTGGGCCGCGTGCGTGCTGGCCTCCAGCGAGAGCTTCTGGCAGTTCATCAGGCGACAGATTTGCTCCCTCTCAGAGTCTGTTAGCCAGGGATGAGCCTGAAATCGAGAACACGAAAAGCGTTACTGATCTTTCCAAAGACTCTTTATTGCACATGACAAAATCTTTCCTGGTGTATTTTCCATGACAAGCTTCTATGAAAAGAAAACAGAACGGTTTGCGGGTTTCTTTTGTTTACCTTGAGATATATATCGACGGCACGGTAGATTCCGTCGTCTAAAGGCCTGGCGTATTCGGGGATAACGGCGGCGAGGGACTGAAATTTCAGCAGTTTCAGATTGGGATCAGGCGCAATCTCGGCGAGATAATTGTCCATCAAATTAGCCACCATTGTCATGGGCGTGAGCGAGTGAGAGCCTCCGATGATCTGCCCTTCATCCAGTACTGAGTTCGAAGTAGAGTCGCTCGTGTCGCGGTCCACGATCATGAAGTAATCGAGGATGCGCTGCACGCAGTCAACGTCGTAGAGCGTCTCCGTCGAGTATCCCAGGCTCGGTATCAGGAGATCCTCGAGCGCTGCCTGGTCCAGCTGAGCCCCAACTCGCTTCTCCAAGTTGTCGCGGCAGGCAGGGCTGGATTGCAAGATCATGGACGTTCTCAGCATCCGGAGGAGGAAATTAGTTGGCGTCACTCCCTTCTGATCGGGCAGTAACGCCGCGATCTCTTCCAAAAGATTCCTCTGATCGGCGTCGGGCGGAGAAGAGGACAGAGCCCATCCATTTGCAGCAGAAGCATCGCGGTTCCAGCCCGACGAATCCCTCCCCAACAAGCAGAGATTCCTCTTTGCGTAGTGAATCAGGGACCCCGAGATCTTCTCCGGCTTCATGCCTCGCGATTCCACGGCCAGAATTAGGCGCTTGTAGAGAGGCAACGTCAACAAGGACACGTCTTCGAACCACCAATCCTCGCCTATCGGATTAGCCTTCGCAGTGGTGCATATTCCGTTCCAAAACATGCTGCCACCGCCTTCTTCGAGGCTTCCCGAGAGGGGCCAATTGAACAAGCTGGGGTCCGCGCACGCCTTCATGGCCAGCGAGTTGAGGCACCGCGAGACGACGTGGAGATCCTCAGCGTGAGACATGACCTCCTCGCAGGTCTCGAGCGCCCTGAGCGAGTCCGTCCAGCTGGCGAAGATCTCGTTGAGGAAAGCCTCCGCCTGGGCAATGAGGTTCGCCTCGCCGTAGTCCTCGCTCATGTGGAGGTACTCCGCTGCGCACCGCGCGATGACGATGTTCGACGCGTTGAGCTCGAGCTTCACGCCGTAGCAGAACTTGGCGACGAGCAAAAAGGCTCGGGCTCCGCCGGGCATGTCGTCGAGCTGCAACACGCATTTGCTCTCGCTGTCGCCGGAGAATTCGGCTATGAGGCTTCCCAACAAGCCACTTCTTGACAGCAATGGAAACTGTTTGAATGGCAATGATTCAAAAAAAAAAATGAAAAATGAGTTTTTCATTAGGAAAGGAAATCATAAAACACACGATCTCAATATTATCTATAGATGGTGTATGTACTAGTATTGAGAATTATGTTCATGTTCAATAAGAGCTTAATATCTGTCACACTATTGACATGAAAATGTACATGCAATTGAAAATCATCCTCTTGTTCAATAAGCAAATCATTTCAAAATTGGGGTTTTACAATGTCTACATGATTTTTTTTTTAATTTGTTATTAGTTTTCTGAGAATTTTCTGTCAAATGGAATAATTAATACCACAATTTGGAAGGTGACTAACCTTGTGAAGATGGAAAGATGTGTCTCCAATTTCAACAATAACATCACTAGGAAGTCCGGTTGAGCAAAACCTGCACAATTAAAAAAAAAAAAAAAAAAAAAAGACACTTTGGCTTGAACAAAAGAAACTGATAAAAAAGTGTGACAAAACGTTTCAACACAAAAAGAAAATTGAACCACTATGAAAAACATATAATTGTGACTGTTATTATAATTTATGAAAAACACAAATTCATTGTAACACACAAAGAATCACTAATTTACCGCAACTGTTTATAAATTAATCCCAGAATTGACAAAGTCGAAAGTGGCATTGAAATTACCAGGATTGACCATCGAGGTGAAACACATCGGATTTTGATCCCAGCTTAATGCAAGCCATTGTAATATTATTGTACGGACTCTTTATCAATTCAATTCTATTATCTTCTATTCACTCTTCTTCTTCTTCTTCTTCTTCTTCTTCTTCCTCAGTGTATCTATAGACTATATTGACAACAAAAAAGTGACCCAAAAAATTAATAAATAAAACGACAAAGATGAGTTATGTGACGAAAAAGTCAGTGACTGGAAAAAGGGTTTCCTTTTTCCTTTTTCCTTTTTTTTTTCCTTCCTTGTTTTCCATTATAATCCTGTGTCTGTGAATAGGGTTTTTTTTTTTTTTTTTTGGGGGTATGTACGTTTTTATTTCTTTTCTCTTTTTGGGTTTATGGCGAGATGGTACCGAGTCCAAAGGGGAAAATCCAGGAGACGAATCGGTTACAATAGGGCATAGGCAGTGTTTGGAGGCACGTAATTACTATAACATTAAGCTGTTTTCTTACGTTGGAAAATATATTTATGTGCTGTTCGGATAAAGAGCTTATATTGGTTCTACACGTGTGTGTTTTTTTAAGGCTATTAAGGTTGGGTTTATCGTTTTTGTGGATTTCCTTTTTCTCTCTTGGTGTTGGTGATTCGTATTGGACTTGTTCTAAGTCAATAACTAGCCGATAATCAATCTCACTCTCGCTTTATTTGTTAAAAAGTAATAATAATTAGGTTGGTGTTAATGAGACAGCTCAATTAGAAGAAATACCTTACTATTATATGTTATATGTCATTATGATTCTATATTGCAATATGAAAATAAAAAGGGGAAGCAAATAGACATTGAAAACTAGATAGCTGGTCATTGTTTAATGCAAAATTGGAAAAGATGAGAAAAGTTGGATTATCTGATTTTCAACCAATTATGATGAACATGAAGGTGTTATAAAAATGTGAGAGAAAATCAAATTGCAAAAAGGTCAGTGGCCAAATAGGTTGGATGATATGTTGCCGACGCCCTTAACAAGTCTAAAATTTTAGTCATTTTCCTCTTTGATGAGTAGAATATATAAACAAATAATTTAATTATAGTAATAATTATTTACGTTGTTACAAATATAATCTAACAGTAAAATTACGCCTCACTCTGCTAACTAAGCATGCAAAACCGGTTATAACCGACCGACCGGATTGTTTTTTCCGGTAATTAACCGGTTAATTAACCGGTGTTAACCGGTTGAAATTTCCGGTTATTAACCGGTTATTAACCGAAAATTTCCCCGGTTAATACCGGTTAATTAACCGTTTGGGTAATTTTTTTTTAATTGTTTATATATTTTAGTTTATAAGTTTTATTTATTTTAATTTTGTTTTATAAGTTTTAATGTTGTTTTGAAAGTTTTATTTGTTTTATAAGTTTGATTTGGTTTAATTATTTGATATGGAGTTTTAAATTATAATGTTTAAAATTAAGTTCTAATTTTTAAGGTTTATGATAAAGTGTTATAAATTATAATGGTAATTGATAACAAAATTTTATTGATAAATAATCAATCAATAAATTTGTTTACATACTTCTGTTGATAACTAAATATTAATTACAAAAAAAATTTATACTAAATTGTCTGAATAAATAATGAATGAAAGAATAGGATAAACTACAATTGTTTTACATATGATAAGAACAAAAAATTAAAAAGACCGATACCAATGTCGAAAATTGGAGGGGGGACGTTTGGTTGGGCGGGGGCCGTGCGACATCACTGGAGCGTCCACTCTTCAAGCTGTTCAGCTAGGTCGGCGTTTGCTTGTTCGATCGTGTTTTGCATGCGCATCCGAGCTAATTCCCAGTCTTTTACCAATGTCAGAATCTCCACCATCTTTGGCGTTAGTCGGCTTCGATGAGGATCTAAAATATTACCGGCCATGCTAAACGCAGATTCTGAAGACACTGTAGAGACGGGTATGGAGAAGATGTCGCGAGCCAACGTCGATAACACTGGAAATTGGCCTGAATGATTACGCCACCACCTGACCAAATCCAGGTTATCTGAACCTGCGTCCGTGAATCTTGTATTCAAGAAGACGTTTAGTTCGTTGTGCGACGTTCCTCCTGAGGGGCTGACGCTTGACGGCGACTCCTCTTCATCCTGTAAGTCTTCCCGAACCAACCTCCAACTAGCTGAAGTCGGCGACGTCTTCTCAGTAGGAGCCTGATCTGAAGTGACCCCGAACCGCAACTCATATACACTGTACGCCTCTTGCAAGGCTGCAGCGTGGTCATCCACTGCGCTCACGTAATCTGGGCCGAGTTTTCTTGTCAACACTTTTAAAAATTGCTGCAGGCCCTTATATCTATTACGCGGGTCTAGTAGGAAGGCAAAAGCGTAAAGATGCGGTAAAGGATAAAAATATTTCAGGAACTTCTCCAGCATCTTATTTACGGCCCCTGCCAGACGTTGGTGGTTCTTGTATTTCTTGAAGACGTCGCCGATGATGACCAGTTGGTGCACGACAATAGGAGTAGTAGCTCGCGAAGAGGACGAAAAAATATTGGTCGCTTCGTAGAACACATGAAGGAACCCGCAGAGCAGCGTAGCGTCTTGCCAATGCCGTTCGTTGAGCAGAGAGCCTTTCCGCTCATTGTTGTACCAAACGGTGAAGCTCTCTGCATAAGGAATTATACTTTGCAGCATGAGGTAAGTTGAATTCCATCGAACAGGCATGTCGTTGGCTATCATCTTCGGTCTTAGCCCATTTAATTCGCACGCTCTCCTCCATCGGGCCTCACGCTGGTGGGACCCGTTTAAATAAATTACGGCATCCCGAATATCTTTAAGCGTGGAGTCCAATTCCTTCATACCATCTTGAACTACAAGATTCAAGATGTGTGCGACGCAACGGCTGTGGAAGAAGTATGGGTAGGAAATCGGGTTCAAAGCCCCTCGGAGAATATTGATTGCTCGGTCGTTGGCGGAAGCGTTATCCATAGTGATTGAGATAACTCGTCCTGTAACGCCGTAATCATTAACGACAGCTAATATCTCCTGAGCTATCATTTCTCCACTGTGGCCTTCTTCCATGGCTCTAAACCCAATGATTCTCTTCTCGACGTTCCAATCTCTATCAATATAGTGACAACAAACGCCGATGTAGTCGTGCGACGCCCCACTCGACCAAATGTCGCTGGTCAATGCCACCCGTTGGCTTGCCTCCACAAAGCCCCCGATCAACTCCGTCCTTTTCCACTCATACCACTTGACCAAGTCGGCCCGAGTAGTCGTTCGACTCGGACGCTGATAGTCTTTTAAGAACGATAGTTGTATGAGCTCCTCCCAGGCTGGATTGTCAGCAAAGTTAAGCTCCAACCCCTGCACTGCGATGAACCGAGCCAGTGCTTGTCTGTGCACTTGTTCGTCGTATAACACCCCTGACGACGGCCCGGCTTCGCCGACCGCACCCTCGGCTGGCAGAGGATTCCCGTTGTCCAATTTAACACATCTGTCAATGTGATACGCCAGGTGGCTAGTCCCTCGATGTGATTCGGCCCTATATTTTTTCTCGCAACCCTTACATGTGGCCCACACCATGATGCTGCCGTCTGATTGCCGTTCTTCTGTTCGCGTCATACTGCGCCAAACATCAGACTTCCGTCTCTTCCCACGCGTAGGTCGGGCGCCGACTTCGTTGTTATCGTCGGCATTGCCCCCGGCATGTACAGCGGCGGGAGCGGCCGGTGGTTGGAATGGCGCTTGCGGAGCCGGCGGCGGACGTAGCTGAACGGTCGGGACAGGCGGCGGACCGGTGTGGGCCGGAACCGGGAAACTGAAGTCCATTGGCGGCGGCCTAAATTGCGATCTCCCGCCCGCAAACTGCTCAAATGAAGGAGGCCGATGTGACGAGCTACTTGCCTGCCCCGCTTGTCGGCCTAGCTGCAGACTAGTCGATGGAGCATACAATCTGGTCTCCGCACGATCCAGGACGCTATCCGTGTAGTCGGGCAACGGCCTTGGTGGGCCACCAAATAAATAAGTGCTCTGCTGTTGCATCGCCTCAATCCATGGATCTTGGACTTGTGTTTGGCTAATGTGTGTATCCTGAGTCTCGTCGTCGCTGTAGGCGGCCTGCGAGTCTTCGTACGGATACGCCATACTGCTAAATTTATAGCAAATAAAAGAAAAAAGTGTGTTACTATTTAATAAAATAAATAATGACAATAATGACTTATTTCATTAATAACCGGATTAATAACAAATGCAACTAACAATTACTAATTTAAGTCTAATGAGATAAATAAAATAACAACTAATAAACGAATAATTACTAATTTAACCGTAATGAGATAAATAAAATAACAACTAATAAACTAATAATTACTAATTTAACCGTAATGAGATAAATTAAATAACAACTAATAAACGAATAATTACTAATTTAAGAATAATGAGATAAATAAAATAACAACTAATAAACGAATAAAATAACAACTAATAAACGAACAACTATCGATTTGAATGTGTATTATTGTTTATTAAACCCGGGTAAATTACATAAATTGACCTTTAAATATCATATTCATAGAAATAAAATATAATTACTTAATAGAATATATTAACATATCTTTTGCACAAATATATGCCGAGAAAACTCTAACAATGAAAAATAAAATAGCCAAAAACAAGGTAAACAATGCCTAATCATTCACCAAAACTAAAATAATAGGGCATAACAATACTTTGGAAGAAATCTAAAAAATTAAAGTTCATAATCATTCATATTCGACAAACACAACCACAAACACAAAACTAAAAAAACAAAACAAAACAAAACAAAATTAAGAAGGCGTATTGTGAAATTTTTTTTAGGAACTCATTGTCTTTTGAAACAAAATGAGCTTATATGTGCCTTTTATACTTTCATTATATTTTTCTCTATTATGAATATATATATATATATAATACATTAAATGACAAAGTAGTTATATAATCGAATTAAACTAAGGATATACAGATTGATACACTAACTAGGAGTTTGGAATATTGAAAAACAAAATATCTCCGATATATAGTATATTGGTGTAAGGCCCTTAAACGAATAATTACTAATTTAACCGTAATGAGATAAATAAAATAACAACTAATAAACTAATAATTACTAATTTAAGTCTAATGAGATAAATAAAATAACAAATAATAAACTCCTAAAATAAAAACTACTAATTTAACTAGAATGAAATATATAAAACAAGTTAACAAGTAGTTAAATAATAAGTACTAATTTAACTGTAATCAAATAAATAAAATAACAAGAACTTAAATAATAACTACTAATTTAATTATTTAACTTTAATGAAATAAATAAAATAACAAGAACTTAAATAATAACTACTAATTTAAGTCTAGTGATATAAATAAAATAACTAATGCTAAAAAACACTAAATTAAAAACTATTAATTTAACTAATTGTGTAACTAATTTAACTAAGAAAAAACAAAACGTATATAAGAAACAAAAAATTTAACTCATTTTCTAACTAATCATAAAACTATATTTCAGTAAATATTATATTATGAAAACTAATCATAAAATATATAACTAATTATAAAACTAATTTAGTTATTAGTTATTAATAAACAATAACACTTAAAATTAAAAAATGGTGCAAAACTTACATACAGCAGAGAATGAAGCCGGCAAAACTTAAGTGAAGTGAAGAGAAAATGAACTTGCAGCTGAGAAAGAAATCCAATTTCTTTGGCGAAGATTTAAGTTAAGTGATGTGAGAATGAAGTGAAGAAACCGGATTTTATAGCAAAAAACTAACATTTTTTTATTCCTACACTACACTATACATTCACGGACATGGTCAAAGTTACATTCACTTCACTACACTGCAATGCACGCCACACTGCACACCACAGTCGGCGACTGCACCTCGCTGCACAAGGCCGAGCAGGCGAGCACCACTGCACACACCACTGCACACACCACTGCACTCACTGCACACACCACTGCACCTCCCTGCACACACCACTGCACTCACTGCACACACCACTGCACAATGCCGAGTTGCCGACCACCTGCACTGCACCTCACTTTTGAAAAGAAAAAAAAAAAAAAAAAGAAGTGGCATGACTAAAAATAGTTGTAATAGTGCGGTGGAAATCCGGTGGAAATCCGGTGAAAAGTTATTGCCGAAAAAAACGGTTAAAATCCGGTTAATAACCGGATTTTTACCGGCGGTTAAAATCCGGTTATTAACCGGATATTAACCGAAAAATTTTCGGTGAAAAATTAAGCAATCGGTTAATTGTATCGGATTTGCATGCTTACTGCTAACAGTACCGTGATGTATATTATATTATTATAGAGAAATTATAGTTAATACCCAATTTTTATAACTTAACGTAAATTATTACTCAATTTTTTTAAAAATATAACCAATTACCCAAATAATTCAATTACTTACATAGTAATAAGTGGTGGTAATTCACTTAGTTACCAAAAGCATGTACAAGTAATTCACAAATTGACTAGAAACTCAATTACTTCAAAAGTTTAAGTATTTATTTTTATTGTTATATAAATTCTGAGTATTTTTCTACTTCACCCATCATTATATGAGATTCTCCGAGCATTATCTCACCTTCACTCAATAAATATATATATATATATATATATATATATTAGGTCTAATGCAACCTATAAAAGATCTAATTTTTTTCTATAATTTGTAAACCTCTAACACATGACACATAAAATATCATATATATAATATAAAAAAATGCCCACGAGAGACAAACAAATTAATTTGGCGACACAAAAAGACCTTAAAACATGATAAAAACTTAAAGGCTTTTTTGCCAACAAATTAATTCACTAGAGATTTTATTACAAACAATTACAAAGCAAAAACAAAAAAGTGAAACATAATTGTAAACTTCTTGTGTTAATTAAATTCTCTTATAGAGTCTATGATGTTTGGTTAGCTCCAAAGCTTGATTGGACTAACTATTAACAACTTGTAATCTTTAAGGCTACAAGTAAACATAATTGTAAACATTTGAACCATTTGACTAATTAAGATGTTTTAACTTTTATATATTATCATTTACATTTGTTGTGATGAATTTCTATTATTATAAGGGTACGACTGCCGATTTATTTTAGTTAACAAAATTAGTTTTAAGAGGGCTCAATCATTCAGTAGTATAAATTTATTAAGGAGAATAATAATTCTTTACATTGGATTTTATCACTTTCAATAGTTTTATAAATTACAAAAATTATTTTTTGTATTACATAAATAAAAGGTATTTTTGTCAAAATAATTAATTATATTGCATTCTATTCTAGTGACTAACCAAGCATGTCAATAATGATTTTAGTGTCAATTTCAATGTTAAACAACCACTGGAATCATAAATATATTCTCATTCTTATTTTATTATATTCTTATTTCTATTTTTATTTTCGATTTATTCCACCAAACTAAATAAACGTGCTCATAAATTATAACTTAAAGAGATTTTTAAGGATTCAACCAAACTTTTGACTAATTTTTTAGGAATTAGCCATAGTTTTATGAAATTAAGGATTTAGTCGTAACATATGTGTAACATAATATGTTACACGTGTAACATACGTGTATCATATTTATGTTACACGTGTAATATAATATGTTACATGTAAAACTTAATATGTTACACGTATGTTATATGTAACATATTATGCTATACGTATTTTATGGCTAAATCTTTAATTTTGATATTCTAGGGCTAAGTGCTAGTTTGGTATTGCTTCTAGAGGCTGCTTTTAGATTATAAAAGAGTCTAAAGCACCTATAGGCGTTTGGTAAGCCTGCTTGTTAAAGAAACAGGTAACCGTTTCTGCTTTTACATAGTGTAATTTGAGAAGCATGTTAAAGGCTGCTATTCTATAGCTTCTCTTTATTAAATTACTAAAATATCATTAATTTTTAATCCTTATTCAACTAACTAATTTTCTAAAAATTTGGTAATTTTACATATCCATAGCAATTCTAAAAATAAAACAACAAAACACTCATACATGCTTATAACTCTAGCAGTTTCTTTCTTCAACACAGTTTGAAGCAGTTCTTTTATAAGCATAATAATGTTAAACTGACACTAAATCTTTAAAATGGCTAATTTTCTAACTTTGCCTAAATTAAATTACTTGGAGCACATCACTTGGGGCTGACACTTATAAAAATGACTTTTTTGTTTGTTTGTTTTTTTTTTTTTTTTAAATTCTCCCTCATTGTCTCGATAAAAATGGGCCAGAGAGACCATTAGGAAGGCCCAAATTGAAAAGGTTAGAATGAGCCCAACAAACCATAAGGCCCATTACACACAACACAGAAGAAAGAGTCTCTCTCCTCTGTATCGTCAAACTTGATTTTCAATCACTTCTCCGAAACAGCATAGAGGAAGAGAAGCCATGGCAACTGAGCTTAAAATTCGTGGATTAACCCTAATCCTAGCCCTAATCTTGTCGATCTCGTCCCAATTCTCACTCCTCAACGCTTCGCCGTCTTCGCAGGACATTCAGATCCTCAACGCCGAGCGCAGAGTGAGTCTTCTCATCGTTCCTCTCAATTTCGATCCACCAAACAATAAAACAATTCAGAATCGAAATTTTGGTCTAAAGAGTTTTCCTTTGATCTTCGTGTATTGTTTGTGATTTGTTCTGGCTTCTGATCTCTTGACCGATTTATTATTATTATTATTTTTTTTTTTTGCAGATTGACTTGACTTCTCACATTGTTAAGGTCTTCTTGACGCTAAAGGTACGCTTTGTCACTAGTTTTTGGAATAAATTTCCTTGTATTGTAGATGGTTTTTCATGGCGTGGAATTAATAGCTTAAAGAAATGTGTATATAGCTACAATTCATGGTTAAAGGGGTTTTGATTATCTGAGAGTGGCTAGTCTAAATCTTCAATTTGTTTCGAAAATGAAAAAGTAAACAAATTTCTTTGTAAGAGAATTGGAAAATAATTTGTTGGTCCCTAAATCATTGCAGAAGAATCTTAGTGTTATATAAATTAAAACAAACATAAAATAAAGATAAAAATGGATAACGGCACTCTTTATCTTGCTAAAGATGGACCGTTGTAACATTTTGAGTTAAATCTTACAAACTTACTATTTTGCTCATTGAGTTTAATAGAAAATGTTTAGGACTGACAGTCATTTTTTTGGTGAGTTTATGCACAACTGCTACGTTTTGGTCCAAATGAATTTATGCCATAGTTTGAGAATCAGATTTCAAAATCCTATATGATGAATGGTTTTCAATCAGATTGAAAACACCGGGACATCTCCTGCCTCAGAAGTACTTCTTGCATTTCCTCCTACTGATGTTGATCATTTAGCGCTGGTTAAAGCGGCTGTGACTGCTGGCAAACGGAAAAAGAAGACCTATTTGCCTCTTGATGTGAAGCCAACTGAGGTAGCCGATGCACCAAATGGGGCCAAACATTTCAGTATATCCATGCTCAATCCATTAAACGAAGATGAAACTGCAACATTAGAAGTGCTTTATGAGTTGACACATGCTCTAGAACCTTTCCCGGCAGAGATAAGCCAATCAGAGTCCCAGTTGGTCTACTACCGTGATAGTGCATTAATATTGTCACCGTATTACATTAAGCAACAGACAACTTTTCTTAGGACACCTAGCACCAAGGTGGAATCGTTCACAAGAGTGGAATCCACTAATCGTGCTGGTACAGAAATAAAGTATGGGCCGTACAGTGATCGCATCCCCTATTCATTTTCTCCCATCATGGTGCATTTTGAGAATAACAATCCATTCGCTGTTGTTGAGGAGCTTGTACGCGAAGTAGAAATATCTCATTGGGGAAGCTTGACCATCACGGAGCAATATACGGTGGTTCACGCTGGTGCTCGGCACAAAGGTGTCTTTTCAAGGTAATGCTGCTTGTCTTCCTGAAACTCTTCTTCCCAGTGTCTTTCCAAATATTGGAAATCATAGTACAACTTGAACATTTGACCTATTCTAGGACGTAAACTAAGATACTAAAAAGTATGTGGATAATAAGTGCATATATAGAATGCATAACTGAACTATGAGCTGTATGCATATACCGGGCTGAGATAACTGAATTTTTTTTGGGTTTTTTTAGTTACTAGTAATAAAGGATTTCTATATTGCTTTTTATTTGTGCCAAAATCAGCTAAACCGTTAAATGTGACACAAAGATTCTCTCTCTAGATTCTCTTTGAAGTGAAAAGTTACATTTCTTCTCTAATCTCATCTATTTATAGATTTCTCAAGACCTTGAGTGGAAAAGTGAATTTGATTGGGGGTCAAAATTCCTGCATTTCTCCACTAACTCTCACGTGCATCGTACAAATCTTCACTCTAATCTGCTTCGCTAGGTGACTTTGCCAGAACGATCTTGGACACGTGTTTCACGTGTGCCCGAGTTGTTCAAGTGTTCGCCAGATCCATCTTCATGATCTTTCCGAATTTGCGTGATGCGCTCCAAATCCTTCAAGATGAATGAGAATTAGTGAAATACCTTTATTTGGATACCAAAATGGCTGTGTTATGGTCTCCAAATTCTTATTAATCTCCAAATTAATAGTATTTCAATAATTCTCATTCATCTTGAAAGATTTGGCACGCATCACACAAAAGTCTTAAGGATTTATCGTAATCTTCTTTTAGTGAATCAAATGGAGTACATTTAAATGTTTAGCTAATTTTGGTACAAACACTTTACTAAAACTTTTTTCAGCAGATCCTGCGATCTCAGGATTTTTCTCATTAAAAATCAGATCTTTAGTCTAGAACAGCTAATTTCAATAAATCCATCTGAAAGCAAGCAATTAATGTCATCTTTTTTCTACACTTTTCCCCTTTTTTTTTTTTATCACTAGCTCGTGTTATTATTGGTAATATTTGAAGCTTCCTGTTGGCAGGGTTGAATATCAATCTAGGCCATCGTTTAGCGGCGCCTCTTCATTCAAGAATCTTCTAGTGAGACTGCCTCCTAGGGTTCACTCAGTCTACTACCGAGATGGGATAGGCAACATTTCATCGTCGCATTTACGCACAGATAATCAGAAGGTATGTGGTCTAAAAAATCAAAAAAAATAAAAAATTTCATAAAAAAAAAATATTTGTCATGATGGTTAATCCAGTATGCCTAAAGTGTGTCAAATAATGCATTATCTTACAACACTGTGCATTAATAATACACTAAACAAGCTTAAACTTTACATTTAAACCTTATTGTTTGTGGGTTTGTAATCTTTGGGATATATGTTTTTCAATGACTAGTTTTTGTGATATGTTCTGTTTCATTTACTCCCCGTAGTTTTGGAGTCATTGCCAGATCAAGTGCAATTCTACGAGTTCTCTGTCTAAGATTCCATCCGCATGACCACATTGAGATACAGTTTTCAATTTCAAATTGGTGTCTAACCTTCATTTTCTATGCATACATGGGAAATTTGGAATCCAAAAAATATAGGATTTTTTTAATTTCATTGGTAGTTAAGTCTTGGAATTCTTTAAATTGGTAGCTTATCTATCCAGTATTGCCATGAATAAAATGTTGACTTGATAACGCCTATGGAAAAGGCTTTAAGACTGTCATTATTGTTTATGCCATCTTTGTAAAACCTGCTTTTCAGATGACTATATTATTTTTTATCAAAATAGGATGGAATTGAAGAGAACAATTGAAATGACATGTTTGCTTGGCTGATAAGTCAATAATTTAACTTAAGACCTATGAATCACTATTCTGACTCTGCTTTGTCTCACTTGGTACCTGAATTTTGCAGTCAGAACTTGAGATCGAACCAAGGTACCCTCTGTTTGGAGGTTGGAAAGCCACTTTCATAATTGGTTATGGGCTACCGTTGCAAGACTTCCTCTTCGAGTCTCCTGATGGGAGGAGATACCTTAACTTCACTTTTGGCTGCCCTCTTTCTGACACAGTGGTAGACAAGTTAACCATCAAAGTGCGTACGCATTCGTACTTGATAATCTAATTCTCGGCATTTTTTTGTTTTTTGTTTTCCTGGTCTGAAACACTGGAAGATAAATATTTTGGGAATTATGATACCATAGGTAGTGTTGCCGGAGGGATCAAAAGACCCATCAGTTGTTGTTCCTTTTCCTGTGGAGGAACATTTAGAGGTAACTCTTTAACCATGAAATGACATCTTTCTGTTGAATCTCAACAGTGCGTGTTCATCCCAACTGCAATGACATCTTAATTTTCTACATTAAATTCTACTAGTGTATTTCCAAAGCATTCTCAGTTTCTGTCTTTCGGTTCATAATGCCATTGACCGTGTACTGAACTTTGATCCAGTCCTTTAAACTGAGGTTTTTATTTGTTCGATTACAATTTCTGCAGACTAAATATTCATACCTTGATGTCATCGGAAGGCCAGTGGTGGTTCTTCAAAAGAAAAACGTTGTACCTGAGCACAGTTCTCCTTTCCAGGTGAGTCGATGATTTTTCTATCATACACATTGGCTTCAAAGGTCCACATATGAAGCACCAAAATTAAATAACTTGAGAGGAGTCAACAAAAACACTAGCTACGAGGTTCGAAATTGAAAGTCGGTGGACTGGCCATGATAAGAATAATGAATTTGTATAAAAGAAAAGGGAAATGAAGTGATAAAAGGATCCGAACAAGATTAACATACATGTGTTGACCGCATTGCACATTTTGAATAGATAAAAACCTTTCCTCTGAATTCTCTGTATGCACTTGCTTGAATAATATATGACTTAAATGTCCTTATACCAAAATTGCCTAATCTCTTTTACCCTTTCTTTTCAGGTTTACTACAACTTCAACCCAGTTTTCATGCTTGCAGAACCATTAATGTTGGTGACCGCGTTCTTCTTATTTTTTGTGGCTAGCATCGCTTACATTCACATAGATCTTTCTTTAAGCAAGTGAAGAGGGTATTTTTCGGAACGAACTCGAAGGTTGTTTATGCAACAAGGCTTGACTAGTTACAGTAGAAACTTAATTCAAAGTTTGTAGCAAAAATTATAATGAGTTTGATAAACAGCGACTGAGTAAACCACAGGAACCGAGAAGCACTTTTGAGTGCAACAATGGATGCCATGTAGAAACTAGAAACAATGCCATTAAACAATTTTGTAATTTATGATATTGGGCTTATTTTAGGGTACTGTTTCCTTTTTTTAATTGAACTGATTTTATTTTCTAAGGAGATTAGTATATGTCATATTTTATGGAGATTAGATTTATACGCATTTTTTTAACTGAGTTTTTTATTTTCTCTCTCTAAAAAAAATTACACTTTTCAAATATGTATTTTAAATTCGTGTTTTATTTCATTATCATTTTTTTTTTGCATTTAAAATTATAAAATATATTCTAGATTATCTGATGTAATCTATGATATGTAATTTTTTATGTAGATATTTTGATTTTTGAATTTCAACTCACAAATTTACGTTGAGATCACAAAATATATTCTAGTCAATTTGTTATAAAGCCCAACATATTCTTTGTTAGGGTTATCTATACAAACGCCTCCTAATTTTGTGTTATTATTGCAATTTGCCCACTAATATTTAAAAATTGTCATTTTTGCCCTCTAAAGTATTAAAAATTTATAGATATGTCCTATTTGTCATAATCTGTAAAAAAAAATAGATTAAATTAATAACGTAACATTAATCTGTTAGCGCCTGTACACATTTTTAAAGGTCAACCGCCTTTAAATTAAGAAAATTATAGTAATTAACTCTATATTTATTTTCACAAACATGCTTTTATGTTGTCTTTTTTTCTTAATTGCACCCTGATCTTTTAAAATTTTGTATTCATACTCCCTGATTTTGTTTATTTTTTATTTTTAAAAATTTGACGGGCGTCAACAGATTAATGTTTCGTTATTAATTTAATCTATTTTTTAACAAATTGTGAAAGAGGGGGCATATCTGTAAGTTTTTAATACTTTAGGGGGTAAAATAACAGTTTTTAAACGTTATGATGCAAATTGCTACAATAGCACAACATTGGAGGGCGTTTGTATAGATAACCCTCTTTTTTACTGTTATTTGATTTTATAATATCCACGTTACTATTCCCAATGATCATAACAGGATATGGGAAGCGGGTTCTTGGTCCCTCTAACCAAGTATTATCCAATTACAAGTTTAGTCCTCTAATTTTAATTCGTATCTTCAAAGGCCGACGAACGCCCAAATTTGGATTTGCATTCGTGAGCTTGGTTGGGAATATAATATTGCATCCCAAAATTCTCTCTAAAGATTGATAATGCTACTCTTCATGGCGATTTTTGTCACTTTGCTCGGATACTTGTGTAGACCTCTTCAAAAAAAAAAAAAAAGTTCAAATTTCGTCATGCTTGAACGTGAAGGCAGCCTTATCCGGATTATCCGTATCCGTAAAAAATACGGATACAGACCGATACGGAAACGGATACGGATTTACAGCTCTATGAAGGCCATTGTTTTTTCATGTCGGTGACGTGATTGAGGCTAATGATGACATGATTGCAATTCCCATTTCGTTTTCAAAAATGACCAATTATTGGGGTTTGCCACATATAATTTATTTGCTGCCGCCTTAAAAGATAGATTGAAGCGTGGTATGGGTTTCAGTTCTTCCTTTTGATGAATTGGTATGGGGTGAGTTTAATAATTTAATTGGTGTACCCAAAAAGGCAATTAAATTTGCTGGTCTATTTGTTATTCCTAATCGACAAACTATGCATGCATTGGACAAATAAGTTGTTAAAAAAATTTTATATCCTTGAATTATATGAGTTATTTTAGTCTTCTGACTTTTATAGTGTCAGAAAATCAATTTTTGATGGAGACATTTCGAACCTAAATGTTCTTTTTTTGACGCGTTATAAATTAAAAAAAAACGTTATTTGAGTTATAGATTATTAATGATGAATAAAATGAGAGCATTATTCATGTAATCTCGTTTTAGAAATTTTTGGAGCCATTACATTTTGTTATGTCCATCAATAATTTTTTTTTTTTTTTTTTGCAAAATTATAAATTTCTTTAGAAACATTTAAAAAACCAAGGACTAAAATATACAATTTAACTTGTAATTGCAAAATAATAAGACTGTTAAAAAGAATGAACATGCGCCTAATGAAGGTGGAGTACAAGAATATATAGATACCGGAATTCAAAATATGCAAATATTTGAAAGATTTCTAATTATGATGTGATTTATGACTAATATAGTGACTATATGTCTATATAAAAAAAATGTGGTATGAGTTTTCAATCCAATTAACTACACAAGTATTTTTGCTAACGAAGTGCATATTTTTCCGGGAAAAGAAAGATTGTTTTATTGTAAAATCACATGGGAAAAGAGTGTATATTCCCAAGAAAAGAAATTGACAAAAATGATATTCTTTGTAATTCTCTTATAGGAGATGAAATTGATTCAGCCATTCAGGTGAGTGAAGTAAATTTGCCTTGAATAGTAAATTGACATACTAAACTTTTGAGTGACATGAGAGGTAATGATCTCCATTCTCCAAAAAGAAATGAGCAAATTGTAATCATGATTTCTTGTGTCAACAACATGATATCAAGGGAACAAGTAATTCCTAGTTATCTTTGGTTTAAAGTAACAACATAAGTATTATTTAATCAAGAATAATAAGGAAGAGAAGATAAAGAAAGTTGTATCTGCTACAATAAAATCAGGGTAAAAAAAATGCTTTTTAATTCAAGCCTTTTAGTTCAATTGTTTTGGACAATACCTTTTAGTTCAATTTATATAGTTTTGCTACTCCAATTCCTTAATTTGCACCCACTTCATTACTTCAAGATAAGATATCATCACTTCAAATATATATTATATATGAAATATATATATATATATATATATATATATTGATTCTTTGAAGTGATATGAATATGGGCAATTGGGGTTTCAACGAACATCAATTTAATGGCATAACATGCCACCAATCTCTAACAGTAGTTTCCAGAGAAAAAGAACGAGTTAAGAGTTTGGTGAAGGTTTCTTTAAATGAAGTACTTATTAAATTCCAAGTTTTATTTGTTTTTTTATTTTTATTGTTCGGGTTCCTTAAATTAGTATACTTTACAGCTATATAAATTTAATGAGGATAAGGCTACAAAAAAGGATGTCTCTGCCAGTCTCTCAAGAATGCTTTTAATTCCTTAACTTTGTTTTGGTGCACTAATATCTCTTTTTGAGGACATTCTTCAATATACAGTTATAATTGTTGCTTAATTATGTTTATTTTCGTCACAATTTGCATGATAGGTATTATGAGAAGTAAAATTTTAAGAAGATATGTAAAAATCCAATTTCAAAATAGAGAGAGTAAAAAAATGGTAGAACCAAATTGTAGTCCTAACAAACAAAAAAGTTTGTAGCAAAACTAAGAATAAACTCATAAAGTATTAAGTATCCAAAAATAGCCAAGCGCATTTGTTGTTTTAAGTGATACAAGTACTAATTTTTCCGCAAATACCGACTCATAGATTGCGGCTTTTAAATATCACACACACAAATATATTAACAAACAACATTGCATTAACTATCTAATTGTTATTTATTTCACATTATTCTTACCTACATATTATCTACATAAAATAAGTGTGAATAAGATCTTTGCATTGGTTGTACACTGATTGAGCAAGAGAAGTTTTAATAAATGGATTTTTGTTTCTTTTTTGTTATATGTTTTTTTTTTAATTTTTCATGTTTTTTTTTTATTTTATAAATTCTATGTCCAAAGCCCGGCCCTTAAAACTTCGGGCTCAACTTAGGGTCGAGCTTCAGATTTTATCTTTAGATCGAGTTTGGACTTTGGATTTTTAAAACCCGATAAAAATAAAATAAATTAACAATAAATAATAGTACTACCGAAAAATATATTCTAAAATAATGTTCTCAAATTTACTTTAATCAAATGAAAATTAAAGTAACACATTGAAATATAAAAATTAATAACTTAATAACTAATGAAGGTAACTAATAAAAATAAAACAAACAAGAAAACATATGATAATTAAATTTTAATGAAATTCTTTTATTGTGTAAAGAGCCAAAATTTAGTATGAATGTTTAGGGCGTATATATATATATATATTATATAAATCAAAAATTGATTGACTATGTAAAATCTGTTAATTACTCAACAAACAAACTCTTCAACACCAACTTCTCCTCTTATAAAAATGAGAACAATATCTCTGAGCATTAGAAAAATAATTTGTACATACCCTACAACTTACTAAATATTTTAACTTAAATTTGGGATTTTCTATATGATAACAAAAAACTAACAAAATTTCACTATTGATTATATTTTGACAACTTTATATAACAATTATGTATAATAGAAAAAGACATATTTCCATATAAGTACATATACTTGATTTCAACTCGGGGCATATATTATAATTTTTTGTACTAATATTCAAATTTCCAGGCTTCGGGTTCGGGCTTCAAGCTAGGCTTGTAGGAAAAATCTTAAGCCTAACCCTGGTCCTAAGAGCGTTCGGGCTCGAGTTGGACTCGGGTCTCTTTCTAATCAGACTTTTTTCAGGCTAACCCATCGGATTTTAGGCTTCTAGAACTTTTTTACACCCTTCGAAAGTGATAGTCGAATAGGAAAGCTTGCCTGAATTTGTCTCGCAAAAGCAATGTCATTAGAATTAGATAGATCTTACCCGGAAACCATAACATGGTTTAATTTTGGTGAATTTGATTTTCGGGATGTAAAGTGGATGTAAATCCCTTGGGTGTTTTGTCCATTTTTAACTTACGTTTTAAATAAATCACAGCGTTTCAAAAAATTAAGAAAACTAGTCTTAATAGTCCATAAAAATTAAATACAAAGTTTAAATTATAGCATCATGTAATTAAGAAAATAATTATATGCTTTCTTAATTAATAAAAATTTGGCTATTTTCGTAATTTTGAAGAAAAATAGATTATTTACTTAATAATATATATATATATATATGTGTGTGTGTGTGTGTGTGTATTCTATATGAATTTTTTTTAAAAAAAATTGTCAATTTGATTGACCTAGTAAAAGGTTGAGAAAAATACAATAGATTTTAGCTAATCTTTGGAAGAATTGAGGAATGAATTGATTAGGCGCCACCCATTTGTATCATGTAGCCATTTGCAACTCTAAATTCTTATATTTAGCAAAATGCCAGCCACACTTCTGTTGGACCCTTCGATGGCAGTTATATTTCTTTCATACCAAATAAGAAAATACATAATAATGATGTAAGGATTTTACCTATGATAATTATAAAAATGCATTCAAAGATTTCGGCGATTGTTTTGTTTAGTAATAATCGTGAATCGTGATTAATTGTAGATGATAATTACTCTTCTACAAGTCATCATTACTCTATTTGGCAATTCTCTTCTAAACTATCATTTTCTCTCGTGATTAGGTGTGACTCCTCTTTAACGTAGATGGGTTGTCAAATTCATACACCGAATTACCATTATACCCTCCCGCATGCTTATGGTCTCACAACAAACACAGTTGTTTAACAAGTTGACATAATTATGATATTAATGATGCTAATAAAGACTATTTAGTGCTCAAGTTCGTGACAAATTGACAATCATGTTGTGTTGGCATGCACGTCTATAAATTAAACCTACTGCCCCAATTTTTTTTTTCTCTGTCAGTATATGGTATGGCCGTATGGGCATATAGATTGGATAAATCTATATGTATTATACATATATAGACAAATAGTGCCATTTATTAAAATATGTATACGTATAATATATTTGTGTTCGTACTTTATTGAACAAGTTTAACTCTTATTTAGTCACTTCTTTTTTACGAAACTATTCAGCGATTTTCTCAAAGGAATGCCTCCTCTTGGATCACAAAAGAGATAATACCATAGATAAATAGCGAGTAAATCTCAAAAAAAATTTTAAATAGTAAATAAATCTCATAAAATATTTTGGTTTTTGATTTGTTATCCGGGGATGAAGTATTATTTATTTATTGTTTGTTTGTTTGTTTGTTGTTTATCCTATTACGGGTTTCTCCTAATTATAAACCCATTAAAAAATTTTGTCCAAAAAAAAAAAAAAAACCTACCTAAAAAGGGTAAAATGGGAATTTCACTTCATGAATCTCTGTTTCATCAAAATACGCCAAAAAATCAGTTATTTAAAAACCGCAAGAAAAGAAACAGAGAAGAAAAAGAAAGAGAAGTGCAAATCCACGGACTGAATTTTTTTTTTTTTTTTGGTGTTTGATTCTCTGATTCCCTCTTCTGGGATCAGAGGATCATCTTGCTAAGCCTTCCAATATCTCCATTTTTATAGTCCCAAACATAAATATTTAAAAAAAAAAAAAAAAAGAAAAGAAAACCATCACAAGAATTCAATATTTCTGGTTCCCCTGTTTTTTTTTAAAGCTCTCATGCAATGAGCTCAAGCTCTTAAACAAGCTTTCAAAAGGAATAAAAAATATTGTTCTTTGTGAGGCTTTCTCAAATGGGTTTGCCTCAAAATGATGGGAAAATGGAAGGTTGGCTTTTTCGAATTCGTTTCAATCGCTTGGGTTTGCAATATTCACGCAAAAGGTACTTCATTCTCAATGACCATTTGCTTAGAAGCTTCAAGACAATCCCTGTTTCTGATCAAGAGGTATTCTTTGTTCTTTTTTTTTTTTTTCCTTTTCTTTTCATATCTTTTTTATGTGTTTTGTTACATGTTTCGGATGAACCAATGTTGTGTAGAGTTATTGCTTTTCGGTTTTGTTCTTCGGTTTCGTATTGTTTTTTGTATCTTTCTGGGCAGTTTGTTTGTTGTTTTTGGCTTTTTCTTATATATAATATATATATATATGAGTATGAAATGTACTTTTTGTATATGCTTTTAGAAACATTTATTTCTCTTGATGTGTGTCTAATGCATTATGATTTCTAAATGACTCCTTGAAGAAGGAAAACCATATTTGCAAACTTTGAGTACAATTATTATTTTTTTTCTTTCTATTTTTGGTAGATAAGAACTAAATTTGAGACTAAGTGTAAGGATACAAGACTTTGGATTTAAAATCTTCAAAGTTAGTGTTATGATTTGATGAATCAGTGAAACAAGAAATTGTGTTCTGTCATTCCATATAGCACGACATCACTTCTTCGGATTTTCGGTGATGTTTCTAACATTTGTTTAGCCGTTTGAGCAATGAACTAATCAGAGAATTTGTGTGTTAGTCAACCACATTATAATTTGATGTACCCTTAAAATTAGTAGTTAAATGTTTGTAAACCTTGGCGGCATTGGATAAACCCGTTGAGATTGTATTTCTATGTTCGACGATGACTTGGTGTATGGATCGAACATCTCGAATCTCGATTAGGACATGGTAGTCATATCGATATACACGCACGTAAAAGCGCCCTATGTTGTTGATGTAGTTTTCTTCCAGCATAAGTAAACTCAAATTAATGAAGTGCAGTACTTAAAAACAACTCATAATCCTTTCTGATTTGATTCAGTTTCGGCTATATTAAGACATTATTTTTGTTTTAAACTTTTCAAACCTGGCCAGGACTAAGTAAATATTGCTGGACTAACCTGTGACATTACAGGAGCCTGCCAGAAGTGCAGTGATCGACTCTTGTATTCGTGTTACCGATAACGGAAGAGAGACATTGCATAGAAAAGTACGAACTATTATGTGCTAAATTTTTCACTTGTAATAATAAATCTTGTTGTTAATAAAACATATATGTAAGTCTTATCACATTTCACTCTGATGCCATTTACAACTTGCAGGTCTTCTTCATTTTTACAATATACAACACTTCTAATCACAATGACCAGCTAAAGGTGAGAAAAATTCCAAGTACAAGAAAAAAAAAAAAAGGTTATTTTCTTAATATTTCCTTTTATATATTTGATACAAAATTTATTCGAAAATTTATAGCTGGGAGCGACTAGTTCAGAAGAAGCTGCAAGATGGATTCGTTCTTTGCAAGATGCGGCTCTAAAGGTATTAAACTTTTCATTTGAGATTATGAAGTCTAATTATTTTTTCCTCAACAACGATTAGAGTTCATATATTTTTAGCTTGTTGCAGGAGTGTCAAACCCCGGCAAAGGATTTTGTGGCCTGTTCTAAGAGAAAATGGCCATCTTTAAGGTATTCAATACATATTTCTTCTTATCCCTATCTATATTTTTTCGAATATTTGGATTTCAGAAAACTTGTCTCTACAGATTGGCTGGTTCGAAGAGGCGAGAGAAGCAATACTCTATCGACTGGACTTTTTCATCAATTGTGCACACGGATGCAACGACATCCGATGTTATAGCTCCCTCACCATGGAAAATTTTCGGTTGTCAAAACGGTGAGACTTTGAATTTCTTATCATTGCTCGTGTAGTCATATGTTTATAGACTAAAGTTTTGCATTGCTTTCTTAGGCTTGCGGCTTTTCAAAGAAGCAAAAGACTGGGATTCCCGTGGAAGGGTACATTTCCTGTTTGAAGCTCTATCTGCTCATTTATTTCTGTTTCTTGACGTTAATTTTATTGTGACATATTTTGTTATTTCTTAGCATTGGGATGATCATCCAGCTATAATGGCAGTGGGAATAGTCGATGGGCCTTCAGAGGCGATTTTTCGAACCCTTATGTCTCTCGGTTCCTCAAGATCAGAGTAAGATGACAAACATGTTCTCTATCTTCCTATAATGATTTTTTTTTTTTTTTGGTTATTACAATGATGAAAATTTTATAGATACTTGTTTAAATTACACATACTGGAGAATTACAGATTTAGCAAATGTGAGTATTGCAGATAATTAGCTTCACTAACTTTTATAAATTTCTTTATCAAAAATCCTTCTGTTCGGTTCTATGTACTTAGAATTAAGGTAGCCTAATTTTCTCTCTTGCCTAAATGTAAATTACTTTTTTCTTTCTTTGTTCTACTGCTAGATAAAAAGAAAGTAATAATTTGAAGCCATGTACTTAACATAGGTTCTACTTAAATTTTTAGGATCTAAATTTTACAAATAATGAATTGACTAGACCATCTTGTATTGGATTAACAGAGGATTTTTTTTTTTTGTCTAAACTGTTACGCCACTTTTAATCCTATTTCTAAAACCAAAAAACTTTGCACTCTATTTCGGTTGTAAATAAAAGTTATTCTCATTCTAGAGGCTGAATTAGCAAGTGCCTTGCAGATGGGATTTCTGCTTCTACCGTGGCAGCGTGGTCGAGCACCTTGACGGCCACACGGATATAATTCACAAGCTTTTGTACAGCGATTGGCTACCTTGGTGAATAATCTTTGAACTACATATATGTGAAGAAATTCATCATTAATAGATATTCAATTATTGACACAGTGTTACCATATCCATTTCTATTTTTTAGGGGGATGCGCCGAAGAGATCTATTGGTACGTCGCTATTGGAGAAGAGAAGATGACGGGACATACGGTAAGTACAATCCTCAAGCAAATCCATATCACCAATTCAAATATGTGTAGGCATTACTGTCCAGAACTTGACTTCGGTTTCCTGTTTGTTGCAGTAATTCTTTACCATTCCGTGTTTCACAATAAGTGTCTACCGCAGAAGGGCTATGTCCGCGCTTGCCTTAAAAGTAATGTATGCTTTTATTAATAATTCAAATGTGTTGCGAAAATTATCTGATGTCAAAGATACTGGCTCTAGGCATTATTACTATGTTAGAAAACTTGACAACCATAGGTACTATTCATTTCCATCAGGTGTTATGATTTAGAATACTCATATAAGAATATCATTTTGCAAACGTTTCAGGCGGAGGATTTGTGGTCACTCCGATAAACAAAGGGAAACAGTCGCTTGTCAGACACATGCTTGCCATCGATTGGAAATACTGGAAGTTATATCTCCGCCCTTCGTCTGCAAGATCAATAACTATCCGTATGCTCGAGAGACTTGCTGGTACTGGCATTAATGTTATAAGCAATAGCACCGCTCTTCGTTTTTTGTACTCAAACGTCGTTGTTCATCCAATGCCTCACCGTAAAGTTTTTTTTTCGCAGCATTAAGGGAGCTTTTCAAATCCAAATCTGGCAGTCACACATGTGAATTGTTATCTGAAGAGGTGACCTCTATTGGATTTTTACCCCCGAGTGCGAAAGAGGAAATTAATAATGAAGTTCAATGTCCCGAAGAAGTTAAGGAGATGGAAGAGGTTGCTTCGGTGGGTGATAATATGGAAAGAGTGGTTTCAGGGCGTAAGAGCTTAACAGAAATGAATGATGCTGCGGATGAGTTTTTCGATGCTCCGGAGCCACCAGAGTCTTGCCAGTTGGAGAACGAGTGGTCGCCAGAGCCTAGTACAGGACAGAAATCTCCGGTAGTTATTGGCCATGAAAATTGAAAAGTTTCAAGTAGTTTAACCATATTTCATACTTGAGCTGATTCCTTAATTTCCTTATCTCGAGCTCTTCTTTCATCTCGTGGCTTGATTCTTTAGTCGATAAACCTGAAATGAGTGGGCTAGAGAATTATGCATGTATTTTTCCAATGGTTAAACTACATGAAACTTTTTCTGTACAAATATGGAATTTTGATTTTCGTGTCTTTGTTGAAGCCTGAAGGGCTAAAACTTGTATTTTATTGTCTTGTCTCTCTTATTGTCTTGTAAAAGGCTTTTGTCCATCAAAATCCATCAATATGGACTGAAAAGAACAACCTTATAGCTTATTTGTAGAGAGTGCATATTTTGAACTCATGCATAGAGTTGATCAGACAAAACTTGAGCAACTTTTATTTTTAGACTGCCCATTGATACACTACGATTTTTGTATTCAAAATGATGTGTTTATTGCTTATTGACTGACATCTTTTTTACAGGTACAGACGATATCCCAACACAAACTCTCCTCGGCTGCAGTTTTTGTGAAAAAACTTCAAGATCTCAGAGGTACAGACACATCAATAACGCCTTTCGGAAAAACACCGTTGTTTCTCCACATTGTTTAATATAAATAGTGATGCCCTTTTATGATGCAGTTCAGAAGAAGGGTTATATGGACTTGCATGGGGTGGCTAGGGAAGACGGTATCCCGTGCTTCTATGGTGCTACTCTTCCAAAGGACCTGAGTTGCGCTTCGCCTTGTAGTTGGGCAGCTAGTGACCCTTCATCATTTTTGGTACGCGGAAGAAACTATTTACAAGATCATCAAAAGGTATTCTTCTGTCCTGCTTACTTGTTGAAAGCAAATACAAATTGAAAAAGTGGGCTATCGTATGGTTTGTGATTGATAGTCGAAAAAATTACTTGCAAAGAAGCGGAATATTTGAGTTGAAATTTCTTGAGGAGATGCGGGATAAAGTGGTGTTGGAAGATAGGACCAACTCCAAGTAAAGAACTTTGGACAAGGGTTTCGTAGTGATTAAATAAGATATAATTTCTATTTCCTTCCACCTTAAGTAAGGATTAAATTCGGATAGAATTATAAACTATCCTTAAAAATTTCAAGTTTTTAATCTCGACCATGTTTTTTTACACTTTTTTGGTGCAGTTTGGTGTGGATGAAACTCATCAAAACATTAATAGTTTATAAGAACCTGAGTTTTTTCTCAAATTCCTGAAATAAATATTGTCCCACTGCACCAGATCACAGCGAAAGGTACCTTAATGCAATTGGTTGGTGTGGACTGGCTCAGATCCGACAAACGAGAAGATGATCTTGGCAGCCGGCCTGGCAGTATTGTTCAGGTTTGATCTATTCGGATTCTTATATTCTATTTATTTTCAAATATGTAGACTTAACATGTTTGAAAAATCTTAACGGTTCATGTTTACTAATGCAGAAATATGCTGATCTGGGTGGACCAGAATTCTTCTTCATTGTCAACTTTCAAGTAAGTTTGTTTCAATTTGTTACCTTCAAAACATTGAGTGATCACAACTTGTTACAAAGAAATGTGATGTAAAATCAGATCCCGGGCTCAACTATGCACACTCTAGCAATGTATTACATGACCAAAGCTCCTCTGGAAGAAAATCCTCTACTACATAGCTTTGTCAATGGAGACGATGCCTTTAGGAATTCACGATTTAAGCTCATACCGTACATTTCTAAGGTACATCGCAAATTTATGAAAAGTGATGTGGAAGAGTTTAGTAGTCATGCTTCTTTTGTGTTATAGTGCTTGTGGATTTTTTGTTTCCTCAGGGATCATGGATTGTCAAGCAGAGTGTTGGAAAGAAGGCTTGCTTGGTGGGTCAAATGCTCGAAGTGCTTTATTTTCGTGGAAAAAACTATTTCGAGGTAAACATCGCCAATCACTTCATTGCAGAGTTCTAGAGACTTAAATCTTATCTTTGCCAATAATGTGTTCATTGATTGGATGTCTTGATATATCGTGTTCTAACCTTTAAAATCTTTTCATGGACTCTAGCTCGAAATCGATGTTCGGTCTTCGACGGTTGCTAGGGGAGTGGCTAGTCTTGTTCTTGGCTACCTCAACAACTTGGTTATAGAAATGGCATTTTTGATACAGGTAAAAAGCTATGGATTCAGCCAAGAAAAACAACCATTATATTCATTTGATCTCGGTGATGAACTAGCAGTGGATCACTGAACAAACAATCAAGATCAAAATTTTTATCAAGTATATTGCTCTTAACAATAGAGAGGAAATGTTTAACTTTGATATTTTTTTATTTTTTATTTTTGTTTTCGACAGGCTAATACCGAAGAGGAGCTCCCGGAAGTCCTGCTCGGAACGTGCAGACTTAACCATTTGGATGATTCAAAAACTGTCCCGGCAAAGCCATGAGTTTATAGAACCTGAAAATTTGTAATGAATCCTAATTAAAAAGATGTCAAATTTTGACGTAAGTCAAAAGGATATAACTTAAAAGAATGACAAACTTATTAATGCACAGACTTTTTCTTTCTTTTTTCCCTATTACAGTTCAATCCAATTGAAATTTGCGGCAAGCAATATATAGTTAATGATTATTAATCTTTGTTAACGTTTGACTAGTTTCTTCAATGTGGCTTTCCCATATATCTCATTATCAATTTCGTTCATATGCAAATATTACACGTTCATAGATTATATTATATATGTTAATATTGTCTGATTTTATATTAGTCATGTAATTAGCCCAAACTTTTTGGAGCTAAGGCCGGGCTTGGGTGGGCGCTCCAAAATTTACACCCACACTAAAATTATTAGAATTTTCTCTTTAATCGATTTTGCTTAATACATGATGGTTTGTTGGCAGATTAAAATGATTCTAGGGATACATAATCAATTAATACATCAAAATGTTTTAGGGGGACCAAAGCCCTTAAATGTTGTATTATTTGGATAGATCATATGTATGTGGACCAAGTCTAAAGTTAGTTAAGACATGCTCTATATAAAACTGTAACTGCTAGTTAAATTTTATTTGCATCACTTATAAGAAGATTAATTGGGTAGGTATCTTGAAATGCTAGATGATAGTTATTTGTTACCATTTCATCGGACGAGGTATCGTGTTCGAATGAGGTACTAAAGGCATGCGCATTTATCATTGATGGAAGAGAGCTATTTGTGGATATTTCTCTATTAGACATAAAATATTTTTGAAGTAATATTGAGAATGGATTGGTTGTGGAAGTACCTTGCTTCCAAGTTTATATTTATTGGTATGAAATTGGTATGAATAAAAGAAAACCCATCACTTATTTCAATTATGAATGCTTAAAAGCTACTAGGAGAAGGAGTATTGGATGTTTATGATGTGTTGATGATGTCACAGTTCAACTGAAAACTGTGCCAATGGACGTGCTTATAGTTTATGAATCCTTTGAAATATTTACACGGAACCGGATAGAGAAATAGAATTTGTTGTTATTGTACTGTCTAGAACAACACCAATATCTAAAGCATCATATCGGATTGCTCCTTCAGAATGAAAAGAATTAAAAATTCAACTACAAGAGTAAATAGACTACGGCTTCATTCGTCTTAGCATCTCCGCATAGGGTGCATTAGTGCTCTTTGTGAAAAAAGAAAGATGAAAGCTTAAAGTTGTGCATAGATTATAGAGAACTCAAGAAAGTAACGATATAGGACAAATACTCACTTTCAATGATAGATAATTTGTTCGGTCAATTAAAGGTGCCTTGGTATTTAAAAGATTGATTGGAGGTCAAGATACTATCAATTGAAAGTGAAGGAGAGTGATAATCTTAGGATCGTTTTAAAAAAATATATGTGAATTATTGGCTACGCGCTATTTGGATTGACTAATACGTCAATCGCTTTATGTACTTGATTAACAGAGTTTTTAAGGATTATTTGGACAAGAAATAAGTTTATGATTGTGTTTATAGATGACATTTTGATATATTCATGATTTAAAGAAGAGCATGTGGAATCTACAATTGAAGACAAATATAGTAGGTCAAATGGATTTATTTCACTAAGCAAAGTCTAAATAAAAAATAAGAACAAAAAAAAGAAAGGAAAGAGAAAGAAGACAAAAAGGGTCCGTTCCAACTAAGATTAAAGTTACAACACGAAAGATTAAAGTCCAAAAATTAATTGTATTTTTCCACATCTTCCTTTCTCTAAAAACCCATCTTTCCCCTCCCATTAGACTACTCATACCGTAGCCCAACAAGAGGCCCAATTTATTATGGGCTTCCTTAATCAGCCCAATATCTTAAAACCAAAGTTTGGTTAAATGGAAGATAGGATATTGGGCTAGACTTCTGAACCAAAACGCTTTATTTTCTCAGTTTTGTTTTCCAATAATATTTTCTTTTATTGAATTGTTTGCAGAAGATTGAATCCCACAAACCTGTGTATTAATTACTAACATAAATACGCACATACACACGTACACTCAATTAATTCGTACGTATGTACATAATCTTAGACATTTATATAACTGTGCATTTTATGCTTTCTTTTTTTTCTTTTTAACATATCGCTGTAGGTATATGTTCTATTATTTATCACGTATAGTAGACAGTATGAATATAGGGGCCGTTTGGTACGCGGTAATCCTCAGTAATAAGATATTCGGGGATCTTTTCAAAGTAATCAGATATCCAGATATCTAAGATTATAACGTTTGGTTTGATAATGTAATTTTAAATAAAATTCATAGGAATGCTAGATTATATTATTTGGTTAAACACAGTAATGTAATATGATTTTATCAGCTAGACAAATAAACCTTCAAATTAATGTATTTTATAACAATACTATCAAATTATCAATGAAATCAACATGTAATAAAACATACAAATCTATGAAAATTTTCTAATGTGTATGGAAAGAGTAAAGAAAAAAACAAGTAGCAATATAAAATACAAATAAATAGCTTGATTGATTCTTTTTTTTATTATTATTAAAATAAATTTATTAGCGTATGATATGATAATAGAAATAAATTTAAAAAATCTCATTCAACGTAAAAAATAAAATTCATAACCGTATAATGCAAAAGTCGATAACAAGAAATCTTCAGAACACCAAACAAAAAAAGCACGAGAAGAATATTTTTTTTTTTGTTCATTTGTTTTTTTTTTTCACAATGTAAGGTGGTAATTTATAAATTATAATGAGACTTGTAATGCTTTTATGTAAAAAAAAATAAAGGATAATTAAATCTTTTTTTTTTAATGATTACCATGGTTATCAGACAGAGGGTAATCTGAAACTCACTCCCCTCCATGGTATTCAGATTACCCATTTTAAGGTAATCTCATACCCACGGGAATAAGATATCCGGGTATTTTTAATTAAAATAAACACATAACAAACAAGGTAATCTTACAAAAAGAGTCTGTTCCAACTAAGCTCGAGGCGGCAAAAATCCGTCCTACTTAGGAACTTTTAACACTGGTTTTTCATTAATTTTAAGTTACGAAAATTTATGGAATCTACAATATTTTTGTTAGGGAATTGTTGTTTAGTTTCCTCAATATAAAGTATTTAAAGGTGGAGTTGTTTAGGTATGAAATTTGATTGCTTTATAGGATAATTTTCACTAAAATTCGATGGTTTAGGAACGTAGAAGTGAAAAAAGTGTATGCTTGACCTAGGGATGCCAAGCTAGGTTCTTTCCTTTTAGAATGCGATCATGTGTATTTCAAATTCCATAATTTAAAAAGTTACAACACGAAAGATTAAAGTCCAAAAATTAATTCTATTTTTCCACATCTTCCTTTCTCTAAAAACCCATCTTTCCCCTCCCATTAGACTACTCATACCGTAGCCCAACAAGAGGCCCAAGTTTATTATGGGCTTCCTTAATCAGCCCAATATCTTAAAACCAAAGTTTGGTTAAATGGAAGATAGGATATTGGGCTAGACTTCTGAACCAAAACGCTTTATTTTCTCAGTTTTTTTTTCCAATAATATTTTCTTTTATTGAATTGTTTGCAGAAGATTGAATCCCACAAACCTGTGTATTAATTACTAACATAAATACGCACATACACACGTACACTCAATTAATTCGTACGTATGTACATAATCTTAGACATTTATATACTGTGCATTTTATGCTTTCTTTTTTTTCTTTTTAACATATCGCTGTAGGTTATAGTAGACAGTATGAATATAGAGCTATCTCAGTCAAATTACAAATCAATCACGAATTTTTCAAAGGCGTTTCATATTCTTTTTTTCTTCTTCTTTTTCTTGCCAACCAAACACTCTTTCAATCAACTATCAAACAGAGCACTCCAAAAAAATTTATGCTATGCGTGCAAACAATCTCAACAAACAACAAGAGCAAAGGTCCACACGTTTTGATAGCATATTTTAAAGTCTTATAAATAAATAAATAACGCTACATTCCTTGCAAAAAAATAAAATAAATAACGCTACAAACCAATATACAATAAAATTACGAATATCACTGCCGACAAAATATTTTAGAGGCACAAAAGCAGCCAAAAATGGTCCATAAAATCAAACTATTGAATTGGCTGTTTTCTTGACAACAAGCAAGGAAACAGATAAAATCAAGCATAGTATAGGAGAAAAATGAATTATATGGGCCAAAAAAAAAATTAAAGAATATAGAAAAGAAGGCCATAAAATTTGTGGGTCACTTTTGCTTTTTCTAACTCTCAACTGAGAGGTACATTGCTTTGTGCCATTGGCATTGTCCCCTCCAAAAATTGGCCTTAACTTAAAGAGGTGTGGGACACCACTCTCTATTGGACCCATTTTCAACAAACCATATTGAATTACACACTTCAAATATAAAGTACCCCCAAAAAAAAATGAAAAAATAATAATAATACCTCATTTACAAAATTCCTAAAATACCCTTGAAAAAAACCTCCAAAATCATTGGGTTGGGAGGGCAAAAATGTCATTCCGAAGTGAAATAAATAATTTTCCAAATGCCCTAGCCACGTTGGTATATTGATTGAGGTGCCCACGTGGCACGTGGCTACATGCAAGGATGTTTTTTATTTTTTTCTAAATAATATGTATTTTTGGTTTTGCTGACATGTAGTTTTTTTTTTTTTTGGTGAAGGAAATAGGCAGAGTCAATTTTAACTTTAAATAATTGGAAGTAATTTTTTTTTTTTTCAAAATGAAAATATCACATGGAAGCACATCGCCATCATGTCCATGTTCCCGGCGCTTGTAACGGTGGTGGATATATAGTGATATACGTATTATATTTTTCACGTCACCGTCACAGTGTAAATATATGGTATGCGACAAAATTATAACATATAGTTTTTTTTTTAATTTTTTACTTGTATGTCAATTGCTTACGTGGCACCATCACATGTGAGAGACCATATGACATTTTTTTTTTCATTTGATTGAATCTTTTTGGGATCCAGCACACATGTTGCATCAGATTCAGAGCATGTTGTAAGATTATCTCTTAAAATCATTGCTCATTATTTTAATTTTAATTCAAATCTATATATAACGCGTATATACTATTATTATTTGTTATTAAGCATAATAATGATAGAATGAAAACGACTATTCCACACTAAGACAAAAATGCTTGGTGCTATTGCTAGAAGAAACACACTGTTCCTTCAGAGTTGTAACAATGTGACACTGACATTAATTGTTTTATTAATTAAGGTTTTCAAATTAGAAAATAAAATGATAGAAACTAAATATATGGCATATACACAATGCCTTTTGACTCGTTTTTGTTTTTGTTTTCCTTTTTCTTTTTTCCGGGAATTCTATATAGAGAATGACCTTTTTATATTTGTTTATACTAGTCGGCTACGTTTATTTCATAAATTCATGTACATATTACACAACTGGTGAATTTATTTACCTTTTCAATTGACTTCCGAGCAAAGAATTCTCGATTTTGATTGGTTTCTTTTTTTTTTTTCCCCAAAAGAGAACTACTTATTAATTGTGGTTGCAAGTTCAAAATATTGCTTTAATGCATATTCTGCTTATGCTAATTCTTTTGCTTATAATATAATTTTTTGCTAAAAATTATAAATGTTGAGAATCATATAATATTACTTTACATTTACAAGATTTTTATAGAGCCAGATGACACATATAAATATCTTAATACAAATATAAGCTTGGGTGAGTGTGTGTGTATATATCTATATATATATATATATATATATATATGTATGTATATAGTTATACTTTTATTTTGAGAAATGAGTGTTAATGTGTTTGTGTGTATATCAATAAGCTAAACTTACTTGCATATATTTCTTGCTTATATTATTCTAGCTAAAATATTTTTTTCAGTGAATTCAGCTAACACAAAGTACACTCAATTCCTTTTTAATGAAAGCAACCAAAGAAATGAACCATAATAAACTATTAAAATATAGAAAATCTTTTCCTGAAAGTAAGTGAAAGGTGATTACATTTGAAAACAAGTTCAATAGTATTCTTCACAAAATCATTTAATCTAATGATATGAAAAAAAAAAAAAAAAAGCAAACAAACAAACAAAAGAGAGAGAGATTAACCCAAAACAAAATTTACTAAACAATTATCTGCTTAAAATGAAAGTATTTTTTTAAGGAATTAAAGTATTTATTTCAAAAACACAGCTCGCATTAATTATTTTATTAGTACGTCAATAAATTTCTCACTCATAGAGAAGGTATTCATTTTTGTTATAAGAATGTATTTAAAATTACTCAAAGTTGGTTCGGGTGGTAAAATCTTCCGTCCTCCGACATAAAAATTGAGGTCTCAAGTTCAAATTTTAGTGTGTACATTTCATGATATATTAAGGTATATGTATATATATACCACTTAATATGGTGGGGACTGGGGAGGAAAATTAGTGACTTCTACAACAAAATAATAAGAGACATGTGAGTTTATAGTATATTTCTTCTTACAATATGGTTGAGTTTATGGTACATTTCTTCTTATATAAGGTGTATATATACAAAATTAAGGTCTATAATATGCTTTAATATGTAATTAGATGTAAAAAGAGAGACAGTACAAAAAAATTAGGATCTAAAAAAAAAGCCAACAATTAAAATATATTTTTATAGAGATAATTAAGTAAATAGTTATTTTCTAAGAAGATAGTCAACATTTCGATTCATTAAAAAATTAGTCATTTTATTCATTACGTAATGATGTATTTTTACGTATGGCATTAATTCTCTAATATTTTAGTAACTAATAACTTAATTTTTAAAAACATTGATTATTTATTTAAAATATGAAAAAAAAGACTAAATATCAAATAAATCCTATATTATATAAATATCGCAAGTTTCTCCGTTTGCTGTCAATACGGATACGCTTCTTCTAAATTTCAATTTATTTCTAAACGCACTACTCATCGGCGCTTTATGCGTCGGTAATTAGTTGTATTTTTCTTAATTTTTTCCTCTTAAATTTTGTCTTACTTGAAAAGAAAATCTTTAGAGGAGTCTAATTAAAAAAAAAATGTCAACGGTCGAAAATCTGAGAACAAAAGCCAAAAACCGTTGTAGATACGCAGTAGTTTCACGGGGCAGGTCAAAAATAAACGCACCGACGCGGGTGTGTGACCGATCCTCCACCTCCCCTAGCCGGTAAACATACCCGCTGTCAGACCCCTCCACCTGCTGCACCCGGTTACCCTGTCGGTGACCTCGACTGTCGACACCGACACGCGAGATTTATTCCCGGTAATTCCATTTTTTTTTCTTAACGTGCTCTCTCTTTCGTTGATCTTTTGGGGATTCGAGCTTTAAGTTAGTTATTAAGTCGAGTGAAAGTACTGTTTGAGGGAATTAATCAGGTGTTTCGCAGAACAGAATGATACGGTGTGGGTTAAGAGTTATTAATGCATTGATTGGTGGGGTTTGTGGGACCCACGGGCTTGCTATCACTTCCGTATGTGAGAGGTACCTCGATGACACCTCGCCCCGCACGTGACGTACAACCAATGATAAGGGAAATAAAACACTAATATAGCATTTTTTTTTTAAATTAAATTCTTTAGATAGTAATAGTATATGGATATATATTAACATTGTAAATAATTTCACTCTGTGCATTGCTACTATTGGGCGTGAAAAGACATCAATAGTGTAGCAAGAGCTATTGATTCAGCCCTGTTTGGCTCAGTAATTTAAATACAGAATTTTAATTTAAATAAAACGTATGAGAGGTCATTGAAATTTCACGTATGTCTCATATATTAAAATTTAAGCATCTAACTTCAAAACTCATAGAATCAACAATCATTTAATTGTCCACACATTTAAATAATTATAACGATACTATATAATTATGTATATTTCACATAATAAGGCCATCACTAATGCACATTAATATGCTAATGCTATTTTTAGCATTTACAATACACAAATACTATATAGCATGAGACTCACACACACTGCTCCAATGCTATCATGCTAGATAGGATGCTATATTTGAATTTAAAATTTTTCAAAACATTTTTTTTCTTTAAAAGTTATTATTATGTTATAATCTACCATTATTGATTGTTATCTTACTGTCAAAAAAAAACATGTATCTCTTCAATAATAAATGTTTAAATTTTAATAATATTTATTTAGAAATACAAATAAATTAAAATAAGATCAGAAAACCAAAATTTTTAAATATATATAGATTTTAAAATAAGTAACATAATAGGTTGTCCATTAAAAATATAAAAAGTGACATATGAAATAAAGATTAAATGATACATTCAAGTTTGATTATCTTAGTTAGGGTCAATTAGGTAAATAGTTATTTTGGATGGTGTGTTTTAAAAAAATAACAAAGTTTCAAAAAATTTTAAAAAGTAGCCATGAATTTTTTTTTTTTTTTACAACGATAAAAAATTTCTTATCATAACAAAATTACAAATAAAATTTGATATAAGAAATTATTTACAAAGGTAATAAAAATCTGAAATGGATTTTTTTTTTAATTTTAAAATAGTGGCTATTTTTTCAAATCATTTGCTAAAAAGTTCCTATTTTCTTAAAATTCCTTTTTAATTATCGGCGATGAAAATTTTGTAAATATGCAATGCATTATTGTAACATTATAGTATCACTCTGGTAAACTTGTGCTAATATTAAAACATAGCATATGTTATCGTTGATGTCAAATTTGATACTATCCTTAGCATATGCTAAACTTATGTTAGACCATCTCAAATGAAAATGTCAATGTCAACGTTAAATTTGATACAAAAAAATATAAAAATGCTATATTTAACTTTAAGTGCTCCAATGCATTTTTACTATTCTAAATGTCATGTATTATTATATTAATTTTTTAGTAAAAGAATTTATAAAAGATAAGTATTATAGTCGGTAGTGAAAAAGACTACATGTAACAATAATTACATTTTGGTAGAAGAAAACTATTTTAATATAAAATTATAGTCATCATTACTTTACAAAAAAAGTTGAAAAGTCATTCAATCAATCATCAAGTTCAAATGCTAATTTTTTTTTTTTTTTTTTGCATAATACTATCCTTGATGCAAAATTTGACACAAAAAATAGCATTTGTTAAATTTGGCATCAATTATAGCATTACATTAGAGAGCATTTTTTATATGAAAATGTCAAATTTTAGCATTGACACACCAAAATGATATTGCACTGAAGATGCTCTTATAAGAGAATCAGAAAACAAAGTTATTTTAAGTGTCACTTAATAATCTATGTCCATGCGGTGTGCTCCCTTTGTTACTACTTTATGTTTGTAGTGTAAAATTTAGATCATTAATTAAAAGTGCAATGCAAAATGGACATAGATTATTAATGTGTCAAAATATGGACATTCTTCAGAATCCCCATATGTTATATGTAACATAGCATTGGAGAGCCCAATTTTAACTTGAATGTTAAATTTTAGCATTAGCAGAGATAAGCACATGTATTAGAGATGTCTAATATGTATGATGGTCATGTTTGGCAGAGCTTCCTATAAGCTTATTTTGGTTGTTTTTGGCTTCCTCGGCTCAAAAGTTATTTCTAAGATTGTTTGACTAATATTTCAGAAGTGCTTTAGTCATGTAGTAGTGCTTACTGTTAAAGCCAAAAAATGTGAGTTTTGTAGGAAGCTCTTGTAAAAAATCTTTTGGACTCGTTTAAGAGTTTTAATAAACCACTAGAAATACTATATTAACATTTTTGTTATTTATAATCATCATTTTTTACTAATAAAGCTCTTATGAATTGTAGTGCTTAACATTTTTTGAAAAAATTGTAGCTTTTAGTGTTCTTCTTTCACTAGTTAGAAGTGGAAGTTAAAATTCTGCCAAACGGGACATGTAATATGACATTTTTTTTCACACTTTTAAGATGTAGTGGTAGATATGTAATTGGTATTAACGTGATTGAAGTTATAAATTACACCCTCGCTCGTTGTTTTTTATTTTTTTCCTGAGACCCTCGCTCGTTGTTGCTTCTACCGCACCAATCACGATATTTCATGCACATTTTCATTTCTTCTTTTATCAAACAAGAAAAACACATGCATTTATTCCACAGTAAAGGACATATTTTCCAATCACATATATAAAAGAAAAAATCTCAACTTGAGCAAGTTTAGCTCATAGGCACACGGAATTTCTCTGAAAAACCGGCTGTTACGCTGTCTATTTGCGAATAATTCTTTTTTAAAATTTTTTTCCAGGTCTTTTTATTTATTTATTTTTTTTTTTGTATAGAGGAATAATTCCATCTAGATTGTGTTTAAGGCTTTTTGGTCTTTAAAAGCAACACTGCAAGTCTCTCACTCACTTGGCACTTCTGTACTATGGCGCTTCAACACAGGTCATACGCGCATTTGGGCCCACTAAGCTTCTCATACCACATACATTTTGTCGCCAACCATTAGATATCGTACGGTCATAACTCTCCCCCGGGCCCACCTCCACATGATCTACCAGAAAACGTTCTCAAATTCAAGCAAACTAAAGAAACAAAAGGGTCTAGAAAAATAAGTCTAAATAATTTGTTGTTTGTTCCTCTAAATTATAGTGTAATTGATGTCATTACTTTGAGTAGGAAAATGCAAGCCTATTATTATTCTTTTATTCTTAAATTAAGTAATTTGTCAATTATTCAAAAGCTCAAATTTATAAGAGGTTTTATCAACAACTGATCATCATACATTTAAATATACCTAACCCGTTATAATATGTGTGCCAAAATACGTTAGAGGCTCAGTATGCAGTTATTAAATCCAAATAAAAAATTGAAAAACAAGTGTAACGATTTGAGCTTAGACCTTGAACTCTTATAACGTATTAGTTTTATCAATTCTAAAAAAACATTAAACTGATAGAAAATATTAAATATCAGGTTTTATACTCTAAAATTCCCTAATCTATAAACGAGAATTTGCATCAAATAATTTGTTCATTAGATTTTGACACATGCTAATGTACATGTGGTAACTTGGTAATTTGATTAGGAAACATATATTAGTTCTTTAGGAAAATATATGGCTTCTATTTCTAATATATCATTTTGCTTTGCTCAATACACTTCCTACATAGTGGCATACATTATGAGGTAGTTTTCCTCTTTTTTTTTTTTTGATGATAAATAATGAAAAATGCCCTGCACAACTTTTGTAAGTAAAAACAAGCATAAAAATTTCCTAAGACTTTTCTTAACCCTCTTAGAAAATTTGGTTGATATTTCCCGAAAATAGAAAGTTCAGAGATAACGTGCATAGATAATTAATCGAGAAAACTAAGCACACAGTATTATAGGTTTGAAGAATAAACAAAAAGACCATATGTGGTTGTCAAATTCTATAACAAATACATATATCTTTCTCAAATAAATATTCGTAAACATAAATACCACTCCATTTACCTTTTTAAGGCCCCCAAAACAAAAAGAAGAAAAAAAAAGTATATTCAGTTTATGGTTATTTTGTTTTAAAAATAGTAAATATTTTTAAAATTAAATTATTAATCATTAAAAAAATTTAATAAAAGACATAAAAATAAGACAACATTTAAAAAAATTAATTTTTTAAAAATATTAAATATTTTCTTAAAATATTATTTAAAATTAATCATTCATTCAATATTTTAAAAAATTAAATTAACTGTTTAAGATTCATTTAAAAAATAAAAACACAAAACAAACAATTCATTTTTTTTAGATTTCGTATCTTAAAAAAATAAATTTGATGGTCCAAAATTATTTTCAAACAAAAAAAAACCCTTTAAATTAGTAAAATAACAAAAAAGATAAGCACAAGAGAGCAGTTAAATGGCACGTGGCGAGGAGGTATTAGTCAGAGACAGAGTAAAAGCAAAAGTACAAATCCCGAGGTAGAGTCACGTGACCCTGGCCCACCAGTTGCGTGCGCGCACCTCCAGCTGTAACGAAGCAGTTTTGTTTTGTTTTTTTTTTTGGGTGCAAAGCTGTAACGAAGCAGTTGATTCTCTCTCTCTCTCTCTCTCTCTCTCCCCCCTCCGACTGGCGTGGGCTCCACCTTCGATTCGCTGCGATCAGTCAATCGGAGACCGTTCGTTGATCGACGGTGGAAGAACGTGCCTGTCTGGGGCCCACAGTAACATGGGTGGGCCGGAGGGCTTGTGTAGTATTTACCTTCTCCCACGCACGTCGCATATGCTGGGGGGTGCTGCCACGTCAGCATTCGAATGGATTGATCGTTGATTTTACCACACTGCCCATGGAGAGAGGCGTAGGGGTTGGGGAATCTCAAGGGCAGTTTTGTCATTTTGTGTATTTTGAAGGTTACGCAGTCTTTTCGTCTATCAGCTAATAGTAAGTAAAATGAATAAAAAAGTAGTGTAGTTGACAATTAAGCGTCCAAATTAGGAAGATAAAATAAAATTTTGATTTGTTTTAGTATGTTGTATTTTTTTTTAATTTTTAATTTTTATGGAGCGTGTAGTCATGGGAACGTATGCGTATTATAAGTGTATTTGGATACCAACTCTTTTTAGATTTTCTTTTTCTCTTTTTTATTTCTTTTTTGACTGAGAAAAATCTTTTTAGTTAGAAAACAGTGAATGACCAACTAAGCAACCGTGTTATAAAAATGGTAACAAAAGGAAAACACCTGTATGGCATACCATATCTATCATACCCCATCACCAACAAGTTATTATTATTAATTTTAAGATAAAAGTATATAATTCGATAGTATATATGACAACCACTTTATTTATTTATTTAAAAAAAAAACACAACAACTTAGCATAGAAGTTTTTTTAATAACTTTTTTCTCATACCTATATAAATTCAAGCAATTAAATGATGGCAATGTTCAAGGGATTGGGAAGTATAGAATTAGACTTTATTTATAAATGTTTTTGAACTCGCATTGCTAAGAATGAGAATATGGGTGACTTGTCGTTTGAGCATGAAATAGAAAATTTAAAACATCCATGATCCAACTTTATCGTGGACAAGATTAAAACTCAAAGCCAAATCTGTTTTAATGCAATATATAATTAAACTAATGAAGCTCATCTATTATAGAGTCAAAATTTTAATCTTTGACTAATATGAGGGCATGAGGATGAAGAAGATTTTGGTGACACCACACAATATACCATTAGTTCATCACTATTTGAAAAAGGAAAACTATATTCTTTTGCTCACCTTATTTGGGTGCAAACCCATGTGCTTTCCTAGTGTCCCATGTTTTCATCACTAATAGAGTGACGATTGTAGAGAGTAGAGACCATCTATTTTTTATTTATTTATTATTATTATAGGTGGTAAGAGCATCTATAGCTACTTGTATTAATGAAAATCAAGAAAATGAATTAGAATGAATATTAAAGCAAGGAAGTCGACAAAGTGATATGAATATTGAAGCAATTGGGAATTTGGGATGGTTCTTAGCATTAGGCTTGTTCACCAATAACCAATTACCCAATTACCGCCCGTCTATTATCAAAACGAACTAAAAAATAGTAAAATTAATTCTCGCGATTATTTGGGTGATTTTAGGTAATTGTCGAAATTTTTTGGGCAGTTTTTAGTTTAGCGAAAAACCGTCAAAAATTTATATATATATATATATATATGTATTTTAGTTTAATTTTTTAAAAGATTAGTTTTGTGTCTTAGTCTTTTGTTATGTTTAATAGTTATTACTTCATATTTTTGTTATGCATGTCTTTCTTATATAAATTATGAATTTATCTTGTTTATTTACTAATTGTTTTTCATGAATATATTTTATTATATTAATATTATAAAGTATAAAATTTCAATTTTTTATTTTTGTTTAATTTTGTGGGTTATATAAAAATAGCTTAAATACTGACAAAAAACTGAGACAAAATATTAAAACCAACCATCATTTTTTAGATATTTTTTATTTTCAAAATTAAAATTTTAATTATATAAAAAATTAACTAATATCGCTCAAAATACTGAAAAACCGCCCTATGTACATTACTACTTAGAATAATATGTTGATTTCAAGGATGTTTCCCTTCGCAATGCATATTACTGAAAGAACGTGCCATTAGTAAATGGCTATAAAAGTACCGTGGATTTGACAACTTTATCTCATGTGTTGCATGCATGTTATAGGCTTATTTTAGTTTTAAATTCGTCGGTGTCACTTTTTAAAAAATATTAATATGTGGTCCTATCCATTTTTCCTTATGATTTAACGGGTTCAAGTTTTTCATTTTGTAAATATAATAATGAAAATGTTGCTCATGAGTTCATGTTTCAAATATTTACATAAAGAAAAATCTCTAATTTTGTATTCCCTTATCTTTGAAGAGAAGAAATAATATGTCAATGATGTTGCTCTTGAGGAGATTGCCCCATGCTAAACTAATTCTTGGAGTATTTAACATTTTTGAAAAGTAGGTTTGTATTTCATAAATGATTAAAGGGGTTTGAATTAATTAATATGAAGAAGATTATTTTAGATATTTTTATATTTCCACTCAAACGCATTGAAAACAAGGCAACTTTTCTTGTGGTCATGCCATTGAACCATATGACTCTGCCATTCCCCATTTTAAACATCACATCTTAATTAGACTTCTCATTTTCAACCAAAATTAACAATTCAATTTGCTAATTTTCCATCAACACATTTCAAAATTCCAACAAAAACGACTCGGAGGCAATGTAGTATCGTAAATGAATTCGAAAATTAAGTACTCAACGGTCAATACGCCTCCTTAGGAGGGGAAGAAAAAAGAAAAAAAAAAAGAAAAAGAAAACAAGAACACTTCATTGTAGTGCAAAGAGACCAACCTTGACTAGCAAAGATTATTTTAATGTGTTTTGGCCAATTTTTAACTTTTTTGAAAGGTGGAAAAAGTCTATCACAAGGAAGAGATACAAAGAGTGCTAACCAAGTAAATTCATAAAGGGAACAAGGTGCATGAAGCACATTTTCAGTACTAAATTTTTTTTTTTGTTGGTTTTTCTGAGTGAAAAAGATAAGAGTATTTTAGAAGGGATTGATGCAAAGAGTACACCTTAAGTTAGATACAAAAATATTAAATAGATATTTATTTATATTTGAAAAAAAAAAAAGAAGAAGAAGATTGAGAGAGAGAGAGAGAGATAAGTTATCAAAAGTGAAGCCCATCATTTCTATAAGGCCCAAACTAAACATGCTTTGGTTGTTCAGTCACTTTTCTTAACCTTTTTTTTTCCTTTTATTTTTTCTATTTCCTAATAAAACAAAAAGAAAATAGTTTCTTATTTTATACATTTGTTTTTTTCTTTCTGGCGACACTTTGCAAAGATTTCACTTTAATTCTGGCCGAAGAATAACATGGGAGGGACTTAAGGGTAAAATTATATGAAATAATTAATTAAAAACCTCTCTACAGTCCATAGCCAAGTTAGAACCGACAGCCAGATGGATTGCCTACTTAACTACTTACTCAAAGCGTACATTCACACTCTGCCCTCCAACTCACCAAATATTCCAACAAATGCCATTCATTGCGGGAAATATTACATTGACGCCCCATCATGTGAACAAAAATCTGAATGAGAACTCTATAATAAAAATAAATGGTTATTTGCATATAACATGACAAAAAAAAAATTATTCGTAACTCTGTCTCTCCTTTCTCACTCTCATTTTTGGGGTTTCTTTTCTTTTCTTTTTTTTTTTCTTTTTTTGTTTGTTGAGAAAATGTAAGTTAAATCCTTTGTTTGACCATGATCATAAAAGTTCTACAATCAAATATAAAATTTCTTAAAAAAAAAACAGTTTTGCTTTTCAAATTAAACTTCTATTTGATCTAAATAACAATGTTTTTTTTTTAATTCAAATCGAAACCACTCCAATGACAATATAAAACATTACCACTCTATAATAAAATAAAAATAATTTAAATTTTATTTGTCGAATAGTTTAGCCAAATGGAGATACATTTTTATTTACCATTCTCCATTTGCCCCGCGTCGCTTGCTCCACGAGGGAAATTGTTGTAGGCAAAGCATTACTCAATGAATTAACGTCACCCAATGAGTTGTTTTCTACCCTCTTAACATCATGTTTAGAATTTTAATATAAGACAATGCTAATGTTTAAAAAAAAAAAAATCCTAATATATATTTTTGTACATATGGATGTTTTTTTTTTACAATGTAAGGGTACCAGTCACAAGTCAATTCTTTTAGTTAATTTTAGAAAAGGGTCATCTTTGACTTTGACACTCATATTTAACTTATTTTAGTTAATTTTATGTCATTTTTTTAACTTATTTTTTGCACTTCAGGTCATATTTAAAGAGAGAAAAAGTAAGATTAGTTACAAACTTAAGTCGAAAGTATATTAATCAAATTATAAGAGCTCAAAAAATGATATTTAATCAATTGTCTTATCTTATACCTCTTATAGTTTGAATTTGAAACGTACAACTATAAACATCAATTATTTATATCGTTACTCTACGTCGCGTAGAGTTTCTACATTTATGTTAATTGATAATAGCATATGTTATAAATATCATGCGTGGCTTAATCTTTCTACTATATATTTAACGATAAAAATGGATCCTTCTTTTATCATTTAACGATAATATTTTCTTTTATAACGTTTATTGAGAAGCTCGTGAAGTAATTTGAATCTATTTCAATTATGCAGTGTCTTTTAAATTAATGTCCATCATGTTGTTGTAATGATTAATTAAAGCTTACAATAAGCATATCTAATTGTAAGACTCAAGTTACAGGAGTCAGGAAAACTAAATAAAGAGACATGTATTGAATTAAATTTGACATTAAGTTTATAATTGAAAAAATGACATGTACTTGATTCCAAAAAAAAAAAAAATGACATGCTAACCTTTGGCACCTAAATATTACAGGACCCATTAGTGTTCCAAAAAAAGGAAAACATTATTTTACATTTAGTTTAAATTTTACACAGAAAAACCGAATTCATTAAACTTCCAATGTTACAATTTTTTCCTTTTCATTTCTTGGAGAAAAAAAGAAAAGAAAAACAAACTCAATTACAAGCGGCGGTTTTAAAATATGTTAAATTTGTTGTTAAAAACACCCTTTAAGACATATTTGGTTTAGGTTACGTTTGATACACTGTACGAGCTCGTCGTATTGTTTTAGAGAATACAATATGATATTTTGCTTGTTTAAATTACAATAGTATCATATAAAAAAGCACACTTAATACAATACAAATTGTGTTCTTTAGTACAAAAGAAATCCTCATATTATGCCATATAGAATGCTATGCGTGTGTGAGTCTGACGCGTCTGAGGATAGCACTCCTCTTATACCATATTATATATTTTAATGTCTAAGATCAGCGTTTCATTATTTTATGTAATATATTAGAAAACACACAAATTGTATAAGCTTATATTTGTATAGAATAACAATGCAATACAACACGTCAAACCAAACGTGCCATTATCGAATTATTTTGTATTGTATTATAATGTTTTGTTTGGTATAACCGTATAAGCATATACAATGTGTGTGCTGTTTAAATATATTATGTAAAATAATGAAAAAATGATGTTAGAGTTAGAAATTCGAGTAGATAAAATTGCCTAATATAAAAGATTTTTTTTAATACTAAATAACACAATTTGTATTATATTACTGTGTCTTTCATTCATATATTACAATACGATAATTTGAACGTACCAAACATTATATTATATTCTGTAATGCAATACGATGAGCTCATATGGTGACCCAAACATGTTCTTAAGCAGTGCAATCACGAATTCTTTTATATATTATAATACAACAATTTGAACATACTAAACATCGTATTATATTTTCTAATGCAATACGATAAGTACGTTTGATGCTCCAAACGTGCTTTTAAGTTGTGCGAACCCTAAGCACCTATTTTGATAACTAAAGGTGCTTTAATGTTATTTTTTCCATTTGCTTTTGTCTTTAGAGACGGTGGTGTAAGTTTAGGGTAGAAGGGGAGAGGAAAAAAAAAGTGCGATGGTAATTTGCTTCCATAATTCCCAAGGGATGGTACAATCCTGTGCTTTAGGCAACAGTGGTACGCCAAATTAGTGGGACCACCAGTGTAGATTCAATTTTGTGGGGCCCAATGGGGCCCAGGAAAACCTCTGTATGGTAAGAAAAAAACGTCAACACAAATGATTGTCTCGCTTTTATGTTCCATTGTTCTCACTGATTGATCAGCTTGACGAGAGAAGAGAGAGTAAATTAGTGAGGTGCACTGTGGAACTCATACAGCTTATTGTATCCTATCACTTTCTGCTACACCTTTTGAAATAAATATATAAATAAAAATATAAAAGTAGGGAGAATTTAAAAATAAAATCATTTTTTATGTCATTTAATAATCTATGCCCTAAATAGTACACTCTTTTTATTTTCACTCTGTTTTGTAATGTAAATTTTGAGATATAAATTAAAGGAAATTTTAAAAAAATAGACACGGTTTACAAAATGATTTTAAAAAATAGCCATAATTTTAAAAAATTTAAAAACTAGCAATTTTAGAAGTTTTTGACAAAATTTTTTATTAGTGTCAGAAATTTCTGACAATAATTTTATGTGTATTTTTGTTATTGTCAGAAATTTTTTTTTTACATATTTTATGGCTATTTTTTAAATTTTTTGAAACTGTGACTATTTTTAAAAAATACACGATCCAAAATAGCTATTTATCTAACTGATCTTAAATTAAAAATATAACACACATAAAGTATAAATTATCATTGTACCAACAACGGGGCATTCCTCAAAATCTCCCAATAAATTATTTGATAATCGTCGATGCAAACATGTTTTTTTTTTTTTTGCATCGGCTTCAGTCTTTATCAATAATGTAATACTAGTAATAGTACTCTAGCCCAAATCCCTTTTCCAAATATGGAAAAATATATATATATATTAAGCATTAATAATACAAAAGTTAGAAATTTTGTGGCACTTAAAGAGAAACTATTCTATTGGAATTGGAAATAATAATAATAATTTATATCTAGATAATTAAATTGATTTTTTTCTCAAAATATTCATCCCCTTTTTATGTTGGTTGACACTAATTTAATCGTACACCCACATTAGTAGTTTAGGAAATATTTTTACCATATATTTCTTTAACTATGCTCGTTGTCGTTGAGATGGAGAATTGCTTTTTCATTCTCTTGTTTAACCATTTTTTTTTTTTTTTTGCCTAATGCTTGTGAAACATCATTACCACGCTAATTTTAGCCTAGATATTATGTTAAAACTCTTAATCTTTTTTTTTTTTTTGGTGTGTCTTCATTCTTCAAACGAATTATGAACAATGAATGGCATTAAAATAATTTGGCTAGACAAACTGCTGTAGCCAACTCCTAAAAGATTTTTATTTTTTCACAGAAAACAAATACACTGAAAAAGTTGAGCTTGAATTGGCAGTTGAACACAGTTTTCATTTCACATGTGGGACAAACTAATCCAATTCAATATACTAACTCCTTTTAATTAAAACGGATATACATTATGACTCAATTTTTAAGTAGTTCAGAGGGAAAAATACTGCCTTATACAACATTGAATTAAAAGTTATTTCCATGAGCTCTATATTCATACCAAATTGTGATGTGTACCTTTAATTATGCTATGTCCAAAAACCATTTAAAATATCAAATCTAATAAATTACAATTTATTTACCAAACTTGACTGATACAGATTTTTTTTTTGACCTATAATGACAGGAAAACTTAGAAGAATGATATAAATTTGTCAAATACAAAAATAGATGCATCACGTATTTAATATAAGAAAAACAATAAACAACTTTCAGTAAAATGTTGAACTCAAGGGATTCACTGCTTGAGGAGTGTTTTTATTTTTGTTTTATTTTTTTTTCAAGAATAATCCTCTAGTTTCATGTAAAATAAGAGGGCCATTAATTAATCATTTTTAATCATTTAATTATGTTAGTAAATGTTAGCAATGTGATGCCAGGTCCTGATAAAAAAGCAATACAAACGCCAGAATGGATAAGAATTTTGCCATTTGGTCATACCAACATTCCAAATGTATCAATGAGAAAAAACAAAATTAAGATGAGAAAAAATTCTAAACATAACGGCCAAGTGGGTTAGGTCTACGAAAATTAGAAATAGAGAAAAATTGAGGTTCAAACAAATTTTAGGAAAATGTTCTTATCGACAGATATTTCCGCACTGAGATTTTCTGGACTAATTTTAGACATTTTCGTTCCCAAATCCTTCACTCTTTCAATTTATGATTTATGAAAAGAAAAGCATAGTTATGTGGACGTACATATATTAACATAAAATTTTATTAAAATTATTAAGCAAATAGTGTTTTTTTAATGATAGTTTTGAAAAATAGCCAATTTTTTTTTGTTTAGGAAATAGTTAATTTTTTTTCAACTACGTGATGCTATTACCTTAAGTATGTTGATGCTCGCATTTTGTTAACATGGATAATTATACTGAGAATTTGCAAACTCAAGCTATTGTCTTACAAAACACAAAAGTAAGATTAGAGATTAAAGGAGGGCACTGGGGTATTATCAATTTTGGCTCTTCGATGTTAAGTCGCAAATTATTTACAAGAAAAAATAGAAAACTTGTGATTAGTTCATAATTGTTTACCATACAAGACCTATTCATATTACCGTCGACTATGTTTTCTTTCATTTTTTTAGATCAAATAAGTAAAATATTATGATTTGATGGGATTTAGATATATTCTGTAATTATATATTAAGACTTTCGAAGATATTTCTTATTATTTAAATTTAAATTTACCTTTTTTGATTTTAGTCAATTCGTGATTCTGTCTCTAAATTTCAAGACTTAACAGAGCGTTTAGGTATGCTTATGCGATGAGGATAACATATGAGCGTGACTATCGTCATCGGGATAAGTATCCCTCGGAGTTCTAGGGACCTTCTAATTTGTTGATATTTTGGCTTCTCAGTCATGAGCTCTATGGCTTTCGGGACCAAGTGCGTTGTGCAAGGAACGCCCGATAATTTGTTGAGGTAAACCCATCTCGACTCCTTATCTACGAGTGTCTTTGGCTACTTGCATCATTTGTTTAGTGGAATGAGAATAAAATAGAATGACAATTCTTATTCTCATGTTTGGTTGGACGAGAAATACACAGGAATCGTCATTCAAATAAAATACTCATTCCATCATTAACTTATAAAATGCCCATTTCTTTTCAATTCTCAAGCTAATTAAAATGCGTTGGCATGATTCTTGTGTCAATTATACTGATAAACCAAACATTTGATTAGAATGATATTCTCATTCTTATTCCATTATATTTTTTTCCTATTCTCATTCTTAATCCATTATACCAAACTAAATGGTTGTAAAACACCCCATAAAAATATTGTTAATTCTTTATGAGTTTTTTTTAATATTTTATTTTGCCTAGCTAATTTTTTAAAATGTAGACTAAAAAATCGCCAAATTATAAATATGCACAATATAACTCTGTCCTTTTTGTGCATACGTTAATATGGGTACAAACCAATCCTTGTTTGGTTCAACATTTGAATGTTTTAACTCAAATGTATTTGACTTTTTCAATAAAATGTTGAAAGTGGTAAAAGTGAAAAAAAAATAATAAAAAAAAAGTATGGATAACCCCCCACCCAAAAAAATTTATCAGTTTTCCCCACTAAAAATTCTACGTGCTAGCATAGCTAGAAACGCTGCTGAAAGTCTTTTTAGTTTTGTTTCAATAAAAATTTCTCAAAATTTTCCCCCATATGTTTTTTCAAAACGGAGAAAGAGAGCGGTGAAAATCCGTGAAAGCTAAAAAAGAGAAAAACCACTACGAACGAAAAAAAAAAAAAAAAACGGGGGCGTTTTTGCGTTGGGTTTGTGTTTAGTGAGAGAGAGAGAGAGAGAGAGAGAGAGCGGTGGAGGGGGGAAGTGTGGGACCCGTGAGCAATCAGAGGAGAGAGATAGAGATAGTTTTCTTTTTAGAGACAGAAAACTTCAACATCACGACAGAGAGAGAGAGAGAAGAGAGAGAGAGAGAGAGAGAGAGAGAGAGATATGAAGTAAAAGCCAGCCAGCTAGCAATGAAGGAGGAGGCTCACCTACCATTTACACCTCTCACTCTCTCTCCTCTCTTCCTTATTAGCCCTCTCTCTCCTCTCCTCCTTTCTTCTTCCATTTCAAACCACCTTCTCTCTTCTCTCTCTATATTTGGGGAAGTGCTTTTTGCTTACAGTGGAAGCTCTAGTGTTAGGGGTTTTTTCAATTTAGTCCCAACCAAAACGCTCACAACACTCTTCGCTACTTCTTTTTTCTTCTTCTTCTTCTTCGGCTGAATTTTTTATTTTTTTTTTGTGTGGCATTTTGCGTTTGGTTTTGGGCGGGAAAAGTTCCAAACGGAGAGAAAATCCACAGGTTTGGCTCTGCATTTTTTGTGTTAATAATTTTCTCCTTTGGAGTTTGTTCTTTTCGACTGTCGGTGATTTTCTGTTTGGTTGCCGAGAAACGAAAGAAAGAATTAAAGAGCGAATTCAGTGAAATGACATAAAGAGTGAAGGAAAAAAAAAACTGGAAATGTTTGAGAAATGTTTGAATTCTCGAATTCAGAGCTCAAAATTGAAGGCATTATTGTGTTCGAGTGTTGAAAGACTGTTTTAGTGTCTTTGTGTTTGCTAATTGGCGAACTCGTTGTGGTTTCTATGCAGACTTGTCACTTTCTCGGGAAAATTTGCAGCTCCGAGTTGGAATTTCGCTGCTGACAAGCTCAACTCTCATCGCACGGTTTGTTTCGAACCTTATCTCTCTTTATTTTCCCGAGAAAAATATCACCAACTGTGTATTCCACTTTCAAAAATTCAAAACCAAAAAAAAAAAAAAAAAATCCAAAGAGCTATTTGCAAATTCCGGCTAATTGGAACCAGCTGGCGCTAAAATACGCCACGCGTTCGCTTCACTTTTCCGATAAATTCCATTTTTTTTCACCGTCAATTTCGCCAAAAATGGCCTCTAAAAAATACGAGAAATTACAAATAATAATAATAATAAAATGAAATTATGACTTCACTAATGTGAATATGTTCTCTTTTGAATTTTCGAAAGTAATAAAAAAGAAAAGTTTAACGTTCAATGGCTAAAATACGCCACACGGCGATTGCACCGCGTCACTAGAAGTAATACACCGTTCACATTCCCGAGCGTCACTTAATTTTCTCTCCTCATTTTCCTTCCCTTTCTGTCACTTTCTCAGGAAAATTTCCTCTCGCGAAGAAAGAAAATGATCGGAACGGACTTCATGGACGAGATAGACGGAAGCTTCTTCGACCACATCGACGACCTCCTCGTGGACTTCTCCGGCGACGACGTCGACGCCGGCGCACTCGGCCCCAAGCCCGAGGCCAACTCGTTCCCCAGCATCTGGTCGACTCAGTGCGACTCGATCCCGCCTCCGACTCCGTCTTCTCCGGCCACAGCGCCTCCGCCGACCTCTCCGCCGAGCTCTCCGTTCCGGTGAGTCTGTCATTCAAGCTTTCGAAACGGTGCGTTTGGGGGGGTGAGATTATCACCGCTCTCTCGCTTTGATACTCGTGTGTGACGTCACAGTCCAGTGATTACGGCGTCGTTTTCTTCGAACCTTTTCGCTTTGCGAGCTTTGCCTTTGCCAGGCTGGCAAGGCAATGAAAGAAAAGGGAAAATAAAAATAAAAAGAGGTGGCACGGGATTTTCGTGCAACCACTGGTGTCAATTTGTCTCTTAATTTGGTGGTATTCCAATTTCGAAATTTTTGGTGCGTTCGAATTTCGAAATCGTTGTTGTTGTTGTCTCACCGAGGGTAAGAAGGTCATTTTCGGTGTCGGTGTCGAGGGTGTTTTGGTAATTTCACGACTTGTTATCAATGTCGGTCGATAAGCAAGGTTTGAATAATTGCTCGTACCTATTAATGTATGTCATGTGACTTTGCCATGTGATGGTTTGAAAATTTTTAAGAAAAAAGAAAGAAAGAGGAGAGTGAATTATGGCTCTTTTGTGCCCTTTTTATTCTTATTATCTGGCTGTTCTCAATTGTCAGTTTGACTTAAAAGTCCCAGTGATTGGTTGATACATTTATGGTCTCATAAAATCAAGCCCACTAATGAATGTGATTTTATGCTTCGTTGGCCCTACTAATAGTACTGGGTATTGTATGATTGGGCTAGGATGGGATAACTGTTTCTAGCTTAATAGACTTTTGCTTTATATAATAATGTCAATGTTTTGAGTTATTATGTGGTACAAATTGAGAGTCTCATGTGCTTTGTTATATTTGGTTGTTACAGTATGAGGACATTGTTCAATTGGAATGGCTTTCAAACTTTGTGGAGGATTCATTCTCCGGCGGAGGAAGCCTCACAATCAACAAAGAGCAAGACGCTTCATCATCCTCTCTCAACAAGGACTTGTCCCACCATCATCAGTTCCAGACGTCCAGCCCGGTTTCCGTCCTCGAGAGCAGCAGCTCTTGCTCGGGAGGTGACAAGAGCAGTGCCAGCGGCGGCCCGCGTAGCCCCGAGGCTGCCACCCCAGGGGGAAGGCGTGGGCGGGCACGCAGCAAGCGCCCCCGCCCCGCGACCTTCAACCCCCGCCCGGCAATCCAGCTGATCTCCCCGACCTCGTCCGTGATCGAGGCTCCTCAACCGTTCATCCCCACCCCGAAGAGCTCCTCCGATTCGGAGAATTTCGCGGAGTCTCGTCCCGTGATCAAGATACCGAAGCAAGTCCCGGGGGAGCAGAAGAAAAAGAAGAAGATCAAGCTGTCGTTCCCACTCGCACCCATCGAGACGAATCAGAATGGGCCGTCCTCGCAGGCCGTCAGGAAATGTATGCATTGCGAGATAACAAAGACGCCCCAGTGGAGAGCAGGCCCGATGGGGCCGAAAACCCTGTGCAACGCCTGCGGCGTCCGCTACAAGTCGGGGCGGCTCTTCCCTGAGTACCGACCCGCAGCCAGCCCGACATTCGTGCCGTCCTTGCACTCGAATTCCCACAAGAAGGTTCTCGAGATGAGAGGCAAGGGTTGCGACAATGTGGATGTTTCCGGGGCCCCGGCAATGACTATAGCTGCCGCCTCCGCCGCCACGCCGGAGCTCATTCCGAACACTAATAGCAGCATTTCGCTGGATTACGTGTGAGGGAGAGTAGAGAGAGGAGTGTTTTCCCAAAACACTCTTCATTGTCTCCCTCATTTAGTAGTTACTTTGTTATGTTATATCCTCTTACTGTTATTTCATTTCTTTGTTCATTGGTTTTTTGTACAGGGATGGAATGGTGGGGCCAGAAAAAAAAAAATAGGAGCATAAATAGATGACCATATATTTTTAGTAGTAGAGAGAGAGAGAGAGGATGATTGTAATGAGAGAACTGAAAGAAGTGGTAGTAGAGAAGATGAGCAAGTTTTAAGGGTAGAATTTCTAGAGTTTAATTAGTCGACGATTAGCACTTAAAAAAAAAAATGTCCTCGAGGTAATATTAGGTGTTGGAGTCTTGTGTTGCTCTTTTTTCCTTTTGCATTATTTTCCCTATTTCTTTCTTTCTTTCCATTTGTAAGGGAATTCTTTTTGCAGTTCATTTGTAGTAGAAAGAAAAAAAAAAAATTCTGAGAATTGAGTAATGGAATTTGAAATTTGTTTATGCTTTCTCTATATGTTGCTTATATTTTCAAACCAAACCATGGGTTAGCTAAAGAATTCTTGAGTAGTAGTAACTCATTGGAGTGTCACTTTCTCGAGAAAAATTTGTCTTTTGTACACTTGCTGGTTTACAAAGCATAAACTTATATGATAGGCTCTAAAATAGCAGGTACATTCTATAAAATAATGTTTGCAAAAGATGGCAGTTAGTTGTGATTTCAATCAGGTCTTTTTGCTTGCTCAGATGGCAATTTTTTTTACATTTTTCTATTGCTATATGTTATCTTCTGAAAGTGCAAAAGAAGGTTTGTGTACTTGTGTTGAGTATTAATGAGGATTAAGGCACTTTAATTATTGTTTTGGTGAAACTTCCACGATACTGAGATGGGTACATGGAAACGCACATGGGTTTTTCTTTTAATACAATTTTTAATATTGACAAGAAAAATGGACTCGAGTTGGCACAATCTGTACCTAATTGTCCCACTCAAAATATCATCATATGTTTCTCAACAATCGAGCCCATCTTTTTCTACATTTTAATCCTCCTTTAGGGTATGATTTTATATAGGCTTAGGTTGAGCTCTCTTATGGTCTTGACATTTTAAGACATTTCAATCAATCTATGTACACAAGATAAATTATTTGGAAGAAGAACAACATTGGCTATTGAAGAGCTTGTGTGCTCAATAGTTCAATCTACTAATATCCTTTGAATTGCCAGTTCATATAGCATTGGCTAGGACTAACTACTACTGAGTTTGTTTTATAAAATTTCAACTACCAAGAGGTATTATTTATTGACTTGTGTGATTTTTCTATTAGTAAAACTCATTGTACACTTGAGAGAAATAATGTTAAGAAATGATCTAGAAGCCTTGGGATTCACATTTATATGTCAAAGATTGATAAAATAATGTCCAAGTCTAACCATAACATAAGGTATGCTTGGCATGATAAATATATAAAGAAAAAAAAAAAAGTAAAAGGGAAGGTTATGCATTAGTTATGGTTAAATGGGCAAATCAAGTGAGCTTCACATGTCACCTGACAAAAACAACTCATTAAGAGATGGCTTTGAAATTAGACTTAGCTCTTCTCTTTCTTTTTAGAAATTTTAATGTGTCATTAAATATTTTTTTTGCCAAAATATTTATCCAATGGACATGGTGCTGTTGATGATATATAATTAAGTTGATGAATTAGTTTTAAAAGTTTGTTGCCGTTGGGGAGTTTTGGGTACCATAAAAATGGTCCGAACAGTGGCTAAGATTGTCCCAAAAGATTTTTGGCAACACGTCACAATCTGTGACCAAACGCAACCAAATTGAAAGAAAAATGACAACTTTATTACCAACAAAATTGAAAAAGTATTAATGAGTTTAAAAGAGCAAAGTGAATTTACATCAACAAAATCATTCCTTGGTTACTTTCATTTTCTTACGCTGACTTGGACCTTCGAATCATATGATATGATACCATCTCAAAGGCATGTTTTAAGTTATGGTTGATTAGAATCAATTTCTTTTGACAGGGACACCAAAAATCACATTTTGAAGAAACCAAATTTGAAAAAAAATATATATATATATATATATGTATATTTATATATATATATATAAAGAACAAACTAATATGATTGAGAATGATGTCTATTCCACGACTTGCTTGAAAAGTTTGCTCAACCTAATTTTGATATGCTTTAATTTAGTGAGCATTTTTTGGTTTTTTTTTTTAATTATTTTTTTTTGGTTATTGTTGTGTGGGATTTTATTAAAATTGCTCATTATTCAGAGAATTGATGAAGTGGGTTGGGCTCTCTTTTGGAAAAATGTTAAGGCAAATATTTGGCTTACCATATATGTAAAAAAAAAATCTTATACAAGAAATTAGAAGATTTTTCGAAAATAAACTTCTGGTTTTGTAATTTGAGATAAGAGTTAATTAGGGGTTCAAGTTTCAACCATGTTTTACTCTACTTAACATGTACATGTGTGTGATTAATGATCGCTGACAAGCAACAAGTCGTCTATAAAACCTTGACTAAACATGATTAAGTGAACCGCCTACAACGTATGTAACGTGACATTGAGTGAAACGAAACAAGGTGGATTTTTTTTTAATTAATTTACACGGTGAATATGACATTTTGTTAATATTCGGTCTTTCCCTTGATAGAGATTAAGAAGAAAAAAAATATTTCCTAAGTACTCTTGTAGCCTTGGCATGTACTTGGATTGGAGAAATTTAGAAAAAACTACTTTCGCGAGTGCATGTTTAAGATTCATGTCACTTTGAAACTCATTTTTGTATTTTAAACCACTTTTAAAAAAAATTTAAAAAGTAGTATTAGACGCAAATAAAAGTCTTAAGTGACATTAGATGAAAACAATAATTCAAAAGGTGATATTCTATCAAATTCTTTTTATAAGAATCCCGACGGCAGAAAATTCAATCAAATAGCAGCTTCCAAGTCGTCTAAGTTTACAATTCATACCAATAAATGAGTTAATTGTAAAGCATATAATTTTTTATTAGTAATTACTATTTCATTATTTTTTGTCTTTTTTATTCGTAAAAAAAATAATAATAATTTGGTCAAGTTCGTTGCCCAAAACACATCGTAAAAGGGGAATCGGAAAATGTCATTCTGCAAAATAAGGTCATTATAAGTACCACTTAATAATCTATGTCTTAAGTAGTGTGCTTTATTTGTTTCTACTCTACATTTGTGGTTTAAATTAAGGGCATAAATTAAAAGTACAACACAAAAGAGGTATAGATTATTATTATTATTATTATTTTCTAAAAAAGGGGGCATAGATTATTAGGAAAAGTTTGAAAAATATCACTTCTAGACAACTTGTTTTGAAACATGCCGCTTTAAAAAATGTTTGCATGTTATGCCACTTTTTGTAATGAATTTAACCGAATTGCCCCTTGTTTTTTTACAAATGAGAAAGCAAAAAAGAAAAATGGGGTAACATGGTATGTTGATAATGAAAAAAGTGGTATAAGACCATCTCCAATGCAAATGCCAATTCCAATGCCAAATTTGGCACTCAAAAATGTAAAAATGCCATATTTGATATTTGATCCTCCAATGCACAAATGCTATTTCAAATGCTATTTTATTATTTTATTATTTTTTAGTTGCAAAAACCAATAAAAATTGTTGATGCTAACCAATAGTAAATAAGACTACTATTAGTCATAATGACCTCTTGGTAAGAGGAAACTTTTTTGAATAAAATATTAATTTTTAATTAAAGTGCTTAAAAGTTGACCAATCAATGATATACTTCAAATGCAAATTTGGCATTACATTGGAGAACATTTTTTATGTCAAAATGCCAAATTTTAGCATTGGCACACAAATTTGGCATTGCATTGGAGATGCTCTAATATACAATACTGATATAAGTTACAAACTTGAATGTTAAATGTGGAATGAGTTCAAATTTTCTCTAGATTATTAATGTGCAAAAAAGAGAGCTCCTAAAAATCCCCCTTCGCCGCTCGACTGAGTCCGTTTAAACATTTTAGGCCCAACTCATGGCTAAAGTCCTTAATAGGCTGCATTTTTAAAGCCCAAATCTCAGGTTGGACCAATGTCTTCTGCCGGATTCAATACTTTTTTTTTTTTTTTCCTTGCTTGCTTGCTAATACAATACCTCTTTAGGTTGCATGAATTTTTTTTTTTTGGGAATTGCGAAAAAAAAAGACATTTTAAGTGCCTAAGTGGGGAAATTTTGATGAATGTCTCTTTTTTTTTTTTTTTTACACATTAATAATTTATGACCCTTGTATATTGTACTTTTAATTTGAACCTTATTTATATTATAAACATATAGTAGGAATCAAATGAGCACACTACTTAGGGCATATCTCACTTGATTACTCTATGTTTATAATATAAATGTAAAGTAAAAATTACAAGTGCAAAATAAAAGAACATAGATTAATGGTGTATCAAGAAATGGGCATTCCTAAAATCTCCTAATTTTTTTAATTTATAAGAAAAAAAATTGACAAGCATTCTCTTTTAGTTTTACTTAATTATATATTTTTATTTTTATTCTTATTTTTATAATGATATACAATTATTTAGAAAAACATAAATCAAAACTTTTATCAATCAACTTTGCAAAAAAGGTTTAAAATCAATTTCTACTGATCAACTTTACAAACAAAAATAAGTTTAAATATGAGTAGAGTAATATTTTTTTGCATAAAATTTGATTAAAAAGTAATCTGAGTCTATCTTTTGTCAAGGGAAAAAAAATCCCCTCAAGATGGCATAAATATTTAAAAAGATATTTTTCAAAATTCCCAACAAAAGTAAAGAACAACATTTTAAAGGACAGGGAATTAGAAGAAACAACATTTTAAAGGACAGGGAATTAGAAGAACTACCTAAGGAAAGTACAACGAAAAATTTCTATTCAATATAAGTTCTTTTTAAATTTCATATATTTAGATTATATTAAAAAAAGAAAAAAAAAGGTCTTTTTTAAGTCTTATCGTTCAGATTTTAAATTGGGTGTAGAAATTAAAATATAAATGAAATAAGACAGAGTAGAATTATTTATAAGTCTAATCATGAATATTTCTTTATATCTATCATTCTATTGGGTGAAATGTCAACGTGAGAACACAAAATGGAGAGCAAAGCGAGAATTGGGAATGACAATGATACCAATTTGTTAGTTTCTACTCTAATCTCAAAATGTCCTCGGAAAAAAATATAAATAAATGACAAAAACTTTATAATAAACGATTTTATTAAATAAATTAGATATTAGCACTTATTAAGTAATGAAGAATGAATAAATTAGACATTTTTTAACAACAAAGACCCAATCCAACCTGACTATTTTAAGATTGGATTGGATTGAGGTGTTTAGAACATCGGAGTAGATAGAGTTCGAGTTGGATTAGGTTGTGCTTCGGATTATTCCAATCCAATCAATATTCATCCCTACTGAGGAGATTGCTGCTTTGTGCTCTTGAACGAAGCCTTAGCTACAAGGATCGTGTGTCCACACACACACGAGAATTGGATCAGAGTCATAACACTATAGATTTGCAAGGTTGGTAGTGACTTTGCACTCGAAAATCCTAGTTTTGGAAAAAATATCGAGTATTAATATTTTTTTTTATAATTAATTATTGTTTATTTGATTGTAATAACCATAGTACCGTACCACGTCTATTCAGGTGGAAATTTTTAAAAATACATTTTGTAATATTTTCCACCATGCTTTCTGCTGTGGGTAGTAAAGTTAATTTGGAAAATCACATTACAAAAGAGATAGAAAATTTGATGGAAAGGACAATAGAAGGTGATAGAAAATAAGAAGGAAAGAAAAGAAAATAGTTTTTCCTTATGTTGTTTGGTATATTAGGAAGGAAAGAAAATTTTTTACCTAAACAATTACTATTTTGCCCATTTATTTATTTTTTAATCTATTAAAAAATAGACAAAAGAGTAATTTTACTCTTAATTGTGGTGAGAAAAAATTTCCTCTCCCTTTTCCTTCCAACATTAGAAGGATAAAAAATTATGGGACCCACTAGTTTTTTTTCCTCCCTCTTTTCCCTTTCTTTTTCTTTTCTTCCTCACTAAACAATCCACTTTTATATTTTCCATCTTAAAATCCACTCAAACTTTTCCTTTCAATTTTTAAGTCTACCAAACGGACTCTTAGAATTCAAGCTATGTTGTAGTCATTTGAAAAAGTACGACAGTTAAATTCTTAACTAAAATACTAAGGTATCTTTTATTTTAGTTTACTCTCTATTTTTTTCTTAAAATGTTTTTCAGTTTCTTGAGTGCCGAGTGTAAGCTCTAAATTTAGCATTTTTAATAAAATTGTTTTCTAGTAGATGCAAAAATTTGAGTCAAAGTTAGCACCTTCACACAAAGTATACCAATAATAACTAATGTTGGCATCTGCTTAGTTTCTTTTTCTTACGTTAGCTCTATATTTAGATTGTTTCTAATTAATTGGCTTTCTCATAATAAACATGTACCATGAGATTTACAGGTAAAAGGTCTAAGTTTAAAAGTTATCTTAAAAAATGTTCACAACTTTTAATTATAATTAAAATTATTATTTTTGATATATAGTATCATAGTAAGTCGCAATATACTATCTATTTTGAGCTGGTATATTGTTGACTTATCATGTTATATATATACGGTAAACGAATTTTTATTGCAATAAAAAAAAGAGATTAACTAGTAAATAGTCATTTTTAGATTATGTTTTAAGAAAAGGTTTTTATTAACTAAAAGAAGGGTCAGTTAGGTTTCATTTTCTTAACTACATGATGGTGTGATATTGTCTTTATGCTCTTAGTTTTTTAAGGGTCTAATGACTAGTTTTTAAATTTTTAAAACGTTGATCATTTCCTTGAAACTTGAATAAAAAAAAAAAGGAGAATTTCAAAATAAAATCATTCTTGATGCCACTTAATAATCTACGCCCAAGTGGTATGCTTCCTTTACTTCCACTCTATGTTTGTAGTGTAAATTTTGGAGTATAGATTAAAAGTGCAATACACAGGGGGCATACATTATCATTGGGTCAAGAATGGAGCATACCATTAAAAAATAGCTAAATACCACTGAAAAAAATTGCATATTTTTCTTAAATAGGATTTACATGGAATAATTAGCAAAAGAAACGTATTATCATCTATTTTTAATTTGAAATTTTGAAATATTATCTTGCACGAATTTTAAAAAGTTGAATTAGGTTTGGACTTTTCAATAACAAGTCATAGTCTCAAAAAAATAAATAAATAAATAAATAGTCCACAGCTTGACAAGAAAATTTAATAACAGCTAGTAACAAATTTAATATAAATTAATTGCAAAAACAAGAAAAATTGTGAATAATAAATATGTAATTTCTATCATTTGATTTAAATAAATAATCAATATTTTAAAAATTGTAACAATGTATCCAAACAATTCAATTACTTACGTAATGATAATTGATTAAATCATAATTCTCATTTGTAAGTAATCGATAAATTGACTATTTTCCCATGGCACCCTTTCTCTTTTCATGCCAAACAGATGAACCAACTTTTGTATTTGAGATAGGTTTAGCCAAATTTGGAGGTGCGCCAAAACATACAAGGACACAAGTCATATACCTTATTTTTTTATTTTTATTTTTCGTCACAACTACTAAGTTAAATTGATGGCCAAGCAATTTATTGTTATGTTTATGAAGGGCTCGTTGATATCTATGGAGCCCATACTCATATTTATTTGTTAAGAAAGTCCACATTCAATAAAGAAGATCCAAGATCAACATGAAAAGCCCTACCAACTAAATGACTAATCTTTTCGTATCTTTTCTCTTCATTTGATGATTTGGAGCATTGGGTTCATTATAGGGCACAGTTATAATTATTATTTTGACTGAATTTCAGACCACGATTATTATTGCAGTCAAATTTTTTTCATGCCCATTAAAAATTCATACTTCCCCTTCAGGCTTCAACAACAACCGAGTTTTCAAAAGCTTTATGGTCAAGATAATTTAAGCATCCAAGCTAGAATTTATAACTCGTTAACTACCAAATATCATAAAATTTAACAGCCAAAAAGGCGATAGGTTTTTTAATTACCAGAAAACAATGAAAAAAACTCGTTTGGTATGTTGTATAAGCTCATTCTATTGGCGTGTGCCACAGGTTCGAACAATAAATATATAATTTTATATTATTCACAACAACAAAAAAGTTAAACCATACGGTATTATCTGCTACTCTAGTATTTAAGGCTATTTTCTCACTTTCTAATATTATATCTTAACACGATATATATAATTTTTACTATCTTATGCATACTAGACAATTTAATACAATACAGTACATATAACATAATATAATATGGTGTACTAAATCTAAATGTGTCTTTACTGACATGTATTAACAAGCTTGAGAACATGCAACGCGGCCCTAAACATGTTTAAGGGGGGCTATTTTCCCAACGAACTTGGATGATTTGGGCCTTAACCCAGAGCTCATCTATAAACGATGAGTTTTTGAGGAATGCACTTTTTTTTACACATTATTAATTTGTGCCTTTTTTTGTGTTACACATAATTTTAACTAAAGTAGAAATAATAATAAAAAAAACCATGCCACTTGGAGCATAAATTATTAACAAGCACTTAAGATATCATTTTTTTAATAATTCCATATTATTATTATTATTAGTACATATTATTATTATTATTAGATTTGCAAGAAAGACCTTAACACTTAAATTTATTTCTTTTCTGAAAAGCTCTTGAAGTGAAAATTTCAATTAAATCTAATGCAAAAACTGTTACTTGTGATACCAAATATATACCTTTGTTTGGGAAGGGAGAGTGAGATAAAAGATGAGTAAGAAGATTTTCTTTTATTTTTTTTTTAGAGATAATTGAGTAAATAACCACTTTTTAGTGGTATTTTAAGAAAATAGTAAACGTTTCGATTAATTAATAAATTAGTCATTTTCTTAACTATATGATGATGTGCATTTATCTATATGTCCTTATTTCTCTTATGTATTAGTGACTAATAACTTACTTTTTAAAATTTTTGGTCATTTTCTTAAAACATGGACGAAACCAAATACCAAATTAATCATTTTTTAATGATTAATTTTTTTAATCATATCACGTTTTTGTCCACAAAATATGTTATGGACTGAAAAACAGTATAAACTATAAACTAACAATGACTTAGTAATCAAACACAGTTACCATGAAACTACTTTATTGTAATTAATCTAACTAATAACAAAAAAAGTAAATTTAATGAAACCTAACTTTTAAATTGACTATTTTCCCATGTCACCCTTATTATTATTTTTTGTATTCAACAACAATATAACACAAAAACATAGGTTACAAATAAAGTAAGACGGTAGAGCCGTAAAGGTGACTAACAAAAAAACCCATAACAAAACAAAAAAAAAAACAAAAAAAAAAAAACAAAAAAGACTAATAAAAACTTCGATGAGTAATGAGTTGACCAAATCGATGAAAGGGTAATTAAACCTTGAGTGGGCGAGTGAGAAGCACCAAAGCGAGGCCGGCGCCGATGGCAGCCGCAGCGGCACAAGAGAAGCCACCGCGCGCGCGCGCGCCCCTCGGCATGTGGTGGGCATTCAATGCACTCCGAAGCTACCAATGATAGTATATTAATATTAATGTATTACTATATATTATGTGTGTGTGTGTACAAATATATATCAATATTATATGTATATGTACAAGTGAATTATGTGTTGTCTAGTCCCTAGCTAGTACTAGTAGTCCCCTTGGGACCCCCCATTATTTATTGCCCTTTTAATGCTTTCTTTTTATTTCTTTTTTCATCGCTAGCTGTGAGAGACACTTTTTTTTTTTTATTATTATCAAAACGTTTGTACATGTCGTCGTTGTGAGAGTGGCCTCTGCTATACACAAAATTTATGGCCCACTTATTTATTTATTTTTTCAATATGAAAATTGCTTAAGCAGCCTAACATAACCAAGGCAAACCATGGGTTGTTTCAGCCATTATTGTACCAAACTATGTGCCCTAGTGTATGGTCGTCCAAACAATTTACTTTTCTTTACCTTTATGTACCAAATAACGTATGAGAAAATTATTGTGAATCTTTTATTATTATTTTTGTCTTTTCAAATATAATGTTAAATTAGTTGAAACGAACAGTGATACTGATACACCATAGTTCTAGACTATTACCAATTGGTATGATTTTCTAGTGATTTTTCGGTGGTCGAAGACACTCTTCATATGAGTGTTAGCTCTGAGAATAAAGAAATTAGAGAAAGAGAGAAATAGAGAGAAATGAGAGACTAATTCACTTTGTTTCATCATAATTTCATATAAAATAGATTAATATAATTATATACCCTATGTTTGACAACCCCTCCCAAACCATCATATTCCATTCCATTCTATTCAATTTTTTCAACTTTCTAGTCTTACAAACCATTACATTTCATTTTATTTTATTTTTTAATATTTTTTTCCTATATAATATCTTTAAATCTCAACCATTTGTATAATCTCGAAATTCACAAAGTCAAACCATTCTACTAATTTTTCTAACTATTTTCAAACTATTTTGACCATCTCAAGAAATAAGATGGGATGAGCCAAATGGTTTGCCCAAACATAAAGATAGTATTTTGCTTTAATAAGCTTAATTAGTTGACTAACTAACTATGTTAACAATTAAGATAATAGTCTAGAGGCTAGGGTGTATCAAGATACTTAATAAGTAATGAAAACAAAACCCTTTATAAATTAACACATGGTAATAATGAGCTATGCTAGAGAATTAGAATTTGGGTGAAGTAGGCAAATACCCAGAATTTATATAACAATAAAAATAAATACCCAAACTTCTGAAGTAATTGAGTTTTTAGTCAATTTGTGAATTACTTGCACATGCTTTTGGTAACAAAGTGAATTACCACCACTTACCACTATGTAAGTAATTGCATCTTTTGGGTAATTAGTTACATTTTTCAAAAGATTGGGTAATAACTTACATTAAGTTTTCAAAATTGGGTATTCACTATAATTTCTCTTAGAATTTTTGGTTAGAAAAAAATGGCTAGAAATAAAAACACATTCCAGGGAGAGGCAAAAAAAAATTCGATAAATCATATTCGTATTTATATTTGCCATACTGGTTACTATAATACTGAAATAAGGTTACTTATAATATTGAAATAAAAAAATTCACTCTGACACAAACCAGGGAGAGGGAAAAGAAAAAAAATCCTCTATTTATATGATTGTATTTGTGGGTGTAATTTTGATATTTTGCAGTGATTACCAATTAGTAAATGCGAAGGAATTATTACGCAATGTGACAAAAACAAATCAACCATTCTGACGAAACCTAGGCTGAGTGAAAAAATAAAATGCTCAGAAAAAGGGAAAAAAAAAAAAGAAAAGTGGGGTCAGAAGTAACGACAGAGATTCTTACAGTGCCGACGTGAGAGTACTATGTGGGTCCCACAATCTTGTCCCATCACTGACCCATTGACTGACGGGAATTCACACGGAATGTGACGTCACTTTAGACACACGGACGGTATGGGGTTTTGCGTATTTTGCAGTGAAATAACAAGAGAGAGAGAGAGAGAGACCACACCACGTCTTATTCGTTCCAACAACAAAACTTGCCCATATAAGCCTACTCAAAAACTTACGTAGCAAAGAAGGGAAAAGAAAATAGTAAAATAAATATAAAAAAAAGCCAAAGAAAAAAAGAAATTTTGTAGTGGTTTTTTTGTTTGTGTTAGAAAATAATTTTAAATGGTCAAATTCATATTTTTAGTAGGTCTCGCATCTTAAAAAGATAAATTTGATGTTCCAGAATTATTTTCTATCATAAAAAAAACTCATTAAATAATTCTCCAAGAAAAAAAGACAAGTAAAAGACAGATGAAATAAAAAAAAATTCATGTTTGTGATAAATTGGTCAGGTTCTTTTTTTTTAATTTAAAATTTGACAAAATAATCTTTAGGTATTGTGTTTTCTTTTTCTTATAGAACTGAGAATTTTGTTGAAAATTTTGATCACTAAACTGATTATGTATGTTTTGATGGAATGAGAATTAAATTAATGAAAATTTATATTGTTATATTTAGTTAGGCTAAAAAGATCAACGTTAGTCATTTCAATGGAATGACGATTTCACAATAAATGCTAAATTATCAAAAAATTTGGCCGTGATGATGTTTTAATTTGTTATTGAATAATATAAAAATAAGTGCATATTATATAACTAGTAAATAATTGGTCATTCATTCCGATCAAAATTCCGGGCTTTCTAACATTGTTATTCAATTGTATATTGGAATGAGCATTCATTGACTAAACCAAATACCCATTTTTTTTCCATTTCTCAAGTTAACGAAAGCATTTGCCCTATTGTTTGTTTCTTTTTTTTTTTTTTTACCTAAAAAACTCTTGTTTATTTTAATTTTTGATAAATATTTATTCCAATGTCAATTCTATTAGTAAACTAAACACTAGAATCGAAATTATATTCTCATTCTTATTCTATTGTACTCATATTTTTATTTTCATTTCAATCTCATTTTACCAAACTAAACGTTTATTCTTTTAACATAATTGATCGATGATTTTTTTTAATTAAGTAGAAATTGTATTTATAATAGTATTTGACTATTTGTAGAAGCTAAAAACTAGTCACACACGTGAGACGTAGAGTGTATAATGGGCAAAACTAGACCGAGCGTGATGGAACGACTGATTTGAATACAATAGTTTAATTTTTTTTTTAAAATAAAAACTGATCAATTTATTAAAAAAACTAAAGAAAAGAGATTATAGCGGTCAAAAACCCTCATATTAATACAATGAACAAGGGAACAAAAAACATATTAGTATTAATCAAACAAACCGTACTATTTGTGTTATTTAGTCGGGTTGAAAGTTTGAAAAAGAACAAAATCAAAGAAAATAATTGTTATTAATGAGTTTGGTCCATGTGGGGCTTACAGGCCTAACTTTGTGAGCACTTGCAATTGCAAGTTGCAAAGTTTGAGTTCTCATTAATTGGAATTAAATGTTTAAATCCATGCTTAACTAAAAATTTATTTTATTTTCATTTAAAATTAGGCTGGTACAAAAATCCGAGCAATCTAAAGAACCAACCCAATCTAATTTAATTGAAAAATATTAGTTCAAGAGTGGGAAAAAATATCAATTTCAGATTGGTCCAAACCCATAACGGTGGGTTGAGTTGAAATTTTAAGCTTTTGAATCCGAGTAATCCAACTCAACACAAATACTTTAAACGACATGTATTTTAAATTTATACAAATGTTTATTTGAAATGAATAATACAAATACATCATTTCTCTTTAGATTAGTTTATAGCCTAAAAAATCTTAGGTTGATTCCATTACTCAATCGCATACTCATTCTTCTTCTCCAACATTTATTTGATTTTATTTTTTACTTAATCAGTCATCTATCTTCTATTTTGTTTCTCACGCGTAAATCATGATTTTCCTCTATATTTGATCATAAAATGTAAAAATATGATCCTCAAACCAATTATTTCTTATTGTTCATTTCATCAATTATTGAGAATTTATTTTTGAGATTTTCTTGTAAGCTTAATTAGTAGTGTTTAAGCTCTCAAATGTAAATAAAGATTGTTAGTGCTAGCTAATCCGACCATCCAACCCCATCTATTTTAATTTTATTCATGCGAGTTGTTATAAATTTTTATGGGTTATAACTCTACCCAAACTCTTTGGATTAATTTATTATAAAATCTCAAATTCAACCCAACTCAACTCATGTAACAGCCTAAATCAGAATGATAAGTATGGATGATTTTCCGCTCTCTTTCTCTCTTCAAATCAGAGAAAAGAGACATCTCATGTTAGAATTTATAAGAGACTAAAATATGAGGCATATGAACGAACATATATATTAAAAGAATGGAAGATAATACATATGTAGGAGACTAAGAGTATAATGATAGGTATTTCAAAATTTATCCGCAGATTTCTCATGCCAACATATGTGATTTGAGATTTGTGATTTGTCAATATGTAATTAGCTACATAATATTTTAAAAATAGATTTACTAATTACATGTTGAAAAATGACTTAGTACATGTGTCGATATGAAATAAACTTTGGGATCCTGACATAGTTACTTCGGAGACAAATTATGAAATAATTGGTCATTTTGGTAAACAACTAAACATGCCACATAATAATAATAATAATATATCCGAAACATCGAACTAGTTGGTTTGATCAATTTAGAACATTTATATCTCTAAAACTAATAACCAAACAATCGAGGTAAAAGAAAATTCAGATGAATCATATCCACTAATTGTAAGAAAAATACTTGATTCAATTTTATTAATTGATTTTTTTTTTTTGGTATGTTATGGGCATCACTACATTTCTAAAACAAAGTTCACATGACAGTATATATGTTATTTTGGCTGTGAATAAATTCTATAATAATCCGATCAAGTAAAAGTTAAAACTTACTTTTGACCTAATTTTTACATAGCCATTTTTTTCGGGGCAATACATACCAAAATTCTCAAATTATGCTTGCCTTTTTTTTTTTTTTTTTTTCAATATTGAATTCTAAAGCTTTAATGAACTTTGTGAGCACAACAATCTTGTCTAGGACTAGGAGTACAATTAATAGTGGTTAAAATAATAAAACTTTAGCAATTCCAAGTTGTCTCGAGAATTAGATCGTCCATGGATGCTAACAACTTCAAAATGTGTTGTATATTAATTTCTATCTATAGCAATAAATATGATGACCATGTTTTAAAGAAAAATAATAATCATAAAATCTATCACATGACGAATATATATATTGCCACATTGTATCGAGTTAAAAAAGGTAACATTTCATGTTTGTCAGAAAATACTATAATAATATATTGTTTTAAAGAATACCAGTTCGCCTTGATTTTTGGTAAGACAAAATTTATCTGCTTTGAAATTGGACAAAAACTATTATCTTATTTTGACTCTCTTTAAAAAAACTGAATAAAATTTTTCACATGTATTATCTTTTTATGTTTGAACAATTAATTGTGTAATAAAGTATTTGCACATATTAGAGAAAATTATACATCAATGAAAGATTACAATAAATTAGTACACTTTTGGAGCGGTTAAAATCACTTGTAATTAAATTTTATATTACTAAAAACTCAAAAATAAAATCTAATATTTCAATGAAACTAAGGGGTGATATTATAGTATTTTCTCATGTAATTTTTTTCACCAAATAACAAATGGCCCTTCTCATTGCTGGTAGAACAAAAGGTATGATATGAAAAGTAATTTCCCAAAAGAAAAGGGTAAAATTTGTGTGTGTGTAAAGTGGTGGTTGAGTCCTTATATATAAGTGGCCTAGTTAGGAGAGACAACCACAGGACAATCTCCTAATGTTTAAAGGGGACACCCAATGCATGTGGTAGTCTTGGTTAGGTCACAAGGTAATTGGTTGGGTGGTGTCAACACTAAGGAAACTGCCCATTTGCATTAATCAATTCTCATTTATGATGTGTCAATTAAAATTAATGAATTTTTTCTTTTTTAATTATGGGGTCAAAACTCGAAACTCAAGTTGATGTTTGGTTTCTTTCTTTCTTTTTCCACATTAAAGCTTCTCATTATGAGTCAATGATCATTACACAACAAAGACGGGTAGAACTTTGTTGTCCCTGTGGATGTTTTTATGGCTGTTCATTCTGATGATAAACTGATAACTCATCTATTTTTATTTAATATATTTTTTAAATATTTATTTAATAATTAAAAATATGAGAGATACAGCCAAATGAACAACAAATAAGAAAATATATATAAACAAGACACCACAATTCATCATATAACTGCTCCTTATGTCCACACGGAAAGAAAGGAATTGACTAGCACCAAAACAAAGCAACAAACTAGAAAATTGTTTATTTAATTAATCGAAACGTTGTCTATTTTCTTAAAATAATCTTCAAAATAGTTATTTACTTAATATTCAGTTTCATATAATATAATCTATCATCAGTTTATGTGCTTTTTATTTTAGATTTATGAATTTTTATTATGTAAGAGTTATAAAAATAGATGATGCGCAATTTCATTAATTTTTAAATATTTTTTAGTCATTTTTGAAATCATGCTTAAGTATAACGATATCCTAAAATAGACTGAGTGGAATATTGATATTAAAAGGTGAATATTTTGTTATCTTTTCTAATAATTTGATACAAGCTTAACCTAAAATTGACAATATATTATTGTCACTCTAATAAACAAAATTTTTTATTGATCGGTATTGGGTAGTCTATGACACCCTTTCATGTATTGACTAATGTGCAAGATAATTTATCATAGTCATTTTATCACCAAATCTAAGTAATAAATTTAATAAAAACTACGTAAAAATACTAAGGTAGATAAGTAATGCACCTATGGTATGAATGAAAATTAGTTGTTCCAATGATAGTTTCTAACGCCAACCTGCTGAGTTATCAAATTGTGACTAGTGAAAGAGACAATTCATGACAACAATTAGAGACAAGAGAAATGATACACGATCAGAATTTTTGCCAAAAAAGAATAGTTAAAATAATGTAACAATCGTATATTGAGTGGAACAAAAAAAATATATTAATAGTATTTTTTTAATAAATAAGTCTAAGTCATATCATTTTGATTATTTTTTTCTAACAAAAATTTATAATACTTTAGCAAGGACAATAAGTTTTCATTCCTATAGTATAACCTTACCTTTGTAATAATTCTATCAAATAAAAATTAACATTTTTGTTTTTACAATTTAAATTAAATACCTTATTATTTCACCACAAACGGGAAAATTCATTATTAAATAGGAGAGAGAAAGAGGGGAAAAAAATAGTGTGTGATAGGTATAAACTACATGTGGTCTATGACACTATGACAAGTTAGAAAATTTTCAGCCAAGAGAAAAAAAAAAAAAAAGAGACCAATTAGCATTGATTTTTTTCTCAAATAAATTAGCATTGAATAAGATTGATTGGCTTGAGTAGTAGAGGAAAGAATAGTGAAAAGAAAAAAAGAAAGAAAGAAAGTAAAGGCAAGGATTTATGGGGCCCAGTGATTAAGACAAAAAAAGGGTGTCGTTTTCAGTGTTTGTTGGTATGCAAAGTGGAACAGTGTGGGAGTGATCCATTGGTGTCCTTATTTTGTAGGCAAAGATGTCTGCAGTTGAAGGGTATCTTTCTTTCTTTCCATGTCTTGTCATTCCATTCTTATTTTATGCCCTTTTTTCTCCAGAATGTCTTGTAAAACTAAATCCTTGTCTGCCTCACAAAAAAGGTGAAACTTTTGATATAAATTTCAGTTATACCTTTTAGCTTTGTTTAGCATCATGCTTTCCTAACCAACTCCATTTATTTTTCATGGAGGTGAATTGTCATATTTTAATTTCAATTTAAAGTATATAGCATTTATTAATTAAAAAAAAATTAAAATATTTGTTTGTGTAGCGTTTCATTTTATTAATATTGCATATAACGTTATATAAAAGAAATATAACATTATAAAAGACCGTCGTAATATTTTATAACAATTTTTTATAATCCCACATCTTCATTATATAACATTACACAAAATATTAATAGGTATAGGTATTACAGAATTGATCGTATTAATATGTCTTAACACTTTTTTACTAAAACATTCTTTTACTATAAAATTTCATTGCTACTACCACTATTACGATCCCAATAAAAATATATTTTAAAAAAAATAGTGTGATAATATTTTGGGTCAGTTAGGTAAATAGCCATTTTGAACTGTGTGTTTTCAAAAAATAGCCACAGTTTCAAAAAATTTAAAAACTAGCCATTACACACTGTAAGAAATTTCTGACAATAACAAAATTACACATAAAATGTGATGTAAGAAATTTCTGACACGTGTCAGAAATTTCTGAAATGGCTAATTTTTAAATTTTTTGAAACTGTGGCTATTTTTTAAAATCATTTTGTAAACAGTGGCTATTTTCTTAAAATTCCCTAATATTTTTTCCAAATGGAAAAAATGTCCTTGCGATTGTAAAAAGATAGACAAAGATGGACAAATACTTTATTTTTTTCCATTCTAGTTATTTTTTTTAAAGACATATAATCATCATCAATATTTACCTCGTATCAACACCTTTTCTTATTTTAATTAAACACAATACGCAATTTTTTTTACTTAAAAAAAATATTCGCTATATGTCTTCTAACTTTATTTTTTAAATTATTTTTATTAATACAAGTACTACAAATACTAAAGGATAAATAACCAAAAATATTAGTTCTTTTGAAAAAAAAAATGAAGAGTATATATTTAGCGCGGTACTGTCCCTCTCCCACAAAATAGCACAGGTTATAGTGCATGGGTTGGAGAGTTTTATTTATTATAAAGAAAAATTGCAACATGTCAAACCTACGTTTGTTTTTTGCAACGCAGGGATTAATTTGTTAACGGACCAAACATAAAGGTCTAATTTGAGGCTTTTTATAAGACAAGGACCAATTTGAGATTGATGTCAAAAAATAGGGGCTAAGTATGTAATTTATCCAAAATAAATTCACTAAGTGAAATTTGTAATAAATGTCAGTAAAGTTTACATGTTATATTGAAATAGTAATGGTGAAACCGTGAAAGTTTATTTGCTTAGTTTGGTTAGTCCTAATTAGCTTTTAATTGCACAACAAGTTAAGGTAAATGCATTACTATTCACGTTGTTGCGATTCTCATTTTTTTTCAAGACCTTAGGTGTTCCAAAATGGACAATTTATAGTGCAATATCTTTGTTTGTTTGTTTTTATTTTCCTTGTCAACTGTTGATGTGATACATTGACGTTTGATGATAGTACCAATATCAAGAGTTTCTTCACTTCACATACGTATTTAAGTAATTAAATTAATTTTTAATATGAAGTTGGTGTTGGACCGTCCTCTCTATAGATGACTAATGTCACAAACGTCGTGTTTCTTATTTTTCAATATAATATGAAACCTTATAATATGAAACCTTAGCAAAGTATAAATAAATAAATAATTATATTGCAAGTCCATGAGAAATTTTCTCATGTGGCTATGAGGAGAGAGAGAAAGAAAGAAAAGAAGTTCGTGTGCTTAGCAAATTGTTATACAGTATCATAGTTTCATTATGTTTTTGGATTTCTAATATAGAATCGGATTTTTCTTTAGAAACTGTATTCAAAACTCATATTTAATGTTTTATAAACTTTTTATAAGATAATAAATAATTTATTTATGAAAAATTATAGTGAATACCTAATTTTTTATACTTAATTTAAATAATGAATTTATTTAGTATTTGACTATTTTTTTAGTTCACATTTAAAGAAATGACCAACGTTCCTAAAATTTAAGAAAATAGCCATTAGCCCCTTAAAAAACTAAGGGCACATAGGTAACATCATACTATCATTTAGTTTAAAAAATGAATATTTTCTTAATTAATAAAAACATTGGTTATTTTCTTAAAACATCATCTAAAAATAGCTATTTGCTCAATAATCTCTCAAATAAATACCCAATCTTTTGAAAAATATAACAAAATACCAAGTGATTCAATTACTTACATAATAGTAGCTTGTGGTAACTGATTCAGTGACAAAAAACATGTGCAAGTAATTAATAAATTTGCTAGTATTCAATTACTTCAAAAACTTGGGTATTTATTTTTTATTGTTATGTAAATTTTAGGTATTCCCCTACTTCACCCTTTATTTATTTACTTGACCACTAAAAAAAGGTCTATGATAATAATTATATACGTAATTTAAATTTAAAACCAAAAAAAATATTGAATATTCATTTGAACATATTGAAAATCATACTTTTTTTCCTAATTCAGACTTTTTGTCCTAGACATAATTTCATTGATTATATTTTCAAAGGGAAATTGCAGTAAATATCACATCTTTTTTTTTAGAAAATAACACATGTTTTAAAATATTCAAAAAATAAAAAAAAATGTGAGGAATATTATTTCGAGATAAAAAAAATGTTAACACATCTGTAAGAAATTGTTTAATATTTAAATAATTTCTTACAAATAAATTAACATTTTTTTGTCGTAAAATTCCTAAGAAGTGTTAATATTTTTAAATGCTCATTCAATTTTGGCCTATTTTAACAATTGACCATATTTTTAATATGCTACGAAATGCCATTGTTTCAAACTTTCTATTGATTATGAAGCAAAATTTTGATAAATATTATATTTTTTGACCATATTTTTTTATAAAGTGACTACAATTTTTTCCATTCGGTGAATGGTCATCGTTTTTGGTATATAGACAGATACCATAATTAGTAGACAAAATATTAATTAAAAATAACTTATATTTTATCTGTTAATCATTGTATATTGTATATATACAAAAAAAACTATATTTTATTTCTTAAACAAGTTCTAAATTAATTCATTTACGTATAAACCCCTTAATTAATTTAATTGGACTTGCATATAATAAAATTTGAACATCCAACCTACCTGCTATTAATATTTTTGTGCATTTTTTAGAAGGTCCTTTTTTAAAAATAATATTTGGGTGGTAGAGTGGAATATGAAACACGTAGAAAAGTTTTTTTTTAGGTACTATTAGTCACACGCAAATTTTTTTTTCAATGTATATATGAGATTTTTTTTTTCTTTTTCCTTTTTATTTTTGGCCGAAAAAAGGGTTAATAAGCAGAAATAGGCCAAGTGGCAGACGGTAGAACTTTTTATTAGATTTTTTTTTTTCAATAGAAAACTTAGAAAACATCAATATACCATGGTAAAGTGAAACAAGAAAAATGAGAATTTTGCCGGAAAAAATCGGCATTTTAATGCGACCGTACAGTCTGTCATGTTAATTTGTCAAGTAGTCTTTAGAAAAATCACTGGTCCAAAAATCAGCTACACATCATCTATTTTCTTTTGTAATGTTATCAATATTTAGCAAGTTCAAGGATGACAAGTCAAAGATCAGTTTCTTGGTTTAATCACCCAAGAAGATCATAATTAAGATATTTTCTTTTTTCACATATACTAAAATATGAAAACCATAGTAGACAATGGACTATGGAGCAAAGTTTTTCAAACATGATAAATGCAGGTTTTTACACTGTCAAGTATGTTCACAAAAAATTATACCCTATAAAATTTGAACCCTTAATTAAACATAAAAATAAAAGAACACCTTTACCACTAAGCCACCTTTCTTGGGGTCCAATTTAGATGTCAATGAAATAAAAATTTTATTGAGTGAATGGAAAATTAATGGTAACAATCAATTCGTATCGTCACATCTCAAGTTTAATTTTAGTGTCTAAATTTCAACGCAATTAAGAAGTTTGCTTTTTTTCCTTAGTGAATGACAAATTAATTGTAACATCAATTTGTGTGTATCACTGGATCTGATCAAGTATAATTTTAGTCTCTAAATTTATATGCAATTAATGCACTAATGTCATATTGTCAGAATTTGTAATTGTCTAGTTAGCTTTAAAACATCTATCTTATTTTTCAGGAAAAAAAAATCTATCTTATTTGTTTTACATTTTTAGAATAAATGTATATTGATTGCACAAAAATGTACACCTAAAATCAACAAAATATCTTAAAGTGGAATAACAATACAAGCTTACGTACCCTAAACTGAGTAAGGAACTATGACTCCCCAAGAAACTATTCAACTACCATAGGATGTTTGGTATTGGTTTCATTTTTGTGAAAGTCATTGTTTTTTTTTTTTTTTTGGAACAAATAAAAGCAATTGTTAGTTGTACATGAATGTTTGAAGAAATCATAATGTAATAAAATCGAAAATTTGAAACAGTATGATAAAAATAATGTTGAAAAATAAAGACGCCAATAACACAAATAGAATAACAAATAATGAATTATAGATGCTTTGAAAATATCAAGTTAAGTATCACTAATGTTATAGTATGTTTGGCCCTTAAAACGTATATATTTAGGTTTTAGTATCTAAAACCCTAAATATTAAGTACTTTAGTCTCAATAACTGATCTACTGTCTACTTGGGCACTGGTCCTCCCCTGACTTTTAAAAATTATGATTTTGCTTTCATATTTCAAGAATTTCTTCAAATGAATCCTTCTTGTTCCCTAGTAAATTTTCATCAAAATTCATATATTTTTTCTTATGTAATTTTGTGCCTCCATTGAATAAAAATCCTAGATCTGTACGTACTTATTAGGACAAGATTGTGAGACATTAAATTTGGTATGATAAGAGTGAAGTTGGACTCTTATTTTGAGCAAAATTAGTTTAATAAGCAATTTAAATTCTTTTAATTGGATTCGGAGATATCTAAAATATTGATATAGATAAAAAAAAAACCAAATATATATATATATATATATTTATTTATTTATTTGGAGAGTGATTTACATAAATACTCGAGACACAATCTTTATTTTTACCTCATTGGCGGTTTGGTGTATGAACCTCCCTACTCGTTACAAGATAAAAAAAAATGATTAACATATTGTATAAGGTAGAATTATTCAACGTGAATAAGTAATTTTCGTAATTATCTCTTTCATAACGAAGAAAATCAAGTATTATTATTATTATTTTTACGTTTTTTCTTTGGTAGAGGGCCTTTATCGATAGTGAAAGTATTCTGAACTGTTAAATTTACTTTTTAATTTTTTTTAAAATATAATTAAAAAAAATCTAACGGTCTAGAATTTTTCTTACTTTAGAGGGTCCCGTTCCAAAGAAAACTATTTATTTTTATAATAAAAAGAGAGAATTAAAAAAATTATTAGAAAAAACACAAATGATTTTACCAAAGTACCCTCGTCAAAGCCAGACAATTACGCGAGACAAAATCTTGGCAAGACCCAAAAATCAGGGACACACGTAACAAACTAAGTGACAGAGAGTCATGTAGAGAAGGTTGACTATTGACTATGGTTTAGTGATTCATTAAAAAGCGAATGCCTCGGGATTAGTTAGTAAACCCTATTACTTGGTTTAATTTAATCCCAAATACTTCGGACCTTTGCTCGGCAAAAATCAACTTAACCTAACCATGGTTAATCTATCTGCTTAAACCCCATTACCCTCTTTTTCAGCGAACCGGTCCACAAAACTCGCATTTCATTTTTATTTTTATTTTTCTAAGCATTTTTTTTAGCCGGTTCACACGCTTCAATCTCATCTTTTTGGGATTGTCATTTTTTTTTTTTTGGCATTATGTAATTAGTTGGTATTAACGTTTGACTGTTAGTATTAGTAAATAATTAGTCATAAACCAATTGATTAGTAATTAGTAATTAGTTGGAACTTAGATGCTTCTTTTATGATTCAATTGGATACCAAATCCCCTCACTTGCCTTCTGTTGGCGCGTGCTATTCACGTGGTGTCACCAAAGGGAGTGTTTGGACTGGTTTTGGAAAATGTGGTCATGTGTGTTTTTGCTTTTTTTGTTTTTTTTCCTTTAATTTTTATATTCAATAACAAGTAGATTATTGATATTGGTCATTGCTAAAAAACTATAATCTATTCTAATATTTATGTTAAAAAGAAACTTTATTCTCATATTATATTAATTGATCTTATACCAATTTTAATGTAAGTGATATTGGTTGATGTTAATTCGTCTGATTGTTATATATACTAATTTTACAATTCATATTAGTAGTGTTAAATTACATTTTCTTGCTATATTACATTAGTGCGACCCCACATGTTAGAATGATTTATCTTGGTCAATGTTAGACCACATTTTATTTTTTTTATGGTGTCAATGTTATATTGTTTCATAAAACAAATATAGTTTGTCACTTATAATAAAAGTCTACTTATCTATAAAATATAAGAAAAATTAACAAGATAATATCCCTGTTTTTTTCATGCTTGTTTTGAATGAATATTTTCTAATCATTTCATTAGAATAAACTCTCTACTATACCACTACGTTGATATTTAATTTACGTGGCTATTTTTATAATAAGACGCTTTATAAAATAGTATTTCATTTTTTTAAGGATTGATATTGGTTAGGGTTAAACCATATTTTATTATTTTATAATATTAATGCCATCTCAAACCAATCACATATTAACAAATTAAGAGCCATTGATATGAGAAATTTGAGATCAATAGCATCATTCTTGTTAAATTATCAAATTAGATATATACTTTTAGAAATGCACAATATCAATACTCATTACCTATAATAAAGTCTAACCAATCACATATTAACAAATTAAGTGCCATTGATATGAGAAATTTTAGATCAATAGCATTATTCTTGTTAAATTATCAAATTAGATATATACTTTTAGAAATGCACAATATCAATACTCATTACCTATAATAAAGTCTCCTTCCTCATCTATCCGTTAAAAAAAAGTAGGAAATCTCCCTATTTCTCATTACACTTTCTTTTTAATAATTTTCCATTGAGTTAATTTTATTAGAATATGCTATTTATAATACCAAATTTACACTCATTTACCAACTAACATATCACTTTTTTCAAATGTACATTCAGAAATAAAACTCCTCTAACAATATTACAATTACAATTTTTTTTTTGAGATATATTACAATTACAATTTGAATGTAGGTCGGTTTAAAGAAGTGCAAATTTTGATTTTAGGTTTGAAAAAATAAATTTTGATGGTCGGGCAAGTCTATCACAAGATATAGGCTTAAGTGAACAAAACGCGCCTAAAAAGAGAGTGAAACAAATCCAAGATGAAGAAAAAGGCGTGTGTGTTGCACAAATCACAAATCATTATTATTTGTTTTGGTGCAAATCACAAATTATTATATATACAAAAAAGAAAACAATTCTTTTTTTTAAAATTATTTTGCAAGCCGAAAAACAATTCACCTAAAATTTGGTGTCAAGTCTCTGATTATTTTTTTTTGCGATCCGAAACCCTCGCAAAAACAAAAAAAGAAAAAGAAAAAGAAAAAAAGCACGTAAATCTGTCTTCTAATGCTAATCTTTAATAAAAAAAAGAAATGAAAAAAAATCAGTTAAATTAAAATCAAATTTTTTTCTTTTTTTCTTTCTTACACACCAAACACAGTCTGGTCGGCTGTCATTTATATCATTGCCGTGTGTGTGTATCGGACATAGTGACTTTTTGTTTTTTCATTTCATTTTTTGTTTTGAAATAAAATAACAAAAAATAAAAATTTACAGTTTTTTATTTTCACACACACATACACACACATATATATATATATATATATAATTTGGATGTATATATAAATAACCAACTCTTCGCTTCCACACTTGAACCCACTCTTCCTTCACTCTCTTCACGCCTTTTTCTTTCTTTACCTTTCACTTTCCCCCAAACCTTTCTCCAGACGATTCACTTTCTTTCTTTCTTTGTCTTGTTTCTCTTTTCCGGGAAAATTCTGAGCCTCGCTTTCCCTGGAAAATTCCACTGTCGGCGGTTTCTCAGTCGGTCTTTCGTTCGGTGCTCTGGTTTTCAACTTCCGTGGAAAGAAAGGTAAGTTAAATTGTTGAATCTGTTTTTTTTTTTTTTTTTTTTTTTTCCTTTGGTCGGTTGTTTGTTTGCCGAGAAAACTGTGCGATCAGTAATAGTTAGGCCTCTGAACTTCACGCGTGAATTAGCGTTACCGTTGTTTTTGATGCTCTGATTTCATTTCATTCTCGTTAAAATTTGGTAGTGAAACGAGTCCTGGATTTTGAATCGGACGAGTGGTCGAATTTTTTTCCCGGAAAACAGACAGAAAATTTTTGTTGACTCATTTGCTCTCAGTCTTATTCATTTCTCATTTCTGATTTTGTTGACGAGTCGTGTATTTTGGATTCCTCATTTCTGTTAACTTCGTGTGTAGCAGAGTGATTCGAAGCTAACGAGAATTACAATGATCAGAGTAATGGATTCTGGAAGAGAGTCAATGAAGAAGAATGTTGTTGAGAAGTGCTTGGATCCTCAGTTATGGCACGCCTGTGCTGGTGGTATGGTTCAAATGCCTGCCATTAACTCTAAGGTCTTCTATTTCCCACAGGGCCATGCCGAGCACGCCCAAGGGAATATCGATTTCGGAAATTCCCGAGTCCCGGCGCTGATTCCGTGCAGGGTGTCTGCCATTAGGTACATGGCGGACACCGAAACCGACGATGTTTACGCGAAGATTAGGCTTGTTCCTCAGAGGGACAATGATTTTGATGCTGTTGAGGATGATGGTTACTTGTTGAACAGTGGAATTGACAATCCTGAGAAGCCAACGTCCTTTGTCAAGACGTTGACGCAGTCCGATGCGAACAACGGGGGAGGGTTCTCTGTCCCTCGATACTGCGCTGAGACGATCTTCCCTCGGTTGGATTACTCGGCTGAGCCTCCGGTGCAGGCCATCCTCGCCAAGGACGTCCACGGAGAGACTTGGAAGTTTAGGCACATCTACAGGGGGACGCCGCGCCGCCATCTTTTGACGACAGGGTGGAGCAATTTCGTGAACCAGAAGAAGCTTGTGGCTGGGGATTCCATCGTGTTCTTGAGGGCGGATAATGGTGATCTCTGCGTTGGGATCAGGAGGGCTAAGAAGGGGATCGGTGGCGGGCATGAGTACCCTTCTGGATGGAACCCTCAGGGTGGTGGGAATTTCGGAGCTCAGTTTGATAATAGAATGGTGGGAAGGACGTGTAATGGGGATTTGAAGGGAAGAGTGAGGGCTGAGTCAGTTTTGGAAGCTGCGAATCTTGCGGCCAGTGGGCAGCCCTTCGAGGTTGTGTACTATCCACGCGGGAGCACCTCGAACGGAAGCACCCCCGAGTTTTGTGTCAGGGCCTCAGCGGTGAGGGCTGCGATGCAAATCCGGTGGTGCTCAGGGATGAGGTTCAAGATGCCCTTTGAAACCGAGGACTCCTCTCGCATAAGCTGGTTTATGGGGACCATTTCTTCCGTGCAGGTGGCCGATCCGGCACATTGGCCTAATTCACCGTGGCGTCTTCTACAGGTACATAATTGTTTTCGTGACAGTTCTGTAGATTGTAAATACAAAGATCTGCCTCTTTTCCTGATCTTTTTGCATGGTAACTGTTGTGGAACATTAAATGTTTTTATGAATGGCTGCAGTTTATCTGAATACATGTTTAGGCCTTATTAGAACAACGTGTTTCTGAAACTTACATCTAGCACAGCAATTAAATGCACTTTATATTAGGTGCTATGCCATTCTGACACAGATAATTTTATCCTTTTTACGTTAGATAATTGTCTCAATGCATGTTTGGCACCATTTGATCTATAACACCTTGTTCGTACAATCATACAGGTCCTGTGGTATATTTATTGGTTTTGTGTGCAAAACATCATACTTTGAGTAGCGCCCACTGTGGCTTTTTTTTTTTTTTTTTTTTCTTTCAATTACTAATAAACATAGTGAAATGGTCCTTTTTAGGTAGCATGGGATGAACCAGATTTGCTCCAGAATGTGAAACGTGTCAATCCGTGGTTGGTCGAACTGGTGTCAAGTATGCCAGCCATGCCAGCCATGCATATCTCCTCCCCCTTTTCGCCACCTAGAAAGAAGATGCGGCTTCCACAGACCCCCGACTTCTCGCTAGTCGGCCAGCTTCCGGTGCCATTACTTCCCAGCAACTTCCTCAACTCCAGCAGCCCCTTTCGCTGTATTCAAGACAGCGTTCCTGCAGGCATACAGGGAGCCAGGCATGCTCAATTCGGGCCATATCCATCGGATCTCCACCTTAATGAACTGCAGTTGGGTCTGTTTCCATTCAATTTTCAGCAACATCGTCACGCTGAACCTCCTAGAAACCCCGGTGTAAACTTCATGAACATCACCGAAAACAACGAGAACATTTCTTGCTGGTTGAAAATGGGCCATCCGGACCAGGACTTGAAGGCGAACGACGAAATGAAGACGCCTTCCTTTTTATTGTTTGGAAAGGTTATCCTTACCGAGGAGCAGCTCTCTAAGAGCTCCTCCGGAGAAAACAGCTCATCAGATGGGAATGCTGAGAAGGCAGCAAATCTTTCTGATGGGTCTGGTTCTACGGTGCACCAAAGTGGTTCGAGAGAGAATTCTTCTGATGGGGGGTCTCCTTGGTACAAAGATCGCCAAAGCGATCTTGTCCTGGAGACTGGTCACTGCAAGGTGTTCATCGAATCCGATGATGTGGGCAGGACACTCGATCTCTCCCTCCTTGGTTCGTACCAAGAATTGTGCGGTAAGCTAGCTGACATGTTTGGCATAGAAGGCTCGGCCCTTCCTAGCAATATCCATTACCGGGATACAACAGGTTGCATTAAACACATTGGAGACGAGCCCTTCGGGTAGTTATATTTGTCCTTTTTTTAACTTTTTGAATTACTAATATTGAGACATAAAATAAAAAGTACTAAAAGCTTTTCTTTCTTATTGCAGTGAGTTTTTGAAGAAAGCAAGAAGACTGACCATTCATACGGAATCGGGCAGCGAGAACCTAGGACGATAGCTTGAGAACGATAAAACTCCTTGCAATTGTACAGACTAATTAGCCAATCTATGTTTTGATTTTTTTTTTTATTTTATTTTTATCTTTCAAATTTTGGGAGAATCCCTGACTGCTTTTTATTATGGGTAATTGTTGTTGAATTGCAATATATTTTCAGAGGAAATAGGCTCTGTGTTTTCTATGGTGAAAGCAGACACATCTATCTGCATATGTTTTGGCCATTTCTTTGTACTCGTTTGGATGATTTTGAATATGTAAATGTATGCATTCGTAAAAGTAAAGTACTTGGAATGCTTAGCCAACTTATTATGTGTTACATTTGTACATTGCTCCTTTCATTTTCCTTAATTTTTTCATTTGTGACTTGTAACAAAGGCCCTAAATTGGCTCATGAAACCATCCCTTTGCAGTTTAGTTTTTAGAGGATGAGTTCTAACCAATGAGTTTGTACCATATGTGGACAATTCAACTGTCCTCTTACCAAATATGTCAAAAAAGGAAATACGAAAAGAAAAGGGAATGAATTGCTTGTGGACCGAACTTTCCAAAAGAGCAACAAAAAGTATAAGGACTAAGGAGAACAATGACAACAAATGCAAAAATTAAAAAATTTCGTTACTTTTTGTTTTTTCTCAAATCGCTTCAAGTTGAGGGAAAGATCAAGCGATTCTGATAGCAAATACATGAGCTTTGGACAACTTTTTACAATAAGTTTTTCTCAAAGTAAAAACACTCCAACGGTCACCAAACATGATAGTTATATATTATCTTTCTTGACTCTGAATGTCTATATCAGTGAACCAAAATACACTGATCAAAAAATATTTTCACTTGAACTTTGTTGGTCTCACTTGACCAATCAACAAAACATTAGTCCTTGTCCTTTTCCTTTTTAGGTAGAAGGAAAAAGAACCCATTTGTTTTGGAATCATATTCAGCCATTTGGTTGCTCTAGAATTGCCTAGTAAATTATTATATGCAAATATTTTGGAAGTTTATGGCACCAAATTTTCAACTATTAATCCTTATGACCCAATATTATGCCGCAAAAAATGGAGCTTGGGAAAGGCCTTATGTGAATAAATGACCTATCGAAAATCTGAATACTACCATTTATTTACTGTGCCTTGTGGATTTGTAAACTAAACTTAACCCACCCATGGTTAAGGCTTAAGAGTTTAATAGTCAACTTAAAACCCAAATATTTTTTATTATAAAAATGCAAATCCTAATAAGAAAATGACTTTTCAAATGCATGTAGCAGACAAAGATTCGTGAGAAAAGGCAATGAGATGATAGCTATGGCTGTGCTACTTTGAAAAGCTTACAATTATTTGTTTGTTTATTTATTTTATTTGTTTGATGAAGAAATGGTTAATTTAGTCTATTATTTATTATAAGACGAAAAATAATATATAAAAAAATGAAGGTGGTTCTTGACATTCACGATATTTGTGAAGGTGGACCAATAGACAACCAAATTAATAGGACAGCAAAGATACAGACATTACACATTCTTTGTGCGCAGAATTGGGATCTCCTCATGGATGGACTTAATTGGGCTATTTTTTTTTTCTCTGAATTTTGTGACAAATATCTGTTCTATTTCGTCAACTAACTTTATAATAAAATGAATTAAAAGAAAAGAGAAGTGTTGTTAGGGTTGTAAAATTTTCAAATTATAAATTGTGCTTAAATTGATCTGGCAAGTGGCAACATTACAAAACTGTCAAAATGATCAACCCCGAAGATAATATTTTATTTCTTAATCAATATTGAGCCCATTTGATATGACTTCTCGATGAGCAAATTTTGTTTTTTAGAAGTATTTCGACCCTAATTCAGAATAACTTGCTGTCAAAACATGAAGTTTGTGAAACGGTAAAACACGTAAGTATTTCAACAAAGTATGTTTAATTTTAATATTTTAATTGCTTAAAGATAACACAAAGTATTATTTTTGGACCTTTTTAACTCTTTTCATACTACAGTCCTAAAAGTTAGCTTTACGTAATTTCTTCGCTATTGCCTAGCAAAAAAGATTCATGCACTAACTTTGCAAAACGGGTCACTATTTGGTGTTCAATGCAATAATTCAAAGGCGGTTTTAATGAAACAAAAAAAATTAAAAAAAGTCTAATTACAGTGAATAATTTTGACAATCTTAAGGAGAAAAACAGGGTGTTGAATTTGATAAACCCTAATCGGATATCGATGCTTCTGTGTTGCTCAACAAATATATCTGATTTCTTAAAAGACCAAGATCCAAGATTTTTACACGTATTGGTGTTTGTCTCCTCAGTCAACACCGGCAATCAAATTCCCACAAATAGGAAATTAAAAAAATAATAATAATCTCCAACCTGTTTACATTAATCTCTCTCTTGGTTTTTGGATTAGTTTTATTTTTCTATTCAAACGCACGAATTGCATGGGAAACAATAAACAAGTAATTGGAACATGGGTTGGGATTTGAGAGAGAGAGCCTATAATAAAAGTCAACTCTATATAAGAAAAAATGTCAAACAAACAAAATCTCATTTTCTTGAAGTGTCACAGCAAGGATGAGGCATGTGCAACGGCACGCACATTAGTTTATTATTGTGCCTCAAAATTTGATGCCCTATCGAGAGTGTTCTTTTGGTGATGAAAATATGGTCCAACATGTATGACAATGAACAACATAATATTATGGAAAAAAAAAAAACCTAATGAATAGAATGATGCCCAACCCAATTTTCTAACGGAGAGTGAGTCCGACTTGTGAGTCACACTTACGTCGGATCTGCATCTATTAAGAGAATTGAGATTAATATCATCTTGTCCCGTATAAACAGTGCTCTAATTAAAAGTTCCATAGTCCCTATTGGTTAATTGAAACACCTCTAATAGTTTTCCTTAATAGTTATTTTCTGGTCTATTAAGAAATATATTATTATTCAAAAAATTGAAAAATTCAAAATATATATAGCTCGCTCCCTCTAAAACCGAATGTGACATAATACTACAGGTGTCCTATTGCTTATGAGTTTTTAGTGTGAATGTTACTTGTGAGTCACACCTAAACCCTAAACAATAATACCAATAATACAAGCAACCTCTTTATTTGGACTAAAATTGAGTGAAAGTTTCCGTGGTAAGATATGTACATTTTTACTCTTATAAAAAATGAAGGGATTGGCAAAATAGAAAGTGGAGAAGCCATTCATTAGTAGAGGTATACATGTTCATCATAAAGGAGTGTTAAAATGGTGAAAATGAAATTTTTATTAAGACTTCAAAACCAAAACAAATTAAAAAATAAAATAAGTGGGTACAAAAATGTGGCCTAATGACTATCCACTCATACCTTATCCTTTCGAGATCAGATGAAAAATCGTGGGGAAGAATTGAAAGGAGAAAGCAAATAGAATTGTCTTGCACGATTTGGTGTAGTAGTGGAGATCCATTAGGCCCAATACCTAGAGCTTTGGGCTCCATACCTGCACTTTTGATTGGGGAATTTTGAAAAAAAGAAAACTAGAATACATAGGGGGAGATGAAAAAAAAAATAAAAATTTGAAGTGACCCAAATGACTAGCCATCTGTAACATGGCTCATAGCTAGCCATAACTCTTACCAACTACAACCCAAAAGTTCTATATATTTACATATTATACGAACAATCCTCTATAGAAAGGGATATGCAAATCGAAATATATATTACATATTATGTATGATATTAAATATATGATATAATATTAAATTTTGATTATTGATCATACATACTACATAATATGATGATAAACATTAAACCAATAGGCAGATAATATATATGTGTGTGTGTATATATATATATACATATATAATAAGATATTCTTTTGTTTTATATATGTATATATGGATTATTAGAGTGAATATGACATGTGTGTACTATTTTTTTTCATTCATTAAAATATAATATGATATTAATTTTTTTTTCAAAGACCTAACATTAGTGGATTCTAGTAGTTCTTAAACTACTAATTGTCGTACTGTGACTAATGGAGGTCAATGTTAGCACTCTTACTCGAGTTAGAGCATAAATGTTACCATGTGGGTAAAAAAGTAAGAACTTTGCAAGAGAGAAAATGCGAGGACCAAGACAAGGAACTTTGGACCTCAATTAAGTGGATTACACTATATGCATGTGTGTTTGTGCTATTGTCTATTGTATCCTCATTTGCTAGCTTCTCAATACTTGCATTTGATATGGGGTGGTGAGATCGGTATACATAAGTGTAGGATTCAATAACTATTTGATGTTATGCATTGAGATTATTGCCCATGAGTACAAAAATATGCTAGCCATGTAATGTCATATATTGAGTTGATCTCTGCTATCTACTTGATTTTGTATATGGAGTTAATAATTGTTAGACTTGAGTTATGTAGTAGGTGGGGTTCACAAGTGAGGAACCACATTAGCTATTCAATATCGATCTTACATCGTTTTGCTAGAATTTTGGTGTGACATTGAGAATGAGATCCACATAGGTAGAATTATACCAACTATTTTACATTATATATTGTGTTGATATTGCTAATATATAATTTGTTATTGTGTATTTGGATAATAGATTATATTGACACTTATGTATGTTGTATACTCTATTCATGAGTATGAACCATGGTAATTTATTTATTATTTCTTTGTATTTAAATCCACAAGATGAGACTGTGGGTTATAATATCTATCTATGAATCCCGCATGCGTGTATATATATGCATGCTTATGAGTATGGGACTATATGCATTAAATTGCTTGCGCTATGTTATGGTTAGGTTACTATGTGGCAATTCATGAGGTTTCAAAACGACCCCAGATGATGAATTCTGAAACGGCTTGTACGGGAACCATATGATGAGTTTTGTAATGGCCCGCACAAGGGCTTGATGAATAGTTCTAGAATGGCTCGCAATTGGGCTCAGATGACGAATTCTGAAATGGCCTGCATGGGGGCTATCGTGATGTGTTCCAAAACAACCTGCACGGAAGTCTAGACTTAGGGGTGTGCAAATAACCCGCCAACCCGAACAACCCGCCTAACCCAATCCGAACCCAACCCGAATAACCCTAACCCAATCCAACCCGATGTGAAATTTTGACCAACCCAACCCAACCCGACATCTTAGGGTCGGGTTACGGGTTGTGATTTATAAGGATCGGGTTGACCCAACCCAACCCGATCCTTAAATTATATAAAAAAAAATATGTAGATTTTTGGGGTTGAAAATGTTTTAACCCACTAACTTCTTCTTCAAATGTCAAAGTTAAACCATGTAGTCCAAGTTTTTGTGTTATGATATTAACTCTTATATTTATTTTTGTAAAAGTTTCAATTAAAATAAAAATTTTGACTTAAATTAATTTAAAAAAAATATCATCAAAATTGTTTTAAAAAAAATATATAACCCGATTAAACCAACCCAACCCGATCATGATCGGGTTGGGTTGGTTACAATATAGGGTTGGGTTGGGTTCATTTTTTTCCAACCCGATGTGTTCGGGTTGGGTTGGGTTAGAGACTCCAACCCGTCCAACCCAACCCGTGCACACCCCTAGCCTAGACGACGAGTTCCATAATAAGATATAAGGGGATGATGACTTTATGATGACTTTCAAAATAAGTTGCACTGGGACCCAGATGATGAAAGTTGGAACGGCCACAAAGGGGTCCCGGATGATAAGTAACTTCAAGATTTTTAACAAGTCATGTGCACACATAGATATTAGTTAATCTAGTAATCATTAGAGTGTAAGACTAGATCAAAGGAAAAGCTAAAGGAGTCTTTGAGTTAACCAAAAATTTGGCTGTAACGTCGGATCCCTATGCTCATTGTTTTTATATGTTTGACATTTCAAGACAAATACAATTGTTATGTTGGACTATTTTAGTAATACGTTTTAATCTTTGTTAACCGGGTTATTAGCTCATTAGCATGTTTATGTTGCCGATAAGTTACGGAGAAAATTTGAGAGTTAGATGAAGATGTTAGAAGGATGACAAGTGGATATGATCGTCCGTCCTCGAGTACGTTATTGAACTGTTTGTTAAACTTTTGAAGAGTCAAAAGTTTTAAGAACTTCTAACGTTTGAATCTTACCGTATTTTCTATTTTAGGCATTTAATTTGACGTTTGTTGTTTCTCTTGGCATATTGAACTTATTAAATAAAAAAGTTTGAACATTTCCAGATTTTTGCATATAAATTCTAATTAAATTGGAAAATTCTGTAGTGGGTTTTTTTTGTGGTGGGAAATAATTTTGAATGGTGAGATTCACAATTTTAAGATGCGGGACCCACCGAAAAGATGAATCTGACGGTCCAGAATTGTTTCCCACCACAAAAAAAACCCATCACAGAAGTACCCATTAAATTTATGATTAAACTATTTAAATAATATTTTGCTTATGAAACATTAAGATTCGATTGGCTTGTTACACGACTACAATCATGATTTAATTGCAATTTTGAATGGAAAACCAAGTATCTTTTATTAGAGATGCCCGCTTATCGCTCCAAAGCTTCTTTAGAGTATGTTTCTCATTCGAATATAACTTAGAAAAATATCTAGCAATTCTTGATCGAGACGGAAAAGCAAACTCAGACCAAACATCTAAATGGCTCACTCGCAACATGTCTACATGACAGCTCACTTAAAAAACCCATTAATGGGTACTATTTTAAAGAATACAATTGGCTATTTGAAAAAGATGCACACAAGCCACTACAGACATTACCACATCTAACATTTTTCTTTTTTCTTTTTCTCCATCTTTCTCTTTTTCTTTCGCGCCGAAAGCCACAATAATGGCTACTGCTTCGATATCTCCGATTTTGCCGTTGCGAGGTGTCATCAACGGCGGAGCTGTGGAAGGTCAGCGAGAACGGCCACCGCTGCGCTGGATCCAGCAATAGCCTCACTGCTCCAGGCTCGTCTCTGATGACGAATTCCGATCGGATCATCAATGAGGAACGAATACGTGAACATGTTGAGATATAATTTTTATTCAAGTAAAAAAAGTTCAATAAGTGATTTTTTATTTTTTTCATTTTCTTTACAAAATGTTCCAATAATGATCAAATGTGGCAAGAAACACCAATAACTTTTATAAATTCTCTTCGATAATCAGTAAGAAACGTTTCCCATTGGTTGGTTTTATAAAAAATTCCCAACAAAGAAGTTCTCTCAATAAAAAAGGAGTGAAAAAAGAGAGAATGTGTAGACAAAGAGCGTAAGGATAGACAACATACAAAAAAATCTGTAAGATTTAGCATTTTTGTTTTAAAAAATGACCAGTTAGGTAAATAGTCATTTTAGACTGTGTATTTTTAAAAAATAGTCACAATTTAAAAAATTTAAAAACTAGCTATACAACATATAAGAAAATTTTGACAATAACAAAAATACACATTAAATTACTATCAGAAATTTTTGACACTAGTCAAAAATTTTATCAGAAATTTCTGACATGGCTAGTTCTTCAATTTTTTGCAACTGTGGCTATTTTTTAAAATTATTTTGTAAACAGTGGCTATTTTCTTAAAATTTCATTTAAAATTATTTTAAACAATAGTTTTTTGTTTATTGTATTTAAAAAAAAAGGAAATTTTAAGAAAATAGCCACTGTTTACAAAATAATTTTAAAAAATAGGCACAATTTAAAAAATTTAAACACTAGCCATGCAAGAAATTTCTTACAAAATTTTGCCTAGTGTCAGAAATTTCTTAAAATTTTTTATGTGTATTTTTGTTATTGTAAGAAATTTCTTACAGTTTTATGGCTAGTTTTTAAATTTTTTGACATTGTGGCTATTTTTTTAAAAACACACAGTTCAAAATGGCTATTTACCTAACTAACCCTTTAAAAAAATATTTTTCTAATTATAAAAAGAGATTTTTAAGGATTTAACCAAAATTTTGGCTAATTTTTTAAGAATTAGCCCTAGTTTCATTGAAATAAAGTATTTAACCGTAACATACGTGTAATATAATATGTTACATATAACATACGTGTATGATATTTAATTATTTATGTTACATGTGCAACATAGTATGTTATACCTATGTTATATGTAACATATTATGTTACACGAATGTTACGGCTAAATCTTTAATTTTGACATATTCAAATTTCACCTTTAAAATGACTAATTTCTTAACTGACTTTTATAAAAAAAAAAGGACGCTTCTCCCATGGGAGACACTCAGGTGGGAGACAAATGGGAAACAAATGTGTGGCCCAGATTCATTCAGAAAATTTTCTGTATTTATTTTTTAGTCCTTTATTTTTATTGTATTATAATTTAGGCCCAGTTTTTTAAAAATATTTGCATTTTTGCCCATAAAATGAATGCGTTTTTTTCACCAAAACGATCAAAAAAATCCAACAAACTGTTTTGAAAAAACTGCAAATTAAAATTCAAATTTTTCTGAATGATTCTGGGCTATATATTACTGTTCCCCATTTGTTCCCCACCTGAGTGTCCCCCATGTGAGAATTGTCCAAAAATAAAAATAAAATTATCAAATATATTTTTAAAAATTTTTTATCAAATTTTTTAATAGAAAAAAAATAAAAATTGAAAGTATTAGCAATCGGTACCTATATCCCTCCCTCATTTTCTGGCTAAATTTCCATACAAGGCCATGCTTAGGCGTGAAAATGTGGAATGTATAGTACCGGATAAATAATTACCCAGTAGAATTTCCGAGTATTATCCGGATAGTAAATTTGGGTATATACCTGAAATTACTCGAAATAAAAACAAAAATTAAATGCTTTGCCCGGCCTTTATCCGAAATTTGCTCAAAATTCTATTCCACATACAACATTTCATTCTCTCTCATTCTCTTCTCTCTCTTTTTATGTGAATAATTTTTTTTATATATAAAATTTAGATAATTACTTAAAAATTACTCAACGGTTCATTCCATAAAATATCACCTCAATAGTTATTTTATAGAATTCTATAGAATGAACTGTTTATTCGATAAAATTTCACATTTACACGAAGTAGAGCATAGCATCCAATCCAACACGTGCCACCAGTGTGCCACGACATGCGCGCATGTGTTGTCACCGAATAACAAAGGAACAACAATATGCCTAATTCTAATAATATTATAATACAATCCACTCCTCTTCTAACTTCTTAAAACCCAAAAAAAAAAAAAAAAAAAATCTAAAGAAACATTGTTTGCTTGAGAGCAAGCTAATTAGAGTCATTAGATATTTTTTCACCAACTCTTCTCTTAGCTTCTCTCTTTTGCTCTATCGATTTCTCCGTCTCTCTCTACTTCAACAACACCAATCTCATTTCAGATGGCAGGTAAAGCTTCCAAATCCAATATATTTATTAATCTTTTTTTTCCCTTTTTAATTTAATTCGTCGTTGTCTGTTTGAAATTGTGGGTTTTGGTTGAAGATGAGTCCGAGAAAGTCGTATCTATAGGTAGTTGTGTTTTCTTATTGTAGATATGCTTAGTGATTTGTTTGTAGTAGTGTTTGAATTGGTTGTTTGAGAAGAGCTTTAGAGTGGAGAATTTTTTTCTTTTTTTTTTTTTTGGGCAAAAGATTTGTTTTTGGATTATGGGTTAGCTATAAATATTGTTTATTGAAAAGGAGTTGGGAATGCTAACTACATTTTAATGGCTTTTGGTCCACACGTATACATATATGTATATGTGAAACACTCATTTGAAACAAGAGTCTTATAACAGAAAATTGATTTGGTTTTTTCTGCTCTGTTATATGAGATTTTTTTTCTTTGCTGAAACCTTTGTTGTGTTTTATGAATTGGGATTGTCATTTCTTATGCTTCAGGTTGATGTGTTCGGATTTTATGAGTTATCTAGGCTTAGGGTTATATTAGCTTCTCTTTGAAGGAGTTGTATGGTTGATGTTGTGATCGTTGGCATTGTGTAAGTTGATAATTCCCGGTTAAGTAAGCTAATTGCTGTTAGAATGATTCGTAAGTTTTCTTTGCTTAAAAAAGAATCAATAAAGAAAAAGAATGCTCATGATTTATTGTCCATAAAGATTCTTACTTCCCTTAAAAATAATTTAAATGACAAATGTGACGGAGCTTATGTGGTCTGCTATATGCATCAGCTAATAGAATGAAGCCGTATATTCAGTGGTGTAAGTCTAAACAGAGAAGAGCCGAAAAGAATTAATATATCTACGTAGAATTGTACGATTATAATAACGTGAAAATAACCTCGAATTAAGACTCTTATGGGATCTGATAAAATGAAAAATCTTTATGCAGCAATGTCAGGGAAGGTTGTTCAAAATGTTTTTGTGTCACAATGGTACCAACAAAATAGACAGTCCAGCACCCAATTTCGTGGGGGCTATGTTCCCCCTAACGTGCGCAACTCGCTTCCCTTTCAAGGAGGGAAGTTGGCATGGACGGCTGTCTCTTCCATGCAATTGCGCAACTTATCGAAATACCAGAGTGGTTTTGCTAACCGGAGAACTATTCATTGCAATGGTCTGTTCTAGACTCTCGCTATTCAGGTTGATATCAGATGCAAAACTAGTTTTTTAAACGTCCAATGAACACTTCTTTATGTCACTTCGAATCAATTTTTCTCCCTGAAAGTTGTTTGTGTAGTCAATATGTTTTCCAGATGGACTAGGTTTTTGAACCAACTTATTAATTTATCACCTCGTTGACTACTCCATAAATTTTCTCGCATGATTTATGTGTCATGTATTTATTATGTGCAGCTGCTCCATCCAGTACTGCGATACCATCTCTTGACAAAGTTGATTTCTTGAAGCTTCAAAATGGCAGGTAGAGGATGACTTTGCTATTAACATTACGAAATTTAAACTGTTTTCTTGCGCTTGTACTTTTTTATTTAAATGATTTCTTAATTTACTTTAGACAGAACATAATTTGTAATGCTTTTGACTTTTTTCCATATTCAATTCTAGCAACTGCGACCTTCGTCATTGTCCTATTTTGCTTTCACCTCTGGTGAGCAGATAAGATGTATACTTATGAGCTGATTTTAAAATATAGTGATATACGTGGTGTTGCTATTGCTGGGGTCGAGGGAGAACCAGTCAATCTCACTGAACCAGTTGCTGAAGCCATAGCTGCTGCCTTTGCTGCATGGTTAGTGGAAAAGAAGAAATCTGATGGTTCTCAACGCTTAAAAATTTCTATTGGCCACGACTCTCGTATATCTGCACAAACATTACAGGTATTTTTCCTTGAAGTCTCAGTAGGTCTGATGATATTTAAAAATGATATTGAATTTTTCTGTTGGCATAAGTGTTTTCTTTCTGCTATGCTTTTAGTACTCTATCACGAAGTTTGTACAGAGATGATTTAGGGTCATATTAATGTTGTTTCATCTGCAACTACAAAGAAAATTCAGGTTATTGGAATAAACAAAACAAAATGTTAGTAATTTTGCTTGGTAGATTTGAATAGGCTTTCTCTTTCAACATTAATCTGGCTTCTGTATCTTAGTGACTAGTTATCAGTTTGTAAATATATTTGCTAAAAGTTCAATTCTAGGTTGTATAGGGAAAACAAAATACCACAAAAAAGAATTCAGTGTTTTAGGGGATTTGAGTTGCTCCTAGTATAACTGTGCATATTTTTCTGCAAAGCTTTAAGTTTTGGCTTTTAACAGATGCTAATGGAATTTTGCTATTTGCCATACTTACTAACAACCTGATGACCAAACATTCAGGATGCAATTTCTCGAGGAATTTCCGGCGCTGGCCTCGATGTTGTTCAATATGGGTAGGTGATTGCTTCTGCAATTAATATTAATTTCCTCGTTGGTAGATACTTAAAAGAGGTTGATGGTTATTCAAACGGTTGAGTTTAAACCTGATTGACTTGTGTGTAATGCTGTTATTTTTTAATTGATCCAAAGTGGCAAGTTGAAGGCCATTGATAGTGTGCAATTGCATTTACATCATATTGAAAATATCTATCTTCATTTTCTCAGTTTGTGATCTTTCCGTAGGCTCTGGATAAGCATTGGCAATGCATTTAGGTACTTAATACCTGCAATTGGTGTTAATAAATTTATGATTTAGTTAGTTATGATATGTTGCTTTGACCCATCTAATGCCGGGTTATTGCTACATCATAATTATGCTTTGGTTGGTACAGAAAGAAATTGAAAACTGTTATTTTCTTCTGAAAGAAGAGTTCTTTTAATTTCTTTCTTCTATTTATAGTGGTGTCATACCATTTATGATATCTTTTGTTTACCCTTGTGTAGATTAGCCTCTACCCCAGCAATGTTTAACAGCACAATTACGGAAGACGATGCTTTTTTATGCCCAGTTGATGGGTCCATCATGATAACAGGTTAATTATTCTTTTCTATTATCATATCATATGAATCTGATGTTCAACTGCCGATAAAAAATGGATATATTTACAAACATAATTGTATATTGTTAGCTTATCTAAATTTTTATTTCACCATGCTGACAGCAAGCCATCTTCCTTACAACCGGAATGGATTTAAGTTTTTTACGAATGCTGGAGGGCTTGGAAAAGCTGACATAAAAAACATCTTGGAACGCGCCGCGGACATACACAAGAAGTTCACAGCAGAAGGACTTACTACTTCCAACGAAAAAGTTTATGCATCAGTAAAGAGAGTTGATTACATGAATGTATATACATGTGATCTTGTGAAAGCAGTTCGAAAAGCTGCAGGAAATATAGGTAAATTTTTCAGTGCTTAATCAGAGTAGACATGTTTGGAGATTAAACAATCTCGTTCTCGCTTTTGAAAAGTGGTCAATTTGAGGAATGTGGGTATTGTTATTGTTGTACTGTATCATGTTGTCACTTCAAATTAAAAAAAAAAAGTCCGACATCTTTAAAATTCCTGGCTTATATGCTTTATTCTTCTTTCTGGGTGACTGGGAGCATCATTGTTTTTTTCTTTGAATTTTGTGGAAGTGAAGTTTAGTTATTGCCTTGGAAGCAAAATAATCTTAATTGCTAATTTGTTTGGTGTTGCTGAATCTCAGAGAAGCCATTGGATGGGTTCCACATTGTTGTTGATGCTGGGAATGGGGCTGGAGGATTTTTTGCAGTAAGTTCCCTTTGAAATTTTCTTTGAAATTTGAGAAACCTTCGTGGCTTTAACTTGCAAGGTTCTATTCAATAGTCAATTCTACGAAACCGTTGCTTTGGTATGACATTCTGAAATATATTTGGTGTGAACTCTCTAAGCCCAACACTACCATTGAAATAATTTGTTTTTCCTTCTTCAAGCTCCGGAATGTCGAATGTGCAGGTATTCTGCACTGTGTATGCTAACCATAATAAATTTTTTAAGCAATTCATTCATGCTAGGGAGTTTTTGCTTGTACTTAAGTATTTAATTCTCAATGACCTTCACTCACGCGAGTATGCCTTTTATTCCTCAGTCCCAGATAGCAAACTGACTTAATAACAAAATTTCCATTCAAAGGCCATACATACACATTGAAAGCCACTTCTGTCTTTGCCTGGCCTTCCTTCTAGTGTGCGTAAATCTAATCGTGGTTTATCAGAGTATGCTCTGTGCAAATGTTTTTTGTATTCTTTTTTATTAATATGACAAGACATGTGCTTTGTGGCTGTTAACAAGTTACTTCTTTGTCAGGCTAAAGTGCTTGAGCCTTTGGGAGCAGTTACAGTTGGTAGTCAGTTTTTGGAGCCAGATGGTAATTCTTAAATCTTGAATATAATTAGAGTCAATCTTGATTTTTGCTAATTGTGATTCTCTAATAAAAGTTTGATTGGGGATCAGGTATGTTTCCAAATCATATCCCGAACCCAGAGGACAAGACAGCAATGCAAGCTATCACTAAGGCTGTCCTTGATAATAAGGCTGATTTGGGTATCATCTTTGACACAGACGTCGACAGGTGATTTTTTCCTTCCAAGTTCAAACTGAAACTTGCTTGCATAATATATTGTGTCTTTTAATTAAGCAATGCTTCTAGATCTGCTGCTGTGGACTCCACTGGTCGTGAATTCAATCGGAATCGTCTGATTGCCTTAATGTCAGCCATTGTTCTCGAGGAAGTAAGCTTTTCTATTTCAACTCTTCCTTGGGGTTGTTTTTACTTACCAAATCATCTTATTCTTTTCTGGTTTTCCCCATAGCACCCAGGAACAACTATTGTTACAGATAGCGTGACTTCAGATGGTCTGACCACTTTTATTGAAAATAAACTTGGTAGGGAAAATTTTGATGCAGAATATGAATATATATAAATATACATAAATATATGTATATATTCAGTATATATAACAATTTGCGATCCTTGTAGGCGGAAAGCACCATCGCTTTAAAAGAGGCTACAAGAATGTCATTGATGAAGCTATTCGCTTGGTATGCTATATCTCTAGTTGCAAATTTCTGTTAAGATTTTCTAGAATTCACCGAGTTTGGAAGTAGATACAAAAAAAATATTTTAACCGAGTGGTTGGATTTATGAGTTCAAGAATCAAGATGTTGTGCACATGGAGTTTGAACCTATGATAACATAATCGAAATTTAGACTGATTGTGGACAGTGACTCTAGCAGATGATATGCCAAATTTACAAAAACCATGAAAAGGCTTTTTTCTGTGTTTTGTTTGTTTCACCTAATCTTGCTTCCTAAAGTTTCATTTTTCTTTCCGTATACAGTGTTTAGTCCAGATATATGTCAGAACAGATTGTGGTTTAGTTTTATTGGTTAATTTTGAGTCTTTAACTTAAAACTGAAGTTTACACACAATTGCTGACAGAACTCAGTTGGTGAGGAATCACATCTAGCTATTGAAACTAGTGGTCATGGAGCTCTCAAGGAGAATCGCTGGCTGGACGATGGGGCATACCTCATGGTATGGCTGTGACCTAATTTTGCTGTCATTGTTCCTTCTGCATAGTTGATTGATTGTCGATATAACGATGTTCAGCTTAGACCTGTGCGTAGGTTTTACTTTCATTCTTTGTCATTTGTTCCATCTTGGTTTACGCATATTTCCTTTTCCAGGTCAAAATACTGAATAAACTTGCTTCGACCAGAGCTTCGGGGCTGAGTGGTGGCAGCAAAGTTTTGACTGATCTCGTGGAAGGTCTACAGGAACCGGCTGTTGCTGTTGAACTGAGACTAAAGATCAATCAAGATCATCCTGATCTTAAAGGAAGGTATGCTTCTATATCACTTTCTTGAAAATCCCAAGGGTAAATTTTCGAAAATACGCTGTACTTTCTGGTCAGTTTCCCTATGGTTACTCTACTTTAAAACGTCTCACCTGTAGTCCCTGAACTATAAAAAATGGGTCATTTTGCCCCTCCGTTTAAGTTCCGTCCAAATTATAACATATGCTTGCAATTTGGAAATTTTTTAAAGAAAAATCAGTTTTGATTTGTCTTTTAAAATAGTAAATTCTGATATATTTTTGCATGATCAGAAATTGTGTTAATTTTCAATAATACTCTTATTTTTTACACATGCGCTGTTCATGTGCTCTATTCCCATTGCAATTTGGACGGCAAGGGGGGGCAAAACAAAATGACTCACTTTTATAGTTTAGGATTGTAGGTGAGACGTTTTAAAGTAAAGGAACTCAAGTGAAACCGACCTCAAAGTACAGGGGTATTTTCTAAAATATACCCAACCTAATTCCATGTCTTTTTGTGAGCTAATGGAGTAAGACTTCCAGATCTTTCCGCGAATATGGAGAAGCAGTGCTGAAATTTCTTGAGAACTCTGTCAATTCAGATCAAAAGCTTCAAAAAGCCCCCGTAAACTACGAAGGCGTAAGTTTGACTTGTATCAATTCTGTGATCGCGGAAGAAATCATGACATCAATCACAAGATTCTTCTTGATTGTTCCGTTCGCATAATTTTTTGTTTTCCCGATCTGCTTTCATCAACAGGTTCGAGTTTCCGGCCTTGGCGGTTGGTTTCTTCTTAGACTTTCGCTCCATGATCCCGTACTTCCACTCAACATTGAGGTAAACCATGCTTCTCTTTTTCTTCTTCTTCACGGGCTACACCGTTTAAATTTCTCTTAGCTAATGCAATTTCGAACTCTATAGGCGTCAAGCGATGAAGATGCTGTGAAGCTTGGCCTTGTTGTGCTTGCTGCTACCAAGGAATTCGCCGCTTTGGATACTTCTGCTTTGGACAAATTCGTCCATGCACAATAAACTCGCGCTACGTTGAGCCTGCAAGTCTTCCGTCTTCCATGGCATCTTTGCGCTGCAACGTCTTCCGAACACAATGTTGTTCCGCAACCTTAGCTTGCAATATCAAGGAGCTACTGAAGTTTTTAAGGATCCGTGAAAATAATTGTCTACCAATGGCACTGTAGCTTCAGTGAAAAAAAAAAAAAAAAACACCAAGTTCACCCAGCTATAGAATAAATTGAACATTCGAATTTTTAATAACCAATCTACAATATGAGCATTTTGTCATCTTGGCTGCTTCATAAATTATAGTTTTGTTTGTTGTCCTATTTGGAGGCTTTTGTCATTATTCTGATACGGAGAATTGTGTTTTGCTCATTCACAAACAAAACCAAACTGACATACAGCGAGGAACTTTTGATTGTATTCAGATTGCAGCAAGTACTCGTAATCATACGGAAGGGACTTTTTGTTGCAAATTTTTCTTGATCTTTGCCCAACTCTTGATTTTCTCTCTGCCATTACACTCGATGATGCTGTAAAATCATTCATTAATAAGCAGCATAGTCTATAAACTTTCCAGCAAGCAAGTACCTTAACTTGATTAGGAAACTCAAACTCCAACATAATTATAGAATTCATCTAATTCTTCAATCCATTCCATAATACTATCAAGCTTCATATCGGAATACCTTAAAGTTGGGTCACAGTTGACAGCGCAACTTTTATGTTCGGAAGTGTGCCCCTCCGGCAAGAATCGTTGAATCGTGGCTTTAGAGGAACAATTCCGGTGACCAATTGTTGCCAATGTCTGGGTTGGACCATTTTTCAGGCGAAATTGTCATGCACTTGACCTCGGAACTTAGTAGCACTCTCGACCATCGTCAGGCTGTCTTTTGTCGCTAACTACGGCAATCAGAGCGCAACTCTGATACAACATAAATTCGAGGAGTACTCGAGCCAAATCCATGGTAAACGAAGGATGAACTGCCCTTTCTTACAAGTAGAATGGTTTTATGTGTGACCAAACAACAACAATAAAGGACGTGTAAAGAAACGACATTAAAACTATTAGACCAAATAAGAAAACGACAGTACAAAATATTGGACTTTAATTCAAGGGAATTTTAAGAAAATAGCCACGGTTTATAAAATGATTTTAAAAAATAACCACAGTTTCAAAAAATTTAAAACCTAGCATTGTTAGAAATTTTGTCACGTGTCAGAAATTTCTACAGTAATTTTAGCTAGTTTTTAAATTTTTTGAAATCTAAAATGACTATTTACCTAATTAATCCTTAATTTAATTTTAGAGATTTTTAAGGATTTAGCCAAATTTTTGGTAATTTTTTTAAGAATTAGCCATAGTTTCACGAATTTAAAGAATTAGCCATTTTCGTTATGTCAGCAATTTTATGTGTAATTTTGATATTGTCAGAAATTTCTTACAGTATTTTTGGCTAGTTTTTAATTTTTTTTTTAAAATCTAATATGACTAACTGATCCTTAATTTAATTTAATTTTATTATTATTATTATTATTATTATTATTATTATTATTATTTTCTTTTGCAACATGGACTTCAAAAGTGAAAACGATTATAAGAGAGCTTCCTACGTCACAATCTAGAGAATACATAGCAGTTTTACCAGGCATGCTTAAATTTCATGAGCAAAAGTTACAACTAAAAATACCAAGAAACGTAGATGTGAAACTTTTGGTACAAATGCTGTGGACAAATTAGTAGCAGAACATGTTCATAACTAACAGAAAACTAGTCTTATCAGCAGCATAGAACTAAACTGTGGCTAACACTAATTTTTGCACAGGGATGTAAAATATAAACTGGCATTGATACCTTAATCAAATGTCATATATGAATAACAAGATACAATCGTGGAATGAAGTTTTCAATCTATACATGCAAAAATCATGAAAACGACCTTATTAAGCCAAGGATGCCCTGCCCTGCCCCGCCATGCCAAGTTGTTTTTTAACTTCTCGTTAGCGCGTTATAAAAATTGCCATCTGCAGAAGAAACGACCTCGTTGTTATGAGTACAAGAGCCACTAAGACTGAACCCAAATCCTCTATTAATTTTTCCTGTCTTCTTCTCTATCCCTCTAATAATTTTATGACAACTCATCAATTTATTTTTAAAGAAAATATAAGCACATGTAGAACATACTTTTATATATTCTTTAAAAACAAATTGATGAGTTGTCAATAATATCAGTGAAGGAGATAGACAATGAGATAGAAAAAGGGGATAGATGATTTGGATTCACTAAAGACTTGTGGCTGAAGTCTTTTTACTTACATATATATATATATACAAACTATAAATATCCTCCTACATTTCTTTTCCTTTTTGGATTTTTGTTTTTAAAAATACAAGTTTTCCTTTTCGGTTATTTCAGATATAGGTCTTCGCAAAGAATCTAAGCAGTGGCAGGAGTATTCAGAAGCTTCATCATGAAACTGAACACGACATCCGGGGAGGTCTTTGGTTGGGGCCAATTTGCTCCTTCTGGAACCTTGACACATTTGAAACCCTGTCCCTTGTACAGTTTTATGGCTGCGGGGTTTTTCATATCGCAGTGCAAAGCAATGGCGCGGCAGCCCCAGCTCTGGGCTTGGGCTTCTGCCTTTTCGATCAGCCTTTTGGCTATTCCTTTCCGTCGATATCTTTCCCGAACAGCGACATTTGATATGTACGCAATTCCAGTTCTGTAGCAGAAATTACATCTTAGAATCAATTGCTAGATGAACTTTGTCTTGGCACATTAGACAATTGCATACTGTGAAAGTGCATAGCTAACTAATAAAAGCCCGGAAAAAAGGAGTTTACATGAAAATGAAAAAAGAAAAAAAAGAAAAAAAAAGAAGGAATAGGGTGAACCCTGTTGAACAAAGGATTCTAGCTACGCCTCAGTTTCCACCAATTTGCTTTGCTTTGTGGTTATGGGAAAGTGTAACTAGGGCTTTGTTTAATGCCCTAAAAAATGTCATTGGAAGTAAGTTAAAACTTACAAGCATTAGAAAATGATACATGGAAGTAAAATAGGAAGCCAATATTGTCTTTGAAAGAAGCAGTTAGTGAGGCAAAGGCGTACTTCTAAAGGACCATAGTGTAGTATTGTAATCTTGTACATAATCTTGATTCATTTCAAAACTAGATAAAAGACAATAATTAGTGACATCCATGAAACTTCAATTTACTAAGAGAAAAGAGGGAGCTCGATGAACTCACCTTCTCTGCTTGAGCGGTCCTTTTCTTGGGAGAAAATCAGCCACAGTATCTACTGTCAAGATTCCAGTCACATATCCCTTATTGAGACTGATTTTCCCATTAAAATCACCAATCTTCAAGTCTTCAGCTCCGAGGAGGAACGTTTCATCCATTGAGCTACCGACAACAGCAACCAAACAGGTCCTCCTGCAACCACTCGGTAGAGAAAATCCTGCTAGCATCCCCACCAACCTGTCGACCCTCAGCATGAAATCCAGAGGGAAAGAATAGTCAGGGAAGAAAGAGCTGCAATGGGTCTCGGCCACTTCCCAACAGTCCTCTATCCTCGCCTCCCGTACAACAATCTCGGGGGACACAGTTGGAAATAAGTCCACCACTTGACTAGCTTGGCAAATTCCTACACCAGCAAACCAGTATCGTCACCAAGAAAAACTCAAATCTGCAAATGACCAACACTTTAGGTTTCTCTGAAACAAAATTGTTTCTCTAGTCGCTTTTATCGTTTTCTTTTCTCTGTTCTTGTGACATGTTTAATTGCCCAAACCAGAAACAAAAGGAATGCCAAGCTCTACTTATAATGGTTGCTTATGAACGGCATTATAAGACCATCAAGCTCCATTATCTAATGGGTCAATCAAATTATAACAGAGGTTTTGTAATCCAAAATTAATGGTAGTTTAATAAAAATTAGAAGACCATTAAGCTTAAGAACAAGCCAGGCAAGCGTTAAGCTATTATACTAGTAAACAATCTAGAAATCATTGCTACTTTGGAGAAGCATTTGAATACCATTATATTCCACTCTAATCTGAATGCTATGTCAAATAAACTTAAATACTAAATTCGACAAATGCTATTTTCATAATCGTAATTACTTTAAAATTCGTGAAGAGACAATAATTCAAAATTTTAAATTTACTACATAAAAATCAAGTTAAACCAAAAACTGAAGTAAAGAATCAGAGCATAAAGTGAAAATCTCATAATTTGAGTTTTTAAAATCCAATAATCATGTAATATACTATCATTAGCACAAAAATTTAAGCACAATTACTCTTGAATATTATAATTGCTAATTGTAGATTTGCTATTCCAATTTTTCAAAAATTTTCCCTTTGCCACCATTCAAAATCCTGCAACTGATCAGATATTTAATAGTTTGAGGTAAAACAGCAAAACCCATGAAAGTCAACAACCCCAAATCTGTACTAACCAGAAATTACCCAAAGTTCAATGTGACACTATTCAGATACGTCAAAAACCAAAAAATATAATAAAAAAGGCACAGTTTTTAAGATACAATCTCAATGAATTGGGATGTGAAAAAAGAAAAACCTGATTTGGAGAGAGAGAGGAGAGAGAATTCATGGCTGGATTTGGAAACCCTAGAAGAGGAAGAAGAGAGAGGGATTGGGCAGGTGAGGAAGGAGGCTCTTGCGGAGGCGTTAATGGCGGTTGGGGTGGCGGAGATTCCCAACGGCATGGTCCGCATAGCTCGGAGACTCTCTCTCTCTCTTCTCTCTCTCTCTCTCTCTTCACTCTCTCGAGAGAATGGGAATCCCAGATTCTTCTACTCTCTGTCTCTCTCTTATTTTTCTATTTTTATGTATTGTTTTTGGAGTTTTGTTTTCTATCTCAAAGAACACACATATGGGATTGTGAGAACAAAACTACAAAGTGGTTATATCCTATATTTTTTTGGAACCTTTTTTTTTTTTTTTTTTATGATTTTAGATTCTCTAATTTCTCTTTTTAAGGTAATCCATTAAAAAAATAAATTTGACGATCGATCACCATTTTTTCATCACAAAAAACCTACTTGAGAACTATCCGATTTATTTATTTCTTTTTTAGTGACCTCAATAGTAGATTTATTGGCAACTAGGTAGTGTTAGACTCAATTGGTTTGTTTGGACTTTCCAATTACTATTATAACATTTTAAACTAGTTAATTGTGTCGTGCTTTGTCGTGTTTGCCTGAGTCGTTTAGTTTTATTTTTGTCGCACTACGAGTTGTGTTTGTACCAATCTATTTATTGATCGTACCCGACCTTGTGTCAGCCCACATATTGTGCGCACAGCCTAGACTACGACCGTTTATAAATATGACGTGTTTTTCTCGTGCCCTGTAGTGTTCAGGACGATTGCGCATGTATTTTTGTACTAATTTTATATTTATTTTATATTAATTAAAAGAATTACTATTTATTTAGAATTTTAACATTTTGTCTTAATGCAAAAGAAATAAATTATTTTTTTATTAATATAAAATTAAAGAGAAAATTATAAATAATAATAATAAAATTTGATCTCATGCAACATTTGACATTTAAGTTTACAACATATTCTAATATTACATGTCATGCTACTTTTTTTTTATCAGTAAATTACTATGTTGAACTCTTCTCTCCTCTTGTTTTCATCATTTCTAAAAAACAAAAGGGCAGTTCGGTCAAATTCACTGTTAAAAAGTGACATGAACTGCAAACATTCTTTTAAAGTGTCTTTTTTCAAAACAAGTTGTCTAAAATTTACATTTTTCAAAATTTTCCCAAAATCTTGTCTAAGCCCAGCCCATTAACACTTTTTTCCATGACTATATGTGCCGTGTCATGTCGGGTCACCAATAATCGTGGCATGCTTCGTCGCCGGGGGGGGGGGGGGGGGGGGGGTGGGGGGGCATGCGGGCATATTCCCCCTGGGCCTACGTTGCATCACCCTTGCCAACGACGAGCCTTGGTAATAGCATATGACATGCCAAAAGCATCATGTGACGACATACACCCCATCAAAACCAATGAGCAGAGCCTATAAGTGTGTTTGATTGAGTAGATGGAGATGTGAGTGGATAGAGAGTTTGATGAAGAAATCAAATCCTTTGATTTGATTGGAAAGTGGAGAGGAAGGGGAGAGAAAAGTGGAGAGAGATGCTTTTTTTGGGGGTTCACGAAATTGCATCATTCTTCTAGAAGAAGCATCCTATTTCTTTATCACCTTTAACAAGTAAAAAGTCTGTTTTGCCCTCTATATAATAATTGAAAACAAAAAATAAAAATAAATAATATAGTAATTGCGTAAATATTTATTCTCCCCCCTCTAGCTCCTCATCCAATCTATCAAACAACTTTAAGAACTATTGAAATCTTCTCATTTTACACATTTCTATCTTTCTAACTCTCGTCATCCACCTACCAAACATACCTTTAGTGAGAGGGCAATTTACATACCACCTAACAAAACTACATCGACGAAAGACCACTACTCGCCACTTGATAAGAACTATACCGTTACCGCCTCAACCAATCACATGAATTCAGTTAGGTAGAGCACCTTGTTCACACATGCGCCAATGTCTTTTAGAGATCTTGTAATCAAAAGATACCCCTCAAAAGATCTTAAGGGGGCTTCTTAGGTGAAAAGGCTCCTTTAAGGAATTAAAATAATGAAACTTTAAAAAAAAAGTTAGAGAGAAAGGAAAAGAAAGGAGAAGTCGAGAGAGAATTGATCTCAAATTCATAATATTAAAATAAGGCAAAATTACAATTTATTGTTTCATAATATTAGAAATCTATTTATGTCAATAAGATGTTTTCATGTTTATTGTTATGTATTTTTGTCATAAATTACATATTAGACCGGAGTATCTTAAAAAAATCTCAGATATTTCGAAACTAGCAGCATTATCATCCATCGGCTGGTAGAATTAGATTTTCAATATTGATTGTTAAGATTTCAATTTCAGCTTCAATCTAGATTAGGGGTTGTAAAAATTAAAATAAATTATGGAGATTTTTTTTTTCTGTGTTTATGTTTTTTTTTTTTTTTTTTTTTGCTTCGAAGATGACCTCAATCTTCTACTGGTTTAGGTCATCTTCGTAAATGAGTGTCAATCATGCGAGACCTGAAAACCCTGTCTCTCCCGAGACTTACAATCCCAATTCGCTCAAATACAACCTTGACCTAACTGTCACAGAATTATCAGCAAATTGCTTAATAATAATTCTGCTCCAAAATTACAGAAACACCTAAAATATGAAAACGAAATTCTCTTCGTCTTTCTAAAAAACGCACACCCTCAAACTGCAGACTTCTGTGGTATTTATAGACTTTAGGTCGGCTGAGGGTGAATCTTGAATTCTTGATTTTGTGGTCGTTTGAATCCTGATTAGATTAGGTCTTATATTTGAATCTCCACAAAATCTGCTTCTGGATAACTGCACAATCCAAATAATTTGTGCTAGATAATTTGTACAGTTTAAATCTTTCACGTTATCTACACAGGATATTCTGCACAGTTTGAATCTTCCACATAATCTGTACTGGATATTTCGAATCTGCACATTATCTGCTCCACAAAATTCTAATCTTGCTCTAGAACATTCTTAAATCTTCTACTTGATCTGAATTTGATATTTTGAATCTGCTGCACACGATTTGACTTTATTAGAAAATCTGCTTCAACTAAATATAGATTCGGTTTGCACAAAATATCGTCAACTACAAAACCTCAACATTTTTAAACAATGATTGTTTTACCCTTAGGAGAAGTGGACCGATAAATAGTCTTAGATAAGTTAAATTTCCAACTTAATATATAGATTACGAACTATTTTAATTTATTATCGTGTACGCCGAATCCTCACGCACGCCTTCATATACTACGTTATAATTACATTAACAAGTACATAATTTTTAGGATTTACTCCAAACAACCATAATACTACACTCATTTAAATATCTATTTATTATTTATTACATAAAAATGTTTATAAGAAATATCCCAACATAAGTCTTCAGATCGTCCAACAACTGTAATGTTAGTGAAACTTGAGTGAAGGTTTCAGGCTTCTACATGGAATTTGCTCTCAACAAGTTCTCTTTTCAAAACAAAAACAAAAAAAATGTAAATCTGTAAAAAAAAAAAAAAAAAAAGATAAAAGTAATGACAACATAGCATACTTATTGATATTATTAAGCAAGAAAAATCACCAAACCACATCTGTTTATTTCTTATACAAATCACACCAGAGAAAACTAATGCAACTTAACCAAAATACATCAACCTTTCTTTCTTCTCAAAGAAGAAAGTAAAAGGCAAACATTCCACTCCTTCGGCTCAAAACTTCATAAACATTCTAAAAGTTGATAGGAAGGCTAAACAAGTACGCCAAGGTTTTAGGGTACGTAGACTTGCCGTAAAGCGAACACCACGAAGGAAGCTTCGAAATGACTCTCGCAACTTTCGCGGTGCGTTTTTCCGAATCGGTCCTGAGCTTGAGAAGCGGGCGCTCCTCGCCCTTCGCTCGCGTGACGCCTCCCGAAAACTGCGACGAGTTGTTGCTCCAAACGAGCGTTAGGTCAAATGTTTTCGACGCATTCTTGCCCCCTGAAAACTGCAGGGTGTGCCATCCGTCGATGCTCTTCTTTTTGCTGAACGGAACTACTGTCTCCGACTTGACCGTATCTGAGATTGAGAGAAAAATGGAGGAGAGTGAGACTTATTATGGACTATGACTTCAGAAACTTTGGTTGACTAGAATTAGTACTTTTAATTTCAACAAGTTTCAATAAGTTTGATTACGGTTTTGATTAGAAATAGTGAGTTATTGTGACTAGAATTAGTACTTTTAATTCCAACAAGTTTGATTACTAAAATAATCTCTTGTAACTAAAAGTGCACAAGTAACATGTTGTAATTGTAATACGTATATATGTTGATTAGATGTTGTTTGAAAGTCTAATATTTTTATGGTGGAGTTTGACAAACCTATCAATGAAAAGTCTTCAATTTCCTCAAAGTTGATAGCGAGAGCCCAGCGTGTCGAACTTTTGGTTTCAACTGTTACATGTGAGATTCTTTTGTCGCCGTTAGAGTATCCGTTGTGACGCAGCGAAGGCAGATCCGACGTCGTCCAGCCAAGCTCGTTGCCCGCGGAAGCCCGGCAAGCGTATTTGGCCTTAAATGTGACGAAATCGACGCCATAGTCGTCGCCACATTTGAAGCCTTCGTTGATCTGCTCAGCTTCTTTTGTCAACTCCCCGGGAGATGTCGAAAACAGCGATATGTAAGACTTGGGATCTTTGTTTCCCGTCGAATCCACGACATGTACAACCTGAATTTAAGTAAGAAGTTAAAATGTAGGTCCGCAGTACTATTCTATTTACAGGCCTCACCGGAGCCATGATGCGATATAGCTTACATTTACGGGTCTGGGAGTTTCTTCGGAAAATGGCGGAACTACGCCCAGCGATACAACGACGATCGACAGCACAAACAACAAGCTGGCTGAGAGGATAATCGAGTTTTTCACACCTACACACACACACATACACACAAAAAAGCGCTTATGTTTCCTTTGTCGAGGAAAAACATGCCAACTTAGGGGGGAAAACAGGAACAATAATTTGCGAAATCGGATAAATTGACAGGCGAGAGCGCCAACACAGGAATCTGGAGCTGAAATTGTTTTCTTTTCGACACTGAAATTGCGAACTGGATTCATGAAAAAAGCAAGGAACAGAACCTGAAAGATGAACATATGAGAGAAGGTACGCCATGGTTGAACACAGGATAACCGCAATGAGAACAGCAACGATTACGTTCCCCAACCACTCGGAACTGCTTCCGGGATTGCTGCGAATGAAAACAGTAGAAAAAAGCTTGCAACGAGAAAGTTTGTCTTCGTTTCTTTATCGCGTTTCTAACGGAGAAAAAAAAGAAGAAGTTTACAGTCTCACCTATCGAATCGAACCAGAGTTTCAATCAGTGTGATTGGCAACCGAATCAAAACGCCAGCCGATATCAATATTGGTACGACCAAGCCTATCCCGAGTGTCGCAAGTTTCAGCGTATTTGGTGATTTAGATGGACTGAGAGTAGCTTCCAACAGACCATCTAAGCATTTCGACATACAAAATTAGCTTGAATAAGGCACGACAGCTTCGGAGAAAAACAAAAATCGAGCGAGGTAAAACGCTAGTAAACCGCGACTTACACGCAAACGTCGGCGAAACCAGCCAAGCAAAAGCCAAATAAGAAGAACCAACTTGAAAGTAGTTTCCCAGAATGAGAAGTACAAGCCATTGAATAGATCCAGCTTTGTAGAGCCATCGTTCAGCCTCCGCCTTGACCGAATAGGCTCGAACGTCAGACGAGAGGTGCTTTCTTGTCGAATACGCCGTTGACAAATATGTCTCGAGAGCAGCATAACCAAGTGATTGACCTGCTAAGGCCCCTATCAGAGCTGGCGCTGCAAACAACCCGAACACCAACCACGGGCTCGCGACAAAGGGCGATGGGGACGAAGATATTAGAGGCAAGACGAAGGCAACGAGGACAGCTAAGCCAACAGCGGAAACCCACGTAACGACGAGGCTTAGGCACGACAGGACGAACGAAACCACAGCTTCGTAGCCTCCGATAAACAGCGATATCGCCAAAACCAGAAGCGATTGCCCGATCACTGCATTGTAAATCAACTCCGCTGAGCTTTGCTGGAAGACGACCATATACGAGCCCTGAGATAACCAAAAGCGTTAGAATTTAACGTCGCCGAGCTAGAAATGTGTTGACATAGAGGCAATGTGGTGTACCAAAATGTCAAAATACACGGGACTACTCTGATCGGCTTTCGTCTTTTCCTCCACTGCTGTGGCCTTTAGAAGGTGTGAGGATCTTGCAATCCGGACAAAAAAACCGAACATATTTTCTCCGAGATGTACTAATCTGTCGAAATATGTGCCATCGCTTCGGCCTGTGCTTTCCCCTTCTTTAACGGCTTTGGATTCATCTGGAGCTGCCGCTGCCTGAAGAAGAAAAGGAAGCAAATTTTCTCCGAGATGTTGAAGCGACCCCGGTTTCAGAAGTTCTAATTTGTCGTTCTGCAAGATTTGGAAAGAGAAGAAAAAGAAAATTAGCATAACTCGATTACGAATCAAGTATTTCAACTGCTTCCAATGCTTAACATTCGAGATTAATATCGGCATTGCATCGAAATAACTTCAAAAAACATGCATCATTTTTTTCTTTCTTTTCTGTCATTAAGTTGATTGCCATGGAAAATTACATGTCACACAACCACCAAAGCCTATCTTCTGTCCTGTTATGAACATAGATGAGACATTATTTTTAACGCACGAGATTTAATCCACTATAAAGATTCGAGGAAAAAAAAAAAGGGATAAAAACCAAACCTTAGTGTGATACACTGCGGTATTGTCTGTGTAAGCAAAGTCTAGCCCAGAAAGGCCACCAATCTCTTTGTAGACTTGAAAATCTGTAGCAGAGTTTAGCATCCCAGAAGCGAATATTTCCTGTTGCACCAATCACAATAGTCACTCAATTACAAGATAGATTTGCACCGAAAGTTGAATCGCGAGGAAGAAAATCCATCGATAAGAAAATAACAATGCGAACCTGCGTTGCAACCTGGCCAGACGGGTACTTCGCTGCCTTCGAAAAGCTTTCGAGAGCCCAAGGATCAGGACCAACCTATCAAATGTGGCAACATGTATTATAAAGTTACAAAAATTCATGGTAAAAGTTTCTCTCATTAATAATTATGTAACTGGAAAATTAAACATTAGTGATTCCATAAGTTACAAATGACAAGTATGATCTAAACCATGATTAGAAAAGGCTTCGTAATTTGTTGACAATAACCATCATAACCATGTATAACTGGCCATTAATTAATAAATATGAGAGTGAGTAAGTTCTACGAAACCTGAAATATGCCTGATTTGCCTCCAATTCCTAAAGCTTCCAAATCCACATTCAATTTAATCTTATCCTTCCAAGGATGCTGTACAAGGAAGAGATCATAAGAGTTTCGAAACAAATATTATATAAATAGCGAAATTAGTAAACTAACTAACCTTCAAAGAACACATCAAAATCATGATGATCAGTTCACTTATGGTTTATTTGTAATCGTCTTGTTTCAATGACATGTTACATATCTAAAATTCCTAGTCTAAGTTTGGAGGAGTGACTAGGTAACTTCTATACAATAATTTGATATTAGTGAAAAAAAAAAAAGTTAATCCAAACCTGAGTTATAAAGCTATGGGAACCACTTAAGCCCTCTTCTTCCCCAGTATTAAAAAAGAATATAACAGCATTCCCGAATCCTTGAGACGATTGCGAAGTCGCTCGAGCAAGTTCCAACATAACTGCTATATTTGAAGTTTCTCCATCGTCTTCCCTGAAACATGTATACATGTCATTTTTTCATTCTACATTTGAATTGTAGAATCTTTCAGTTCCAAGTTCATTTTGATAGAATAAATTTTGTTCATCTAATAAGATATATATATATATATATATATAGCGATGCTTTTTAGCTCCCATAACGTAGGATTTGTAGTTCCTCACAACTACAAAGAATAAAACAAAAAAAAAAAAAAAAAAACATGGCCGAAATTTCCTTAGAAATTCCGGAGTTTTAGAGGTTCCGAAATATTTTTCTCGTGTTCTGTCAGAATATGTTAGATAATTATAGGAAACTTGCAACAAAGAGCACAATTTTTTTTTAGTTTTTTAAAGAATGAGAAAATTGAGTAAATAGTCATTTGTTGAATAATGTTTTTTAAAAAAAAATCAATGTTTTTATTAATTAAGGAATTATTCACTTTCTTGACTATATTATGAGAATTTTGCTAAGATTAGACGCGTTTGATCCATCTTGACCGTCCATCTGTGTAGGTCCCATAATGGGTCCCAACAGATAATGACTAGGATTGATATCGCGTCTGACCAAAGCATGCCTCATATTTTAATGTGATTTCACTTTCATATTCTTAATTCTTTTATGCATTAGTGGCTAATGACTTAATTTTTAAAATCGTTGGTCATTTCTTTAAAATATTAAACATAAACTAAAAAATGACCAAATTATAAATAAACAAAAAAAAATAGCATATATAAAAACTAGTACTTTGTTAAAAATTTTATGAGAAAAATATATTTCCATATTTGCACGAAATTTTTTGACATTTTAAATCGTATTTAAAATTTGAACTGTCAAATTTTTTTTTTTTTTACTTTTTAACAAAAGTGTAAAATATTGGGTGAAGTTAGCAAATACCCAGAATTTATATAACAATAAAAATAAATACCCAAACTTTTGAAGTAATTGAGTTTCTAGTCAATTTGTGAATTACTTGCACATGCCTTTGGTAACAAAGTGAATTACCACCACTTACTACTGTGTAAGTAATTACATCTTTTGGATAGTTGGTTATATTTTTCAAAAAATTAGGTAATAACTTATATTAAGTTTTAAAAATTGGGTATTCACTATAATTTCTCTAAAATATTTTGTACCGATACCGTTTCTCTCTTAATTTTTTTGCGATACTCATTACTATATCGCATTATAAAGTAGAACTCAAACTAATAGATATTGGGAAAACATACATACACTAAGAAAACCGTATCGAGGTGACCGGAGACGAGGATACTATCATTATCGTCTTTCCCGTCGGAGTAATAATTAGGATTGTGTTTTGGCATTATTTTTAAGAGCACATGATTTAGATCTGAATAAGCCACAGTTTTGCCTTCAAACAGCCCAGTTCCCATAAGATTTGCTCCTGATTTTGCCTTGAAAAGTTGCACTTCAACATTAACCTCCGAGCTTGCATTTTTCTTGATCTCTTGCGATGCTTTCAAAACATACTGCGAGTTAAAAAAAAAAAAAAAAAAAAAAAAAAACAACAACAACAACAACAACAAAAAAAAAAAAAAAAAAAACTACTATTTATATGGAAATGATGCAATTGGAACCCAAATATGTTCTGTTGTGCTATATATTGAAAAGAATTCAGACTGAAATACAAGCACAAATGCTAATTAAGTCGTTCAAAACAAACACACTAACATATATATTACATGTACATTGGAAAGGTATATCATGAAAAATGATTTTAGATAGTCTTTTTTATTAACAAAAAATATTGAAAAAGTAAATATCTTATCGTCTGGAATCGATCTCCATTACCAATTTTCCCCACTCGAGACATTTCCATACATATTATGCCAGTATTCAATTTTTTATAAGAACTAATTTGAATAAATACTCATTTAAAAAAAATCATAATAAAATATCTCTTATTCGTGCTAATTGATGGTATTAATTGAGTCATTGGAAATATATATAAATAATTGATGAATAAGCTATTTTTATTTTATTGTAATGATTATAATTATTTTTATTATAAAATAATATTGGCTAGTCTTAATTTTTAGAAATTTTGACTATTTTCTTAAAACATGCACTAAAAAATAGTCAAATATCAAATAGACCCACCCTTATTTATTTTATTCATTTCTTCTTTTGAACATTTCGTAGGCATAGACAAATACTTTTTTTTGTTTTTTCCTGACAACTACACGAGTATACATTTTCATTTCTCAATTCATTTAGGAAATTTTAAGAAAATAACTATATTATTTTTCTAACAACAACACGAGTATAAATTTTCATTTCTTAACTCTTTTAGGAAATCTTATGAAAGTAACTGTTTTAGAGGATGAACTTATAAAATAGTCAATGTTTTAAAATTTTTAAAAAATAGTCATTTATAAATTTTATTACCTTTATAAGAAATTTCTTATAGAAAATTTTATGTGTAATTTTGTTATTATAAGAAATTTTTTATGACTATTTTTAAAATTTTTAAACTTGTGATTATTTTTAAAACAATCATTCGAAATAACTATTACTTATCTAACTGATCCTTTTTAAAAAGACCTATTAAATTTTGACTTATTTTTACAACAATCTTAATAAATCATTACCTATATAGAAGTGCCAATAAGTTTCTTCAAATTGAGCCAAGAAACGCCTAAGGAGGGTGCAACACGTGGCACCCTCTCTTTGATCTTTTTTTTTTAATAAAAAAAGTTTGCAAAAGAGGGCTTTGGGGCCTTTGTAAAAAATATTAAGGAGTTTTTTTAGCAAATTTTGAAATGTTTCTCTCTCATCTCTTTAACTTTTTTTTTATTTTTCGATTTAATTGTTTCAGCTATCATTTTTATACGGTAATAATCTCGACAAAAATTTTTGTTTAAGCGGTTCGATTTAAAATATTTTTCTCATTCTTTTGATATCCATTGTTATATATATTATTTTGCTATAACTATTTTTTTATATATATTTTCATAATTTTAGATTTTTATTTTGTGTTAAAAATTATAAAAAATGATAAATTTGACCACTTAATTATTTAAAATGACAAAAATATCAATTAATTTTTTTTTATCTTTACAAAAATATACCTTAATATTTATTTTTTTATAATTTCTCATCTGTTATTTTATTTCACAAGTACTGCGCGTGTGTAAAAACTAGTAAATAAATAAATAAGTACGGGTTGTCACTGTTTGTCTAACACGTGTTTCTGAAGCCAATAATTCTCAATTCTTCTCCTCTATGTGCTAACTCCGAGTCTCCGACCATATTTCAAATGGTCACTCTCACTCTTTCTTCAACGTACCCAATTATAACAATCACAAAACATATCAATCACATACATAACAAGTACAACGACAACAATGACTAATAAAACAATAGCAATTGGTTCCACGATTCATAGACATATTTTCTCTCTCTTTTTTGCCTACTCGTAAAAGTTTCCAAGTAGGTGTAAAAATAACAAAAAGCAATACACAGAATATATATATATATATATATATATATATATGAGCCTTAAAGAGGAGAGGACAAAGTTATGACCTGAACAGCATGATCGAGAGCGTCGGAGCCGACGGAACGAGGACCGAATCCAGTCAATGCGTTGGCGTGCTTGAGCGCTTCGACCTCCGAGAAGCCCGACGGCCCGGCCTCCGCAGCAGTGAGAGACGCGGGCAGGTGGTTGTACTCGAAGTCGTACACGAGCCACGACGAGCAAGCCACGGCCGCAAAGAGCGCCATTATCCCGAAGCCCGATCTCAATGGCCCGTCGTCGCCGCCGTTGCCGGCGGTGACGCTCTCACGCTCACTCGCCGGAATAAGCTTCCAGCACGAGGAATCATCCCCGTATTTGGAGTTTCGCCTCATTATTATTATTACTAGTAATTAAGCGAGAGGGTTGGTAAGAGCGTGTGCGTATAAGAGTAGTGTTGATGGTGGTGTTGGCTATTGAATTTCACGTAGTTATATAAGCCACGAAGCCCGATCTAATTATGAGTTGTTTGAGTAAACTATTTAAATAATTTAATATTTTTAAAAATTATTATCATTCAAATGGTTTACTCAAACAACTAATACTAATTAGTGGCTCCGGATTTGGTTTCACTTTCCATGAGATTTGCTTGGGATTTTTTGTCATTGAAAAAAGTTGCTCCTTCAATAATAATCGATATCAATATCAATTAGTAGGTGAGTTTTTGCTTCTTTTTTTTTTCAAAGTTCTCTTGGATAGAGTTTGTCCACATCCTCATTATTGAGCAATTATATGTGATCTATTTACCAGGACCTAATAGACACTACCATCATAAAAACTAATCGCTGGAATTTGTCGTTTATATATCATTTCTCTCTCCATAATTATGTTGGAGTTTTCTCACTCACTCTCTCAGTCTCACTGGAAAACTCTCCCTATCACCATTCTTTCTTTCTCTCTTCCTTCTATTATTGATATGTCTCTGATCTGTGATGATGTCCAAGTTTTGTCTTCGTAAAGCGATACTTTTGGATTATGAAGAATCTAAAACAATTAGAGGTATTTGATAAATATGCTTCTTAAAGAAGCATGTAACTGTTTTTATTTTTACGTAGTGTAATTTGTATATAATCTCAAAAGTAGGCTAGAGTTGCTTTTAAATAACTAATTCTGCTTCTGGGTTTTACAATTATTAAATTACTCCTAACATATGTGCAATAGTAAATAAAAAATAAAAAACTAACGTACATACAACCATATACATATATATTTTATAATATATACGAATTATATACTTATATATATATATATTATAATTATATAATTAATCCAAAAATGCATAATATATATATATATATATGGCTCACATTATATATAAATATATTATAATTTTATTTATGTGTAATTAACCTAATAAAAGTGCTACCAAGACATTAAACATAATTTTATAAAATAATTACAATGATATGACTATTTTGGTAATTATATATGTTCACAGTAATTTTATATTAGTTTACTAAACATTTAAATACTGCTTTTGCTATTAGCAACAGTTTTAAAAATACAGTTTACCAAACACCCTACCTGCTTATAACTGCAGCAACTTCTTTCTGCAGTATAGTTTACAGCACTTCTTATATAAGCACAGCAATGCAAACTGTCACTTTATCTGTCACTCCAATTAACCAATTTATTTTTATAGGTAATAAAGAGTTTGTTTGTTTGCATTTTCATTGAATAAATTTCAGATAAAAAGAAATCAATTTGTTGCGCATTTTCGCATCACTTATATTCTCTCTAAAAATATTATAAAAATTAGTCATTTTACATTAAAAAAAATTACAAGATAAAGTCATTTTTAGTATCACTTAATAATCTATGCTATAACCCTAAGTGATGTACTCTATTTATTTTCACCCTATGTTTGTAGTATAAATTTTAAGGTATAAATTAAAAGTTCAACATTATACATGAGATTATCATTGTGGTAAAAAATCATGAACATTCGTCAAAATTCTCACTTTACTTACGTGAGGGTAGATCTGTTCACATAAAATCAAAAACAGAATTATCATTTGCCTATTCCGAAACCGCTCAAAAAAATGGCAAAATAAATTTCCATGATTATTTGGCGGTTTAGGAAATCACCGAAATATTTTTTTGGCGATTTTTAGTTTTGAGAAGTTAATAATTTTCTGTTTTATATAATTTTATTTTAACGTCTAGCCATGTGCCATTGTCTTTCTTATACATGTATTTCATGTAGGAGTTATAAACTTATTTTATTTATTGATATACTTTATTATATTAATATTAGAGGGTATGAATTGCCAAAATAAATAAAATTTAAGAATAATTTGTAAAAATTTGACAAATTCAGAAGTCATTAGTGCAAATTATTCTAAAATTATTTTGACATTAATATTATAAATTTATTGCATTTTCACCGATTTCAACTATAAAATTTTGAATATAAGCCTAAGTGAATTTTCGTCTATTAATACAAATTTACATTAAGATTAATTCAAATATGTATTCATTTCAAATAAATAAAAAAATGACTCAAATAAAGAGTATCCTTACATTAAATAAAAGGTAGTAATTAAGTATCCAAACATTTATTTTTAAACTTTTAATACTTATATAAATGGTTATATGTATACAACTTTACTTAAATACGCACATGTTATTTACCAATAAACAAGAATCGGGATTTCTAGTATTATTTAATAATATATTATTTTTTAAATAAGATACATTTTCTATTAAAAAAAAAAGACGACAAATCCAATTAATATTTGTATATATATATGTTCTCTTTAGCTATATATATATATATATATATATATCAAAGCGAAAGCCCCACGTCCTTTGATTATTGATGGTATAATTGCTGTTTTTTATTACTAGAGAGCAAAATATTAGGGACCATGCTTTAATTATAATCGATAAGACCCAACAACCAAACAGAGCATACCAATCCCACCCATTTAATGAAACTGTTATATATGCCTTTAAAAACTTCAGTCGTCGCTCCACATGAAAATGTTACGTAATTTTTTTAGCAATTGACACCAATAGCCACTGAACATATCGTAGGCAAGTTAGCCTCGTGAATTTTTATTTGGTATCAATATAATCAGAATAGAGATGTAAGGTATTATTAGGACGAAAGATCTATAGTAGATAGAGATTATTATTTCATGATTAAAAAATGAGATTTTTAAGGATTTAACCAAAGTTTGACAAATTTTTATGATTTAGCCATAGTTTCATAAAATTAAGGATTTAGCCATAACATACGTGTAACATACGCATATTATACTTATGTTACACCGTTACAAATGTAACATAATATGTTACATGTAATATATTATATTACACTTATATTACGGCTAAATCCTTAATTTCATGAAACTATAGCTAAATCTTTTAAACTTTACCTTTAAAATGACTAATTTCTTAACTGATCTTTAAAAAATAAAAATAAAATTAAAAACCCTCCTATGGGGCTTTTTGTGAAAGACGTGGTGGATGATCGTCGTGGTGACGATGGATTCACATTCATTACTATCAGCATTAAATAATGTTATTTGTAGGATAAATATTTGTTTGTGTTATAACAAATTACCTCTATTTACAAACAAAAAGTTTTTAATTCAAGAGATTTTTAAGGATTTAGTTAAACTTTTGGTTAATTTTTTAGAGTTTATTAGTTCTAGTTTCATGAAATTAATTAAGAAATTAATCATTTTTATATTTGATACACATATTATGGCTAAATTCTTAAAACATAGACTAAAAAATAGTTAAATACTAAATAGATCTTAATTTAAATAGAATTATTTAAAAACGAAAGGTAAAACAAAAATAACGTTACTCCAAGTCTCCAATACATACCTCATTAACTTATAAAATAATATATTTTAAAGGTATAATAATTATTTTCAATAGCACAAAAATATAGGGTGGGGATGTGACAAAAAGTATATGTAAAAAATTGAGTAGTTGAAATTGATCATTAAATCTGGTTTTTTAACTTTTCAACAAATTCCTTTTTTTTTTTTTTTTTTACAAAAGTCATTATTGTTGCGTGTAGTATTGTTTTGCAGGAAATTTCGATAAGTAGTCCATTTTTTGGATCATATTCAAAAATGTCTACAACTTCTTAAAATTATGTGAATGAATCATACTTGGTAAGTAGACAAAATGCTGCCGTAAGCGGATGAAATATCGATCATTTTTAGCTTGAATTTTGTCTATTTACCATAGTAAATAATCGATATATTCCTAAATTTTTTTTGGGTAAACAGATAAATTACTATAGTAAGTAGACAAAATTCAAACAAAAAATTGATGATATTTCATCCGCTTATTATAGTATTTTGTCTACTTACGAAGAACAGATCATCCACCTAATTTTTAAAAATTGTGAACATTTTTTTAAATAATTTCTAAAATTAGGTCATTTAACTACGAACCCTTGTTCTACACTATTGGCTATAACATTCATTTTAATGAATTTTGCGAGTAAAAAATAATAACATAATAAAATAGAAATTATAACAACACAAATGCAATCAGCCAAAGGTGAGATTTCTATTCTTTTGAAACTTCATAAATCAAAATAGGAAGAAAAAAAAAAGAAAAAAGAAGATGCAATTGTGCAAAAATAATTAAAAAAGATACATAAGCTTACAAACCATTTATGTGGAGCATAAATCAAACGATAAATCATAAAAGTGATATAGAACCAAATTTCCTCTTTATTATTCTTGTCATCTTTTTTTTTTTTTAAGTTATTTTTTTGGCCCTTATAAGTGATATCTATCATTTTCTCCTATGCTTGATTTTATCTGTTTCCACGCTTCTTGTGGTCAAGAAAACAGCCAATCGTCAAAATATATGCAGCACTAATAATTGATTTTATGGACCACTGTTAGTATGAGCGTTAAGCCTGAAATATTTGTCGGCAGTGATATTCAGAATTTTCGAGATAATTTAGTAAATAATTATTTTTTAAATTATAATTTAAAAAAAAATTAACGTTTTGATTGATTAATAAATTAATTATTTTTTAATTATATAATGATGTACATTTATTTTTTATATCTTAATTTTCTTACATATTAGTAACTAATAATTTAATTTTTAAAAGTATTGATCATTTCTTAAAAACATGAAAAAAAAATAGCGAATACTAAATACATTCTTTTGTCTAGTGATTTGAATTTAATTTTTATTTATTTATATTAATTAAATAATAACATTAATCAAATTATTATCATTGATTTATTGTCCTTTATAAAAGTTATAATAATGTGGGTGGCATTATTGCACTGTGTGCTAGAAAAAAAAATGATTTGTTTGACTTTTTTAGATTAGAATATAATATTATTATGTGGCGTAAATTTGAACAAGTATTTAGTGGCACGTTTTTTTTTCCATGTTTTTTTTTTAAAGATTATCTAATCATGTATTATGTGCTTGAACTTATTGCTTTTTTATTTTTACTTTTTTTTTTCCTGTTGTCGTTTCTTCATTACTAAGATTTAAGAACTAAAAAAGAAAATTTACTGCCAAGTGGAATTAAGAAATTGCAAAAGCGTGATGGTCTATTTCTTTTCCAACCAAGTCCCTATTTTTGGGAATAAGAAATTAAAAAAAAAAAAAAGGAGGGTGCACAAAGTTTAATACAAGGCCAACTAAATCATCAACCACACTTTTAGATCAACTACGAGTAAACATGCACAACATCCACTAACAATAAGCACGGATAAAAAACAAACAAACAAACAAACAAACACGATTTTTTTTTTTTTTTTTATGTAAGAAAAAACGATAAGACTATATAAATGACAAAATTATGAAAACGACAAGAATAGAACATGACGGAACATTGATAAAGTTGAACAATGATGAAACCGAAATTACGAGAGTAGAAAAACCAAGAGTGTATAATGAAATAAGAAAGCGATCACCAAATTAAAAACGACAACATATTCTTGCAAGAAAACGACGATAATAGAAAAACGACAACATATTGAAAATGACAGCATATCGATATGAGTAAACGGCAAGGCGAACAATGATAAAACTGAAATTACAAGAGCAGGAAAACGAACAGTGTGTACTGAAATAAAAAAACGATCACCAAATAAAAAACGACAACATATTCTTGCAAGGAAACGACAACATATTAAAAACGACAGCATATCGATATGAGTAAACGGCGATAAAGGTGAACAATGATAAAACTGAAATTACAAGAGTGGGAAAATGAAGAGTGTATACTGAAACAAGAAAGCGATCACCAAATTAAAAACAACAACATAATCTTGCAAGAAAACGACAATAATATAAAAACGACAACATATCAAAAACGACAAGAACTATAAATAACAGCATATTGATACGAGTAAACGGCGATAAAATTAAAAAGTAAGGATAGGAAAAACGAATTGATTGTAGACCTCGACATGCTGAAATAAGAAAGCAACCACAAAACTAAAAGATGACGAGATGCAAGAAAACGACAATAACATAAAAATGACAACATATTGATTTTAACAGCACTATTGTGTATTAAAAGGAGAATAATAATAAATGGCAGCTAATATAGCATTAATAGCAACCACAAATTTGGGTACGACAACATATTGTGGTAATTGAAAGACAAGAAAAGAAAAAGGAAAACATAAAAACAAGAAAACAGCCATAATTAATAATGAAAACATGTGATATAAGAAAATGACATGAATAAAAAATGACAACATATTGATATACGTAAATGACATTAACATTCAAAACGATCACTAATGTAAGCAAACATACTGATATGTGATATGAAGTCAGTAACGGCAGCGACAACATAATACTATCATGAAAGCATAAAAAATTTTAAAAACGACAAGATTAGATAAACGACAAAATAAAAACGACAGGAATAAATAAATAAATATTAATGTAAAACTACAACGTTTTGACGACAATTGAAGTGAAACTAGGATCAAATAAAAAAAAAGTAATAATAAAAGAGCATCAAAATGGTGGGATAAAAATAATAAAAATGATTAAACTAAAATGACAACAGAATAATACATGTAGCAAAAACAGTATGATGACAAATAAAATGAAACGGTAGATATAAATAAAATAACTCAAAGAATGTAAACAATTGTAGGAAAACTGGATAAAAGTAGAAGACAACAATATTAGAAAAACGACGATTAAAATGAAGCGAAATCAAAGTAATAAGTTACTTACCGCAAAATAGAAATGATGATTAGAATTGATTTTCTTAAATCACAGTAAAAAATTTTGAGAAAAAACAAGAAAAAAAACAATGCCTATAGTGTTTCTAATTTTCCTCCAATAAATAACTGATAATATTAAGAAAATATCATAAATCATGATAGTAATTGTATCACTAGCATCTCATTAGTATCTCTTAACTTATCAAATTATGTCAAATAATATTCTATTATCAAATTTTATAAATTATTGTTTTCTCGTCGTGACTCGATTTTGGTTTCTAATTGTTTGGCTATTGAAAAAATCCAAAATGATAGCGATTTTGGTTTCTAATTGTTTGGCTATTGAAAAAATCCAAAATGATAGCGATTTTGGTTTAGTGTTTGTTTGAATTTTCTAGATCTAGTTCTTATTTTGGAGAGAAAATTCGTATGTGGTTTGTTTTTACATTTTCTAGATTCAAACATTTTGTTACATTTCGTAATAAATTTGTTATAGGTTGTAACATTATTTGTTACGATCTGCAACAAATGTGTTACACATCATAACAAAATTGTTACGTTATGTATCAAGATCTGTAACAAAATTGTCACAATCTGTAACAAAATTTGTTATACATCGTAAAAAAATTGTTACGATATGTATACAGTCTGTAAATTTGTTATCTTAGTCCTATGTAACAAAGTACAAAAAAGTCAATGAAAAAAAAACAAAAAAGAAAAATGACTAACAACATAATTATAACAAACTCAAGTCAATTCTTTAAAACTAAAGCTAGGAAGAGACCATTTAGCTAAAAATCTCTTTGAAGTATACATATCTTTTTTCAATTTATACATTCGTAGTAATTTTTTCATTCTATTTATTTAGCTTGCATTGTTTGTAAAGCAAAAATATATATTTTTTTTCTTAACAAGACTTTTTTGTTCGTAAAATTTTAGAATATGAAAATTATATATACTTTTAAGGGAATTTTAAAAAAATATCCACTTTTTAGAGATTGCGACGGCAAAGTCGCGAAGATTGCTCTCCGAGGACGCTCTGGTCATCGTCGTCCTCTTCAAGCGGGAATCAATCGGCGAGAACTGTGAGGACGAAACAGAGAGAGACACGACCAAGTGGCTTCGAGGAATCTGGTGGACGAACTCCGATGGTGGCTCCGACGAAGCCAACGAGTCCTTGGGGTGGTTGTTCCGAAACCTAGGGTTTTTTCGCGCAGGGGTGGGTTTTGGGTAATTAATTTGGGGTTTGAATTTTGAATGTGTATTTTCGTTTTGACTGAAATTTTTAGGGATAAAGATGGCCTTTCAATGCGATTTGAGCAGGCCTGGTTGGTAATGACTCAAATACTAGATACTTTAGTTATTTCCCTAAAAGATGGGTCTGACTGACCATTTTGCTAACAGACCCAATACAAAAAGCCAATTAGCCAAATGCATCTACCTTCATTTGAATAATAAAAAAAAGTTGAAAGAAATAAATTACAATATTTTCGTGTGAAATTTCAATAATCAAAAGTTGACAGGAAGGCTGGTTAAGAATGCCAAGGTGTGAGGAGATGTGGACTTGCCGAACAAAGAGCACCATGGCGGAAGCTTCGAAAGAACTCTTTCGACTTTCGGTGTCTGTCTGTCCATATCAGTCCGGAGCTTCAGAAGCAGGCGCTCCGCTCCCTCCCTGCCCACATTGTCTGTCGATTGAGAAGAGTTATTGCTCCAAATCAGTGTTAGATCAAACAATGTCGGCGCATTCTTGCCCCCCGAAAACTGAATAACGTGCCATCCATCAACGCTGCTCTTGTCGCCAACCGGAACTAATTCCTCCGAGTTGCCTGCATATGAGATTGAGAGAACAATGAAGGGAAGAGAGAAAAAAAAAAAAAAAAAGGGGGAATGAACTAATGATGGACTAAATGACCAGTCAAACGAGGAGTTGTCAGGTTACTCCGAGGCTATAAAAGTAAGCCGGAACTTCAGATGATGATGATAAATGATTCTAGAACATGAAGGGTAGAAATAAATTCATGTCAAATCATGTTTCCAAAATGTTAACTGGCCATAATGCAAATTAAGGTCGAGGCCAAGAAAATGACTTTTACACATGATACACTTAGCAGTTTTGTACCAAAACTGATTTAAGTTGTATGTGCTAATTAAGCCATATAACAAACTTAGAAATGGCTTAATTAAAGAGGCAGGTGTACCTTAATCGTACAATTTTGATGCAACCTTTATTGATTAGGAACAGCTATAAATTTGATTATGCCAAGGAGTGAAGGGAAGATATAGTTCAGGTTTGACATACCTTTCACTGCAAAATCTTCGATTTCCTTGAAGTTGATTGCAAGAGCCCAGCGTGTCGAACTTTTTGTATCAATTAGTACATGTGTGATTCTTTTGTCTCCATTAGTATCGCTATTGATGTGTAGCAAAGGCAAATCAGATTTCCCCCATCCACCTTCGTTGTCGTTATAAGCCCAACAACCATACTTGACAGAAAACGTAACGAAATCTATGACTTTATCTCTGCCACATGTGAAGCCTTCATTAATTTGTTCAACTTCTTTTGTCAACTTGCCGGGAGTTGTCGAAAACAAAGATACAAAAGATGTAGGATCTTGGTTCCCGGTTGTTTCGACGACTTGTACAACCTAATTATAAGTCCAAAATGAATATGTAAGTCCACACTATTCAAATACTAACAGGAAAGCTAAGCGGCTTCAACAAATTTTCAGTAGAGACGCATGCCTCGGTACTGTTTTTATGAAGAAAGGTTAATGCAAATAACATAAAGTGAAACGAGTACAATTTAAAAACGTGCATATGATAACATACGTTTACAGCTCTGGCAATGTCTTCGGTAAATGGTGGAACTATGCCCAACGATGCAACGATGAGCGATAGAGCCAACACCAAGCTAGCTGAGAGGATAATCAATCTTTTTACACCTACACAAAAAGTTGCACTTCATGTTCCATTCTTTAAGGAAAACATGCCAACTTAAAGGAAAAACAAATGTGCTGCAACAAATAAATGACATTTTCAGCCAAAAAAAAAAAAAACGAAAACAAATAAATGACATGAAACTCTCGCCCAAGAAATAATAAACATTAACATGAGAACTTTAGCATATACGTAAAAGACTTGAGTGGGATCTGATGTGCAAATTCTATATGTACCTGGCAGTTTCAAAAGGACACCTAATGCTCAAATCTATCCCAAATTGACAAAATAATCTTAATACTAGATGAGGAAAAGATAACAATATATTCTAACAGCTACGGATGCTTGATTTCTTATCCAGATGATACGGTGCAAAAGTAGTAATTTGCTTTATCCACAACTCAAGACAGAAATTTCAAACACAGATTCATTTTAGTTTTGTCATAGTTCATGTTGTTCGGGTCCTTCGTCCTTGAACTTAATAATGATGACATGTTGCTGAATTTCCCAAAATTTCACCAACTGGCAACACTAAAGCACCTTCCAGCGACATGGAAATGTACGAAGCCAATTTCAGGAGCAAATTAAGAAATGTAAGGAACAAAACCTGAAAGATGAACATATGAAAGTAGATACACCAGAGTTAAACACAGGACAACTGCAATGAAAATAGCGACAATTACATTCCCCAACCACTCTGGAGTGACACCGGGGTTCCTGCAAGCAAATACAATAGACAAAATTAAGAAAATAAAATATTCATTTTTTTTCTTTATCATGTTTGTAAATTTAAAAATAAATAAATAAATAAATAAAGGGCAAAGCCAACACAATTTCACCTATCAAATCGAACCCAAGTTGCAATCATTGTGCCTGGCAAACGGATAAAAATGCCAGCAGATACTAATATTGGTACAGCCAAGCCTATTACAAGTGTCACAAGTTTCAATGGCCTTGGTAAACGAGCTGGACTTAGAGTAGCTTCGAGCAGGCCATCTGGGAATTATGGCAAATAGAATTAGCTTATAAGAAAACAAAATCAGGAACACGATATGCCTCAACAGAGTTACAGATATGAACAATGCTATGAGAGCAAGGCAAGTTACTGGAAAATCATGACTTACAAGCAAATGTCGGAGGAACCAGCCAAGCCAGAGCCAAATAAGAAGAACCAACTTTAAAATAGTTTCCCAGAATGAGAAGAAACAACCACTGAATAGATCCCGCTTTATAGAGCCATCTTTCAACCTCCAACTTGACTGAATTGGCTCGAATGGCAGGTGAGAGCTGCTTTCTCTTGGAATATACCTTCGACAAATATGATTGAAGAGCAAGATAACCCAAATATTGGCCAGTCAAGGCCCCAATAAGAGCTGGTGCTGCAAACAACCCAAATACCAACCACGGACTTGCAACATAGGGTGCTGGGGACGAAGATATCAGGGGCACGATGAAGGCAACAAGAACAGCCAAGCCGATTGCAAAAATCCACATAAGGACGATACTCAAACAAGACAAGGCGAATGAAACCGCAGCAGGATAGCCGCCAATAAGTAGCGATGCTACCCAGATCAGAAGTGATTGCAATATCACTGAATTATGAAGCAAATTTGCAAAACGGTGTTGGTAGACGACCATATATGACCCCTGAGATTGCAATAAGTGTTACAACCATGTTGAGAACTGGAAACATGCATGTGGCTGAATATGTTCAAAGAACCACCGCAGTTCTCAAAATAAAAAAATAAATAAATAAAGAGGAAAAGAGGCGGCTTAAGTGATAAGACAAGACGCATAAAGATAATGTGAAAATACCAAAATGTCAAAATATATGGCCCTGCTCTGGCCTGTATTTTCCGGTTCTTCCATTGCACTGGCTTTTGGAAGGTGTGGAGACCTGGCAGTCTGAACAAGAAAAGCAAGCATATTTTCTCCAAGATGTTGAAGCGATCCTGGTTTTAGGAGTTCAAATTTGTCATTCTGCACGATATGAAAAAGAAAAGGAAATGAACATAATTAAACAAATTTTAGCGTCAACAGCCTTAATCGAATTTGCGTACATGGCTACTATTTTATACTCATGCATAACTTAAATGCAAATCAAATGGCTCCATTGCTTCAAATGCTTAACATGTGAAATTAATACTGGCACCCATCAGAATAATTTGGAAAGATACGTTTTCGTTTTTCGGTCCGTAATCTGATTGCCTATGAAAACTATATGTCAAACAAGTAAGCAATATCACACCTAGGTAACTTGCCTGTCAACAGAGACAAGTTTGAGAGTTCTTGACCTATCGAGGCTTTAAAGATGATGACATTACCTTAACACATGAACATTTTACAAAGGATTAATTTTTTCATATGTAAACCTTCCAAATTCCTTTGTGAACCCACTTTACTAACCAAATTTATGATCACACTAAATGAAGAAGACGAGGAAGAAAAAAACAAGGCCATGTCAAAAAGTGAGGAAAACCAAACCTTAGTGTGATATACTGCAGTTTTATCTGTGTAAGCAAAGTCTATCCCAGAAAGGCCAGCAACCTCTGTGTATATTTGGAAATCCGTGGAAGATTTTATTGCCCCCGAAGTGAAAAGATCCTGTTGCACCATAGTCACTCAGATACAAGATAAATGTGCATGAATCATCAAATGGTATGCGAGCAAAACCATTAAAAAAAACGCACACACACACAGACCTGTGCTATTATCTGCGCAGATGGGTACTTCGCTACTTCGGCGAAGTTCTCAATAGCCCACGGATTAGGACCAGCCTATTAAATGAAGCAGGAACAAAATGCGGCTTGATAAGAGAACTAAGGAAAGCTACATACAAGTAGCAAATTATCATATCAACGTGAATTTAAGAGCTAAAGATACATAAAGCACATTGATATCCTCAATATGTGGTCTTTTTGAACATATGAGGTGCCCTTGTTCAATTAAAAAACGTGGTCATGGGTGTATACAATATAATACGTGACATATCAGGCAGTTATCCGTAAGGGAAAATGTTCATGCATTAGAAACACAAATTTATTGGAAACATAGATGATTACGCTGGATCAGAAAGAGGTTTGAATACATGATGCCCAAAGATTATAGAATTAGACAAAGCTGATTCCATAACGATGCTCCCAGCCTCTCAAAGCAACATGGCTTAGAATAGTTAAATGACAAGACGAGCCACACGGAGGCCTTAAACTAAAAGGTTTATTGATAACAACGATTATATATTACCGCGCATTAAAGAAGAGAGTAAGTACTGCCAACCTGAAAAATGCTAGATTTGCCACCAATTCCCATAGCCTCCAAATCGATAGCCATACGAACAGTTTTACTCCAAGGATGCTGTTGAAGGAAGTTCAAAATAATAGGTAAGAATCCTTTTAAACATCCATATGTGCACTGAGACAAGAGTTACAAAAAAATAATAATAATAATACTCCTAAAATTTATAATGAAGAGAAATATTGCCTTTCATAACAAAACAATTCTTCTAAATTTTTCATAGGAGCTTGACACTGTACGCTAACATTTAATATGCTCTAAAATCTCATTAATCACAGTAAACGAGAAATAGATGATGTTATTTTTTTTATTCAGACAGAACACATTATGGTCCAAATTGTGAGCGTGTCCTGAATCAAGTACTTTCATAGTGCCTTCTAAACTCCAAAGTATCCATCAAAATCATAAGCATTTTAGATGCATGAACGTTTGTGGTTTATCAAACGTACATGAACATCTAATTAAAATGACTTACCAAATACCAGAGACCCATTTCCATCAAAAACATAGAACAAGTTTCTTTTGAAACTCTTACTCACAATTTAACCCGGCCACACCACATAGAAGTGATATCAACCAGCACAACCGGGTAAAAGTTTTATAATCATCTTTTAACGGATATTATATATCTTAATGGCTAGTCTTAAGTTTGGAGCAGTAACTAGATAAACTTGCATACTGAACGCTAGAACTTGATAACTTTTCATACCAAAACAATAAAACTTGATAACCTTGGTATACTATACATGAAATAATTAGAGGAAAGAAAGTGATTCCAACCTGAGTTACAAAGCTATGGGCACCATTTAAACCCTCTTCCTCCCCAGTATTAAACAAGAATATAACAGCATGCTTAAAACCATGAGCCCACTGAGAAACCCCTCGAGCAAGTTCCAACATAACAGCTACACATGAACTGCAATCTCCAGCTCCTTCCCTGAAACATGTGTGGCATTATTTCTAGCCAATAACAGAATATTTCTGATGCATAGGAGTGTCTTAACAAGAACAAATTTGACATAACATGAGTGCTTCTAAGGTGACAGAACAATGCATGCAAGGATAGCCAAAAAAAATTGGAGGAAATATGTCAGTTTCGAACAATAAATGTCCAAGTTCATTATGATAGTATAAATTCGGTTCATTTACTAAGATCCTAAGGTCACATTTGGTTTACCATATTATATTGTATTATATTATACGTGTATAAGCTTATAGAATTGTGCGTTGTCCAAAAATATTACATAAAACGATGAAAAAATTATCTTAGACATTAGATTAGATAATACGGTCTAATACGAAGGATTTTCTTTACGCTAGATAACATCAATTTGTAACTGTATTCTCTAATACAATACGATGAGCTCATATAATGCACCAAACATGCCCTGATGCTTTTAGCTCTCAGGAATATAAAATATGCAAATGACTTGTTGCTTTCATTATTGTCAACATGACTGCATAAAACACCGGTCAAAGTTCGAATCATATAGACAGGAAGCGTACGTTGAGAAAACCGTATCAACGTGCGAGGACACGAGGATAGCATTTTCTCCCGCATCAGACGTGTATTTGGGCAAGATTCTTAAGATGACATGATCTAGATCCGAATAGATGAGCGTTTTCCCATTAAACAGGCCACCGACCATACGATTTGCCCCGGATTTCACATTGAAAAGTTCCACTTCAACATCAACCTCCCAGTGAGCCTTTTTCTTGATCTCTTCAGATGCTTCCAAAACATACTGCTAGTCAAAAAATAATCACAATCACACACGACAAAGACTCACACTTAACTATAATTCAAACCCAAATCCTATGTTAAACCCAAATACAAGCATCTACAAAGAACAATAGAAATACCACACACACAAATATACTATATATATATTTGAGAATAAGCAAATTAGTATTAAACTCTACTCCTCTACTAGCTCTGAAAAAGCTCACCCAAAAAAAAAAAAAAATTAAACACCTTGTATCCTAAGCTAACTCTTCTCTCTGTGCCAATCAAGTAACAAAATTCAATACTTCACGAAACAAAAGTCAAAAAACCTCGCTGTGGCTACATCATAAGACTCTCACAAAAACCCAGTAAAAGAAGAGAAGGGACCAAAGTGACCTGAAGAGCGAGAGCGAGGGCGTCGGAGCCGAGGGGGTGAGGGCCCAATCGAGTCAAGGCCTTGACGTGTTCGAGCGCCTCGAGCTCCGAGAAGCCCCGCTTGCCGGCGTGCTCGGCGGCGAGGGGCGGCGGGAGGTGGTTGTACTGGTAGTGGTAGACGCTCCACGAGCAGTACGCGATCGCCGCGAAGAAGCTCAGCAGCCCCAAGCCCGATCTCTGTGGGGCCCTCTGTCGGTCGCCGGAGATGGATTCGGGTTGACTCTCCGGCTGCCGCGTCGACGGGGAGGCTCCGGGTTTGGGGTTTCGTCTCATTCTTGAGAAAGCGAAAGAGAGTGGTTGTTAGAGTCGGTTGAAGGAAGAGAGATTCATATATATATATATATATAAGAGAGAGAGAGGTGGGTTTTGAATCAACCTTAAAAAGCAAAACTTTTGATTGAGTTTGAGTTTGAGTTCGGAGTTCGGAGTTTGGGTTTTTTTATTGTTGGTAAAAGTTCCGCGGCAAAAGATGAGAAGTGAGAAAATATTCTTCGTTGACTTACGATGAGATCTCAAATTTTTTGCTTTTTAAGGTGTTTTTTAATTTTATTTTAAAGATTACTTATTAGGTTGGGATTTTTTTTTTTACACGCTATTAATTTTATTTTTATTACGCGTGTAATTTTAACATTTTTATATTATCTTTTATATGTGTATATATATATATAGTGACAATAAAGAGAGCATGTTATTTAAAATATAAATTATCGAGTAGCACTTAAAATATCTTTTTTTATTATTTTGTAATTTCTTTAAGGGGCTGTTTGGTACACGGTAATCTTCAATAATAAGATACTCACAAATCTTTTTAAAGTAATCACGTATCTAAGAATCTCAGATTATAGCGTTTGGTTGTGAATTATACTTTTAATTAAGATTCCTAAGAATGCTGAATTACATTGTTTGGTTAAACATAGGAATGTAATATTATTTTAATATGTGGACAAATAAACCCTTAGTAAAGAACAATTTTTAAACTGAAATATGTTATTATAATGACAGTAAAAAATTTTCAAAAACAAAAACCAACAGTATGGAACAACAATTATTAAACTGAAATACGAAACTCTTTTTTTATTTTATTTAAATTGATAATAACAAAAGTGAGCATATGTTAACTAATATAAAAATAAAAGATAATGAATAAAAAATCTCTAATTTCAATGAATAAAAAAATCCTAAAGCTTGGTCTCAATCCACAAATAGAAAAAGAAACGTGCAAACATTTTAAACAAATTCCTAATAAAAATAAAAATCATTATTCACATTTATCCTAATAACATTTGAATAATGCAAACTTGTGCTCGTTATCCAAACTGAAGAATAAGTCGGTCTAATCGCGATTTTGACAAAGAATTTGAGCAGCCCGTAGTAGTTGATCTTGTGTTAACCTTTCTAGTTTCTTCAGCTCATCAAATATTTGTATCTTTCTCTGCTGCCCCTCACTGCAATAGTTTTAAGAAGTCAGTGTTAATGCTCTACCTTCTTTTCTCAAAGACCAAAATCACACTTTTTATCAACCTACTCTATTTTTGTGTTTTAGAAATGTAAAGAAATAGAAAATAACTGGAAGGAAAGTGAAAAGCCTTATATAAGAGATCAACTTGAGAAAAGAAACCGGCTAGCCAATCACTAAAGGAACCAATCTGTCATAAACCTTAAAAAAATAAGAATATAAACAAAAGAAACCAGCTTCTTTTTTTTTTTTTTTTTTGCTGGGACGTGATCTTGGTTTTGTTGAGATTTGTATGTTTTTTTTTTATGGCTAGTGTATTATTTATGTTGAAAGATAAAAAGGATAATTAAGTCCTAATTTTGGTTTTGTTAAGATTACCCTGATTATTAGATAGAGGGTAATCTAAAACCCACCCTCTCCCACAGTATTCAGATTACCCCTTTTTGAAGTAATCTGATACCCATGGGAATCAGATACTCGAGTATCTTAAATTAAAATAAATACGTAACAAACAAGGTAATCTTAGGATTCACATTCCCTTACTGAAGATTCCCGCGTAACAAACAGCCCCTAAGTTTTTTAAGAGGTGAAGCGCACTAAAAAGTGAATCTAATTATCAATATGGGTGAATTCTTCAAAAATCTCTAAATTTTGGTTAAATCTCAAATTTATTCCTCTTATTTTAAAAATTCTTAAAAAATCCTTCAGTTTACAAAATAGACCCAAAAATATACTTACAATCAAAATTTACCAATCCTACCACAGTCATGCCACCTTTCATCGTCATTCCTCTACGTCGGAGCCTTGATGTCCGCCCAAGAAGCTCACACCTCTGCCTCGCAAGGATCTTCTCACCTGGACCTCCGCGAGCCCGACTCTGCTCGGAGAAGCCTCGACGAGTTGAGCCTCCATCTTGCGCGGTCGTTGCCTATCGCACTCACTTCATCGGCAACGATCCCCAAGAGTTCATAGTCCCGAGCGTCTTGCGGACAGCCGTCGCGTCGTTCGCGACTCGCCATTGCAAGTTTGAATTAAGTGAACAATCTCGAGCCCAATTCGACTTCTATGCAGCCACTATGACCTACCGCGAGCCACCGTCACCCGAGCTAGGTGAGCCCTGAGCACGCTCGAACCAATACTTTTGTGTTGTTTTATTGCGTTTTAAATTCTCAAGTGCTTAGTGTTATTGTACCAACTCTAGCCGTGTTTGATATAGTATCAACGTTGATAATGTTCGATGTGCATAAGAGTTGTGTGAACTTGAGGATATTACGGCCTTGTTTGGTAAATGGGTTCGAACTCGTTTTGGGCCATCCAAATGAGTTTGTCAATTTAAATTGTCGTTTGGAAACTTTTTTTTAGAAAAAATCCAAATAGCCAAAACTCATTCAAACCCTTAAATTTTAAATTTTATCCACCCTTAAATTTCAACAGTTTGAATCCATTTTTAAATAGTTATTTTTTATTTGATATTTCAACCACTCTTTTCATAACTCAAATCACATAACAATTCAATAAATTTTTAATTTAGATTATTTGAGCCAAATAACTATGTAAACTTTTTGTTTAAATTGCACTATTCAAATTTTCCAATTCAAATGAAAAAAAGTTCAAATTGCCATAATTTGAACACGTTTGCCAAACAACACCTACGCCATTTGCTTACGTGCTTGTGCGCACCCAATTGTGAGTATTTGGCCATATTTTTAGTGTACGTGTTTTTGTGCGTTGTTGTGACTTTATGAGAAAAAATTCATCGTTGCAACTCTCAAGGAGATTTAATGGTTTTTCTTGCAATGAGGATATTATTTTTTTAGGTTTCAAACGTTTGATGTGAGAAATTTTATAAGAGATTAATTTCTTAATGCGTATACTTATTTTAAATTCCCATCATGAGAGATAATTTTAATTTTGGGTGGATGCGAATTTTCTCAAAATAAGTTTTATTTGGCTAGAGATTATGATCTAGAGGGATGCTCGCTAATAATCTTTTTTTCTTTCGTTGGCTCGTGAATTTAGTGTTATTACTCCTTAATCACACCTTTGTTGTTCGGCGATACCTTTGAGTCTTTTGTTTGGGCCTGAAGCTTTAAGCGGTTAACTACATCATTGTGAGTATTGTCTTGAGTTAGACCTCACTGTTTTAGATTCGAATTGTTTTCAGTTATACATGGTCCTTGACGAAGCAAGTTCGGATGTACGAGCCCTTAATTACCGTCGTGCACCAAAGGAATAAACGAGTTGACAAAAACAACATCTAGCTTTGGAAATACAAAACGTTCAATTTTGATTTCAATTATCAACCTTCTCATTAGTTTCTCTTGTGTGAGATCCGGTCATTAAGGCTCAGAGTTGATTAGTTATTATGTTTTGAGATTTATTTTCTCTTTTATTGTGAAACTTGCTTATTGTGATTGTTGTGGATAGAGGATGTAATCGAGCCGAGCTTTGGAAAGCTCAGGCTCGGCTCGCCATAAAATTATAGAGCTCGAGCTCAAGCTCATTAAGAATCAAAATGTGGAGCACTCGAGCTCGGCTCAGTTAGGAAAGCTCGTTCGAGCTTTTTTCGAGCTCGAGTTTGTTAAGACCTCAAAAAATAGCTCATTTAGAGTTTGAGCTCGAAAAAAGCTCGTGTGATCTCGATTCTTAATAATTTTCTAGAAAATTTAAATAATAAAAATATTTTCTGGCATCATTCATACAAACAAATAGTTCTATAGTCCACCATAAAATCAATCATAAAATATCAACGCAACAACACAAAGAAACTCAAAAAATAGATAAAAAGTTTCGTAATTTTTTCAAACTGTGACTATTTCTTAAAATTATTTTTTATACAATAATTAAAAGATTATAGGGTGGTCTGGGCGTTTCGTCCAAGCAAGGTCGAAATGTTTCGGCCCCCCTTTTTTTTTGGAGTTTTTTCAATTGAAACCCAAAAAAACACGTTTTTTAAGGAGGTTAAAATGATTTTTTTTCAAATATTAGGTCATTATATAATTTAATAAAATAATAAGGACTGAAATACAATTAAATAGGATTAAAATGAAAAAAAATGGACTTCTGCGCAAACCACGCCAACTCTCCCCCCAAAACTTTTTTTTTTCCTTCGTTTTTTCTTCCCTTTCTTTCCTTTTTTATATTTATTTTTCCTCTATTTTTTTTTCTTTTCGTTTATTTTTGTTATTCAATTATTTTTTCAAACTTTTCTTTTTAGTTTTTTTACCCGTCTATTTTTATTTTAAATCCTACATTAGTGTACGGCTTATAATAGCTTAAAAAATATATAATTTTTTTTTTTTACACATAAGTACATTACAACGTCTATTTTCAAGTTATCAATTCATTTCTCAAATTTGAAACTAAAGTTATATCAATCGGAGATTAAATGAAGAAATAACAAATAAAAAATAAAAAAGACAAACTTCTTTTTTCATCTCCGAATAAACATAATTCTTTGGTTAAATTTAATAAATGAATAGATAACATGTTAATAGATGATGTAATGTACTTACGTGTAAAATTTTTTTTAATTTTATGTATTTTTTAAGCTATTATAAGTCGTATACTATGAATAGTGTAAAAAATCGTGCATTATTCTAGCCGCTTCCCAAATTAAAATAGGCATGATGCAAAACGCATCAATTAGATTCCTTTGGGTGGTGCAGCACGATGACAAGGAAAAGCGACACGTCGTTTCTTTACGAGCAACCAACACACGCTTGTTCCAAATGCCAAGTCAACAAACGACGTGTCTCAGTCTTCTTAACAATAATAACTCCTCATTTTAGCGCAAAAAGAGAGAGAGAGAGAGAGAGAGAGAGAGAGACCAGTTTTAGAGAGAGAAAGCAATGCTGTGAAGAGTAAAGCTTCAGCTCCGACGCCATAACCAATCCATCGCCGGAGCTTCGCGCAATGACGCGGTGACTCCGAACTCCAAGCTTCCTCTAATCCGTCGCAGGTCAGAGATGAGCGCGAGCCACCCCGCGGTCCACCCGGTGGACTCGCCGCCGCCGCCGAACCCCCCGGCGACCGCCGCGGCGGCGGCGGAGGATCCGGTGCCGCGAGGGAGGATGGTCGAGTTGCAGGGCATGCCGGGGACTCCCGGCGGCCTCGCGCTCCGCCTCTGCCAGTTCGCCTTCGCCGCCGTCGCGCTCGCCGTCATGGCCTCCACCTCCGACTTCCCCTCCGTCACCGCCTTCTGGTAACTCCGACGACTCTCGGTTAATGATTCAAGCTCTCTGAGCTAATCTTGCGTCTGTGATTGATGGCAGAGAAAGTGAGGGTTTTGTGTTGGTTGGTTGGTTGGTTGGTTGGTTAATAGATAGAACTCATCGGTTTTTTTTTATTGTGTGTCAAAATTAGGGTTTTTCAAATTTTATTCAATTTCAGGTATAGAGAAAGAGCGAATATTATAGGATTATTATTTTTTTTTTCATGTCTAATTAGGATTTGGTAGTAATTTGGAATACACCTTCTTTTTCGACCAGATTATGAGGAAATGAGAGCATTGTGTTTAATTTGGTTTGTTTATAGAACACGTTTTCTTGCAAAAGTTATCGTTTTGGCTTTTTTTTTTTAATTATTTATTTTTATTTTTTTTATTTATGTTGTTTTGCAAGTAAAGTGGTTGAGAGGCTCTTTTGGTGTTTGATGTTTGCAGTTACCTTGTTGCTGCTGCTGGATTGCAATGCTTATGGAGTCTTTCACTTGCCATTGTTGATGTTTATGCAATTCTAGTCAAGCGAAGCTTGCGGAACTTGAGAGTCGTCAGCGTGTTTGCTATCGGCGACGGGGTAAGCTAGTTACTTACGGGATCTTAAACAGCATTTGTTTATTGCTTTGATGGAATGATCATTATTTAGTTCGTTTATGGGAGATAAATATGTTCTAGTTTGTTGGTACAGTTTTGTTCTTCTTTGCTTTTGTTCCATACATAGTTGAGTTTCTAGTTGAACCGCTTAACTGGGTATTTGATTCTGAAGTAGATTTGGCACCCAGATAACTAATGTTCAATGTAATATACTACATTGGTGTACTATGTTGAGGCGAAGAAAAAAACGGCTAGTTGCTCTATCGAAGTATGCTTGTTTTGCTAGTGGTAGCTTTCCAGAGTAGCACTTTGAAAAGTATTTTATTGAGTTTGTGCTAAACTGCTAAATCCAAGACCTTGGTGTTAAAAGTTTTTGGATTGAGACTAATAAAACAGTTTTCCATATGTTCAATTTCTTTTCTCTTTTAGTTGTCGTTGTATTATGATTTGTGTTTGTCCAGTTGAAGTCTGAAGGATGCAGTTAATCTTACAGGAGAATTGAGCGAAGTTTGTTCTAGATTATTTTATTGTTAATCTCAAAGGTACCTTGAAGGCCGTACAATATGCGCCAACAATTCCATAAAGAAACAAGATTGTTCACTCATTATCTGGTTTCATGTCTGATTTTTGGATTATTATGCAAGGATTAGACTCTCGGCTATTGCCTTTTAGTTTAAAATCAGTCCTTTAGAGACCATGATCATGTACATACTAACTTGTCATCATTTGTCATTTTGTCTCAACTTTTGGCTATCGCCTTTTTGTTGGCCATTTGGCTGTCAGATCACAATATTTCAACCAGTTTCATTTTTCTCATCTATGCAGGGACTGTCTCACTTTATGTTATTAGGTCTTATTTCAACTTTAAGCAAGATATCCAGTCCTCTGAAATTTTTCATGGCATATATAAATAAAATCGTCTCCAATTGAAGGACTAGTCTTCTGTAATTAGTCAACAAATCCTTCCCGTTTTAGATTCATGAACAAAGAACATACAGATAGTTTATCGCTGTTGTTTGCCTTTCCGAAACAAAGAGACTGTATATTTCCTGACCTTTTTTTTCTTTCTCTTTACCGCAGATCACGACAACGCTTACGTTTTCTGCGGCTTGTGCATCTGCCGGTATCACGGTTCTGATAGGGAACGATCTGAGCGAGTGTGCAGAAAACCACTGTGCTAGATTTCAGACAGCTACCGCCATGGCTTTTCTGTGTTGGTTTGCTGGGGCTCATTCGTTCCTTCTGAATTTCTGGACACTGGCATCCAAGTGAAAGTTACCCTGGACAAAGAAAAAAGGTAAGAAAGCTAGATTTCATGGCTTAGTAGTTTTAGCTTAAACCAAAGAGGAAAGCCCGTTGTTGTAACTAAAACTTGGATGAATTTGTCACAATTGTATTGGAATTCGACAGAGCAATGCAGTATATAAGAGCAATATAAGCAATATATCGCTACTCCACAATTCCATGAGTCATGAGTGTGTATTTCTTCCATTTAACTGTTCAAAAATTGACCATTAACAAAATGCTAGTGTTTAATGGTTGATTTTATTGTGTTACCGAGATGATAGTGTTTGTGGTTATTTAGTTGGTGCTGCTCAAGCAAAATGTTAGGTGTGTGTTTATATATATTTATATAATCTAGCAAAAAAATATGGCGTATAAGTTGTTGAAGAAAAGTCTCTATGAGCTTCACCGTATTTTCTCATGATAAGCAAAATTGGTGGTAATAATGTTATTTAAAATGTTAAAAATTGAATGCTTCAAGGTTTAAATCCCGTCATTTCAAAAGAGAAAAGTTAAAATCTTGCTTATTTATCTTCAAAATATAAAAAATTGGCTACTTTGTGAGATTTTTACAGGCTTTCCTTTAGACCCTTTTGTTTATTGTTATTTGACCAATCATTTGAGAAAGAGGCTTCTATAGTAGAAATAATATTATGTAAATGAGCATAGTTTGATAAAATAAAACCATATAGAATTACTTTAAAATATTTTCTCATAGTAGAATTCAATATTAAATCGGGAGATTTTGAGGAATGTCCGTCTTTTTTTTTTTTACAGCATGTCCATTTTTTGACACATTAGTAATCTATGCCTTTTGTGTTGTACTTTTATTTTACGGAGAAATTACAATGAATGCCTAATTTTTAACACCTAATTTAAGTTAATACTTAATTTTTTGAAAAATATAACAAAATACTTAAACAATTCAATTACTTATATTATGGTAGCTGGTGGACTGGTGGTAATTAACTTAGTTATAAAAAATATGTGCAAGTAATTAACGAATTGACTAGTTACTCAATTACTTTAAAAGATTGGGTATTTATTTTTATTATTGTGCAAATTCTGAGTATTTTTTTACTTCACCCTAATTTATAATCCTAATCTTTACACTACCAATATAGAGTAGCCTGACTTAGTTCTCACACCTAATCATTAAGAGTAATAAATAAATGGGAATTTTGGCCACCTACTCCTAAATAGTGGTAGAAGTGTAGATGAAGCAAAATCAGTGTCTTGTTGAATTATGTGTATTAATTTAGCCCCAAATATCCCTATCACCTATGAATCACTTTATCCTTGCTTTATTTTCCTCATTCAGACCTTACACTTTACGGCAATCAGTAGAGCAATGTTGAGAAATGCACTAATAATTATTATTATACTGTCACATAGGGAGAAATAATTAAGTCAAGTATTTGTGATCGACTTAGATATTATTGATTATTTTCCTCAAAGAAAAATATCATCACAATACATAGAATACCAAATTGCAGGCATTTTTTTTAAATACTATTTTGAAGAACAATTGAGTTTAAAAAGAAGGAAAAATTTATTTATGCTCCATGAAATTTGGACCTAGTTTTAACTTCGTGATGTATAAATGGGCAAGGGGGATTTTGAAGAATGCCCCATTCTTGACACATTGATAATCTATGCCTATATGTGTTGTATTTTTAATTTATATACCAAAATTTACACTACAAACATAGAGTATAAATAAAGAGAGCGGTCAAATAGGATTTTTGTTCACTAAAATGGATTGACAGATCATATATGATAACTTTTTAAATATAATGTATGGCGAATGCAACATAGTTTAGATGTGTCCAAATTTCATGAGTCCTTTAATATATAAAGTGAGAAAGAGGGGGCTCGAACAGTGTTCTTCGACTAAAACATGCATTTTGGCCGAAAAACACAGTTCTTTTTTTTTCCCCTCGGTTTTGGCGCGTGTGATACACTCGCCCATTGGGGGCGCGAGACACCAAACTATTTTTTTTCTTTTTTAAAAGGGGCTCTTTTGAGGGTTTTTGGGCAAATTTTTAGCAAATTTTGTAGGGACTTTTTTATAAATTCTTATTCTCTCTCCTATTTTTTCAATTTTTTTGTTCCAATCATTTAAACAGTTGCTTTTTTACCGTGGTAATCTCAAATTTTTTTTTTTCCATATTTGGATTTGATTTTTTTTTCTTTATCTTTTGACATCCATTGTTGTATACTTTTTTTTAAGTACAAATAACGTTTTATTTTTACTTTTATTTAGCCCATTTCATTTTTATTTTGTGGTGTTTTACAAAATTATAAAAGTCTTCATATATTTTTTTTAAATTATAAAAATTCACTTATTTATTAAAATCTTAACGAAAACATCCTTTATTAAAAAAATGCATGAACACACGTTCCTCAAAAATAGTTATTTATAAATCCTAGTATCCTAAGAAGAGCCAACAAGTTTCTTAAAAGAATTTCGGCCGTTTCTTTACAGATAGTTTTGAGGGCTTTTTTTTTTTTTTTTTTGGTTTGTATTCTTTTTTTGAAACGCATTTTTTCGAGGGTCACATTTTTTTTTTTTTTTTGGAAAACATGGCTCAAAGTATAAATATCATAAAATTAAGTTACAAATAATAATATCTATGGGTATAACAAAAAAAAAAGGACAAAATGAATTTAAATCTTTGTCTTTTTTTTTTGTTTTAACAGTTATTTTTGTGGCGTTTAGGCCTTCAAAAAATTATTATTATTGTTAGTTATATATATTTTTTTATTTTTTTAGACACTTATTATATTATATTTATTTTAACTTAAAATAGTTTAATATTTTTAATTTTATTTGTTGAACTTATTATTTCTTTTTATTTTTACTTTAAAAATATATAATTTTAACAAACTTACAATGCATTCACGCTGGCATGGGTAGTTTTTCAAAAATCATCATTTTCCAATGAAAGTTATTATTTTTTTTTGGAGTGATTTTGAGGAATGTCATATTTTTGGTACAATAATAATTTATATTCTACATGTGTAATATTTTTAATTTATATTTTAAATTTTATATTATAAATATAGATTAAAAATAAAAAGAGCATACATTTAGGGTATAGATTATTAAGTGTCATAAAAAATTGCTTTATTTTGAAATTCTCCTTTTTTTTAATTTTTTTTTCAAATGTTATCCTCTTCGTTAAGTGGATTGACCATCCTACCCCCAAACCACGAACCAAAAAACTGCGGTTCGGCCCACAATCCCGGTTTTTCGGTCAACTATAAATGCCAAACCGGACCGGGGAAAGAGAACTCGTTGACGCAACACCACAGTCGCATTCTCTGCTCTCTCCGGAGTCGGATTGAGCTCCGAAACCCTAGAAAAAAAAGCGACTCTCTCCGGCGATCGGAGAAGCGAAGTGGAAAATCTCCGGCGAACTAGTTTCACGACTGACCGGAGACTCGGAAGCCATGTCCGGCATCCACCGGTCCTCCAGCGTTCCACTCAAGGCCGGCCTTCCTCCCAAGGAACTCCTCGACGATCTCTGCAGGTTCGTTCTCTCTTTTACCGGATTGCTTTTTAGTCTGTTTGGTTGCTGAGAAATCGGGGGGAAAATGGACGGCTTTCGTGGTGAATCAGGTTTTCTCTCTGTGGTTCGTAGTCAGATTTTGTGTTCGTTTGGCGTTACAGTCTGTGAGAGTAGCTTAAATGTGCTGATTTGTGCTTGAAAACGAGGTTTAGACAGAGTGTTTTGTAGTTATTTGTCTCTGCACAATTCAGATGCCGAAATTGCGAAGGTTGTGGGGAAATTGTTGCCTTTGAGTTTTTGCGGCGAGATCCGAGCTGAAAATTGTCTACGCAAGAACGGTGTTCAACGGCATTGTGGACGCAATGAACTTTGGTGGTGATAATTCTGATGTTGGTGCTTGTTTGGAATGTTAGTAATTGGAAATCTCTGTGTGGTTTTTTATCAGTTGTGCTTGTGAAGTTGATAGGAGACGAGGAAACAGTTACTAGTACTGATGGAACAATCATACTATGAGAATGAGAGCACATTTTTCTCTATATTGGTTTTTGACATAGTAGTTTGTATTTGGTTATGAGTTAGATCTTTAGACTAGGAGGTTTGATATTCTTGGAGGAATTGAAGTGACAAGAATGCATGACCAAGATGTTCATCGGTCTTCATACATGACCGCCATTTTATTGTTTTGTCGCTCGAGATATATCCTAACATTTTTTTTTGACAAAATTGACCGTTTAGCTATTATGTTTGAATGAGATATAAAGTATTTTCTTCTTTATTTTTGTGCAGCCGGTTCGTTTTGAATGTGCCAAAAGAGGATCTTCAGTCCTTTGAGAGAATTTTATTTTTGGTGGAGTATGCACATTGGTTTTACGAGGACAACTCGGTGGAGAAAAATCCATCACTCAAATCACTGAATCTAAAAGAGTTTACTTCTTTAAGTATCCTTTGTAGCATATTCTTTGATCGACTCGCTGTTGATTTTTTCTTCCTAACACTTGGTGGCTAGACCATTTAAGATTTGTATTTGATCTCTATCTCTTTTGGGCTTTGGCATCGTAGGATTCTTGTTCCACGGATGATTTTACAAATAAACTAGATGCTTGCTTCCTTTTACTAGTTGCCTCTGTGTACTTATACTTTAATTGTGCTATTTTCTATACAGTTCCACATTTTGATCTTCATCTGCAGATTCAGTGTATAATTTTCTAGATGTCCAAATATATGCACGCTAGATACATCTGCATTTTCATTTTGAAGTTGTGTTCATTAAGTTCCAACATATTTTAGTTTGATGGCGTTGTCATAGATTGTGCTTGATAGGGCTATTGTGAAGGGTGTTACCAGTAGATTGTATTGTTCCATTTTACACAAATCTTTTGTTTCCTTTTTTCTTCATATTTTCTTTTCGTTCACATCCTTGTTTTCCTCAATGTATTTGTAGTGTTTAATAGTTGTGATGTTCTAAAGCCTTATGTAGCCCACCTCGACGATATATTCAAGGACTTCACTTCCTACAAAGTTCGGGTCCCTGTAACTGGGGCAATCATTTTGGATGAAACGTTTGAAAGGGTCAGATTTCTTGTGACCAATTTAGAATATCGTGCTATGATCCATCCTTTTAACAAGAAAAATCCTGTAAAAGTATTATTTTCCTTTTTTTTTTTTTTAATTAGCAATCTATCTGCTAGAATTTGCATTTCCTTTGTGTTTTGTTTATTTATTATTTCAGAAAAAAAGGGAAAAGGAACGAAGTTAAATATATATATTCTATTAGGGATGACAGTAAGATCTATTAAATTCTGACAGAAACATGCTTGATTTCTATTGAAAATAAGTTCAAGGAACGAAGAAAAGAAATGTTGGAAACAGAACTGTCAAATGACGAACCAAAAATTCAAAATTACTAGTGAAATTACTGAGTCATGAAATGATTTATCTCTCATTGTTTTGTACTCAATTGGCTATGTGACAATTGATTACAGTTTTAAGACAATGAAGTGGACTATTTCATTTGTCTTTTGGATGCTTTTTATTCATTCTGTCCTTATTTTTAATTTTGCTTTGCTCGACTCTCAGTGTGTACTCGTGAAGGGGTGGAAAGGGTCAAGTTGGAGTTTTCCACGTGGGAAAAAGAACAAAGACGAAGAAGACCACGCATGTGCTATCAGAGAAGTAAGATTAATTCTGCTGCATTTCTTTTATCCTGCGAGGTTGCAGTCTTCATTCATAATTTAGGCGGGTCCTCTCTCTCTCTCCTGCCTCCCCTATTAGTTGTAACCGCTTTGTGTATTGCTGCAAATGCAGGTTCTTGAGGAAACTGGATTTGATGTTACAATGCTTCTTAATAAAGATGAATACATTGAGCAAACATTTGGACAGCAGAGAGTTCGCCTCTATATAATTGCTGGTGTGAAGGATGATACCGCCTTTGCACCCCTCACCAAAAAAGAAATCAGTGTATGTGATCTTCACTTCGTACAAATTCATCTATATGATACGTATAGTTTCACTTGATTAACTCCAACTGGTGGAATAGCCCCGCAAGAATACCAATTACTAGGTGTTCTTATGCGGCTTCTACAAGTTTTTTGTTGGAATCTCAATCAGTATTTTTTTTTTTCTTTTTTGCTGGTTGGTTATGTGTCTCTGAAGGATTGCATGTTAACTCTGTCAACATAGTATCGGACATGGTTGTATTATTATCCTATACTGAAACTCGCTTGCAAGGATATGAGTATGTTCTATTCCATCATAAGGAGTTGAGTACAAAATTGCACAAGCTCGGTCTTGGCTGGTGCTCTTGTCTTGGGATTATCTTGATAAACTAGCATTCTAGATCGAGTTCTTCTATTTTTTTCAAAAGAAGAGTCCTTTTTTAGTTAAGCATGTTACAATATATTTGTGTTTGAAAATCTATTTTGTACTAGGAATTGTTTTATTAAAATATCTACCCTTCCCTTCCAAGAAGGGTATTAAGGAAAGAAAAAACGAAAATAGAAATTCATAAAGTGATGTGAGATGGATGGGTAATAAATCCAATATCACTACTTGAATTCTTTCAACCCAGTCACATGCTGCTGTAAAACTGCAAGAATTGTGTAATTTATCTAAAAGGAAAGAAATGCTAGGTCTTACATAATTTGTAATACGAAATTGGTTGCTAAAATGGTATAGATCTTAATCCAATCTCAATTGAAACATTTTATGTTCCATAGTATTGTCCGATATGTTATTGATGGAGCATTTGTGTGGCGTGGCATTCTTTAACGTGCTACATGATATATGATTTTTGGTTGGTTGATATTTGTGTTTTATCTATCCTACAGTGCAGGCTTTAGTATTGAGATCAAGGTTTTTATTATGTTCTTGCAGGAAATTGCATGGCAGCGACTAGATGAACTACTGCCTGCCAGTGATGATGTTATATCTCGTGGGAGTACTGGCCTCAAACTTTATATGGTGGCCCCTTTTCTATCGTAAGCACCATTTTCCTCTGACATTCAATAATCTACTTAATGTGAACGTTTATATGGTCAGTTGTTCTAAAAGACCAGCGTTTTCATGCAGATCGCTAAGATCGTGGATATCAGTACATCAACCGCCCATGGCTCCAAGACTTGATTTGCCTCTTAAAGGTCTCTCTCTCTCTCTCTCATATTGCCTTTAGTTGTCTAATTTTCTCTGTCTGTAACCCTTACACTTGATATGCTGGTGATGGGTTTCGTTTCATTCTCTTAGCAATCTGTGTGTGGAAAGCGAAAAACAGTTCAATTGGGAGTAGCTCTACAATGATACAAGAGACCCAGCCAGCAAAGCCCGAACCCGAGGTTCACCCTCCGGACGTTGGACCGGGCAAGAGTTTCAGAAGCTTCAGATTTGATACTGCTTCAATCATGCAAGCGATGGAAGCTGGTTTCTCTCCTTGATTTCCTAACCTGCTTTGATGTAAAGTGGTTTAAGCATAGGTTGGTTTCTCAGTCCAATTTTGCTTGTATTTCTAGCCACCGATCGGCACGCTGCGCAGATATTGCAGTCGTGCACCTTGTACATTGGTGTAAGAATTTCAGGTCCGGGTTTTATGTAAATTCTTGTAAAGGCGTAGCATGCGCTTCCCGGAATTAGTACATGAAATGCGTACCAAATTAGGGTAATAGCAGTTAGATAGTATTTGTGTTCTAGATGGACAAATCTTTCAAACTTATCATAATCAATGACAAGGAAATATGGAGTTAGTTCTTTTGACACAGCTTTTTCTTTTCCTAAAAAAAAAATTAATCTTGGTGCGATTTTAAGATTAATCTTTTTAAGTAGAGTTCACTAAAAAGGTAAATTTGGTTTTTTGGCATCGTTCTTCGTCATAGGGCATACCCGACTGATGACTTAGAGGAGCGCTCTCTATATTTAGAAGAAGAGATATAAGACTAGTTTGTTTCATGAAATTTGATTTTTGGCTCACTTTTTTGCCACTTTTATATAGAAGCAATGCTTAGGAAGCAACTCATAGCTTATTTTTTATGTTGCTTCTGCTATTAGTATCAAATATATATATATATATATATATATAAATTTTATCTTAAAATTGACTTTTGCCACAAGAGCTTCATCAAAATGACCGGTAATGCGAACATGAGTACTCTCAGCTTTGTTGGCTGGCTGTCAAGACTTGAAGAGTCTGGTGGGCTTTATTGCCTTTGAAGATTAAAGTGAAAACATTGAAAAAACAAGTGTAGCTAGTCCAAGGCAGCTACCAAACAATCTTGTGTGGCCATTGGGAGCGGAGCTTATGTAGTGAAGAAATCAATACTTGTTGCTCATTGCTCATCTTTGCATGTTGATTCAGAGGCAAATGTTTTGGTTTTGGCCGATTGTGATTAAACCACTCATATGGAATAGTACTAAAGAGTTAAAAGTGTTTTTAAAGTTTTTTTTTTGCCCCTAGAAAGACTTTTTGGCAATAGCTATGGAGAGTATATATTAGTGCCATCATCAATGACTGCTATATATATATTAGTAGTCGTTATGTGTTCTATATTAGGCAGTATTTATTTTGTAAGTTGAGATTCTAGCAAGACGAATTTACTCCATTTTTTAGAGAATTTGGCAGGCGTTGTTGTTTGACAACAATATATATTTTTTTCCAATAATCAAAATGAATATTTTCAATTCAAACCCATGAAAAAAAAATTTAGCCCCACACCCCACAGATTTTAAACCTATATGAGTAGCAACGTCACACTGTTTAAAATTCAAAACTGAAATTCGGATTTTATTGGAATGTAGATTTTAAAAATCTCATTCTTATATATATATATATATATATATATATATATATATAAATAATGGTTCAATTGGAAGAATTTTAAAACTCACAATCCAAACGATTTCACGTCTAACTTTTACATGTTACAAACTTACAATATAATGTGTATAGCGCTACTCGAAACGATCATATGCCTGAACTCTGAGCAGCCAGTTTGTTATGTATCAAGAAATCAAGTACAGAAATCTATATAATGTTGTAATAAAAGTTTTAAATATAGCATGCATAAATTGACTTAATTAATTAGACCACCAAATTTGAGTCCTACCTGAAAATCCTGGGTACGCGAGTATTTATTGTAATTATTATGGCTTGAAGTCAATTTCTTTGAAATAATGATTTTCTATCTTTGCATGGCTGAGAGACAATGATGTTGTGTAGGTCCATTGTAATGTTCTTGTATACATATTCTTCATCTTTTGGGCTAATCTTTCTGATGGAAAATTGTGATCAGCTTTTGTTCTCTGGGTCTTATATATGTGGCTCAGTTTGTTTCTATCTTTGTTACAAAAGGGATTTGTTTGCCTCATTTTCAGAATCTTATTCGGTTCATCTCTAGAATATTCAATGGCTGTTTCATGGATTTATATGATCAAATTTTTTTTTTTTCCAGTTTTTTGTTTGGTATAGGTGTCATGATACGCAGACCTGGAATTGAATTGCTCGGTGAAAGAAAAAAAGAGAAAATGGTTCCCATGTGGTGGTCTATTCTCAATTTTGTGGTGTTTGTTTTTTTTAGTTTTAAGGGTATTTTTGGTGCATCTTTGCAATTACATTGCACTAGATTAGAAAATACAATTTGATGGTTCGTATGTTCAAATTATTAATTGTATAATATCAAAAATACACTTAATAAAATATAAATTGAGTATCCGAAATAAATTATTAATATTAGACTATACTATCTAATCTAAAGTCTTATATTAACGAAACAAACAACACAAAACTCTAATAGTAAGAAATAAATTATTTTTTCACTCTTTTATACAGTATCTCTTCAGATGACATACAACTTTCATAAACTTATAGAGTACACAATATAATAAAATACGGTGCACTAAACGTATCTAATGTGCTTATGGGCCGGTGGCATTGTTTCTGGAAGCTGCTTTTAAATTATAAAAGAATCTAAAGCACCTAAAAGCGTTTGGTAAACCTGCTTCTTAAGAAGCATGTAACTTGTTGTCAGTGATTTTTCGTCAGTCAGTGAGTCCAAGGGCGGTATCCTAGCCATTCCAAGAAGTCTAGAATCCCCGACTCCACAGAACCAAGCGAAAGTCGTCACGACTTCCTTCAGGATAAAAGACGGGCGAAGATTATCGAAGATGACCCCCGATCCTACACCCCCGAAGGAAGAAGATCACCAAGAGAGGGAGCTCTTGGAAAGCCCTTCTACGACAGGCCGGCACACAAAGACTAAAGATCCCCGAAGCTAATTCACCCTCGAAGGAGGGTGCCACGGATGAAGGATCAGTCGGCGTACACCCGGCCCTCAGAGGCGTCGATCCTCGGTCATAGAGCTTTTGACCGCGGGGTCGCAGACCTCAATTATTCTCCCCCGAGCAGGGAATTCACTGTAGCGAACAGCCTTATCCTGCCGAATTCAGGATAACTGCTCCCGGCAGGTGGGCAGCTTTATTAGGTGAACCAAACCCGTGACTCAGGGGATTTGACATTTTGTCTTCTCATGACTGTAGCTCCCTTCTTCGCTTATAAGAGAAGAAGGAGCGAAGGATGAAAAAGAAAAAAGAAAAGAAAAAGGCGGGAAAGTTGAAGGGGAAGGGGTTGGAAAAAATTACTCTGTAAACTCTCTCATTCAAAAACATCAAAAACACAGTGGACGTAGACTATTACTCCGCCGGAGGGTCGAACCACTTAAAAATTCTCTGAGTATTTATTTTCCGCAAAAACTTTCACTTTTCATTGCCGCATCACACACTAGAGGTGCAGATCACGGCGTTGGTTTAAATTCTATACCAACAGATTGGCGCTAGAAGGAGGGCCTGAACCTCCGAGCATGCCCTTCCTTTCCAGTTTTCTTCCAAGCTTTTTTCCAGAAGTCTCGTCGTCACCTATGATCAGAGATCATGGCGCCGGTGACCTGACGAACGGGAAAGAAACCCCATATATCCCAAGTTGGGTAACAGTTAGCATAAAAGAAAGGGCGTCCAAAACCCCACGTCCCGGATGAACAGCGTGGTGAAGATCTTCGGTTCATGACCACCGGCATCTGCAGTTCATCACCGGCAAGGGATGAACGGACGAGCTCCAGACGCGGCTTCGAACAAGGAGGGAGCAAGCCGCAGCTGTGGTGGCTGCCGAGGACATCACCAAAGCGGACTCGGAGCCAACCGACTGGCGGATCACACACTCACGCCGGCCACCGTCGCAACCGGAGGTCTGGCAATGGACCATCCGGAGGCTCCGAACCATAGGAGCACAGCCGCTAGTGGCCCAAGCCGGAAGATCGCGACCAGCAAAAGAGATCGACTCTTTCCACATCAGGCGAGCTGGGTTTGTACCCCCAAGAACCACTGAGGCATGCTCCGTCGCAGTTGGAGGACCACCTCGGATGGTCTCGATACCCGGTGATGACCCAGTTCCGCGAGCAACCGCAGTCTGAAGGACTGTGGGAGTTGACCTTACCACTTCCGCCTCTTCCCTGCCCTCGGTATCATTACACCCCGAGGTTTTTACTTGGTAGCAGATCAACGGCGCAGAAGAGGAGATTTGGGGGAGATAAACCTGAGATCTCTGACCACAGCCGATGTAGTCAGAGCAATTTTGATTCTCAAGGAGAGGTGGCCACATCCTTTTGCCGAGCACGAAATGTCCTCGTACGCGCCGTGCATGGCTCTAGGAAAGCCAGCGGAAAGTCGGCATAGTACTAGCCCCCGAAGGTGCTATCGAGGTCAACCAAGAAGATGTCTCTATTATCAGGGCAGATCACAAGATCCGCGAATCTCGCCTGTGCGGCTGCTGGCGAAAAGAGCAAGGTCGCCTCGACGACCAAACTCAAGGCCCACGCCAAAGGAGCGCGGCAGCCGGGTAGCCTGGAGAAGGGACATCATCGTTGGCATGACTGGACCCGCGGCGCACAAACGGAGTGCTTGATCAAAGGACGTCCCCGACGATAGTCAACAGCCTCCTGGAGTCACGTCTTCGGCAGCCCCTACTCTCGCCTGCGCGGAGCGCCCTCGCGCACTCCAAGCGCAACTCTAGGCGCGCCAGAAGGTATCCAAGGCACAACCGGGTCGCACGCAATCAAAAGGTATCCAAGGCACAACCGGGTCGCACGCAATCAAGAGGTATCCGCGGGGCAAGATTGCCAGGGATCTTGTCTCGTAGCCAGTTAGCCGACAAAGAACGTAAACTAGATGTATGAAGGATAGAACCGCGAAGCAGATGAATCCTATAAACATCACCCTCGACGCCCTTTTTGACCGCGGAGCGTTCAGGCCGCTGAGGGAAACCCGGGGTACCAAAAAAAAAAATAGATGCGCTCTATAGGTACCTCGAAGGCGAGCAAGACTAAAACGCGTGAGTCTCAAAGGGCTTACGTGGGTCTTACTCACTGAAGCTTCCTGCCGCACAAAGGTTAATCTTGTCAGGTTTTTCCTCGATGAAAACCTGTTCGGGGATTAACTTGGGAAGCTGGGCCAATTATCTCCTAGAACCATTCTATTCTTCGGAGGAGGTAGAAGACCTAGGTGCGCTTAAAGGAGGAACCCCGAGGCGGAAGGGACTAGAATCCCTCAAAGGATGGTCTAGGCCGCCGGTGTATTAAGACGAAAGGCCCTGCTCCATTCAGAAGCACCGGGGACCGCTGCGAGCAATGAGGTACTAGCAAATCTCGACGAATACAAGATCTGACCGAGTTCGCTCCCGAAGAAGCCTGGTTCGGGATAATCCTTCGTAGGAGGAACAACTCGCAACTAAACAGTGCATTCACGGAGGTATGCTCCGGTCCCGATCTGGTACCTAATCGTCTAATTTGCTCGTTATAACCCTCGGAGAGGGTATGATTCAGACGAGTTGTAGCCCTCGTAGAGGTCACGACGAGCGACTATAGGAATGATCCCAGAGGGACTTGATCCTATAGTCGGGGGCCACAGCGTGAAGAAGGTAGTATTTAAACTTTAAACCTTATACTTCGCGTAACCAATTCTCTTTTTATAGGTAACCACTATGTTCCACCATCAAAAGAAGCGCGGACGGACTCTCCGGCGGAGCGAGGTTCGAGATGTTGCCGGAGCCAACGGATTCGGGGCCAGAGGGACAATTGATTCCGTAAGGATCAAACACCGTTTCTCTACCAGAGAAATCAAGGTTAGAGAAACGTCTAGTTCCGGAGGGATCAGACCCCATTTCTCTACCAACGGGAGTGTCTACCCTCGAGGTAACAAGAAGATTCGGCGTAGCCGGAGCCGCTCCTGCGAATGGCTTCCTCCGCGCCAGGCAGTATATCTCTAGCAGATCGGCTTCAACCAGGGTAAATCCCAAGCAACGCGATTCGCGCCGCTGGGATTGGGGGGCAGATGTTGTCAGTGATTTTTCGTCAGTCAGTGAGTCCAAGGGCGGTATCCTAGCCATTCCAAGAAGTCTAGAATCCCCGACTCCACAGAACCAAGCGAAAGTCGTCACGACTTCCTTCAGGATAAAAGACGGGCGAAGATTATCGAAGATGACCCCCGATCCTACACCCCCGAAGGAAGAAGATCACCAAGAGAGGGAGCTCTTGGAAAGCCCTTCTACGACAGGCCGGCACACAAAGACTAAAGATCCCCGAAGCTAATTCACCCTCGAAGGAGGGTGCCACGGATGAAGGATCAGTCGGCGTACACCCGGCCCTCAGAGGCGTCGATCCTCGGTCATAGAGCTTTTGACCGCGGGGTCGCAGACCTCAATTATTCTCCCCCGAGCAGGGAATTCACTGTAGCGAACAGCCTTATCCTGCCGAATTCAGGATAACTGCTCCCGGCAGGTGGGCAGCTTTATTAGGTGAACCAAACCCGTGACTCAGGAGATTTGACATTTTGTCTTCTCATGACTGTAGCTCCCTTCTTCGCTTATAAGAGAAGAAGGAGCGAAGGATGAAAAAGAAAAAAGAAAAGAAAAAGGCGGGAAAGTTGAAGGGGAAGGGGTTGGAAAAAATTACTCTGTAAACTCTCTCATTCAAAAACATCAAAAACACAGTGGACGTAGACTATTACTCCGCCGGAGGGTCGAACAATTTAAAAATTCTCTGAGTATTTATTTTCCGCAAAAACTTTCACTTTTCATTGCCGCATCACACACTAGAGGTGCGGATCACGGCGTTGGTTTAAATTCTATACCAACATAACTGTTTTTGCTTTTACGTAGTGTAATTTGAGAAGCAGGTTAAAGGCTACTTTTCTGTAACCGAAACTGCTTCTCTATTTTAAATTACTAAAATATCCTTAAATTTTTTAATCTATATTCAACTAACTAATTTTCTAAAATTATTTTTTGGTAATTTTACATATCGATAGCAATTTCAAAAATAAAACAACCAAATACCTAATATGCTTATAACTCCAGCAGTTTCTTTCTTCAGCACAGTTTGAAGCACTTTTTATACCGGCATAGCAATGCCAAACTGGCACATATTAGCTTACCTTGTGCTGATATACAATACTCGTGTTCTTATTATTATCATTTCTTATTAAAAGATTTTACCGTCAGAAACATTTCTGGTGATACAATTTTGACAATGAGATTACATCACAATCAACTAGATGAAAAAGAATGTAGGATTTAGTAATTTTTCCCCTTAAGTGTCCTCATTTTAGATGGAAAAAGTGGTCTAACTAAATTCATATAATTATTTTAATGTTGTTGACATAGGCTTTCAATTGGGCTGATGTCAAGTCATGATTCAACTGCATTTAAATATTGCCTTTAAACTCAATTCTTCTTATAGGGCATATTGCAAACTTCACAGAAAGAAATCATAAAAGAAGACATCTATAATATTTTACACCATATTCTGTGGATAAAAAGTCAAGTTTGATGTTTATTTCCTCTTTTTTTTTTTCTTTTTTTTTTTTTCCCAAAAAGATCAAAACGGTGATTCTTCTATGTTGTGGTCAAGTGGTCCCAAAGTGAGATCACAGAACAAGCTAGTTAATTTTTCCCTTGTGGACCACTAAGAAAAATGTGGCCCATTGAATCGACCAGTGGTCCTGGAAAATGTTTGGTCACACATTTATGGATGGACTTAGTATTATTCTAGCATTCTCTTATGCCTATTTTTTTTTTTTAAGGGAAATTCTCATTTGCTATTAATCTAAGCAAACTCCCAATTTTTTATTAGGAGCGCCCACAAAATCTTTATCTATCTGTTCTTGTTTGGACTTGGTAGAATGGAATTGCATATAAAACGTGTGTGTGTGTGTGTATGTGTATATATGGTTCCTTTCCCATCTCAGAAAATGTCACATTGGATTTTTCCCTGTGTTGATTTGGGACTTTCTTGTTGTCTTCATATAATGAATGGGAAGTTCTTAATGTGACTTTTAGCCGTTGCCAATTTGTGGGAATCAATTTCAAGTTTCACCAATCACTCATTATCAAGGCGTTAGGCGTTAGCTTTATGTCTATTACGTTCTCTCTTCTCAACATGTGCGCTTATATGTCTATGGACAAAAGTGTGTGTTTATATGTATATTAGTAATAATCCAATCAATCAGTTGAGAATTACTTAAAGTTGGGGAAAAGGCTCTGACTTATTATTATTATTAAGAAAATAGTCATTTTTTTTAGTGTGATTTTAAAAAAGGTTCATTGTTTCAGCATTTTATAAAAATAATCATTTATAAATTTTATTATTGTTGTAATAATTTTATGAGATTTTTGATAAACGGCCTTGCTTTTATATTTATTTAAGGGATTAGCCATAGTTTTCAAAATTTAAGGGATTAGCAATTTTCATTTTTATTTTATTTTTGGACGTTATGAATTTTTACCCTTGAATTCTAATGCTTTGGTTCATTTTTAAAATTGTTTCTTTTCGTTCTGTTTTTTCCGGTTCATTTTCACTCATTTTCTCTTTTGCCAAATATCGTTGTGGCTCTATTTTTGCGGTGATTTTGCTTGAGATCCTCACCAGATTTTGGTTGAGGTTATCTTTGTGGTATAGCTCTGATCTTGCTTCCTGATTTTTTATTTTTTATTTTGTTTTTAATCACGATTTCGAGCTTGTGTTTATCTCGTTCTCGGTCTTCTTTTTTGTTAAAAGCCACAATTTTTGTCGGCAAAATATGTGTTGTTGGAGCTATTTGGAATGGTTTTTGAAGCATGTTGTCGACGATTGCAATTATCTCGCTCAATTTTTATATCTTTGTGAATTGCTATAGTGTTTGGTTTGTAGCTCATTCCTCACTGATTTTTTAGATATGTTCATTTGATTGTATTTTATCCACTTGTTTCATTCTCGTTTTATTTATTTATTTTTTATTTTTTGTGTATATTGTTTACTTTTATGATTTTGGATGTTTGGCGTATTTTGATTTTGCAAGTGTTGCTTTTTGAGGTTGTAGTTGTAGGGTTTGTTTGTTTGTTTTTGTTTCGGTTTTTTAAATAAATAGTCATTTTTTATATATATTTTTAACAATTAGCCTATGTTTGCTTTTATTAGCAAAATAGCCATACATTTGTGTCTAGATTTTTGAGACTGCAGTCATGAATTTTTTAAATTCTGTTTTTGTTGTTTGTTGCAGACAATATTGTCTAAAATTTTGTATCTCTAGTCATGAAATTTGTGACTTCTTTGGTTGCATATTTTTTTACTATTTATAAGATATTTTTTATTTAGTAATAATTTTTATGAAGTTAGTTGTATAGACAATCATTTATTTGTGAGTTGGTTATTTTGTTAATGGATGTTTAAATTTTTTATTGTGTTTACTTCAAATTTTCTGAAATTTTGTGACTATAGTCACAAATTTTATGACTGTGTATTTAGTCACAAATTTTATTTCTTTAGTCATGGATTTTTAGATATTGACCTGATGGCTATTTTGCTAATATTTCAAAACGTGGGCTATATCTTTAAAACATAGATTGCAAAATGGCTAAATCCTTAACTGACCCTTTTTGTTTTTGTTTTTGTTTTTGTTTTTGTTTTTTGTTTTTTTGGTATGTTGGTTGATAGACTTGGTTGAACTTTTATGCTTCACGACTTGGTTGAAAATGGTTAGAAAAATAAGTAGAATAATTTGATTTTACTAATTTCGAGGTGGTATAAATGGTTGAGATTTAGAGTACGTTTGGTAGAGGTGAAAATTGAAAGGAATGAAAAGTTTGAGTGGATTTGAGATGGAAAATGTAAAAGTGGATTGTTTGGTGAGGAAGAAAAGAGAAAGGAAGGGAAAAGAGGGAGGAAAAAAAACTAGTGGGTCCCACAATTTTTAATCCTTCCAATGTTGGAAGGAAAAGGGAGAGGAAATTTTTTCTCACCACAATGAAGAGTAAAATTACTCTTTTGTCTATTTTTTAAGAGATTAAAAAATAAAATAAATGGGCAAAATGGTAATTGTTTAGGTAAAAAATTTTCTTTCCTTCCTAATATACCAAACAACATAAAGAAAAACTATTTTCTTTTTCTTTCCTTCTTATTTTCTATCACCTTTTATTTTCCTTTCCATATAATTTTCTATCCCTCTTACCAAACGGACTCTTAAAGATATTGTATAGGGATTTGGAAAGTTGAAAAAAATGGTTGAAAAAAAAAATGAATGGAATCGAATGATTTGTAGGATTAAAAAGTTGAATTATTTGGAATAGTATAGAATAGAATGGAATGAGTGGAATGGTTTGCCCAAACATGAAGTGAATTGTTTGTTTATGTTGTGTTATATTGTGATTGTAACATATTTTGTTACAAGGCGATAATTTAATTATCCTAGAAGTGGTTCAACTTTGATTTGACTGGCTTGTTCGTTTTTTAATTGTTATTTGTGTTTATTATTATTTTGAAACACTCGTTTATTGTGTAGTTTGATTCTTTGTTTAGTTGTTTTTTGTTTTGTTTTGTGACATTTGAATCATTTTCTATTATACTGATTGTGTTCTTGAATTTTACTAGGAATGATTGAATTTGACTGTGGCTCTACTTTCAGCTATGTTCTTATAATTTTTGGTATGTATATGCTACGATTATGTTTCGTTTATTAATTGGGGAATTGAAAAAAGAAGGTCTGCATGAGTTAGGATTTTGATGGTTAAAACATTGTCGTTTTATCCTCAAAAATCATCCTAAGTCAATGGCATTTAAGTAAATATAGTAGATTGAAGAATTAAGTCGCATGTATGTCACGTGACATGATGACAATAAATGAGAAAAGTAAGAAATTCGGATCTGTAATCCCCAATATTCACTCAGATTAGATTGTGGACTAAAGCCTATAAATAATGGAGATTGTTAGAACAATCAAACATTTTTCTCATTTAGAAATGCTAGGAATATTTTTAGAAAGAGAATCAAGAGATAATTAGCTTGTCTAATTCAAAACTACGATTTATTTCTTCAAATCTAAGTGAGTAAATCAAGTGGAGTACAATTAATTATCGAGTCAAATTTCAGCACGAACAAGGTCATTCTAAATGTCATTTAATAATTTATACACAAAGAGATATGCTTTCTTGTTTTCTACTTTATATTTACAGTATAAAAATAAGGATATAAATTAAAAATGTGATACAAAAAAGATATAGATTATTAATGTGACCAAAATGAGACATTCATCAAAATCATCCTTATTAATTGTAGAAATATGTTGTATTACTATTTTAAAAATTTTATTTGTAAGAACAGAGATAGAAGTGTGTTACTTATTCGAAATATAGGTTTATTATTTTTGTTTACGACTTGAAATATAGGTCAAAGCACTACTAACGATATTTTCTTTTTCCTACAGGACCTTTCTAAAATAATGATCCAGTGACCAAGGATTCTCAAAATTAATATTCATGATTCTAGAATCCAGACATCTATAATCACCAAATAATTTGTCTAAAATAATATGTTCTTTGATTTATACTCTCTATATATAATATAAAAATAAAAAAATACAATAAAAATAAAATATAAATTGTTAACGTGTAAAAAAAAAAAAAAGACATGCATCAAAATTCTATTTATTATAATTCGGTAAAAGACGAAAAATGCCTAGCGAAGTCCAGCATCCGAGCGTCGTGCTTACCTAATTGTGTTTCCCTTTTCCATAGCAAGACTTTTTAATTTATAATTAGTAGCAAAACGGCCGATCCTCGAGGGTCGGATATTCAAAATCAACGGCTAGTGGGACCTGTTCGGACACGTGTTGAGATCAGAGCCACTCTCCAGTGTTGGCCTCCTGGCCGAATAATAAGAAGAGAGAGAGAAATTTCGGCTGTGAGACCAACGTCGGTGGTGAGGTGAGAGAGCGAAGCAATTATTTGGAATTGGACTTAAAAGAGTGGACTGATAAATGGGAGTTCTAATTCCACGTGTCCTCGTCTCATTGGTCGAGCTTGGCTGGCGGTGGATGGTCGGTCGTCTGAGACAGACACATCATAAACGTGATTTTTATAACACATACCAATCATAAATTAACTATTAACTATTAACTATTAACTATTCAGAACGTAATTGGTGAACACGAATTAGTACGGTGTCTTTCTACGGCGATCATTCTGAACCATTTGAAATACCAAAATTCACTACTCGTTATATGTATTTAATCGCATGACAATCATAGAGTATGTCTCAAGATGGTAAATAATTGTAGACTACATATTATTTTTTTAAATAATTAAATTTGTGGGTCAAAATCGTTTCTCGCAATATTACTTATTCCACTAAAGAATATTCATTCTTTTATCTTATATTATCATAATCTAATATAACAAAATGTTAGGTATTTTATTACAAATTTTAGTTTTTTGGTACAAAAATTAATGACTAGAAATAAAAAATAGAAACATGATATTAAAGAACAAACGAATTTAAGTGGAATCTCAAGACGAAAAGAAGAAAAAATTCGTTATCCAACAAAGATTAGTACAATTTATAAAGAATGTATGAGCTTGGTAAATGTAACAAAAAAAAAAACATTTAATTCAAAAGGTCTATCCAATCCTAGAGCCCACAATTGATCTCTAATTTTTCGAGGGCCTGCGCCAGACTGAATAACTTATTTTAAAATGTCACTTTTTTATTGTGAATTTGATCGCATTGCTCTTTTTGTTGTTGTTGTTGTGAATTTGATCGCATTGCTCTTTTTTTTCTTTCTTTTTTTTTTTGGGAAATCGTAGGAAATAGCCAAAAAAAAATTTTGTTTTTAAAGTCCAGCCTATGTTTCAAAAAATTAAAAAAATAACCATGTTACGAATTATATAACAGAAAAGTGTTATAAAAAATATAACACATCTGTAAATATTTGTAAGATATTTTGTAACACTTTAAGTTTTACTCATTATTTTTCGAAGTGTTAAATAATATCTTACAAATATTTATAGATCTGTTATATTTTGTGTGACACTTTTCTGTTATACAATTCTTAACATGGCTATTTTTTTAATTTTTTGAAACACAGACTATCATTTAAAACAAATATTTAATTTTGGCCTATTTTTGCAACTCACCCTTTTTTTTTCAATTAAGGGAATACAAGAGGAGAAAGGGGGAAAAGTAATAATTTTTCAATTAAAAAAGTGATATAATAGTAACATAGTTATAAACTTGAATGCTAAATGTAACATTAGATAAAATTTTCTCAAATATAGAATTTGAGTCATAAACTCCAACACTTTTAATTATTTTAAAAAACATAATATATAATTGTTTATGACTTATTTTAAAAAATAGTTATACGTTTGGAAGTTTTTAGAAAAGCCTAGCAAATATATTAATTACTAATAACTAATTTTAAGTACTAATAAATTTTGTTATAATAGTTATTTTAATTGTCAAACAATTGATTTTATTTTATTGTCTAACTGATCACGATCAACACCAGTACCATATCACTGGTCTTCCTTCTCCAGCTGGGTTTTAAATTTTTTCCATTGTAATTTTTTGGTTTTAATTTTATTATTTAAGTAAAGGGAACGATGACTAATATCTTTAATTTATCATTTTTCCATTTTTTTTTCCTAGTATGCTATCATTGGTGTATTAAAAACTTTGTTACAAACACACACACACACATATATATATATATATATATATGTATATGTATATAGGTTCTCTCTTCAAACTTCAATTAAGAAAGTCAATGCACTTCGTTGTAGAGTTGACCTATGATTTATTCAATTGAAGAGATTCCAATTTCCAAGTCTAGTGCAAATAAATTATATTGTCGCTTAACTAAGAACAAAACGACATGTACAGTTTTTCATATGGAGAAAGTTATTTTTCTTTTCTTTTTCTAACGGATTATTAATTCTTATTACTCGCGGTCAATCCGACATCAAAACATATAATATTTGGTATGAATACCGTAAGATTTGAAAAACAAAAAATATTTACAAACAGTCGGATAGACATCCGTTTTGCTAATTTTAATAGCAAATAAACAAAAATAAAAAATAAAGTAAATAACTGATAGCATAAAATTAAAAAGAGACTAACACTAAATATACTTATTTTTCATGGCAAAAAACCCAATTTAAGAAAATGAAATGGTATCTAAATCTCAAATGAAGACCAACGTAGTTACACGAGCTAAGATCAAAATCTCTAACTAAGATTTGATTGGAAGCCCATAGAACAATTTTGATTCTATTACATTTGGCGTGTACAACATTTTGTTGGCCGCTCAATCAAACCTGAGAAAATCGCATGTTTTATTAAGTTGTTTGTGTTCGCCATATGTCTGATCTTTCAATTAGACCTTCCAAGAAAATCGCCGCATCTTGTGTACAGTTCTGCGAAACTTGAATTCTCAAGTTTTTTGCACAAACAGAGAAAATAAGATTTAAAACTACTAATTCATAAATAAATCTGAATTTGTTAACATAAAATATTACAGAATAATCAATAACCAACACAAGCTTAATTGATTAATTTAAAATATATTGTGATAAAGGTGACAAAAATAACTCACAAAAAGTGGAGTTTATTATTCTTAATATATATATATATATATCCAAATATTTGCATGTTCGTAATAAATAACAATATATCAAACTCATCAATCGTTATCTTTTATATTAATCTTCAGATTATCAAGAGAAAATTAATGATCTTTTAGCGGATATATGTGTATGTAACATGTCTAAGATTTCCATTTTGATAGCGTCGAATTAAGAGCTTGTACATTGTACTAATTTGAATACAACTAATTATTCACGTTTCTCCATTATTATACAAGTATTATATAGTTATTTGAGCAAGTTTCTTCTACCGCCACTTCGTTAGAGTTGACAATATCATTATAATATATAGGCGTTATTAATGTTGAACATATAATCAAAATTCATAATTAATATAAAGGGGGACTTTGATGAAGAGCAATGCTATAAGACCATAATTTTTTGTCAGAAAAAAGTAGTAAGAATGATATGGTTTATTCTCATTAGTTTCAAAACAGATATTTTTGTTTAATCTAATATATAATTACGACATCATTTAGACTACTATTTTTTGGTAAAAAGTTATGGTTATATATCATTTCTTTTTTATGAATACTTTTTTTTTCGTTTATGTTGTACTTTTAGATTGTACCCTTTCTTTTACATTTTAAACATGTAAAAATTAAAAGAGCACAACAATTGAAATATAATTTATAAGTGACACATGACTCTTTTTACAACCCCTTTTATATTATGCAAGTATGCAACAATGTTTGTGGGGTGACAACAAATTTTTTTGCCTATTTTACACTATTATTTTCCATTTTGAGGGTTTCGTGTGTATGTGCATATATTTTTATCTTGGTGACTACTTAAAATACTTTTGCTACAATGTGTAATAAGCACATTGTATTTTAGTTTTAATACTGTACGTAGTGTTTGGCCTATATTCAAACCATCGCAATACTTGACATACAATACAAAAGTGTATTACCTTGTATAAAACTTTGAATTATATTATAAACTATAATATAAATTATAAGATTATTTTCTCTCTTTTAATACAATATTTAAGGCAGCATATACAAACTTTGTACTAATTCAATACAAAATTCGATATCGTACCAAATATTCCCTTAAATTAAGACACACTTAGGACTGGTAATATTGTATTTGTTGTATAATATTATATTGCATTTTGTATTGTAATGTATAAACTTATTCAAGCTGTGAGTCGTCTTAAAATATTAAACTAAATACTAATAGAGAGTAGTGAGCAAATAGTTTTACACATTAACATGGATAATATATATATATATATATAGATATAACATATATTTTTTGTGCTAATCAACAATAATGCAATTATTAAGGCTTAGAGAGGATCTTTTTCACAGCTTGGGAGGAATATTGCTTACAAAAACAGACCAACCTCACACAATTGGCTCAACTCCAAGAGTGTTAATTTAATCATTATTATTTGGAATTAATCATTGGCAAAATAATTATTAGTTTGAAGACGTAACTCATCTTCCTAAAAAAGGAAAGAAACATTATTTTTACGTAGGTCATGAAGCTTCGTGGGGCGGTTTGCACAGGAACATTAAATACTTCTTTACGTAAACTTAATTAATTAATTTGGAAGACATAATTCCACGTACAATTTAGCAATTTTTTTTTAATGATAACACATTTTGATATATAATTATTTTCAGATAATTAGCTAATAATTATAATAGACTAGGCTTGTTCTGAGATATTTTGGTGCAAATATATTAACCTTTTGTTTGGTTTGGCCATTTTGGCCATCTTTGACTATTTATGGTGATGGAAAAAGTGGTTTGAAAATGGTTTGTAATAGTTTGAAAATGATTTGTAAAAATGATGTAAGAATGGTTTGACTTTGCTAATTTCGAAGTGATATGAATGGTTGAGATTTAAAGATATTGTATAGGGATTTGGAAAGTTGAAAAAAATGGTTGAAAAAAAATGAAATGGAATGGAATAGTTTGAAGGATTTAAAAAGTTGAAAAAAATAAAAAATGGGAATGGAATGAAATGGGAGAAATGGGTAAGGCAAATAAAAGGTAATTATATAATATATATGCACCGAAAATGTTGGGATCACATTGCTTTGCTGGCTGACTGAGCTGTGACACAAAAGTGTTAGCTGTTTTTGATTTCTTACAAGAATATTCCAAATAAGTTTCTCAAATCACGACAAGGAGATCGTGTTTGATATTATGTTTATATTTTTGCATCTTCATCCTTCACATAATTTTTTAGGGCTTTTTTTTATTATAAATTTTTGGGGACTTTTTTTTTGTAATTTTTATTCTTCCTCTTTTTTTATTTCAATTGTTCAAACCATCATTTTTCTACCTAGAAGATCTCGAAAAAATTTATTCTTGTCCTACTACTTTTTTGGAGTGCAAATGTTATTTTATTTTTGCTTTTGTTTGAATTTTTTCATTTTTATTTTGTGGTATTTGACAAAATTATAAAAGTCTCTATATATCTTTTTGAAATGATAAAAATACACTTATATTCTGTCATGTTTTATTATATTATTATTTTTGGTATAATACTATTTTTATTGTTATTATTTGTTCCCTTTTTGTTAAGTTCTTTTGATTTTTTCAGGCTCAAAAGTTGATGTTTAACAAATTTAATCAACAAGTGTGTGCTTTTATAGAGTGAAATTTTAACGAAAATATATATAATTTTTGTTTTTTGTTAGTATTTTAACATGCAAAATATATATATATATTATTATAAATTGAAAAATTCAATAAAATAATTTCGTATAAATAAATTCCACAGACTATGCATGCGTATAGTGCATGTTTAAAAATTAGTAATTAGAAAATTGTGAAACACTTTTTTAAAAGCTGCTTCTAATCCATTCACTATGGTGTTAATAAATAAATAAGGAAATAAATAAATATAACCAACATTAGTGCCCCTTAATGCAAGGAACTTGAATATTTCGAAAGGTAAACAAATTAACCTGAAAAATGGGCACAATTAGTTCAACAACAAAACAAGTCAAACAAAAGCTCAAACATAATAATAAATTTTGGAGTGCAATTTGAAGGTTTAGAATTCGTAACTACATTTTTTTGCTCGCTGACCTCGTAATTTCAAAAATTTAATTAATAAAAGATGGACCGTAATATATTTATTTCCAACGGCTTTACTTTCTCTTGTAGCTCCAACAATTCGGAAAAAAAAAAAAAAACAAAAACAAAAAAAAAATTCAAAAAAACAAAATTGTCTTAGCTGTCGTAGGTTAGTAGCTAGTGAGGGCAAGAAATAGCCTCCTATAGATTGAGGCTTAGAGATTGGCATGACCTTGAAGCGCTTACAATAAGTAGCTTTTTTTGGCTCTTACAATAAGGTAAGTTAGGTCCATTATTTAAGGATTGACATGGCTTGAACCCCAAGAAGGTTATGCAACAACTCTTACGGTTTGGTCTAGTTGAAAGAAAAAAATGTGACTATGACACTATGAGACGCCTTTACCAACTCTTTAGCGATCTGTTAGACGGTTAGATGAGGAAATGAGACACATATACATGTCATATTTTGGGTAATCTTCTACCACAAATGCAATGTCACACACACACACACACACAATCCTTACTCAAAAAGATAGTTACCTTTAAAGGTAAACAAAATTTGATTAGTTCAAAAGCTAGGGTTTTTTTTTTTTTGGCTGAAAAAAAAGCTAGGGTTTATATAGTATATCCATGATGCAGATCATTTCCTCGTATAACAAATTTTATTTTAATATATTAAAACCAACTAGTATTTACATTATGCATCTCATTGTCTTTATGTTTCAAGGCATTCATTTCAGTGTAGTGTAAATTTTATCATTTAAGAAGTTATATCATAAGTATTTTAAAATACTATATTGTTCGTGGGTTTATGTTATATCATAAGTATTGTGTATTCATTTGACAAGTCATGGTTGCTTAAGATAAAGATTATTCACCTCCGTCTAGAAGAAAACAATACGTCAAGATTAATATCTTCGTAGTTTTAATAGCTGGATCCCAATATTTACTGAAATAAAAATTGAGTGTTGTATTATTTTATGCAAAATTTCGGCAAATATATGTGATATTTCAATTTTGGTTCAAACGTAGTGTTATTTTTTAATATATATATATATATAATCTTAAAATATTAGTTGAAATTTCAAAAATGTCATTTTTTTTTTACAAAATGACTTTATTTTTACATAATATATTCAACATTACTCGACTTTTATGTGTCATGGTATCAATATTACTAGAATCAATAAAGAACTCCAAATACATTTAGACCACGTAGATCACCCTAATTGTATTATAATTTATTATCTTATATTATTCTATTGTATTTGTTGCATTTTTTATTCTGATAATTAATGCACGACATTGTTCAATTAGTAAAATGATTTTCTCATTATTTTCAAGCTCAACCAATCTTACTAGGCCTGAGCATTGGGTGGGTTTTCGGTTATTGGGCGTTTTCAGTAATTTTGTAATATAACCAAAATAGGAATTATGAAAACCAAAAACCCCCCAAATATTAGCGGTCGGTTTCGGTATTTTATTTCGGTTTTTGGTCGGAATTTGGTCGGTTTTTGAGTAACCAAAAATTAATCAAGCGAAAAAGAGAATAAAAAAAAATTGAAAATCCATAAATTGTTTCACATAAACTATCAAACTCTATCATAGTTTTTCAAATCCATAAGACATCCAAATTCAAAAAGAAATAAATTGTAAACTAAAATCCTGGTGGTCGAGGAGGAGGTGGTCCTATCGAAGTTGAAGATTTAGCTATAGATGATGAAACGATCTCTAGCAAAAAAAAAAAAAAGATTGTAAATACTAAATAGCTCAATATATTATAAGATATAAAGAAATTGAAATGTAAAGTGAAGTGGGAACTGCGAAGAAAACTTAGGGGAGCCACGCCACTATTACTCTAAAAATTATTGAAAATATATATATTTTAACTCACTCCTCATTTTGGGCGGTTTTCGGTAAACCAAAATTTAATTTACTAAAACCAAAAACCGCCCAAAAAAGTTTCGGTAATTACCAAAATTGCCTAAAAATTTTCGGGCTCCAAATTTTTCTTTTTTTTTAGGCGGTTTTGGTAATAAGCGGGCGGTAATTTGGGTAATGGATTTTTGTTCTCACGCCTAAATCTTACCTTTTTTATTTGGAGCACAAATTGAGAGTTGAGTTGAGATACATATGAAACGCACTAAAACTATCTAAGAATCCTATGCACAGTCAGAACTCAGAACGAAACCTGACCTAACCATCAACGAGCATTACGATGTGGCAATAATAATTCTTTGTCTGGCTCAGGACCTGCCACGTGTCCTTCACTTCTGGCTCCACCAATGAAAAGCTGCCACGCCTGTGGGGTCTTTTCAAAGGGACCAGCAAGTCTGGACAGCTACGTTTGACTGTCATTTTGCATTGGCAATTTAAGACTGATCAAAAGTGTGCCAAACATTGCCAATAAATATGAATGGTTTTTTTTTTTAATTTTTTTATTTTTTTTCAATATGCACTCGTGGGTGATCTGGGCAATCTGATTCTGAAATAAATAATGAATGTACTTATGATCTCTCTCTTTCTCTAATAATATCTATTGTCCGGTGGGTTGTTTAGTGAGTTCAATTATGGCTCTAACTTTTTTTTGGCAGGGTTTTGTGTAACTCGTGGAGTCGTGGTTACTTTTTACTTTCAACCAAGAATAAGAACAGTTTTGGTAAATGACATTTAGGTGAGTTTTTGAAACACTAATTACTCGTATTGAATTAAATCGACACACAGTTCAAACACACACTGCATAGTGCACTTTTATGTTAACGTGCTATTTGTTACAGCAATAGAGATGTCACACTCACAATTTTTTAATTTAATCAATATTTCATGAAAAAAATCCCAACAAAAAATAAGATGATGGGTTATTTTTCAATTACGTTATCATTTGGATTTATATTTGAGTTGCTCAACCTAAAACCATACCATATTTTAGTGAGAGATGGTGAAACATTGGACAGCTCTATGCATACACATAGCAATTAACACTAATATATGGACATATATTATAATCTCAAAAATGGAGATTTTCAAATATATGAAAATTATGTCATGTCTGTTTGTTTTGTTTTCTTTTCTTTTTTATGTTCGAAAATTTTAACGTATCTTTTGTCTCTAAAATTCAAGATATCATTTCAAAGTAAATTTTTGGAGATTTAGACGATTACATGTTTGTAAATAAAATAAAAATAATTACACATGTCAATGACATAAATGATAGAATTTAAGGGTGTTCAACCAAACCAACTGCTTATTTTATCTAAAATCAAACCAAATCACTCTTCAAATGGTTTGGTGATTTTTCAAATCAAATTAAACCAATTGAACAATCAAAATCAAACCGAACTAAACCAATTATAGTTCGTTTGGTTTAGCTTTCTAATCGGTTTGAACTTTCTCAATTTTGAGCTAACACTAATTCAAATTTTAGTAATATGTATGGCATACATAATTCTTAAAAATTTACGTATAAGTAGTTTGGTTTGGTTTGATTTTTTAAGAAGGTCAAACACAAAAACTTAAAAACTTAATTCTTACCGAGCTCAAGCTAAAAAATTCCTAACGAGCCGAGCCTGCAAAGATCAGGCTCGACTCGGCTTTAATCGAGCTCGACTCAAAAATTTTCGGCTTGATTATACCCCTAGATGAAAACAATTGCATGCAGGAAGTCAGATTGTTTGTTTCTTTAATTTTGTTCCTTTTTTATCTCATTAATAATATTTTGACACGTCTATAAAATATACTTATTTTAAAATATAAGATGATATTAAAGTGTTTTTACTTCAACGTCCAATTTAATTTTAAGAGATAAAAAGTAAGTCATAAAAATAAGACTGACAATCTCGATTTGCATGTAGATATGCCGTGGAAATGTGTTGTACACACAATAAATTAATTACACGACAAAGCATATTTACAATTTGAAAGTTATGTCCACTTATGGGATTAATTCAGCATACCTAGTACTTTTAACCTCATTATGTGATATATATATATATATATATATATATTTTTACAAGGTATATTCATTGCCATATAAGGTGAAACCAAAACGAAGTGCAAAAGTAGTAGTTGATTGATCGATCCTTTTAATTAGAGTTAAAGGCTAATGTTTTGCCAATTTTTTGTGGGGATGAAATTCGAAATAATAACACAATCATAAATTTCGTTTATTAGAAAAAAAAATCCACTAAGACCGATCACGGATAACATTTATTTGTTTTCATTAATTACATAGAGTCTATTTAGTATTTGATCATTTTCTAGTTCAATTTTTAGGAAATGATCAATATTTCAAAAAACTAAAAAACAACCACTAGTCCCTTGAAAAATTAAGAGCATAAAGGTAACATTACACCTATTATGTAGTTATGAAAATTGCTATTTTCTTAATCATTAAAACATTGTTTATTTTTTTAAAACATCATCTAAAAAATAGTTATTTGCTCAATAATCTTAATTAATTATTATATAAATATGTACGGTTTATTGTATTTATTTTCTTTTGTGCTCATAATAAACTTGGTTGTCATCGTCGATTCTTGAATATTTTGTTTAAAAAAATTTACAATAAAATTATATTAGCGATATACTTTATATAATTATATGATTATAAATTAAGTTGACATCGATAAATTAACGAAATGCTAATTTTTGTTAGACAACTAATGTAATGCGAAGCGTAGCAAAAAAAAAAAATAATAATTGTAATGCGAAGCATCATGATGACGTGATATATACTTAGAGACACTAGATCATAATATATATATAATTCTTTTGGTAGGTGTGATATATTAGCAAACACATACATTTAGTAAATTGGTATATATTTGTGGATTTTTTTTTTAGATAAGAAATTATTACTAGAAACACCAACATCAACATTATAGCATAAATAAGAATACAATAGCCTCCAGCGTGTTACCAAAATGTGTAAGAAGTTAGTCCTTACCTGTCGTTTTGAACACATAAAGAAAAGTAATAGATATGGCAAGATAAACAATAAAATTTCCATCAATAGCTACTAATAACACTCACAAAAATACTAGAGCCACATCAATAAACTTTTACCTTTTAACGTGGGTGTTTGATAATTAATTAACTATAAATGTTAATTTGCAATTTACCTAGAAGTAACAAATTAATGTCATTAAATATATAACGGACGTTAATGAATCTTGTTTTCATATCAAATATATATTATGTCCCAACATTTAATTTTCCTAAAGAGCATTAATTTTTACTCTTTCAATTGCGTGGAAGCAACTATACCATATGCAACGATGAGACATCGACAAATTCCAACTTTGAAGAATCTGTTCATTTCTAGAAATCCAAAAATTTAAAGAAAATCATTAAAGCATTAAACACAAATAAAAGAAGTTGAAAGTACGAGAAAGTTCTTTTGACAGACCTATGCGTGCCCATATGGTTGTGTGCTGATTTTTTGGGGGCTTTAAAAATAACTAATATTTGAAAATTTATAATTATTTGATAATCATAGATAATTACCACAACTCTATCGTCTATTGTAATAAATATTTCTATTATTATAAATTACTCATGTGTTAGTTAGTTAACCTTTATAAATTAATAGTTGGGTGAAGTAGGCAAATACCCAGAATTTATATAGCAATAAAAATAAATACCCAAACTTTTGAAGTAATTGAGTTTCTAGTCAATTTGTGAATTACTTGCACATGCTTTTGGTAACAAAGTGAATTACCACCACTTATCAATGTGTAAGTAATTACATCATTTAGGTAATTGGTTATATTTTTCAAAAGATTGGGTAATAACTTACATTAAATTTTAAAAATTGGGTATTCACTATAATTTCTCTTAATAGTTTTGGTAACAAAAAAATTTATTAATTTATCAAAATTTCGTAATTACATTTTATTTTATTAAATATTTTTTATATGTTAAAATTTGATTGTAAGGACATAAAACATGATAGAATACAGAGATAAACTATATGAATTTTATTTATCATATACTTCTCTATGGGCTATGGTATGCTTTTTTATTTTATTTTTTTGTTTTTTGCTTTACTATGATATGTATGATCATGGTTTATTTTATTTTTCTTCCTGTACTTTATGTGAGCAAAAAGATTATAATGAATAATGAGAAAATGTCAATGTTTACGATTCAATATCACTTTTCAAATTCAAGTTGATAATTTCTATTTTAATTATAATTTATGTTACTTTTTTATTAATAAATTATTATTTCGACTCTTTTGTTTTTGTCTCCTTTATTTATAAATAATAATAATAATAATAATTGATCAAATTTTTACTAAAAGTGACATAAATTGTACTTTTTTTTAAATGATAATTTTCGAAATAAAATTTTTCAAAATTTTCAAGTATGTTTTATGTACTTCCAAATGAGAAAAGCGCTAAAATAAAAAGAAAAATAAAAGGGTTTAGTTGATTTTATTATACGACTCGTGGATTGTCTCAGCATCATCCCTTGCCGTTAGAACATGGTTATTTATTTATGGGTGGGTTGCAAAAATAGTCCAAAATTAAAAAAATAGCCAATGTAAAAAATTTCATAACAAAAAATATCAAATAAATATTTACACATCTATAAATATTTGTATGATAATGTTTAACACTTTAAAAAATAATGAGTAAAAATTAAAGTGTTACAAAATATCTTACAAAATTTTACAGATGTGTAATATTTTGTGTGACACTTTCTTATTATATAATTCGTAACATGACTTATTTTTTTTTAATATTTAGAAACATAAACTACAATTTAAAAACATAAAAAAAAATTAGCTCTTTATTACAATTTCCCTTTATTTATTTATCTTTCCCTCAAAGAGAAAGATAATCAATTCCTCTAGAGGAACAATACGTGATCACACAAAAGAGGAAAAAATAAAAATAAAAATTCTAATAAAACAATAGATATTAGCCAACAACGTAATTTGAAAACACATTACATTAATACGAGAGAATCTAAAAACTAATAATCTAAAAAGCATGATCAACTTGGCCCATAATGCCTCAGCAATGATACACTGCATAGAAAAAACAAACCCCAATAAGAAAAAAAAAAAAAAAAAAAGTAGAAATGGTAACAAGTGTGATGCAGAGAAGAGAATAGAGAGAGAGAGAGAGAGAGAGAGAGAGAAGTGGGAGGGAGGTGGGCGTGGGTTAAGTAAAAAGTATATAAAAGTCCATACGAGAGATGGAAGTGAATAGAAGTCGGTGAAAGCGAAAGAAAATTAAATTTAAAAAAGAAAAAGAAAAAGAAAGCAAATCCAAAAATCCAAATGAAACCAAATGAGGCTAATGCTAATGGAAAAGAAAAAAGGAAAAAAAAAAGAAAAAAAAATGGCGTGCTCAGTCCATCAACTTGTACACCAATGAACATCTCTCTCTCTCTCTCTCTCTCTCTCTCTCTCACAGTCATACCTCAACGGTCATCGTTCTCTCTCCTCCCTATATAAACCCTCTTTTTCCACACCTCAAACCACCCCTACACCACAAAGCTCTCTAATCTCTGTCTCTCTCCTCTCTCTCTTCTCTCATCTGTGTCGAGCTTAGAAAGAAAGAGCTCAATTTTATCACGAGCCTTTTGTTGTTGCGACGATGGCGAAGGACATGGAGGGCAGCGCGGGAGGGTCGTTCGGCGCGAAGGACTACCACGACCCGCCTCCCGCGCCTCTGCTGGACACGGCGGAGCTGGGGAAGTGGTCGTTCTACAGGGCGCTCATCGCCGAGTTCGTGGCCACTCTGCTCTTCCTCTACGTCACCGTCCTCACCGTCATCGGCTACAACGCCCAGACCGACAAGGCCCACGGCGGCACCGACTGCGACGGCGTCGGCATACTCGGCATCGCCTGGGCCTTCGGCGGCATGATCTTCATCCTCGTCTACTGCACCGCCGGCATTTCCGGTACTCCTTTGTTTGAAAATTCAATCTCACATTCACCCCAAAAGCACTCCAAAAAGAGTAAAATTAAAACTAATTAATGTGTGATTAATTTAAATTTTTTTTTTGGGTAGGGGGACACATAAACCCGGCGGTGACGTTTGGGCTGTTGCTGGCGAGGAAGGTGTCGCTGATAAGGGCGGTGATGTACATGGTGGCGCAGAGCCTGGGGGCCATCGCCGGCGTGGGGTTGGTGAAGGCCTTCCAGAGCGCCTACTTCGACAACTACGGCGGCGGAGCCAACAAGCTCAACGCCGGATACTCCACCGGCGTCGGCCTCGGCGCCGAGATCATCGGCACATTCGTCCTCGTCTACACCGTCTTCTCCGCCACCGATCCTAAGAGGGTCGCTCGCGACTCCCACGTTCCGGTCAGTATAAGTTTTGGTCCATTTTTAGTTCACTCTATTTTAGATTTTAGTTAATAGGGTTGAATTTCCATTTTTTGCACTTTTTTTAAATATTTTTATTTTTATTTTCCTTTGCATACAAGTGTTTATAGTTTTTTTGTTTTAATAAAAAGTAATTAAAGAGAAATATTAGAAAGTACGTAAAGAGATTTTTTTTTTTTTTTAGAGTTGAAAATAAAAGTAAGAGGTCGGAGATGACACTCTGACTGAGAGTCATTTACTCTAAAATAGAATATGGTGAAAAAAAAAATAGAGTAATAAGTTAAAAGATGCGCTTAGTCGAAAAAATACTAGAATTATGACACACTGATTTTTCATTGCTCTTGTAATTTATTTCACCTAACGTGTTTTTTTTTTTTCTTTTCTTTTTTTACTATTTTCATCACGTGTTTTTTTGTATTTCTTGCGAAAGATGCAAAAAGAAGAAAACGGTGCGTTTTGTTGTGATCATGCGTGCGAAGACACGCATGCTCTTGTCTCGGGAAAAATCTTTTTTGAAATTGATAATTATCATTAATATTGTTCTTTTAATTAATCTCTTTGGGACCAAGCTGAGTAATGAGTTTTGTGGACTTGACTTGTTTACGTATGTATTTCCTCAAGACTTTTTTAAAACACTTTTCCTAGGAACTTGGATTTCATTAAACAAAAAGTCCTACCTAGCTATGTTTCATCTATTTATTTATTTATTTATTTTTGTTCTGCATTTTTTTTTTCTTTAAAAAAAAAAGAAAGAAAAATCAGAGCTTTGAAGTTTGTCCCTTTTACTTGAATTTGCTCTATAATTCCAATTGCCACAATGTTCAGTTACTCGTGAAATGTGTAATATTTGCATGGTGTTTTGGCGGATTCTCTTTTGGTCTTTTAAGGGACTTTATTCCCTTTTTTCAGGGTGAAAATAGAAAGGAATTCGTTATTTCAACTTTTAACTTTTTTCTTTTATTCCTCCAGTACCACTAGTGTTTCTTCTGCTTTATTTACCTTGTTAATTTCATCTGGTCAAGAATAGAGTGGTCTAATAATGGTTATGTTATCAAGCAACTTGAAAACTAAATAGTACTATATTTTATCATATATGTGATAAAAATAACATGTTCCATATTCAATTTTCTTCGATGTGGTAGGGTTTATTATGAGGTGTTTGAAATGACATCTAAAAGCTAGGAAAAGAGTGGATTGTGTAATAAGTGAGGCCGTAACATGCGCAAGGACCCATGAGCATATTATTAAGTATTTATTAGGGAAAACATAAATTAAAGATAAAAAAGAAAAAGAAGATAAGCAAAACGATACTTTTGTGGTTGGAATTTGAGCATATATATTTATTCGGGAAAAAAGAAATTAAAAAAAAGGAAAAAAAAAAAGAAAAAGAAGATAAAGCAAAACGATACTTTTGTGGTTGGAATTTGATAGCAGTAGTAACTAGTACTACTAGTACATCTAGAAAAAGGAAAAAAAAAAAAAGTCATGGTCGGATAATAATTCTCCTTAAAGAGAAGTCTATTTTACCTTTTTTTTTTAATTTCTTTTTTTCAATTTACTTGACGTGTTTTAGATGATCTTCTTGACATCTCTTTGTCCAGTTCATGGATGTGAAGAGCTTATAATTAACGCCAAAATATTCAATATTCCTTTGCTTAGCTTTAAAGACAAACCCTAAACAGTTTTCCATTGAAGTTGAGGCTTCGTGTTTCTTTCCTATGATTTGGGTATATCTCAGGGACCAACTGAGAACTCTGTCCCTATCCCTTACAAATGTAAATTAAATACATATATCTATATATATAATATATATATATATATTAATTTGTCCTCTCTCTTTTACCATAGAAGCACAAGTTTAGAAAAGAAAATTATGAGCTTTTCACGTGCTAGTATAGTACATTACCAAATGCAAATAGTTTTCGTTCATTCCAACAGAGTGCTATATATATATATATATACATATATTATATTATATTGTTAACCAAACTTTGTTCTTTCTCTCCCGTGATTAGTCCCTATTAAATCAGACCGTTGTCAAATCTTTTCCCTTAACTCATTTTCCTCACGGGTGTCTTATCTCTCACTACAGTGGTCCAACATGTTTCTCTGCCTCTGAAATCTGCTAATTGGTTTTGTCCTATATATATTATTATTATTTTTCTCTTATAATAAATTGATTTTGACATAACATAACCTATCATATATTCATGCACGCATTGAATAAAGTCCGAATTTATGCAGATCCATCTGGTCACTGAACCATTAATTTCAATCATCTGATGATTTTTTCAATATATATATATTAATATTAATATTAATATTAATATTATTATTATTTTTGTAGGTTTTGGCTCCACTGCCAATTGGGTTCGCAGTGTTTATGGTTCACTTGGCCACAATCCCAATCACTGGAACTGGAATCAACCCTGCTAGGAGTCTCGGAGCTGCTGTTATCTACAACAATGACAAGGCTTGGGACGGCCATGTCAGTACTATAGCATTAATCCCAATACTAAATTAATCACATGCATAATTCTCTATCTAATTCTCAATATATATATAATAAATATTTCTTAAAAGACTAATTCTGTAGTACATCATTATTATTTATTACACACTTTTTTAGTAGTATTTCCAAACATTAACTATTTTTGGAAATCACATGACTTAAAAAAATTGTTTCTTCCTTAAAATTCCGTTATATCATTTCACATATAAATAATTACAATTAATCTGATCATAGATTATTGTAGAGATGGTAGATCACCACAGTAGTAGTATTTATAGGCCAATCCCAACTCCTAGTACATTGATTGAATACATTATTGATGATGAAACATAGAACTTTAAATAATTATTACAAATAATTCAATTGATTTTTTTTAATTTTTTTTTTTTGTGGCAGTGGATCTTCTGGGTTGGGCCCTTTATTGGAGCAGCCATTGCGGCTTTCTACTACCAATTTATCCTGAGAGCTGGAGCTGTAAAGGCTCTTGGGTCCTTCAGAAGCAGTGGCAATGTCTAATTAATTTCTGAGGAACCAAAAAAAGAATTGAGGAATGGAATTTGAGGGGCTATGAGATGATAAAAATAATAAAGGTGTTTTATTTAGTATTGTTTTTATATATGCTATGCGTAGTTAATTAAGTAAGGTTTGGAATTGTAGATACATTTCCGTTTGGAGAGTAAAAGGGGAGAGAGCTTTTTGGTGTACCCTCTTGACTCGCTATATTTTCTCTGATTTGCAAACTTCCCTTTTGAATTAATGTACTTTTATTTACTTTTTTTTTTTTGGGTCTATTGTTTGCAGATTTACTTTTTTAATACTTTAATTATTTGCTCGATTATGATCTTATGCTTCCAAGCAAAGTTTAATATTTGTTATGATTGTTTTTGTTTTTGGGGCTAATGATGTAAAGTTAATTCATTTTCAAGAAAGTCAACTAAGTAATGAAAGTGAATAAATTAATAATGTGAGTAAATATGATAAAGTGTGGTTATGACGTGCATACAATCAATTTATTAAGCACAGCACTATAAATAGATCAAGATTAAACGATTTATGCAACTAAATAGTGAAGGGTTAAAAGAAAAAAAAAAAAAAGTTGATAACTATCAGATCTAGATAGGGACGGATTCGAGAATTTGATTATTGATGGAACTACGATTATGATAAATTTTTTAAACAAAAGCACTTTTGTCTAACATCTAACACATATTGGGAAATTGTAGTTGATTTGAACTTTTTAGATTTTTTTTAGGGGAACTGATTTTTTACGTGTGAGAGTTTCAGATGTAATGAAATATAGTTATTATCAAGGAGAGGAGTAAACAATGAAATTTAAAAAGTGAAACTTTCAAAGAAAATGTGTATTACATTTTGTGATTTTAAATTGTGTATAACACTATATTTGGAATCAAGAAAATTTATTAGGGTAAAACGTAACTTTTTAAGAAAATTATGGATAAGATAAATATATAAAATTTAGTGGGGAGCAATATAGGGTACGTATAGTTGATATATATATATATATATATATATATATTTGAACTTGTATAGCTGGTGAAAAGTTGAATTTGAAATCCAGAGGAGGCATATGTGTTCTTATACGTAGATCCTTATATCCAGACACACACATATATTAATTATATGTATGTATGTGAAGCATATAGAGATATTGATTAATTACTGCAACAAGGTTATATATATATATATATATATATATACAAAAAGCCACAAAACAATACACATTAAGAGTACTACATTAATGATAGGAAAAAAAAAATACTATTTCGAGAACACGTTAACAAATGAAAAAATAATAATAATAATAAAAAAAACAAAAAAGAAAAGAAACAAAAATCAGGCGTGGGATTCGTGGGATTTTCTCAGGGTAACATAATTGTTTTGTTAAGAAGAATGAAAAAAAAAAAAAAGTGAAAACAGCCTCATGAGGTATGGAATGTTTGAGTTGACCAATAATATTAGCAAGATTAGATTATAATAATAATAATAAAAAAAAGGACTACGAACAAAAATTTAAGACTCTCAACGTCCTTTATCATTAGATCAGAGTCAGACAGAGAGACTAAAATTTAATTTGCATTTTTTTTTCCTCAACTTGTATTATGTACTAACCAATAATAACAAATGTTCTGGGTGACCAAAACTGAGCTGTGAGTAAGTATATTCTTGAATTTGAAAAAAAAAAAATCCATGCACGTTCAAGGAGTGATGTTAGACTTAGACATATACCAATACCATAATTGAAACTTATTTCTATAACATGCACAATTGAATCCCCTCAATTGGGCTAATCTACTAGATAATTGGTTCTTTGTTTGTGTCACCTTCTCAATATACAAAACCCATTTCCTCAATTTGCTAAAATAGTAAAAATCACTTTTGCATAGATCCCACATGGAATACTAGTGTCTTTGTCTGTTTGGTGCAATAAATTAATCTTATACTAAACACTCACCTTCTTTCCACATCTCAGTTGTCTTGTATTAATGCTAAATTCAGCTACACATGCATTATGGCCACTATAGTTCTTATTTGCCAGCTTTTGATTGAATATTGTGATATATTTGATCAACTAATTGATATCAAATTTATTAATTTAGATCAGTTCATGACTTCTCCAACAAATATATCATCATTCATTTTTTATTTTCTTATTCTCACAATCGTAGGGCACATATAGGGTCAAATATATATATACACTTAATATATATATATATATATATATACTTGTTTATGATGAAGTTTATTCATTAGTTTCAAGATAAACTGTGGGTAAAACATTTCTTAATTTACCAACTGATACAATATTATGTGGACATCACCATCTAATGGGCTGAGAATCTTCAAGATGATGTGAGAAAGTGGTTGATATATGGTGTCATTGGCACAGCTTTTTGAGGTCATTTTGTCATGGTTTGTTGTTACCACATGTATATATGGGCATCACATGCTTTCGCTAGGAAAATCGAATTAACCAACTTAACATTTGTCCTATTGATAACAAAAAAAAAAAAAAAACACTTACCTTTTTGTTCTTTGTTTCTATGCACTGCAAGTGATTTAGAATAATTGAACAATTTTACGTATCCACGAGAATTGTTAAAAAAAGGTATTGCGTAAAAATGGTTTCGTGTACATATTCTTACTCTTTATAATTTCTTTAGTTATCATGTAAATTCTGAACAATTTTGTTAGTTAAAATTTATGCTCAAATAGTATAGTAATTTTGGGATATATTCTCTAGTTTTGTGTAGAGCCTAGAAAAACAATTGGGATGAATGGAAGGCGTGGTTCGGTTGGGTCATTTTCACTGCGTGCACAATTTGATATCAATCTTTGGTACATTTTTCACTATTGTGCAAGTGGACTCTTTCTTATGAATAAAATATTAATTTTCATGGGGTTGTGGGTTCATTTACCACATTTAGAAGACAAATTGTGGGCAAGTGTGCTTTCTATTGTGTTAAGTAGCTTTTAAGAAAGGAAAAAAGGAAAATTGGTAAAATTTGATAATGAGTGACAAATGATCTCAAATAGTTATATTAACTAACTACCAAAAATATCCCGTCCCCAATAAGCTACCATAATCCACCCTTAGAACTAAGGTCACCTGTGAGATTCTGTGTGTGATGTTTTTTGGCTATTCATTTTAGTGATAAATCGATTTTCAAAAACTATAACAAAATGGCTTATAATCTCAAACTTATCATACATTTTTTGGGAAGGAAGCAAATAACACATTTTTTTTTTCGTACGTTTTTAAAATTAGCACATGTTCAAAATATTATAGATATATCACTTAGAAAAAAATTGACAAATTTATTCGAATAAAAAATTTCTACAAAATATGTAAATTATAGTGCTATTTTTTAAATATTTTAAAATATAAAATATTTTTTAAAATACTTAATTTTAAACAAATAACTCACTCTAATATGATTATTAAATTCGTTCTAAAAGTTTGTCATTGACTAAGTTATGGAATAATAATGTCGAGAAAATTTGATCTCATACCACCTTTAACACTCAAATTTACAACCTATGTCATTATTATATATTATATATGCCACTTTTTTTTTATCAATAAATTACTATGTTGCCTCCCGTCTTTCCTCTTGCCTTCATCCTTTGTAAAAAAAAAAAAAGAAAAAAAAAAAGATGATTCGTTCAAATTCGCTATTACCCTTGTTTGGTTCCACCAATTGGATGATCCATTTCCATTTTATGAAATGGTAAAAAATGAATCATTTTTTATAAAAAAAATATGCATACCATTTCAATCCATTCAAATATGAACAATTTGCAAATGTTTTCATCCAACTCATTTTCAATTTTTTTTTTACTTTGCTAATCCCAATGTAAAATGCTTAAATCTAAACCATTTAAATCACTTCAAAATTTGAAAAGTCAACAACTATTTTAAAATACCCATATGAATGGTTTGCCCAAATAGATCATCCAAAATGGTCATTTTATTTCCAAAACTTACTCATAAAAAATTATAATTTTTTTTTCTCAAATGAACAAAAATATTTTGGTCAAATAATTTGACTATCCAAATGTCTATCCCAAATAAGAGGTTAAAAAATCGCATGAAATGCAAACTTTTTCTTAAAAGCATATTTAAAAACCATTGTCAAAGAAATGACATTTTTCAAAAATTTTCAATTACGTCAGTCTAACCTGGTAAGACCAAGGCCCACAAATAGGTAGGCCTTAATTAACCATTGCCCATAAAATTTGATGGCCCAAATGCTATTTGTTTTTTTTTTTTTTTTGTGTATTTCGAAATACTAAATTGAAACACCATTAATTATTTTAACCTTACGCTATTTTATTTCTATCTCTAATATGTATAATACGTAGTATAAAAATAAGATGTACGACATAATAAGCTAGAATAAAAAGTGCAACAAAAAATAACGTAGAAAATAAAGCGTGCCAAATAGTCAATAGACATTATTTTTTAAAATCAAAAAAATGGAAGTAAATGCCATTTTGAGTGTGTTTGGCAGGTAGAAACAAAGGGTGAATGGAATGAGTTGGAGGGATCAAAGAGAGAGGCTTGTAAGAATCTCATTGGAGTTGTTACAAAAATGACTTAGGCAAATAAGTCATTTGGAGTTGGCTTCTAATAAATACCAATCAACGTTTTGAGAATTAAGAAAAAAATGCCAATCATCTAAATATATATAGTAGTAACTGGAATTGCTTACTAGTAATTATTATTTTTTTTTGCTGGGTAAATACTAGTAATTAAGTAATTACTTATATGCTAGCTATTTTTTCTTAAACTTTTCTACTCACATAGACTATATTTTAAAATCAAATGTTAACATTAATACGTCTAATATTTATCATGATTTAAATTTCTTGTTAAATAATTAAAGAGAAATTGTAGTGAATACCCAATTTAAATTAATACACAGTCTTTTAAAAAATATAACAAAATACCCAAGTGATTGAATTACTTACATAGTGATAAGTGGTGATAATTAACTTAGTTACAAAAACCATGTGCAAGTAATCAACAATATTATTAGAAACTCAATTACTTCAAAATTTTGGGTTTTTATTTTTATTTTTGTGTAAACTTAGGTATATCTCGACTTTACCCTTAATTTTTTTTTTTGCTACTAAATATCTGAAGTTAAATTAAAAGATGAGGATAGAATTCCTCAATTGTACATGAAGGTCTGTCAGCCTAACTTGGCCTATAACACGATGAGCCAGAGCCCATTTACAAAAATTATCAGCATGAGTGTTAGAAGTCCTACTAATCCAAAAAATCTGAAAACTTTCTAACTTTACCCTTAATTAAAACACCGGTAATCATGATGAAAATTGTCCAAATTGGAAAAAGAGTAGTCGTTATTAGAGGCCCACAAATGGGAGTCAAGTGGTATCAATATGAAGAAGAGTTTTTAATAAAGACCCTACCCTAGAAACTGCAATGAGCATGGAAATTACTAGGCTAACTAATTAAAGGACTTTTATCTAATTTTACTCTCTATTTTAGTCAAGTTGGTTACAAGCTTTCCATTGCACACATAAAAACACACACACATAATTGTACCTACAAGAGGGAAAAAGTCATATACTCACTCATGACCCACATAAAATAATACCATGCTCAACATCATTTTGTCTCCCACACTTTCTTTTACAACACAAACACTTGAGACAGAAGCAAAACCATATTAAAAATTAATTTTGTCAACAACTGAAATAGGAAAATCCCATTCCATAAAACACTAGCTATATGATGTGCTTCAAAAATCCCATCAACCAATATTATTCTCATCAATGGCACCAATTACCACCCTCTTATCTCTCCTCTCTTCCCTCTATTTTTCCTCAGTCTTCTCTTCTTCTTCACCACCATTCCACAGCTTCCCTTTTCAAAGCTACTATTCATTTTCACCAAGTACACTTGGTTTGGATTTTGGTTTTGTTTACTATGGCATACCAACTTCCACTCCATAATTACTTGTATATATGTTACTTGTGAAGATAATTCTCTGATCATGTAGCTAAAAGCTTGCATTAATAAGCCTGTTTGGAATTATGGGCTCAGAAGGGTTATGATTTCGTCTTCCGTCTTATAGATGTTGTACTTGTACTTGTATATGCCTTTTTAAGTGATCATGTTAATGATAATTTTCTTCTTCTTTATTTATATATATGTGTGTATATATACATATATATATATATATTTATGCGAATATGCAGGGATATATATAGACCTGTACGTACTTGTCTTGGGTTTCAATTCTTTGTTATGCTGGAATAATTTAGCAAACAGGTAATGAGTCTTAAGTAATTAAACTCGAATACAAAACATTGGACAAGTACCCCTATTACAATATTAAAGTTTTTTTTTAGCAAATATCCAAATTTTGATTCAAGTATTCTATTTATAGTAAAAGTAGTGTTTTTTTTTTTTTTAAATTCTAATGCAAATATTCTCGAGTAGTGCTAGACATAACAACTTTTTAATACCAACCTATGTGTTATATTATCATTGATGAATGTCTATCATCTAACTAGAAGGATGCCAATCAAAATATGATACTTCAATTGTCATGTAGGTTGTTATTAAAAAATTAGTAAAAGAGTTGGTATATCTAGCATTATTCTTATCTCATTGAATCAGAATTCAAATACTACAATCAAACTCAATAACTCATATCCAAACATCAATTTGAATTCAAGATTTTCCAAACAATATTACAAATCAAAATGATATGAATTTTGCATTTGAATTCATTACCGAATGACCCATTAACTATTTACTCAACATTACCATATGAATAAAGGGAAATTTATCAGTTTATTCCAAAACTATTAGTGCACGATTATATATGGTCGATAATGCAACAATTGGGAACGTTCATAGATTTTTCACGACTCCACAGTATTCCATTAGTGGAGAAGGATGTAATAATTTGGCATATGGTCACTCCTCCATGTTCATAATCTAAAAATTTAGTTCTTATTTGTACGTTGAAAATTCCGGGTTTAGAGACCAAAGAGACATGACACCCACAAACACACACGAAAAATCTGAACGTTTGAGAGAGTTGGACCAAAATCAAATTGGCTCACAATATTTGAATTTTTCCAAAGAGTTTATATATATATATATATATATATATAAAGATTTTCAATTGAGATGTTTATATATGGGATGCTAATTACGAATTCACATTTATTTTTCGCTCTATTCATGTTTTCATATGGAGTTTGCTTCCATTTTTTTTTTTTTTTGAGTGAACTCCTTAAGCCTCAAATTTTTTGTGCTTAATGAATAAACATGTGGTTTATTACTTGAGAACAAACAATAAATTAAGTTTGGGCGAGGTTGATGAGTGTACAAAATGCACACTCATATTACTCAATTTCCAGCCTAATTTTGTGCAAGTCGTCAAGTTTTGTGTCCATTTAATGTTGTTTTAAGATAGTTGCAAGTTTAACCTACCAATCAAGCATACAAGACAAAAAAAAAAAAAGAAAGAAACGACAAAAACCAAGTATCGCGTCACGACATGCATTGGTCACAATGCGACCAGCCAAATGTCGCCCATAAAGCCATTTTGTGCAGCCTCGTCGTGACGCGACCCTCACAAGTCTTTGCCCATCGCGATGTGACCATCACGGAACCTTTTCCATCGCGATGTGATGCTTTTGGTCATGATGCAACCCTCACGGGCCTTTGCCCATTGCAACGCGATGGTCTTGATCGTCACGATAAGCCATCCAAGTGCGTCGTTGCATCGTGATGAATCTGGTCGCGTCGTGTTCAATGCTTTCAAATTCACCCATTACGTGCCTAACACACACCCAACTTCGGATTTTTAGCTCAAAATCAACCGTTGGATGCAAGATCTAGGGCCAAGATGAATCTAACGTTTAGGGCAGCATGCTTAAGAGGGGAGGGGCATGAGATTTGAGAGGAAGAAGGCCATTTTTTGGTACAATTTTAGGGGAAGACACAAGAGAAGCTTGGAGGAGAGAGCTTAAATGGAGCTTCAGAACGACCACTTTCATTAGCTTTTGAGCTCATTTGTGTTCGATTTTCTCAGCCTCTCCCTTTTATTTACTTTGTATTAAATATTATGTGTTTGGATTTGTGTTTTGCGTGTTTATTATTATAAAAACCTTGTAATTGAGTTGTGGTTCAATGAATGAGACAATCCCTCCCTTGAACTCATGATGAACTATTTTAATTAATTTGTGATTGTAAAGCACTCTTGTTACGACATTGTTAGAACTTAATACTTTCATTTTCATTGTGACTTTTTTTTAAACACCATAGTGCATTTAATTGTAGTTAGGTTGGGTTGCAATATATTGGGATAAATTAGTTTGTTGAGTGAGCCCGACAGTGTCATGTGCAAGCAATAACCGACAATGTTCAATTTGATGTTTGTGAGTCCGAGAGGAGATCAAAATCTCACAGTTCATGATGCATGATTCACTTGTTAGCTTAGTAGACATTAGCTAGTAGTGGTATCATAGAACCCATTCGACGCCTGAGAGGGGTAAACGGGCGTTGTTAGAACTCTAGACTGATGAGGGTGCGAAATGTCGTTAATTAATCATAATGTGGATTCGTGAGAGACAAGAGAGAGAACAAAAATTCCTTGAACCCTCATTTATTTATTTATTTACCGTGAATTTAATTTATCGCCTAGTTTATGTCAATTTAGCTTAGGTTAACTATTCAACATTTGTTTTGTTAGTCTAGATAGCAAGTAGAACGAGCGAGATAATACTTGATTCTTGTTTCCGACCCAATCAATTCTTGTGAAGACGAATTCGGACTCAAAATTCACTTTATTACTCGTGTGACCTGTATATTTGCAGAAAATCGTCATCATGGTAATTAGTGATAATTGACTTAGTGGTAAAAAAAATATGTGCAAATAATTAATAAATTGACTAATTGTTCAAATATTTTAAAATTTAGGTATTTATTTTTAGGATCTATTTGATATTTGACTATTTTTAGTCTATGTTTTAAGAAAATGAACAAAATTTTCAAAAATTTAGTTATTAGTCACTCATACATAAGAAAACAAAGAATATAAAAGTAAATACACATAATTATATAATTAAAAAAATAACTAATTTCTTAATTAAAAAATGACTATCGAAACGTTAACTATTTTATGAAAATATTATTTAAAAAATGATTATTTATTTATGGGCCAGTTAAGCAATTAGTCATTTTGAAGGTAAAGTTTGAAGGATTTAGCCATAGTTTCACGAAATTATGGATTTAGCCATAGCATGTAACATATATACGTATAAAAAATGTAATATTTTTTATAATATGTAACATAAAATGTTACACTTTTACACGTATATATGTTTCATGTAACAAAAAATATTATATTTTATTGTTAAATCCCTAATTCCGTGAAACTATGGCTAAATCTTATAAAATTACCCAAAATTTCGTTAAATGCCTAAAAAATTCTTTATTTAATTATCTTATATTTTTATTGTTTGGCAAATTTTGAGTATTTTCCATATTGGCCTTCCTTCCTCTCGTCACTCGCCACCAATTAACAAGATTTGTTTAATTGCTTGTCAGTCTTTTAAATCCAAAGTCCTAACGTTAGAATCGAACACTCGACGAGACACAAACGAGCGCCAATCAGAGCAGAAAAATGCATCTTTGGCCGACGAAGACGATCAGGGAGTCATGGAAGCTTCCGTATCTGAACAACTTGGAGCGAGTCATCAGCCAGAAGAGAGCTGCCAGGCGAGCCGAAGAGCAGAAGCTTTTGGACCAACAACACGCTAACGGAGACGAAGACCCCTCTTGCTCCCCAGGAACTCGGCTTCGCTGCCTCTGCAGAGACTTGGCGTTCGTTTTCACTTGCTGTTTCTGCTGTGGAGGTAAATACTTGTCTGATTGCCGAGTTTTTTTTTTTGGTTGGAATTGGAGTTTTGGGATATGGGTATTGGTTGTTGTGTGATTTGAGTTGTGGGTTCAGCTGAATTTCTGATAATTTTATGGTATGTGTCTGTGTTTCAAGTAATGTCCTTTTTTCTTGCTGATTCTTTCTGTTGGTGTTGGAGTTTTGGGGTTTTGGTTTGTATGTATTTATGTTCTTTTTCATTTTTGGTCTTGGTGTGTTTCTTCTTTCTGATTCTGTGGCTGAGTTTATGCTTTTCTGGGGTTATTACTGAACTGTAAATTTTCTTTTTTGATTGATGAGGTTAAAGTCTGTTTGTCTCTTACAGTTCCTCTTTCTATAAGAAAATCTTTTTGTTGGAATTTGATTCTTATGAGTTAAATTTGTGGGTATGGCTGAGTCTTTCAACGGGTATGTTTTGTTGGTAAAAGTTTTTTATGTTTTGATTTTGGCAGTTTTTAGCTAGAAACTTTAATGACGCGCTATATTGATTTCTTGTAAAAGCTGATAATATTTTCTGCTTATTATAAGATAAAAGATAATTGACTGCTGGTTACGAACTCCAATTGGACTTTAGAACTGTTTGCTTAAGGACTTGTTTAGCCTTGTAGATGGAAAATAAAATAAAGATTTAGCCTTTTAGGCAATTGATTCTGTAACTTGGATCTTTTACGATGTCCTCTTAGCGATGAAGGAAAAAATATGGTTGTTGTGAACTCGTGAACTAATGGAGCCTTAGGTTGGATGATACCATTCTAAAAGGCAATACTTGTGTCTCTCCGCTCCTTTGTGATATAATAGAATGACATTATCAACCTTAACAGAGAAACACTTACTAAGCATTTTGTCTAGTTATGTTTTCATTTCATGTAAATGCAAGACATAGTTGTGCAGAGTCCGGAATTAGCATTCATTGAACATTACCAGCTCAAATGTAGTAGTTGCAAACTTGCATTAGAACTAATTTTCTCATCCAAATCGGATCATTGATCAACACGATGGTATAATCATGAAAAAGTGTTTTCGCAAAATTTGTCTTACTCTCAAAAAGTCATTCTCTCGGATTTTGTTATGAAAAACCTTGCATTTTGAGATTTTGAAGCTGGTCAATCAGCAGAAGGCTTGGAGGTTACTTTCGGGTCTGTTCTATAGCTTAAACAATAGGAAAATAGTAGATAGAATATCTTTTGGAAGTCTTGTAGAGTGAGACAATCACATATTAGCTGTTGAAGTTTGTGGGCTTACAAGATTCCTCCTCTACATTACAAAGTTTTTGGTACAGATTGTTAGAATATGCTTGTGGGTTGTGGGCTTTCGCGAAGTGTTCTGATGTTTTTCTGGAAGTGTAGTCAATAGGAGATTGGCAGTGCACTTATTTTCTAACGTCTTGGTGTTCAAACTATGCACTCTAACTTGTTTCCGTAACATCATTGGAAAGTTCTATCTGCTCTGTTGCTTATATCATCAGCTCTGTTGCAAATCGTTGATCATATTCGTTTTACTTCTCACTTCCGAAACTGAAGTTACCACATACTGGTTTGGCTTTTGTGGGGATAAATGATGATATTGACTTGTTATCCTTGAACATTCCTTTCTTCCAGTTTCTAGTTTCGTTTATTCCTTTACTATTTAAAGAAACTCGCTGTCATAATAAGTGTTCATATTGCTTGGTATAATTGAGTGATTTGGAGATGATAATTTCTAAGTTACTAGCATAAATGCCGCGGCTTTACTTCTTGATTGTCAAGTTTACATGTCTGCATCAGAAATATTAGAAGAATGCTAGTTGTTTTTTGTTTCTTTTTTTGTTTTTAGTCCCTTATGCATCACTCACTTGTAGAGACTCTCTGATACATGTGTTGTGGGAAACCAAAGGCCTTGCATATTTGAGTTTTTGAGAACTAATGTCATTTCAATAATTAGTCTTGATACGTATGAATTTTCTTGACTTGTGCTCAATGATTTTCCACTGAATCAATACTTGTTGACCATATCTACTTTTCTTTATCATTTATATCCTTTTCACTTGCATTGTAAGGTTTTAACTGAAATTTTCTTAAAAACCGTGCTGAAATGTTTAGTACTCTCAATTTCCTCGTCGCTTAAAAAAAAAAATACAGAAATGGTGAATCTGATATGAGAATTTTCCTGTTTCAGCTTGTATGGACGAACTGGATTTCTACAGCTCCTATTGATCTATCCTTCAAATTGGCGTTATAGAGCCAAAACTGATGTACATTTCTATATATTTTTGGAAGAATAAGAATAGCTTAGGAGTATGGAATACAAATAGTACTTTATGTTTGTTAATCTCTAGAATCTGAGAACTCCTTAAATAATTAGTGTATTTTTTAATTTTGAAGTTGCTATCTCTGTGATTTATTTATTAGGCAGAGATATGCTCAAAACTTTCTCAAGTGTATTATGCTACTCAGATTATTGTGAATAGTTTATATTATACATTATCGTTGTTGGGTTGTTCGCTTTGGTCACAGCTTAAGCCATTTGAATTCAACTTTCAAGCCTCCGAATGAGCGTTTGACAGGGCAAAATGTTGGACAACCCAATGGTACGCAACAAGTTCGATCGAGCCTACCGGATTCAAACTCTTGATCCGATTCACGCAATTCAAAATGTCTACTATCCAGATTTGCGATCCAAACAATGCCTTAGTTACAGTATTTTTATAGTCATCATCTTCCTCGGGTTTTTTCACCCCTAATGAGCTTGAAACTTCTCTGCAAAGGTTGTGTTTTGGACCTAGCAACTTGCGCAAGTTTATTATTGCATGAAGAGCTTATGGGATTTTATGTTGGTATATAGAAGATTTGGACCTTTTGGGATATCAAGTTATATTGCCTGCGGTAGTTGTACGTTTTTTAAATTTTAAGGGTTTGTAGCTAAATCTTATTTTTAAACCTACTTAAAAAAAAGTCTCCGTTTTCAGTATTTAGATTGATCATTATAGTTAATAGACAAATACCAACTAAAAATTATCATATTTCGTCCGCTTATTATGGTAATTTGTCAGTTCACCTTAAAATTCGTATATGATATATATATATTATTTATCATGGTTAGTAGATAAGATACCAGCTAAAAATAGTCGGTATTTCGTTCATTCACTATGATAATCTGTCTATTTATATAAAACGGGTCGTTCACCTAATTAAAAAAAAAAAACGTCGTAGATATTTTTTAATATAATCTAAAAAACGAACTACTTATCAAAATTTCATTTTAACTTGGGATAATTCATAATCAGTACTTGTATTATATAATGATTTTTGTATACCTTTACATCTATGAAAACAAATATTTTTGCAAGTCATCTCAACTTGGCTAGTATGCAATGTGCTCAACTAGTTCAAGTTCACTCAATCTTTTTCCTTCAAAATCACACCAGGTTGATATAATATTTACTTAGGTTTTTAATGCATTATTCTTGTAAGTAAAAAAATACAACTATCTATAATTAACACATAATGCATCAAAGTAGTTTATTTAACAATGGACATTTTTGAAGCAAACAAATGACATCAAACTTTCAAACGAAAATAGCATTGAATCAAAATCTACTGGAAATTTTTTTTAATGAACGATCATTTCGTACTCTATACATTTATATATGATTCCCCTAAATGAATTACCCTCATTGTGGACAGTCTTCTTGTACCTGAGCTTTTTAAGGATTTAACCAAATTTTTGGTTAATTTTTTAGGAATTAGCCTTAGTTTCATGAAATCAATGATTTAACCGTAATATACGTGTAACATAATATGTTATATGTATACGTGTAACATATGTTACGGCTAAATCCTTAATTTTGATATTCTAGGGTTAAATTCTTCAAACTTTACCTTTAAAATGAAATAAAACTCTTTACAGTGATACGGAACAAAATTACCTTTAAAAATAGTGACAAAAGAATGCGAAAATAATAAATTAATAACTATGAACATTAGTTATTGATGTTCTAATTGAAAACACTATTCCTTGATTTCTTTACCTTTTTTTTTTTTTTTTTTTTTCACTCTTCACATGATTTCGTTGATCACATTGACAAGGCATTAGCGATGAATCTAATTATTATTATCAACTTACAAATTGAGTTGTTTTTAGCTAAGTGTTGGTTATATCATCCGTCTCATGCTTATCCAAACTTATATTATATATATAATTTATATCTATGGTATATGTTTTTATCTAAATTGAAAGAAAAATACATATTTTTTTTTCGTCACGCTCAAAATTGAAAAGAAAAATACATGATAATACGTTTATTTTCGTAGGCCTAATGCGGAGCGGGATATCGGCTCCTATGCTGGCCGGACCTGTATAATCCAATGAGTCTAATAAGTTGATCCAGTCTGGCCTTGCCTCGTGAGCTACTCGGGGCTTGACTCGATAAAAGCTCGTTCGTGTTCAACTCGTAATATAAACGAGCTAAGCTCGAGCTATAGTGCTCATTTGATAAATGAGCCGAGTTTGAGCTCACAAGTAGTCGGCTAGTTAAAGCTCACGAACTGACTCGTTTAGGAGCTCAGTTATAAGCTTGTTTAAGAGTTTGTTTCTTTACTATTTATTTTTAACTTTTAAATTTAACCAATTACAAATATAATTTTAAATTTATAATATTATAAATATAATTTTAAATTTATCATATCATAAATATAATTTTAAATTTCGAATTTCAAATATTTTGAAGTTTTATCTCACCTTTATATGTTTTTTATGTAGTTATTAAGTTGTTGTTGTCTTTTTTTTTTTTCGTTGTTTAATGGTAAGCTGCATATTAGTGTAGATGATATTACACCTTTTTTTAATAATTTAATTTTTATTATAAAAAATATTAAAGAATTTAGCTAAAAAAATTAGCTTCTTTTAAGCTCAAGCATGAAAACAAGTTCTTTCTGAATTCACATTGAACTAGAACTCTACATCAACTAGTTCGAGCCACTCCATAAAAACCAATTCTTACCGAGCTCGAAAATTTTTTGACGAACTAAACTTGAGCTTTCAACGCTCGACTGGGATCGGCTTGATAAAATCTGCTCAATCTGGTTGCGAGCCAATATAATTGGTTTTAAGGTCCGCCAGTGTCATCCGGCCTGAATTTAGAACTTTACTTAAACGACTGCACATTTTTTATTAAATAGCAAAAAGAATAATATCAAACAAGTAATGAATGTCTCAGAAAAAAAAAAAGAAAAAAAAAAGAGTAATAAATGGGACTAAGGTTGTTTCGGCCGTGCCAACCAACTCTTGGATCCCTTTATTAAATGGCCTTGGTCTTTCCTTCCTAAACCATTATCACACATTACACATTAGGGCTCATTATAATCAGTAACCCAACTACCTTATTGAGTTATTGTACTGCGTTTCTTTTAAGCAATTCTACACCATCAATATTTTTTTGAATGATGTGATCAATATATATCGATTACACAACACAATTATCAAGTGAGAAATTTTGGTTGGTAATCTATTTTTTAGATTATATTTAGAAAATGATCTATATTTTTTTTAAAATTAAGTGAATGACTTATTTATTTGAGGAATTAGTCAAGTTTTACACTAATTTTTTAAGAATTAGCAATAGTTTTAAAAATTTAAGAAAGTAGTCATTTTTATTTTTTGTTTTATCATAATCGATGAAAATTTTGATAATGGTAAGTTTGGTTTGCTTTTTTAAGTTGCATGAGCTAAATTTTTGGAGATTTTTTTATTTGATTTGTGCAGTTTTTTTTAAGTAATTAATATGAAAACTTATGTCCATTGAGGTATTTAATGACTATTTCCTTAATTTTGACATTCTAGGACTAAATCATTCAAGCTTTACCTCTAAAATGACTAATTTTTTAATTGACCCTAATAAATAGACAAAATATTATAGTAAGTGAACGAAATACCGATAATTATTGGCTGGTGTTTTTTTTTTTTTACTAATCATGATAATAATTTAAATATTGAAAATAATTTTTTAGTAAATAGACAAAATACCATGGAAAGTAGACGAAATATCAGTTATTTTTTTACTATATTTTGTCTACTAAACATGAAAAATAATCAAACTACCACCATTCACCAAAAAACATAAAAAGTTATGGATTTTCTTTTAAATAGATTCTAAAATTAAATTATTTAACTACAAATTCCTTATAAATATATATTTTTTATTTCACACAATATATACAATTGACATAAGTCACACTTTTCTGGTAAAATATTCTTTAATGTATCAGTTTTTTCATATGACGTGCATACCTATATTTACATATTTTGTCATTAATACACTTCCATACTAGTTTAATTATATATTATTATTAATATACTTTTATGTTAGTTCAAATTACCGCATCATATAGTTATAAAAAAAATAAAAGCTCATGTTTCAAAAATTTAGTCATAATTTTATAAAATTAAAGAATTAGTCATTTTTATTATGTAACAAATTTTGATACACCCTATATCAAAATTTGTTACACAATGAAAATGTCTAATTCCTTAATTTCGTAAAACGATGACTAATCTTTAAAAAAATAACAAAAAATTTGACTAAATTCTTAAAAATCTCAAACATAAATCGTATTATCTAGTAAATTTTTTGTTTCGTATTATTAAATCTGTGACTAAAGACAATTTTCTCACTATCTCATACAATACCTTCAAACGACATACAAATTTTATAAGTTAATACGTAAATAATAGTGATAATACAATATAATACAAATACAATACAGTATAATGTAATAAAATACGGTACACCAAATTCTAGGTTGTATAAAAAACTATTTTCAAATTATTTTTTCCATCCCAATACAATATCTAAAATCTCAACCATTTATATAATATCTAAAATCCCTATACAATATCTAAAATCATTCTATTCAATTCCATTTCATTTTTTTTTCAACATTTAAATCCCTATACAATATCTAAATCTCAACCATTTATATCGCCTCGAAATTCGTAAAGTCAAACTATTCTATATTATTTTTCCAAATCATTTTCAAACCATTCCAAACTATTTTCAAATTATTTTTTCTATCCCAAAAAATGAGATGAAATGACTATTTAACAATGGGTAAATCTTAACTATTTATATCATATCAAAATTCACAAAATCAAACTATTTTACTCATTTTTTAAAACAATTTTTCAAATTATTTTCAAATTATTTTAGCCATCCTAAAAAATGAAATAAGACAAACAAATCGAGCAAAATAATTTATCCAAACATAAGCTACATTTACTCGAAACTCGAGCTTTGTTGTCATTTTCCTCAAAGACAGCCAAAAGCAGAGATAACTGTCACACACACCCTATTGAATTCCCAACAATTAAATTAATTTCACTCCCAACTCCCTCTCTTTCCTCTTCCAGTCCCAACCAACCCATCAACCCCACAAACAAACAACACACACACATTTCCTTCCCATCCCTTCCCTTCCTTCGATCTCATCGCCGCCGCTGCCCCAAAAAATGGCCGCCCAACGCCACCCCATCGGCGACGCCGACGAGCGCAGCCCATTCGGCTCCCTCACGCCGGACGAGTTCTACGCCCGCCACTCCGTCGCCCACTCCTCCGCCTACGTCACCAACCCCCGCGGCCTCCGCCTCTTCACCCAGTGGTGGACCCCACTCCCCCCTTCCCAGCCCCTCGCCGTCGTCGCCGTCATCCACGGCTTCACCGGCGAGTCCTCCTGGTTCATCCAGCTCACCTCCGTCTTCCTCGCCCGCTCCGGCTTCGCCGTCTGCGCCATCGACCACCAGGGCCACGGCTTCTCCGACGGCCTCACCGCCCACATCCCCGACATCAACCCCGTCGTCGACGACTGCGTCTCCTTCTTCGCCGAGTTCCGATCCCGATTCCCTCCCTCCCTCCCGGCCTTCCTCTACGCCGAGTCCCTCGGCGGAGCCATCGCGCTGCTCATCACCCTCCGCGCCGACCAGAGGGGGCTCTGGAGCGGCGCGGTGCTCAACGGCGCCATGTGCGGGATCAGCGCCAAGTTCAAGCCGCCGTGGCCGCTCGAGCACCTGCTCTTCGCCGTCGCGGCGGTGGTGCCCACGTGGCGCGTGGTCCCCACGCGGGGGTCCATACCGGAGGTGTCGTTCAAGGAGGAGTGGAAGCGGAGGCTGGCGGTGGCCAGCCCGCGCCGCACGGTGGCGCGCCCCGCGCGCGGCGACGGCGCTGGAGCTGCTGCGGGTGTGCGGCGAGGTGCAGCGCCGGGCCGAGGAGGTCTCCGTGCCGCTGCTGGTCGTGCACGGCGCCGAGGACGTGGTGTGCGACCCCGCGTGCGTGGAGGAGCTCCACCGCCGCGCGAGCAGCGCCGACAAGACGCTCCGGGTCTACGACGGGATGTGGCACCAGCTCATCGGCGAGCCGCAGGAGAGCGTCGACTCGGTGTTCGGCGAGGTCGTCGAGTGGCTCACGGCGCGGGCTCGGCGCGCCGACGCTGGCGGAGAGACCTGATGTGGCCAATGGCGGGGTGACATGTGGACGGGAGATCTTTTACAGTTTTATTAGTGACAATAAAATTAAAAAAAAAAAGAGAGAGAGAGAGAAATAATGTATATTATTATTATGTTGGTAAAACTGATTTTGGGAAAAGATTATGATAAGTTGTTCTCGTAGTGTTTTTCTAGTATTTCGTAGCATGTGAATCTGTGATTGTGATGACTCTCTTTTGCAGGCCTTGGGCAATCCGTGTCTGTTCTTCTTAAAATGATACCATATGAGATACGAATCTCGTGATATATATATATTTTCTTAATTACTTGCTGCAAAGTTATTGAATTCTAGAGTCCAATGCAAGATCCGAACTATTCGCTAGATAGAGCGTTTAGAGCATATAACAAATTTTGACGTGATTTAATTACTATATCCTAACTCCTAATCTTGTTTTTCTAAATTTTTATTTGGATATTGTCTTATATAGATGCATATTTTCGCCTGTGAAGAAACCCATACTAGTAGTAATTCCAAGTTTTGAATGATAAGGGACCAACATTTAGTTTAGTGGTTTTTTTTTTTTTTTTTTTTCAATTATTTAGTTATCAAACTTATAATTGGTGCGACACAGTAAACATTTGGCAAGACATTGACATAAGATGCTTTAAAATCGTTATGTACTAAATTATGGCATTACTAATAATGGAGAAAATATTGTTAGTGAGTGATCTAATCAAAATATTGTCAAGTGATTAATTATGTTTCTAAAGTTTTGCTCAACTTACCACGTTTCTCTTCTAATCTCCGCATAGAACCGGTCATGATTTTGCTTCACCATTTTTGTAGGACGTTAAATGAGTGAACATAGATCGTTACTCTAATCTACCTTATTCTAAACCAAAATAAAAAAAAAAATAAAGTACTTTAATCTTTTTCGTTTTGTTTTAGTAAGAAAATGGACGAGTTTTTTGGTGGCATGGATGTGATCTCAATAACGGACTCAACAATGATGAGAATCGCCCACGCCGGGATGAACAAAGCGCACGAGCGCGTAAAGTCGAAAGAAGGCGCGATCGAGCGCTTGAACGAGATCTCCAAGTTCTACGAGCTCGCAGTGATGCAGCTCGAAGGCTGCATGAAGTTTGTCCAAGAAGAGAGCTGCCACGAAGAGGAGCTTCTGGCCGGCTTGGTGGAGATCAGAAACCGCCTCAAAGGACGTCTAGGCGAGTCTGAGGTCGCAATCGCCGAGAAGGACAGAGAGCTGGCTGAAAGAGCGGAGAGCGAGGTGAGGCTGAGGCAGGCGTTGGAGGTGAAAGAGAGAGAGTTGGCCTCTTTGAAGGGGAAGTTTGAGAGGACGAGGACTAGTAGGGACGGGGAGTTTTGTGAGCTCAAGAACTCGGTGGATCAGCAGGTTTGGAACATTAGGCAGAAGCTTGAGCCCGACTATACTGGCAGGTTTGGAGATGATCGAGGAGGAGGGGTGGGGGATGAGAAGATTGAGCAAATGGGCTCGGATATTGACGCGCTGAAGGAGACGTTGGATTTAGCTTTCGGGAAAATGAGGAATGCGATCTTTCTGTCCGAGGTGGCTCCTATAGAGCAGCAGTGGAGATGGGGTGTTGAGAAGGAAATGCTCTGCGTGCTGATCAGAGGTCTCGTTAGGGATGTCCGCGAGATGTTTGAAGCGAATGTTTGGAGATCTCAACGGAGAAAAGACCCTGTTTGGTTCGATGATTTTTGGCCTTGTTTGATGGATGAGGTTGCGGGGTTGAAGAGCGAGCTCAATTCTCTCCTTCGCGAACACGAGGTGGTTGTGGTGCTGGGTAAAAGTGGCAGCTCATCACGAGCAAATCTAATCCCGGGAGAGGTTAATAATGATGAGGGTGAGGATGCAAAGCACTATGTTGCTAAGATGATAAAGAATCACGAGTCGATTATCAGGAAAAAGAGCGCGGAGGCAGAGGAGCTGAGCCTGCTGAGGCGAGAAGTTACGCGCGAAAAAGCGCTTTCGTCTTGCAAGAGAGAGAAGGAGCCAGATACCCTCAAAAAAAGAGTTCAGGAAGTGATTGCGAAACTTGATAGTTTTGTTGAGTGGAAAGAGAAGCTGTGGGAGTCTTTTCGTGATCATAGTGGCACAAACGACGAGAAAATCGTCTTTGATACTTTGGAAGATGCCTGGGCGCGCATGGATAAAGTCTCTTGCGATGTCAACGAAGAACTACCGAAGAAGAATTGGAAGCTAGAGCAAGAGCTAGAAGAATTAAACTTGAAAATCAAGATGATGGAAGAGACCTATATTACTCTCTTTGAAGGTTTGTCAAAAGATCTTAAGCTTGAGCTTTGTAGATGTGAAGGTATATGTAAAGATCTCGTTGTTGAAATGAAAAACCAATGGAACGAGAATATTCAAAGCAACAATGCTGAATCACAAATCAGAGAAGATATATACTGTGTTGTGTTCAATGAGGTAATTAAGGATTTTAGATCTGTCAATTACCTGGAGACAGCTGAGTCTGAACATGCGAGTGATGAAAATAATGGCTTGAAGGACTCGGAATTTAGTGACATTTTGGACAATATGAAAATAGAAGGTACAATAAGGGAGCATATACACTGGCTCGTCTTCGGAGAAATCGTTAAGGATTGGAATGAGAACATAGAAGCTTATGACACCGATGTTCTTGTTAGAGAAGAGATGTGGTGTATCGTCTTTGATGAGACCGTCAAAAGTATTGTTGACAATGCCAACTCTGCTTTACGCCAATGCGAAGAAGCCAAGCTTGCCGAAGATTCTGTACAGGATGATGTTTGTGTGGTTTTCATCAAAGAAACTATCAAGGAATGGAAGATGAAACTTGATGAATATATGAAAGAGAGTCTTATTACAGAGGAAATGTTTCAGTTTGTCGTTTTAGAGAAGCGAAAGACGCGTTTGTTCGCTTTAAAGACGCTGCTAATGAAGATAAACTCTTGGGATGTATCTTCTGTGATGACAAGTTGAAAAAATGCAGACATTTTGGCACAACAGAAAGTTCGATACAAAATGTGGGTTATTTACTGAAATATCAAGACGTTGAAGCGCACTCGATGCTTCGTATGGGTACCGAGCTAAAGGAAAATGAGGCAGACCTCGATCCAGTAGGCTTAGAATGTGAAATTTTAGGACAGAAAAACACGTCGAGTTCAGAAAGTAGTGAGCTCGAGAAGGCTCTACAGAAGCTAGCTATAAGCAAGGAGATGCTACACGATAGAGAATTAGCTGGTCCACGCACGTTTCATCATCAAAAGACATGTACAATTAGCTGTGTACAAGATAGAGAATCGTCAATAGTTATAGGCCAATCCGATTCTGAAGTCACGCCGTTGCTAGGTTTCTTCCAAGTGATAGTGGATTTCGAGCACGTAGCGAGAGAGAAATTAGAGATGAACAGTTTGAGGTACTTGTTCACTTCGTCATGAACATTTTTCTTTCCTGGGAAGCAATTTCTAAATACGTCTTTCTCAAAGTTTTGGTTACAAATGTTTGGATAATCCTGCATTAACCAGCTAACAATGTCGAAAATAGTCATCTAAACCCAACTGATCTGCTAAATCTAAACAGATTGGAAGAGCTTAATCACAATTTGGTCCAACTTGTTGAAATAATTTCCTCACTAAGAGAGAAGGAATCACTTTACAGAAGGGCTTTTATCAGAAGATGCCAAAATCTCCACAAGGCTGAAACTGAGGTGGCTATAAACATAACAATTTTCTCATTTGTGATTTAATTTAGCTATATGAATATATTATCATATAGAATAATAAAATGTGTTGTTATTTTCATAGGTGGACCTTCTAGGAGATCAAGTGGAAGTCCTTTTAGGCCTACTTCAGAAGATACACACAACACTGCAACACCATTCATCATTTCTGCACCAAAATGTTTGGGTAAGAAACACCGAATTTTCTCTCCGATTTTTCCGCCACATTTGTACAAATTTGCAGAATTATGAATTATACAATGCTTGGTCCAATGTGTCATGAAAAATGAATTTAAATAAACTTTTGTGACTCCCACTATTCATCTTGAGTTTTGATATATGCAGGTATCAGAACTCTTGAAGTTAATCAAGAAGGAACTGAATGGAGTTATTCATGCAACTAAAATTTGACAGAAAAATCTTCACATCCTTAAAACAAGCTTATGAAAATGCCAGAAATTGATGGAAAGAGAATATCCTAAGTTCCAAACATTACATCTGTATCTACAAATGGATTATGGTGGAAACTTGAGGGTTTTTATTTTTTTCTGAAAATATCTTCCCTAATTCACTTTATTAGTTGACCATTATACTCTATACTAGTATGTGTAGACCAAGGTCCTAGGCTCTTAGCTTCAAAGCGTAGAAACTATCCAACAATTTTTAATGAATTGTATTAAAAATTCAACATCAAAGTAGGCAGATTGGATTATCTTTGGTTGGAAAACATAGAGAACCGCTCCATTAGTGCATTTTTAACACCTTGTGCATATGCATGCTTTAAAAAGTCTTCTATATTACAGCTGTGACTGTACATATAGACGTAATTGATATTGATGGAATATAGTACCCTATCTTGATGCCCTTAGTCCCTTAACGAGCTAATTACTAGTTTTCTAATTTTTTTAAAACGTTTGTCATTTTTTTAAAATATGAACCAAAAAAAATCAAACATCATATAGACTCTAATTGAGCACTACAATTAAAATATATATATATATATATTTAAAATTACAATTAAATTTATATTTAAAATTTCAATTATAGCAGAAAATAGCCGAATCACCAATCACTCTCGTATTAGAATGATGATTCAGTCAATCATTATTCCGCAAGTAACTGAATTATTTAAATATTCTATTATAAGTTTTAAAGCATTAGATGTTTTATTTGAATTAAGTGTTAAAAATTAGGTGTTACTATCCATTTTCTAATCTAATTAATCTATAAAACAAAATTAGAGTGACTAATAGATAGAAACTAAATTGTACTTTCCACACAATTGAAAAAGCCGGCAATTTTCCATTGCGTTAATCCCTACAAGTCTTTTCTCACAAAGCTATTCCCATTATTCAAAATTACTAATTGGTCCATTAGGGGAGTTTGGACCATGCTACGTACAAGACTTGGAAAAAAAAAAAAAAAAAGACACTTATCGAAAGAGTTAATTAGCATTAGTGACCTACCAACAATTGTTTTTTTTTTTTCATCATTTAGGCCGCTAAGTTTTTTCTTAACAATTTGAAACCTAAACTTTATCTTAACAAATTGTCTGAAATTATAGGGTTTTTTTTTTTTTCGTTTTTGCCCTTATAGCTTCTAAACTTCTCACAATGTTGACATTTTAGTTTATGATTTTCTTCCTTTAAGCAATTTAGTCCCTAAACTAGTCAAAGAATTCTTTAAAACTTAAACTATGTTAACAATTGGAGTTTATTGTCAAGAATTTGAAGTTTAGTGTCCACATTTTAAAAAAAATGAAATTATAGTTTAGATCTTCAAAACTGATTCCATATTCTAATGATTATAGAATTAAGAATTTTGTATGAGCTTCAAGCAATTTATATTTGTCAGTGCTAGCTTTTAGAGTACGTAGTTGTTGCATATTAGCCTGGACAATCCTCTTAACTCGCATGCAATGCAATGCAAGTTTGGTATAGAATAATATATTGCAGACTAAATCTCTTTAGGCCGGCTTCTTTGTTTTCATTATATTCCCTGACAACAAATAAAGCTGCAACATATAATACTATACACAATTTCTATTTACTCTAACTGGTCCTTTAGAAAATACCAACTTCTATAGGACAATTAGAAGTTTATTAATCTAATCATTACATAGCGTTACATACTATGTTTATCTTTACATTGATCCAATAGAGAAAAATAAGTTTAGTTAAATTCTTGACAACTACTAGCTAGATTTCTCCGTCCATGTGTGTGTGATAAAAAGTTATTTTTGCATAGTTTTATGGGAGATACAATTTCTTTTGTAATTTGCTTCCTATTATATGGATTGTTGTTGAAAAAAAAAAATTAATTTTGATGATTTATTTAAGTTTTCAGAGCCAACATCTACTTAAAAAAAAAAAAACATTAGTGATCAGTTTGTCTAGAATTAATTAGATATTTGTTAATATATTAAAAAAAAAAATCATCGACCATATTAATTTTTATGATCACATATAAATATTGTAATAAAGTTTAAATTGTCCTAATTCCCTTCTTAAGCTAATAGACTTTTGACCTTTTTCTAATAAAGATATTAATATACAAATCATTAACACTTTAGTGTGATTTATAAAATGAAACCATATACCACACGTAGTTCAGCTCATGGTACTATATTTCCCTAAAGGCCAACATATTATCCCCTCTCATTTTCAGAGAAATACCTTATTTTCATAGAATTGATCATTTGAAGCTCTCCAAAGCATTCACTCAAAAAAAAAAAAAAAATCTCAAATTTCATTGCCATATTGAAAAAAAAAAAAAAAAACCACAAGAACATGGAGATCAGCTTCCACTCCATGTCTCTCGTCCTAGTTCTACTTCTCGCCGCAGAGTTTGCAACAAACACCTGTGCGGGTCCCGCTAATGGGCCAGGGCCCGCACGAACGCCTACGCCTTCTCCTGCTTCTCCACCTTCGCTGTCCCCACCTGCGTCCCCGCCTGCAGTCCCCTCTCCACCTCCTCTGCCCCCAGGCGCTTTGCAGCCGCCTCCATCAGCACCGTCAGGCGGCGGCGGAGGAGGAGGAGGAGGAGGGGGGCTGAGCGGAGGGCAGAAGGCGGGGATCGCGATCGGGGTTTTGGCGGGGGCGGCGCTGCTGGCGGCGGGTGGCATGGTTTACAAGAAGCGCCGCTCCAACGTCAGGCGGGGCCGCCTTGGGAGTGCAGCCAGGAGACCAGCTCTTTAATTATGTGTTTTCATTGTAACTTACTTACCATATTAATTATGTGTTGTGCTGTAATTTTTATCTTGATCATGTGATTATGATCAAAATTTGTCACACATGTTTGGTTGACTTTAAGAGATGGTGATATTGTTTTGTCATGCGAGATATAGATACTCTATGATCTACATATATATGTCGTTTTTTTTTATTTTTATCTTGTTTTTATTATTAGTTAATTTGATTTTCTTATATGTTAGTTTCATACAGTAGATCATGTATGGTTTTCTTTGTTGTGGAATGGTAATACATTTTGTTTTGCTTATTTGAGCTTTTACTACAATCAAAGGAGTCCTATTCTTTTTCATCAATCCTTTAATAATAATAATAATAATAATAATAAAAGAATAAGCAGCTTCAGCTTGTACAAAATAATATAGCTGACTTTAGGTAAATAGCATTGTTTTACTTTTTTTTTTCCTCCCTCTCTCTAAAGTTCTTGCTTCATTTATTGTATAGTATAGGCTAAACGTAGCTTTTATCCATTACCGACATGTCATTTCCCCTACACTTTCAGAAGCCACGCACCGTTTGTTTGTTTGTTTGTTTTTTTTTTTTTATTATTATTTTTTTTAATGGTGATGCTCAACGTAAAGATATACGTGTCTTACGCACTTTATCCCATACAATTTCATCTATTAATTAATGAGAAATTGCAACAGATAACATAATTTTATTTATGTTAAAACTAACACATTTAAAATATTAAAATAAATTTTATAACAAAAAATAGTGACATATTTGTTTGAAAATTTTTAGCATAAACTTCCACCGTTTTGTGAGTGTTGATTAAAAAAATATTCGTTCTTAATGGGGTACTGCTTAGCGCTTTTTTGTTACCAAAATTCAATGCTCTTGAAATAAAAGACTTTCTTCTTGCTTCTGTGAAGATTTTGCAATATGCATTATGCAATATATGCTTCAGTGTGTGATTGCAAATGTTTGTCGTTTTAATTTTGCTAGATAATTTTTATACAACTATTCGTTCTGTCAAACTTCTTTTAAGATCATTGTCATTTGATACCACTCCTCAACAGTTAATGATGAATAACTTACACAATTGATTTTGGAAAAAAAATAATAATAAAAGAAAGAAAGAAAGAAAAAGAAAGGACTTATTTTCACCGTTGGCCCTTCAATTTGTCAAGATTTGGCAATTTTCTCTCTGAATTTTTTTCTTGATAATTTACACCCTAAACTTACAATCTTGAGCACACTGGTCTAAATTGATAATGGACGTAAAATATCAAATGACATTGAAGGTTCAAATTGCTATAATATTTAAGTTTAGGAGCTATTAATACAAATTATTTTAACAGAGTACAACATTTTTAACAATTTGGACCAATTTAGCAAAATTTATAAGTTCAAGGTGCAATTGCCTATAAAGCTAGCGACTTGCCAAATCACGAGAATTTCAGAGACCATGGTGGCAAATTACTCAAAAAAAAAAAAAAAATCTTTGTTGGTTCCCTATATAATTGAGTATTAAGCAATTTTTTTTAATGCATTTGGAGGTTTGGTTTGTCTACTATCTTTTGACACATTGACGATAAGTGTTCACTGTTTCAATGTCTGTTTGTTTAATTCGAAAATTGTTGTTGAAAATGGAAGCTCAGCAGATTGCGAATGCTGACAGAAATGGTAAGTAATTTCATCTTTTATTATTGTTACAAATTTTGTATGTGTTCAAGGAATTTTTCATTGAGATAATGTATTTTTCCAATGATGACTATACTCTTAAGCTAAAAATCTCTTGTTTCTTATAGTAGTTTCTTCTTTTCACTTACTTTTTGAAGAGGTCTTGCGCAAGCTCTAGCTATGGTTAATGGTTGTAGAGCATGTCAGCGAATTATAATACTATACTAGTCATTTTGCTTATCAAGTATCATTATATTTCTATACTAGCCATTTTAATAAGTTACTATACATATTTTTTTGTTTTGTTTTTTTTTTTTTTTTTTTTTTTTTTTTTCTGTTTTTTGGCAAGAAAACCTACCAAGGGCCAGTTTGGCATTGTTTTTGGAGGTTGCTTTTAGATTATAAAAGAATCTAAAGCAGTTATAGGTGTTTGGTAAACCTGCTTCTTAAAGAAGCATGTAACCGTTTCTGCTTTTACGTAGTGTAATTTGAGAAGCAGGTTAAAGGTTGCTTTTCTGTAACCGAAACTGCTTCTGCATTTTAAATTACTAAAATATCCTTAATTAACTACCCAAATTCTACTAACTAATTTTCTAAAATTATTATTTGGTAATTTTACATACCCACACTATTTTGACAGCAGTTTCAAAAATAAAATAACCAAACACCCTACATGCTTATAACTTCAGCAACTTCTTTCATCAGCACAGTTTGAAGCACTTCTTTTATAAGTACAGCAATGCCAAACTGGCACCAAGACTTTGTTATTATGGACTTTATTTCACAACAATAATAGTCATGGTTTTGATTGATAAATTGTCCAAAAAAAAAAACAGAACTAAACATAATTTTCCTAATGTATTGGAATTAATTATAAGGTGATTATTTACATGACTTTTGGCTGCACAAATTATCTATTGGTTCATCCAAGTGAACTCATGGTAAGAAACAGTTGAAGCCAAGCAAAGCATCTAAGAACTTCTTTAATAAGTCAACAATAAAAGTTGTTTCACTCTCAGCCCTAGCTAATAGCTGCTTCAGTGTTGTATGAAAAAACTCTGTGGTTTGTCAAAGCTATGGCTGCAATATGAGGATATCAAGCAAGATTTGTTCTGCAACTATTCCACAAGCGAATAGTCCAACCCCAACAAGCACGGGCTTCGTCTTCGACAACGCCTTTTTCTCGGAGCCCTCTTGCTGTCTGCTGTGCATTGCCCACGCCATCGCCGGTGGGAGAACTCCGTATAGCATTGTCATGCAGTACCCTCCCTGTTCTCACCGCGAATTTGGTCAAACTCATATGTAAAAAAAAAATAAAAAGAAGTAAGAGTTTCAACTTTTTTCGCGTGTTTGTGTCATGATTTGAACATGTTACATGCTGTTCGGGATTACGAATATTTGCTTTGCATTTGACGTTCGTGTTTAGCCTTTTACCAATCTTATTAGGCTCGGCATTTTATCACTCTTTTCGCTCGACTTACAGCGAAATCTGTGGCAGCAGAGAATGCATCAGGAACGGTGCTCGACACGATAAGAGATGGAGTGACAGCCACCGCCATTGCTGTGACACTGATCTTATGCTTACCCCACCATTCTCTCAGCCCGAACTTTGTGTCCTCGCTCTCCTATGTCATCAAGCAACGAGGCATTAGTCTTTTTAACTCTCATGGTTTAACCTCTTGATACAGGGCTAAACAAGTGCGAAACTTCACAAGTGAAGACTTTTTACTTGTAGAATTGGTGTAGAAGAGCCGGAACCCCAAGAGATTTTGGCTAGTTGCTCCTTGAAAAACTCGGAGAATCCCAGTAGAGTGCCGATCAGCGACGTCCCAATCGCCAACAGCGAGAAAGCTTCCACCATGTAGGAAATGCCGCCCTGTTGAACGCTGACCAAAGTTAAAAACTCGTGAGTTTCGAGTTCGTACTCTTGCTGTCGATGTCATGATATTTTCCTCAGGACTAGTGGCTTATTTGACAGACCAATGACTCACTACAAGTGCTTTAATTTCCGGAGTCTTAGTTCATTGGATTACCTCATAAGCAATTCGACAGGGTCAGCGATTTGGTCGGTGCTGGCAGAGAGGCCGAAGCTAATTACGTCCCAAACAAGCAGTGCTACGAGTGGAACGAGGCTACCAAGGAAGACAGAAATCCTAATCCTTCTAAGATCACTTCCCAAATAAGCACAGAGAACTGCAAAGAGAAGCATGGTTTATTACATTTCACAACTCAACAAAGCCCAAAAGTTGAGGTCAAAGAGAATTCTCTCGTTGAATACCTGGCACTAGATCATGATACACCAGAGAGAATATTATCACAGGCAGTGAAGCCGGGACTTTCCCCCAATCTCCGCTTCCCTCGAGCCCCGACCAACCTCCGAAGACAACTGCTAGAACCTCTACCAGTACTAGTAAACCTGCAGATTATTTATTTTTCTCCAATCTTAGTCTGAACTTGGCACTACAACAAAGCACTAGAAAAAAAATCGTAATTCAAAACGAGCGTGAATCTGGCAAATAAGCCACTTTGCGTGTAGACAGTCAAAATAATAACAACAGTTTCAGAAAATTTTAAAATCAGCCAGTATCCCTAAGAAATGTTATCACATAACAAAATTTTTATAATTTACTTGCACGGCTATTGTCTCAATATTTCGAAACGCTGACTATTTTTTTAAATCAAAACTTTAAAAGTGACTATTTACTATAATCGTCCTAAAAACTATAAGAGTTTAAACTAATCGAAACTTGAGCTCAGGACCGCATGCTATTAGGGGTTTGAGTTCAGGACCGCATGCTCTAACATGATATTGCTTAAATTTTATAATTAGTATAGCCATTTATACAAGTAATTATTTATATATGACATGATATTGCTTTTATTTTCTACTTGGAAATATACAGGTTCGGATTCTTTGCAAGAAAAGCAATTTAGTCTGCACAGAGTACCTATCATGGCAACAGTGAGAAATTGGTTAACTTGATCGGTTGCGCGAGTCCTGCCCAAGGAAATGAGCATAATGAAGACAGAAGTGAAAATGAAGCCTGATATAGGAGCCGGAACATTGATCAGACGGTAGAGGATCTCCCCCGACTTTGAACTATACACAACCAATGAAGTGTAGCCCAAGAAAACAAAGGTCACAGTGGCCAAAGTACCCCCAAAGTCTCCGAGAGTCTCTTGAGCCATTGTCCTCAAGGAAATCACTTCCAACTCCGACGTCTCTTCCTCTTTCTTTCCCTTCTTCCTCCACAGCCCCACGTTGATTTCAACAAGCACGAGGGCTTCGATGAGAAGAAACACCCAACACACTAACAGCGAAATGGAACTCGGAACCAATCCCTGTCATGTACAATCAAACAAATAATCTTTGTGTAATAAGTACATAAATTCTAATAACATATTTTGTAAAGTTTGGTCCATTTGATCATAGAAGTACTAGATTTTCACTTGAATCCTAAATCCCAAAAGTCGCATGCGAAACGAATTCTCTTAGGTCCCATGCTTCTGAAGTACATTCAAATACTAAAATAAAAAGAGCTTCGAATTCATGAACCAAACATTCCTCAAGCAAAAGCTAGAGTGAAAGAGCAAAGGGAAGTTACAGCTGGTAAAGCTTTTTGAGGAAGTGCAAGCAGTCCCGAGCCGATACTCGTGCCGATGATCAAAGCCACTGCACCAGCAATTGTACCCTTCTTCTCAGCAACTTCACTTTCAACACTCTCTTCATTCAAAGGCACAACAACACCACTAGTACTACTCTTTGCCTCTTCAGCAGAAGCTTTGGTGAGAAGTGACCTCCTATATTTCTTCTGCTGATTAAAATTGTGCTGAGAGCAACAAGAATAGTACTCAATGCTGCAAAAAAATTATAGCTCTTTCATAAGAGAAAAATCACTTGAAATTGTGGGGTTTTTTTTTTTTGGTATATGTTATGAACCATACCTCCTGAATTTGATGGAATTTCTGATTGTCTTTTGGTGAATCCATGATGGGTTTGTGCTTTGATATCTTTGCCTTCTTGGCTGAAGACAGGTGGGTGAAGAGGTCATGAGTTGTGAATCCATGGGAGAGAGTTATCTTTTTTTTTTTTTTCTTTTTTTTTTACTGAAATCTAGAAGGAATTTGAAAAGGTTGGTTTTGAGTTTCCAATTATATTGGAAGTGGGATTCTGGTTAGACTGTGATTGGTTTCAAAGATTCTCTTGTAAGGCAAAGGGTTGAGTATAGGGACCACATGGAGATATTTTAATGCTTTGGTTATTGCTTCTGTGTTTCTAAGTTACATGTTTGGAATTGATGGCCCAAAGAAGAGTCTCAACAAATTTTTGAGACAAGAGAGTCTTAAGGTTTTGCTTACGATTGTTATCCCACAAATTCTCTATTTGTTGTTAAATGATGATTGATGAAGAAATAAATTGTGGATATAAAAAATTTTGGATCCAAATTGGGATCGCAAAAGGGATGAGAACCTTTTTTTAGTTTAATGAAGTGTTAGTACTTTGACTTTGTAGTGGTACGCTCTTGATTAGGAAATCACGTTAAAATCAGTGATACGTAAATATGAACATTTGGTGTAATGGAGTGGATATTATTGGATTAGATTGTTATTAGAAATTGAATTAGAACATAAGTCCATTTGGTATTCTTTGTCTTTAGAGTGTGCTGTAAGATTATAACAAAATTTTGAAGTGTTTGGCAAACTTACTATTAAAGAAGCATGTAATCATTCATATTTTTCATTACATCAAATAGTACTTTCAGCGACGAGACCAACGATTACTTGTTGTGCAATATTTTTTGAAATATGCTAAGGACAGACGTGCCACGCGCGTCTGTCGGTAGCATGTCTCATATTTTTTTACACACAAAAGTGCAACGGCAACTTCTTTTGAATCGATGACATGTCGCCGTCGATCCTTGTCTATAAATAAGGGACTTGGGCTTTTTTTTTTTTTTAGGGTGAGTTGTAAAAATAGGTCAAAATTGAATAATTATTTTAAAATAGCATATGTTTTAAAATATTAAATAAAATTGCACTTGTCAAGATATTTTCTATGAAAAAAAAAATATTGACACATTTGTAAGAAATTTTTAAATATCTCAAATTAGTCCACCTTTAAATGTGCAATATTTTGTTGGAGTTAGCTATGATTTTTCCTTTGTCCAAATTTCCAAAAAAAAAATATCGAGAAAATTTGATCACTCACATTTTGTCATTCAAGTTTATAATTTATGTCACTAGTGCATGTCACATTAAATTACTATATTACTCCCTTTCTATGTTCTTGTCTTCCTTATTTATAAAGAAAACAAAGACAATTTGGTCAAATTCACTAGGGGTGGCAATTTGGGTCCGGACACGAGACACGACACGAGCACGACACGAAATAAACGGGTCTAGGTCTTAAACGGGTCGACACGATTAACATGATAATTAAATGGATGAACACGATACGAACACGAAGACACGATTAAGAACGTTAAGACACGATTAATAAATAATTTTTAATATTTATATATATCTTCTTTAATTTTATATTCATTCTTATAAAATAGAACAACATATTTTGTTGATTTAGTCATGTTATATATTTTGTTGATTGATTTTGTTATTTTTTACTTTATTGGACATACAGTCTTGTTAGTTTTGTTATTTTTTCTATGTATTGAATTATCTTTTGATTTTAATTTAGGTCATAAATGAGTTTAAGATTTAAATGAGTCGTATATAGATTGTAATATCATTAATATCTGTTTATCATTAAGATACGATTATTAAATGGGTCGTTAATGGATAACACGACAGGACACGACACGAACACGATACGACACGATAAGTAAATACTACTAAATGGGTTGGGTCGGGTCTGAGTCCAAAAAAAGGTCAACACGATAAGACACGACACGAGACACAAATTGCCACCCCTAAAATTCACCATTAAAAATTACTATGGACTGCAAACTTTTTTTAATTCAACTTTTTTCAAAAATAAGTTATCCAAGAGTGATATTTTTAAAAACTTCCCAAAAATGTCGTCAAACTGACCCAAAAATATCTCGGCCGTTTAACTGTTATTAAGCCCAATCTCATGGCCCAGCTTATAGGACACTGCTGCCCAGAGGAAAGCAACGAGTAATCTTCTGCCCAAAACATAAGAGCTTTTCAATTTAAAAATATTAAAGAGGAATTGCAAAAAAGGTCATTATTTGTTACTAACATGTAATAAAATAAACTACCCCGATAATAAAATTTACTACTAGATAATTTATTTAATAATTTATATTGATTTAAATTTGTAGAGTCATTGTTATGTTCATTTTAGTTAGAAAATTTGTGACGACGGTAACAAAATTTTCTTTTGTTTCATCATAATTTGTTGAAAATTACTACTTGCCTTTCCTTTTCCCAATTTTAATTTGTTTCCACAAAACAAAACAAAAAAAATACAAAAACAAAACAAATTGTAAAATCATTGAATGTAGCTTATCAATAAGGATTTTGTGATAATAAAACCAACCAGATCTAACATTAAGAAGGCGCACTAACCAACTTTTTTTCATTGTCTAAACAATATTCAAGAATCAATTTTTGTATTATTACGCTAGTCAAAAACTTATTACTTGTTGACAACATATAATTATAATTAAATGAAACAATAAGTAATTGAACTGCATAAAAAAAAAAAAAGAAGAAGAAGAAGAGATTTTTAAGGATTTAGTCAAACTTTAGAATAATTTTTTAGGGATTAGCCATAGTTTTTGAAATTTAAGAAATTAGCTATTTTTTTTATTTTGTCACAGTCGATGAAAATTTTTATAATGATAGGTTTAATTTACTTTTTTAAGTTAAAGGAGCTGAATTTTTAGAGTTTTTTTATTTGATTTGAGCAGTTTTTTTAAGTGGTTATCATGGATACTTATGTCTATTAAGGTATTTAATGTATTTTCTTAATTTTGACATTCTAAGGCTAAAATCCTTCAAACTTTACCTTTAAAATGACTAATTTCTTTATTGGCCCAAAAAACAATCATTTATTACAATATTTGTTACAGAAAACAAAAAGAATAAAACACAAAGAAGAAAAAAATTTTGAAAAACAAAAAACAGTAATGAACAAATGAGCCTCAAATTCAAAAATCAATGCAATCTCATTAATAAGAAAAAGAATTACGGATGAAATCGCAAATGAATACATTAGAAAACTATCAAAGAAAGGAGAATAAAGTCGTCATTTTTCTACTATTTTTCGCTTTCCTTCATTGCTATAACCATGCCAGCCTCTCTCTAATTCTCTCTTTCTCTCTCCGTCATCAAGTGCAAAGGCAATCTCCCTCCTCGCTCGTCTAGAAGCTCCATGGCAATGGTGGATTGAAGGACGTCTCGCTCATAGCTGACGATGAAGATGTCGTCGTTGCAGTGGAAGGCCTGTGAGAACTCAAGCAGCTACTACTTGTGATTGTGAGGGGATGGAGATAGGGTGAGAGATAGAAAAATGGCTTTGTATTATAAGTTTAGGAGTGAGATGGTGAGAATATTTTCTCTAGTGCTAGTTTGACATTGCTGTTCTTATAAAAGAAGTGCTTCAAACTGTACTGATGAAAAAAACTGCTGAAGTTATAAGCATGTAGGGTGTTTGGTTGTTTTATTTTTGAAACTGCTGTTAAAATAGTGTGGGTATGTAAAATTACTAAAAAATAATTTTAGAAAATTAGTTAGTAGAATATAGGTAGTTAATTAAGGATATTTTAGTAATTTAACATAGAGAAGCAGTTTCGGTTACAAAAAAATAGCTTTTAACCTGCTTCTCAAATTACACTACGTAAAAGTAAAAACGGTTACCTGCTTTTTTAAGAAGTAATTTTACCAAACGCCTATAACTGCTTTAGATTCTTTTATAATCTAAAAGTAGCCTCCAAAAGCAATGCCATACTGGCCTCTAGTCCATGTTAGGTTTACCGTTTATTAAGCTAATTGATGGCTATTTTGATAAATTTGTGAAACATGAGCCATTTTGCTCAAGTATTGGAATATGAATGGCTAAAACTCAAAACTGTTCCGATAGATAATTTCATGGATGTGTACATTAAAACGTCCATTTTACACTCATTCTATTTTAAGATATTATTATTATGTTATTAAAAATATTGTAAAAAACGAATAGAAAAACCAGAAAAAATTTAGTGAAACAATGCATCATCTATTTTTATAATTCTGACGTATAAAATTCAAAAAATCCAAAATAAAAAAGAACATAAACTCGTAATAGTTCATGTTATATGATTGATAACATATTTTATAATTATATCGTATGATCCTAAATATATTTTATGATATGAATGCAAAGTTTTCAAGAATTTTACCATAAAACTGTCTTTTTTTTAAGTTTTAAAAATCCAAAACAAGTTACGTTAATAATCTTTTATTTTTTATTTTTTTTATTATACTAGTTGGTATCACGTATTACACGCATGGGTTCATTATTTTAGACTTACTTGGCACGTTGTACATTTATATATAAGATACAAATTTCAAATTTATGTATTTTTAAATTTTCACAATTTAGTTTTGAAAAAAAAAATTGTATCTTGATAATTGGAAGATTTTTTTTTTCTTTTCACAAGATTAGAAATAAAAATAAGAGTATAGAAAAGTGGAAAAAAATGAGATTAAAAGTGATAAAACTATAATGATAAAGATTCAGAAGTATAGAACTAGAGGGAACGTAATTAGGCACAACTAACACAGTGATAAGTGATAACTGTCAATATTAAGCTAATTTAGCAAAAAAAAAAAAAAAAACTGTAAATATGCTTAATATAACACAGTAGCATATTACATATAATACAGGTAATCAGACCCAACTAACATAGTGATCACTGTCAATATCAAACTGCATTGTTTTTTCTATTATTTCTTCAAGTCAATTGTAAAACAAATGATGATTATAATCACATTAAAAGCCATCATTCCACAGTCTATATAATCTGGACCAAACTTGTGTGTCCACATCACTAGATAATTTGACACTTTTATAGATTTTACAGTTGCTCAATTTTGAGTTGGAAAGATTTTTACCCTTCCCATATCAACAGGCAATATATTTAGTTGGCTGTCCTTCACCTACCAAGTGCCATTTGGACTTGGTGTCAAAAATTTTCCATGTTAGGTCTAAATGAAACCAATTTTGACAGAAGTATCAAATTAGCAAATTGAAGCTTATGATCATTTTCTTGTGGCATCTTTATATATATATATATATATATATATTTATTTATTTATTTTTTTTTTTGCGCCAATGAGTTGGTTTAACCAACTAGCTTGTCATTGTATCATTTATCTTCACCATTAATGACATTTCATCCAAGGGTTAAAGTTGATTGTGCATGTGCAATCCATTTTTGTGAAGGAAAAAAAAACAACAATATTAGCTTTTATTTATGGGCCTGAAGGAAGATGTAATATTTTCAAGAGTTGTTGAAATTACGATAATATTTTATAATGTTACATTTCTCTTGTATAACATTACTTAAAACACCGATGGGTATGAAGTATTAAAAAAAAATCTTGATTTATTTGTTTTTTGCTCTTTCTTTTTTCGTTTTGTATTCTTTCAATTTTCATACATATATCAATATATAATATGATATGCATATTTGTGTACATACTCATATTATAGGAACATGAATAATGTTCTCTTAGAAAGCTCATAAATCTTAAATTATAACGATAATATATTTAATATTTGGAAAAAAAAATTGACTTAATTTATATCATATAAACAGTTTAATTATATGTTTAAATTTTACAAATAATCACAAAATCAATAAACATCTTTCAACTTTCTAAATGTTATTAATATTATTTATTTAACTTCAAAACTTAATTCCCTCCCTATATATAGCTAACCAATCAAATTTATTAATGATAATGAGAATATATAGCACAATATTTGAATTTATTCATTCAATGAAAGCTTATTTTCTATATCATATAATTTTAAAATAAATTAAATGTGTAACATATCAACATATAATTTTCTCAGCATTGAATATCATTATTTCTCACCATTAAATATATACATAACATGCTTAATATGATATGTCATTCAAATGAACATATTTTATTTTTCCAATATATTAATTAACTGATAATAATATTAGTACTTATACAATTAACTAATAGTTATATTATTAATAATTTATTTAAATTATTAATTTATAAAGCAATATGTAGCAACTGATAGATATGTATCTTAGGCACGTAAAAAAAGACTAGTGTGTGTGTGTGTATATATATATAAAACAAAAATGACATGGGTGTGAATGAGCAAAGGATATGGGTTAGAGATAAATGCGAAAGAGACCAGACCTAACTTGAAAGGATACTGTAGACAAACAAGTCTATCTCCCTTAAAATGGAACGAGAGTTAAAAACTCAAGGGTTTATTACATAGCAACAAAATTTATCATTTGTGGAGAAATTTGATTGAAAAATTTTAATAAATAATAACTTAAAAGTATGATTTTAAAATAATCAATGTTTCCAAATTTTGAAAAATTTATGATGAGTAATGAATTTTCTTATTTGTCAATTAGTTTTAGGACCAGTTAAGGATTTAGCCATTTTGCAGTCCATGTTTTAAAGATATAGCCTACGTTTTGAAAAATTAGCAAAATAGCTATTAGGACAACATTTAAAAATCTATGACTAAAGAAATAAAATAAACAGTAATAAAATTTGTGATTATAGTCACAAAATTTCATAAAATTAGAAATAAACACAATAAAAAAATTATACATCCATAATAAATTAACACACTCACAAATAAATGATTGCCTATATAACCAATTTCACAAAACTTATTACTAAATAAAAAATATCTTATAAATAGCGAAAAAAAACATGCAGCCAAAGAAGTAACAAATTTCATTACTAAAGACATAAAATTTTGGACAATATTGTCTGCAACAAACAATAAAAACATAAGTAAAAAAACTAATGACTGTAGTCTCAAAAATCTAGATACGAATGTATGGCTATTTTGCTAATAAAAGTAAACATAGGCTAATTGTTAAAAACAAACCTAAATATATGGCTATTTATTATAAAAACCGTTAGTTTTATTACTGTAAATTTCTAATAACTTTTTTATCTGATAAATTTTTAATTTTTTTTAAAACTTTGGCTATATTTTAAAAGTTCACTTTTATAGTGGCTTATTTATATAACTAGTTTTTATACACGCACTACGCGCATGTGGAGCACGTGTAAAATAATATAACGCCTGAAAAATATGACCCAAAAATAATAAAGTATATTTTTTCTTAATATTTTAAAATAATTTGATAATTTTTTAATTTTTAATAATTAAAGGGTTAAATTTATCATTTAATATAAATACAAGGGCTTTTTGTAAATTTTTTCAAACTCAAAAAATAAAAATAAAAGCTTAGAATAAATAAAATAAATAAATAATAGCTACGTTTAAAAAATATATATGACAATTGGTGTCAAAAGATTGAGAAAAATATTCTGAATCCAACTGTGCAAAAAAAAAATTCGAGATCATTACATGAAAGAAAAAGCTGTTAAAACGATTGAAACAAAAAAGTAAAATAGAAAAAGAGAATTTATAAAAAAATCCTCTTAAATTTATGAATTTGCAATAAAATTCTCCTATATTTACAAAAAAAACCTTTCAAATTTTCTTAAAAACCCCAAAATAAGCCCCTAAATGCAATTTTTTTAAAATAAAAAATTTTAAAAAAAAAAATAGGGGACGCCACGTGTTGTCCACAGGGGATGCCACATGTCGTCCCCTCAACACATGTTTTTTGGCAAAGTTGGAAAAAAAACGGATTGAGCCTTAGTAAATATAGTAAGATAAGATGCACCTTATTTGATTATACGAATATGTCAATAAACTAGAATCAATTGTTTTATTATTTATTTATTTTTTATTTTTTTACATTTGTAACTATAAAAGCTAAGTTCTTTTCTGTGCCCTCTTAAATAACACTTCCAAATCCCTCTCATATGCCTTGTTCACTAGAGGCCAAAGCTCATTTATGCTACAAAGACGTGCACACAATACACTGATGTTTCAGTGTGTTGCATAATGTTGCATAATAAGGTTGAACTTTTCGGATATGGGTCATTGAAATGAAATCCATTTGATAAAAGGGCAAGTGGGCAACTACTAAATTTTTGTTTCCTAAAAAAAAAAAAAAAAAAAGAGTGGACAACTACTATCTTCGCATTGAATCTCGCTTGAGAGATTTGGGCAAGATAATGCCTTGGAAACCACTAGAAGGAAAAAAACTGAAAAAAAAAAAAAGCCATAAAAAATTGCACAAGTTAGGGAAAGGAATGGCCAAGGCGACTTACTAAAGGACACATTGCATTGAAACCTAACTAACTTAACTTGTATTCACAAGCTACGGCAAAGTGAAATACAAGTAGCATAAATGTGAGGATTTTTCACTCCAAGTGACTATAAATGTTCAAACCATATTTTTCTTACTTTCACGGCCCTTCTCTGGCTCAAATTAACAAAGCTTGCTTTCACAAATAAATACAAGAATAGTGTTTGGTAGTCACCGTGAAGAACACTATTCGCCCACAAAATTTTGTTGGAAAAAAATTAGATAAAAACTATTTGGTAGTTGGTAGTCGATCATTATAAAGATACGTATATGGTAATGATTATAGTAAATAGATGTCACATTATTTTGACAAATTTTTACTCAATTTTCTAGGTATATTATAATTTGTAATTAAATATGAACACCAAAAGACTACAACAAATATTTGTCATATCTTACTCTGTGTGTTTCATTGACTTATGTATTAGTGATTTTGGTATTAGTTTGGGGATAAATTTTCTTTTCTATTGATATCAATCACTATATTACGGTTTGTTTTTGTTGTCTAAAACCGAAAAAAGAGAAGGGAAAAAAAAAATAGAACTGAAATTTCTTATCATTAATTGATTGGCCATCATTGACTAAAGATATGGTGAATAGGCATAGTTTTTCCACTTGGAGAGAAACACTTTCTCTGAGCACAACAAAATTACTAATAATTCAACTAATGTGCAAGGAGGTTCATTTTCTTCATGGAAAACAGATATAATTGGTCCTATCAAATGCCAACCAATTACAATGAGAAATTGTGGTCTAATTAGACGATAATTGTCATTTTGTAGTCTTTCAAAGCAGTCTTTAAGCTTAATTAGATTGAGATTCCAAGAGCTGGGGTCCTAATAATCAAATATCCCTTTCTTATCGTAATAGTCAAACAAGTGCTACACTTAAATTCTCCTTCATCAAAGTCATCATGAAACAGTCTAATTAACCCATAATCAAGGTAATCAATAAACCAACTGTGACAAGATAGCACGATGCTATAAGACCAAAATTTTGTCGATGAAAATTACACAAGAGTGGAGGAAGAATTTCCTTTTAATATCTGTTGCTATTTTATTATAATTTTGTGTGTTGTTTTTAGATTGTGAAATAATTTAGAATCAAATTAGGTATGTGGGTGAATTTGTTTTAATATTAATTATTTCATATTTTGTTTTAATATTGAGAAATTCTGTAGTGGATTTTTTTTTTTTGTGGTGGAAAATAATTTTGAATGGTCAGATTCACATTTTTAATGTAACGACCCAAAACTCCAAACGATATTTTAGTCCCGAAAAATACGGACAAATTTGAACTTTTTAAAATAAGTTACATAATTGAGCTTTTAATAACAAACATAAGAAATATCAATCCTCATCATAATTAAACTTTATTTAATTTGAATATTTACAAAATATTGCGGAATTTAAAACTTTCTTTGCCAACGATTTGCCGGTAGTCCACGTAAGGTTTTACAGGTCGGTCCCGTATACACTCGATGTTCCCGTCGTTGTCGCCTCTCACTATTTGCTTTCTTGACAAGATACCTGCGACACGAGCACACTAGTGAGCTAATAGCCCAGTAAGTAGATTAGATAAGTAGGTTGCTAAGTCTGCAAGTAACAAACAATCAATGGGTATCACAATACAATAATCTAATGAAAGGACGGACTCGATAATTGAGCCGTCATAGTCTGAAGAGTAAACGTCATTCTTATGCAATCTTGCCCGCGAAGTAGATTTCAGAGATAAGGTGCTGAACCTACGCGGGATACAATACCTGCAAAAGAGTTGTGACTTGGAACGAGGTCGGGCTTAACGACCCATTAATCTCGACTCAAAAGTCAATCTCATAATTTATTCTAATCTCACTCAAGTTCACAACTCTCTGACTTAGCTTATAAAATTACGTGTGCACACGATTCGCATCCAGACCCCTTACGGGTCGTTCTAGAACTTATACACAATCTAGACCTCTCATGGGTCGCTATAGAATTCAATACTTATTTAGACCCATTACGGGTCGTTCTAGAACTTATTTACAATCTAGACCTCTTACGGGTCGTTCTAGAATTCAATACACATTTAGACCCATTACGGGTCGTTCTAGAACTTATACGACTCTAGACCCTCTGTGGGTCCTTCCGAAACCTCACACAGACAATGGCCCCGTCGGGCGATCTCGGAATCGATCATGATCGCAGCGCACAGCATATAAAGAGGAAGGTCGTCTACCGACCTCCTTGAGACTTCTCGGGTCGTTCCGAAACCTCACACAGACAATGGCCCCGTCGGGCGATCTCGGAATCGATCATGATCGCAGCACACAGCATATAAAGAGAAAGGTCGTCAACCGACCTCCTTGAGACCCCACGGGTCAATCCGAAACTTCTCACGACCGGTGGTTCCGTCGGACTGTTTCGGATTGATTGCGCAATCACCCCATCGGGTTAATTCGGGACATGCTATGGATCTTGGCCTCTCGGACCATCCCGATATTCTTTAAGATTGTGAGGACTCATCCTCCTCGGGCCTCTCTGCCCTTTCCGAAACCTTTTACGGCCAGTGACCCCGTCGGGTCGTTTCGGAATTCATTATTGCACTTTACCCCGTCGGGCCGATCCGGATCGTCACATCATAAACTGTGGGGAGGGCCGTGGCTCTCCTCCCCAAGGCCCCTCGGGCCGTTCTGAAAGATGGTTCGTTGACCTCCGCGAGGTCCCTCGGGTCGTTCCGAAATCTATCATGGCTGCTGGCCCCGTCGGGCTATTTCGGAACCAAATCATGATCGCGGCCCCGTCGGGCCCCACCCAAATGAGCAAGGTACTCACACAGAGGAAGGTCGTCCACCGACCTCCCCTAGGCTCTCAGGCCGCCCCGAAATATGATAAGTGACCCCGTCGGGCTATTTCGGGACCGATCATGACTTGCGGCCTCGTCAGGCCCTACCCGCACACATACAGTGTTTTCGCTCCCTTTCTCTTGTCTTAGAGTTTTCTCTTTGACCTGCAATAAAGTCTCAACAACAACAGAAACAGTTTTATGCATGTGGTCCCATACCCACCGACATATAAGTCATACTAACACATATACACATACAAACAGACACACACACCCTGCATAATAACCTGAACCACGAAGTTGAGTAGTTTTATGTCTGTGGTCCCATACCCACAGACAGATAAACATATAAGTGAACACACGTACCAATACACACCTAGGAACACAACCTATCATAAACGAACCTACAGTCCCATACCTGCAGGCTCGTTGCACAAACAATATGAACGTGATCAAGAGCCTGTATTCACGGCACTAGCAAGAATTGAGATCCATACAGTTTAATAGCCACTCTTTTATAAGCATCGTATGCTTAATATAATCTCAACACATTCATAATTTATTCAAGCATTGTAAAGTTTGCCCGTGCCACAGTGGAGATCCACTTACCTGAGGTCCTAAGCCTCTTGCCTCGATCCTCGCGGCTCTCTCCTAGTGGCGTCCTTCCTTGAAACTCGTCGTGCGACAAATCTGTCCAACACGCGGGTAATAGGGTCAATGCCAATGTCTACTAGTTATTCGAGGGAAAGAAAGCTCTAAGGATTGACGGATCACTCTAAGTGAATGCTAGACGGAGGGACAACAGACGGGTCGTCGAGAAACTCCTCTAGCGGTATTCTCGTCCCGAGTGTCGTCGCTTTCACTTTAACTGTCAATCCCGACTAACCGATGTGTCTTTAACTAGTTTAGGTGAGAAATGAACTCTTTGATCTAAATGGTCATTGACTTGGCCATAAAAAGTATCTAAACTTCAAGCCGAAAATCCGGCAGAGTTTCCCCTGTTTTTCGGATATCCCGGCCGAAGCCTTCACCTAATTTCAACCCAGCACCGAACTAATTTCGGTCACAATTCATCACAACAATCACGTAGAATAATTTTCACATTAATAATTTAACATTTCATCATCACTGATTTCAAAATATAATTTCATCGCAACACCGAGCCTCGCTCAGTTCCCGCACAAAATAATAATAAGCATATCAACTAAAGCAAAAGTCACTTATGACGTTAACGAGTCATAATGCTTCGATCTCGTTTCCAACCGCCCGCTCATACCTCTAGTACAAAGGCGGTGACGAGTTGAGCATTCTACTAGCTTCGTTGACGATCCTGCACCATTCAAGAGAATAAAAATCGAATCATTTAAAGACGGTTCTTGGTTAACGAAGCTTTAACAATTTTAGACTCCGAGTTTAAATAGAAAACATAACGCGAACGCTCAGAGCCGTGATCCGATCTCGATGAATCGGCTTAAGTTCAAACGGGTATATTTGCAAAGAAATACCACCCATTTGACTAGATAAAAAAAAACGGTGGTGAAATCCCAATCCTTAAAGTAACAAGATTTTCCTTTTAGAAAAATTGTTTTCTCAAGTCTCTTGAAAAGAAAGTCTCGATCCTCTAATTTACTCACACACTAATTCAAGCGTCCTCAAATTTTATTTTATTTTTACAAAAACGACGCAAAATCATAAAATTCCATTATGCCGACTCACAAAATACCAAGTCCAACATGGTCATAAACATGGTAAAATGCCAACCCCTATAGACAAGTTAACGCAAATATCCACAACGGTGTAAATTTCAACATCGAGTAATCTCAATATCACCAAATGTCAAACCAACCAAAATCAGTGTTTGCATTAAAACCATAACAATAAATACTCGCAATAAGAAGATGAGTTCGACTATAGCGGCTCACCTAGCGCGAGCAGCGATGGCCCGCGGCGGCAGCAACGACGTCGACGAGAAGGCTTTAATGTCGAGCTCGCCCAACGACACGAGTCAACGATGGGCAGAGAAGAGGTGCGAGGCTGCGGGGCCTCGAGCATAGGGCGACGACTCGAGGTGCAGAGGTTGCGCGGTGATGGCGCGAGGTGCGGAGGCTGGGTCTCACCAGAGCTGGGGTGTCGCGGCTGGATCGGCGTCGGAGGCTCCAGCGAAGCGCGCGGAGGCCTGGGTCGGGATGGGCCGGCGTCGGCTGAGCGCGCACGAGCTGGGCGAGGAGCGGAGGAGGCCCAGCGAGGCTTGGGCGAAGCTCGCCGGCGGAGGGGAGCGCTGGGCTCGCCGGGGTCTCTCGGGGCAGCGCCAGGCCGAGCGGCCGGACTCGGGAGCAGGAGGGGGCGACGCGCAGAGGTTCGGGGACGCGCTCGCGGACGTCGCGGGGCTGGCGCTGGCGGGGGCTGGGCGCAGCTCGCGAGCTGCGCGAGGGGCGCGCGCGGAGGCGGCGCTGGCCGGCGGCTGGGCGCGCGAGAAGGAGGGGCGCGGGGCTGGGCTCGGGGGATGCTCGCAGAGAAAGAGAGAGATAGGGGGAAAGAGGAGTGACGGCTGTTGAGGGGGATGGGAGAAAGAGATGAAGCCCTAGTGGGCTTGGGCTTAATTTTGGGCCAAAATGGCCAAAATAAAAATACAAGCGGGTATGGTAAAATTTTCCAAAAATTTAGAAGACGCGCAAATAAATTGAACTCGAATAGTTAGGAATTTTAATATCACAATCGAGTATAAAATAAGTTCCTAACCAGTCCATAGATTCGAAAATGAAAATAACCACACCAATCTCACAGTTTAACTCATAGTTTTAAATTGACCAAATTTGACGAAACTGGCCAATTTTATAAATTAGTCACAACTGAGGCACAAAATACAATTTAATTAACTGGCACAGTGCTTTTAAATTCAGGTCATTACAATCCTACCCCCTTACAGAAGTTTCGTCCTCGAAACTTAGAACAAGTGAGGGTATTTCTCTCTCATTGCACCTCTCGAGTTCCCAAGTTACCTCTTCTTTGGTATGGTTTCTCCATTGAACCTTGACCATCGGAATGGTCTTGTTCCTCAATTCTTTGTCCTCGCGATCTAGAATTTCCAAGGACTTCTCCTCATAGGTAGCTTCAGGCTTGATGTCTACATTGAGCGATCCTCATGCGGTCCTGATTTCTTCACGATGGCCGGAGAAGCAAGTTCTACAAGTTCCGACCCTAAATTTCTTCTCTCTGTCTATATACCGATGAAGAGTAGAACGACACTTTTGACCCTAGAGAGCCTAGTTGTCCCTTGGACACAAATCTCTACCAACCTGTCTATGGAGCACGTCATTCACATAAGCAGAAACTACGCTGACTTTCTGAGCCTATTCATAATCACCCAATAGTCGTTGCGATGAAACGCAAATCTAGTGGTCCTCATGGGAATTTGCAACTCTGAGGACGTTGTGAGACAGCCTTTGGGCTCATGAAAACTCTCTTCGCACACTGGAGTCCACAAAAACTTGTCATTATTTCGCGTGAGACGGGCCGACAGTAGTGCGAGCTTGGAAAACTTCTCTATAAATCGACTGTAGTACCCGACTAAGCCAAAGGAATGACGATCTTTCGGGGCCGCCGTGGACCGTTTCCCTGAATTCACAACATTGATCTCTACGGATCCGCTAAAATTCCTTCTTCAGACACCATGTGACCGAGAAATGAGGCTTACCTAAATAAAGCTCACACTTCTTGAGCTTTTTATATGGCTTTTCTCGGCTACACGCTGCACTCGTTCATACTTCTCATGCTCCTCCCTTTCTTCCGAGTAGACGGGAATATTATCGTTGAAGACTATAACGAACCCGTCGACATAGTCTCTGAGGACACAATTCGTTAAGACTGTAATACGGCTAAGAAACTAGTGAGTCCGAAGGACATCACCAAGGGCTCACAGTGTCCACAACTGGTTTGGAAGGCGGAATCGAGCATATATTCCTCGTGCCTTTAGTTAGAGATAGCCCGATTGCAAGTCTTTACCTTGAGAACTGGTACATTAGACCCCTACTATCTCACGTTGTGAGGGATTGCGCAGCTTACGCTATCTTGCCCTTCTCTTGGCTCAAAGGATTGTCACTGCCGCAATCACTCTTTGCGCTTTTTACGAGCAAAGATAACATGTGTGGCTAAGCCCACGGATGACCCTTTAAGCTCGAAGCTCGAAGCTCATAATGTCACCAAAATTTCGCATCCCAAGGGAAAAGGAATCTATAGATAATTCACAGCCATTAGGTACACCTAAACTAACAGAAACAGTAGTATAACAGACACAACTAACCAAAGATAGTAATCACAGAGCACAACAAAGATCAAATGGATTAAACAATCACATAACATTAAGAAAGAGCAATTTGTATTAATGAGGATATGAAAATTAGTAAGGAACAAGCTAACCAAGCTTTCGAGAGACTTGGATCTCTCCCACAAGATCTGAGTTTTGCAATAACAAAATTTCTAGATGACCAACACGCTTACAGCGCGACCCTAGACTTCAATCATCTATGTGAACCAACCTAACTAATCAGGGCACCTGTCACGTGTTTCACACGTCAACCATTCACATCGTATTTGACTAGTCTTGTGAACATAAGTTCCACTACACGCCAGTACTTCTATCCCATATATTCTTATGCCTCGCATATGTGAAGTGAATCGGTGGCCTTCGCGACTCTATGGTCTCATCTTTCTGGGTGGGAGCCTCGAACAATTAAGTTATCACATCAACTGTCTAAGCTAAACTCTTGACAACGCCCTTCGTAATTGAAGTGAAACACCTTAGAGCCTACTAGCACCAACGTAGTGGTGCAGGCTCGATGTGGGTCCCGTCTAAGCGTGCCGAAAGAGCCTTTAACCCTTTTTTTTTTTTTTTTTTTTTTTTTTTTCACGCTTCCGCTGCGCCACTCTAATAGTCATAAAAAAAATTTTGTGGACATTTCCCCGTGATTAGTGTTCGCGCCTCTTGTGAAAACGAATAGTTTAGTGCTTATCTTTTCGGGTACGACGAAATTTGGACGCCATTCAAAAATAGAGGTCGAGCCTCATAAAACCCTTTGTACAGCTTTCAAAATCATTCATGGCTCCAACGCCTTTAACAAGTCATTGAGCAGAGGTCGGTGGCCATGGCAGTGTAGGAAAAGACTCACTTTTAGTATTCAAGCGATTTTTTTTTTTTTTTTCCGCGTTGCAATTAAATCTATGATCCTACGACTGCGCGAACCTTAGACCGCTGCTCTTGATGGGACTGGCCTTAGGATGACTACTTTAGAAAAGATGACAACACGACGATTGGTTGCTTCTATTATTAATTAGTTATTTCGAAGAGAACCTATTATACTCGGCTCAAGCAAAAGGAAAGTGCTACGCTTTTGTCAAGTAGAGTCTAGTCGGCGCCTCAAAAGAGAACTCTAGTATGGGGACCATCTGTGATTGATGTGTCTTTAATGACTTTCGTTCCTTCCGAAAATAACAATCGCGTTCCTTCGAGTGATCTCGACGACCAACAACGCGAGAGCTACACACCTTAGGAATTGATACTAGTAGCGAATAGCATCAGACCGACATTGGCCTACTCGAGGCAACACGGGTAGTAGAGAACTACCATTCAGGACGAAAACGTCTCTTAGACGGTCACGACGCGTCCCAAATCTCGGTTGGATCCTCTCGTCTCATCTTGCTCATGCTATTTAAGTACACCTGCAACTAACTTTACTAAATTAACATCTCATTGCTCGTGAAGCATAAGTAAGGGTTACTCACATTGGCGACAACGAAGGAACCACGCTTGTGCATACGGGGTTGTCTACAGGACCGGCTAAACCGTGGCTCTGATACCAACTTTGTAACGACCCAAAACTCCAAACGATATTTTAGTCCCGAAAAATACGGACAAATTTGAACTTTTTAAAATAAGTTACATAATTGAGCTTTTAATAACAAACATAAGAAATATCAATCCTCATCATAATTAAACTTTATTTAATTTGAATATTTACAAAATATTGCGGAATTTAAAACTTTCTTTGCCAACGATTTGCCGGTAGTCCACGTAAGGTTTTACAGGTCGGTCCCGTATACACTCGATGTTCCCGTCGTTGTCGCCTCTCACTATTTGCTTTCTTGACAAGATACCTGCGACACGAGCACACTAGTGAGCTAATAGCCCAGTAAGTAGATTAGATAAGTAGGTTGCTAAGTCTGCAAGTAACAAATAATCAATGGGTATCACAATACAATAATCTAATGAAAGGACGGACTCGATAATTGAGCCGTCATAGTCTGAAGAGTAAACGTCATTCTTATGCAATCTTGCCCGCGAAGTAGATTTCAGAGATAAGGTGCTGAACCTACGCGGGATACAATACCTGCAAAAGAGTTGTGACTTGGAACGAGGTCGGGCTTAACGACCCATTAATCTCGACTCAAAAGTCAATCTCATAATTTATTCTAATCTCACTCAAGTTCACAACTCTCTGACTTAGCTTATAAAATTACGTGTGCACACGATTCGCATCCAGACCCCTTACGGGTCGTTCTAGAACTTATACACAATCTAGACCTCTCATGGGTCGCTATAGAATTCAATACTTATTTAGACCCATTACGGGTCGTTCTAGAACTTATTTACAATCTAGACCTCTTACGGGTCGTTCTAGAATTCAATACACATTTAGACCCATTACGGGTCGTTCTAGAACTTATACGACTCTAGACCCTCTGTGGGTCCTTCCGAAACCTCACACAGACAATGGCCCCGTCGGGCGATCTCGGAATCGATCATGATCGCAGCGCACAGCATATAAAGAGGAAGGTCGTCTACCGACCTCCTTGAGACTTCTCGGGTCGTTCCGAAACCTCACACAGACAATGGCCCCGTCGGGCGATCTCGGAATCGATCATGATCGCAGCACACAGCATATAAAGAGAAAGGTCGTCAACCGACCTCCTTGAGACCCCACGGGTCAATCCGAAACTTCTCACGACCGGTGGTTCCGTCGGACTGTTTCGGATTGATTGCGCAATCACCCCATCGGGTTAATTCGGGACATGCTATGGATCTTGGCCTCTCGGACCATCCCGATATTCTTTAAGATTGTGAGGACTCATCCTCCTCGGGCCTCTCTGCCCTTTCCGAAACCTTTTACGGCCAGTGACCCCGTCGGGTCGTTTCGGAATTCATTATTGCACTTTACCCCGTCGGGCCGATCCGGATCGTCACATCATAAACTGTGGGGAGGGCCGTGGCTCTCCTCCCCAAGGCCCCTCGGGCCGTTCTGAAAGATGGTTCGTTGACCTCCGCGAGGTCCCTCGGGTCGTTCCGAAATCTATCATGGCTGCTGGCCCCGTCGGGCTATTTCGGAACCAAATCATGATCGCGGCCCCGTCGGGCCCCACCCAAATGAGCAAGGTACTCACACAGAGGAAGGTCGTCCACCGACCTCCCCTAGGCTCTCAGACCGCCCCGAAATATGATAAGTGACCCCGTCGGGCTATTTCGGGACCGATCATGACTTGCGGCCTCGTCAGGCCCTACCCGCACACATACAGTGTTTTCGCTCCCTTTCTCTTGTCTTAGAGTTTTCTCTTTGACCTGCAATAAAGTCTCAACAACAACAGAAACAGTTTTATGCATGTGGTCTCATACCCACCGACATATAAGTCATACTAACACATATACACATACAAACAGACACACACACCCTGCATAATAACCTGAACCACGAAGTTGAGTAGTTTTATGTCTGTGGTCCCATACCCACAGACAGATAAACATATAAGTGAACACACGTACCAATACACACCTAGGAACACAACCTATCATAAACGAACCTACAGTCCCATACCTGCAGGCTCGTTGCACAAACAATATGAACGTGATCAAGAGCCTGTATTCACGGCACTAGCAAGAATTGAGATCCATACAGTTTAATAGCCACTCTTTTATAAGCATCGTATGCTTAATATAATCTCAACACATTCATAATTTATTCAAGCATTGTAAAGTTTGCCCGTGCCACAGTGGAGATCCACTTACCTGAGGTCCTAAGCCTCTTGCCTCGATCCTCGCGGCTCTCTCCTAGTGGCGTCCTTCCTTGAAACTCGTCGTGCGACAAATCTGTCCAACACGCGGGTAATAGGGTCAATGCCAATGTCTACTAGTTATTCGAGGGAAAGAAAGCTCTAAGGATTGACGGATCACTCTAAGTGAATGCTAGACGGAGGGACAACAGACGGGTCGTCGAGAAACTCCTCTAGCGGTATTCTCGTCCCGAGTGTCGTCGCTTTCACTTTAACTGTCAATCCCGACTAACCGATGTGTCTTTAACTAGTTTAGGTGAGAAATGAACTCTTTGATCTAAATGGTCATTGACTTGGCCATAAAAAGTATCTAAACTTCAAGCCGAAAATCCGGCAGAGTTTCCCCTGTTTTTCGGATATCCCGGCCGAAGCCTTCACCTAATTTCAACCCAGCACCGAACTAATTTCGGTCACAATTCATCACAACAATCACGTAGAATAATTTTCACATTAATAATTTAACATTTCATCATCACTGATTTCAAAATATAATTTCATCGCAACACCGAGCCTCGCTCAGTTCCCGCACAAAATAATAATAAGCATATCAACTAAAGCAAAAGTCACTTATGACGTTAACGAGTCATAATGCTTCGATCTCGTTTCCAACCGCCCGCTCATACCTCTAGTACAAAGGCGGTGACGAGTTGAGCATTCTACTAGCTTCGTTGACGATCCTGCACCATTCAAGAGAATAAAAATCGAATCATTTAGAGACGGTTCTTGGTTAACGAAGCTTTAACAATTTTAGACTCCGAGTTTAAATAGAAAACATAACGCGAACGCTCAGAGCCGTGATCCGATCTCGATGAATCGGCTTAAGTTCAAACGGGTATATTTGCAAAGAAATACCACCCATTTGACTAGATAAAAAAAAACGGTGGTGAAATCCCAATCCTTAAAGTAACAAGATTTTCCTTTTAGAAAAATTGTTTTCTCAAGTCTCTTGAAAAGAAAGTCTCGATCCTCTAATTTACTCACACACTAATTCAAGCGTCCTCAAATTTTATTTTATTTTTACAAAAACGACGCAAAATCATAAAATTCCATTATGCCGACTCACAAAATACCAAGTCCAACATGGTCATAAACATGGTAAAATGCCAACCCCTATAGACAAGTTAACGCAAATATCCACAACGGTGTAAATTTCAACATCGAGTAATCTCAATATCACCAAATGTCAAACCAACCAAAATCAGTGTTTGCATTAAAACCATAACAATAAATACTCGCAATAAGAAGATGAGTTCGACTATAGCGGCTCACCTAGCGCGAGCAGCGATGGCCCGCGGCGGCAGCAACGACGTCGACGAGAAGGCTTTAATGTCGAGCTCGCCCAACGACACGAGTCAACGATGGGCAGAGAAGAGGTGCGAGGCTGCGGGGCCTCGAGCATAGGGCGACGACTCGAGGTGCAGAGGCTGCGCGGTGATGGCGCGAGGTGCGGAGGCTGGGTCTCACCAGAGCTGGGGTGTCGCGGCTGGATCGGCGCCGGAGGCTCCAGCGAAGCGCGCGGAGGCCTAGGTCGGGATGGGCCGGCGTCGGCTGAGCGCGCACGAGCTGGGCGAGGAGCGGAGGAGGCCCAGCGAGGCTTGGGCGAAGCTCGCCGGCGGAGGGGAGCGCTGGGCTCGCCGGGGTCTCTCGGGGCAGCGCCAGGCCGAGCGGCCGGACTCGGGAGCAGGAGGGGGCGACGCGCAGAGGTTCGGGGACGCGCTCGCGGACGTCGCGGGGCTGGCGCTGGCGGGGGCTGGGCGCAGCTCGCGAGCTGCGCGAGGGGCGCGCGCGGAGGCGGCGCTGGCCGGCGGCTGGGCGCGCGAGAAGGAGAGGGGCGCGGGGCTGGGCTCGGGGGATGCTCGCAGAGAAAGAGAGAGATAGGGGGAAAGAGGAGTGACGGCTGTTGAGGGGGATGGGAGAAAGAGATGAAGCCCTAGTGGGCTTGGGCTTAATTTTGGGCCAAAATGGCCAAAATAAAAATACAAGCGGGTATGGTAAAATTTTCCAAAAATTTAGAAGACGCGCAAATAAATTGAACTCGAATAGTTAGGAATTTTAATATCACAATCGAGTATAAAATAAGTTCCTAACCAGTCCATAGATTCGAAAATGAAAATAACCACACCAATCTCACAGTTTAACTCATAGTTTTAAATTGACCAAATTTGACGAAACTGGCCAATTTTATAAATTAGTCACAACTGAGGCACAAAATACAATTTAATTAACTGGCACAGTGCTTTTAAATTCAGGTCATTACATTTAAGATGCGGGACCCACAGAAAAAGTGAATCCGACGATCCAGATTATTTTTCACCACAAAAAAAAACCCATCACATAAGTACCCTTAATATTAATATTAGAAGTTTAGGCTTAATTTTCAGGTTATGTTGTTGCTATCATTATTTCATTTTTTTTAAATATTTTTTTTAGGGTCAGTTAAGCAATTAACCATTTTAAAGGTAAAGTTTGAAAGATTTTCATAGTTTCACGAAATTAGGGATTTAGCCATAATATGTAACATTTTTGGTAACATGTAACATATATACGTGTAAAAAATATAGCAGTAAATGTAACGTTACATTTAATGTTACATTTTTTACACGTATATATGTTACATGTTACCAAAAATGTTACATATTATGGCTAAATCCCTAATTTCGCGAAACTATGGCTAAATCCTAAACAATTACCCAAAAGTTTGGTTAAATGTCTAAAAAACTCTTTTTTTTTTTTTCTGTCCAAACATACTTACAATAGATTTTTCTATCAGCACAATAATATTAAACTAACATTAAGCTTCCACTAGCTAGCTTTGCAACTTAGTGACTGAGATTTCAAAAGCAATTAGAGTAATTCGAAGACTTGGTGCCAATAAGAAGTTTATCGTGTGAAAGCCAATAAGTCCGCAATTGGCGTGTTTAATTGAGCACGCTTTAATTATTCCATAATGAGCTTTGAATATCCCCAACAAAATTTATGCCACATGAGTAGGTTTGGAAAGGTGGTTTTTTCCCCTCATTTTCTTTTTATATTACTTTGAGGTGTATTAGAACTCTATATAATAGGGTAAATTAACCACATCAATAATGAACCTAAGGACTAGAGTCATCTTTCCATTTCCCATCCCGCTAAAGCGATTGGCAAATACTATATATATGGTAAATTTGGTATAAGCATAGCATAATGGGAAAATTTGAAGTAGAGCATTAACTAATCAATTTTTATATTTTTAATTAAAAATTAATATTAAATTTAAAAAAGTTTAATCTTACTTAAAAGTTATTATGATTATGATCAATTAGATAAATAGTCATTTTCGATAGTATGTTTTAAAAAAATCGCCATAGCTTTAAAAAAATTTAAAAGTAGCTGTAAAATTTTATCAAATGTAAGAAATTTCTTAGCATAACAAAACAACACATTAAATTTGTTGTAAGAAATTTCTTACTAAGTAATAAATTTTTGAAATGGCAATTTCTTAAAATTTTGAAATTGTGGTTATTTTTTAAAATCATTCTTTAAAAAGTCACTATTTTTTAAAAATTTTCTTATGTTTAGTGTAGTCTTCTACTATTTTTATTAATTTTTACAACTAAAAATTAATAAAATAACAAAATAGAATTTGAAATAGCATTTATGTATTGAGCATCAAATGTTAAATATAACATTTTTACTTTTTTAAGTACCAAATTTAATATTAACTTTAGCATTTGCATTGAAAATGGTCATACGATAAAAAGAATTGTATCACCTTTCTAATTTATAGAAGAGTGTTTTTGTTTTGTTTTTTTTAATTAGAGTTACGCTATTTAGTGGAATCGAGCGTGACTATGCTTGCAGCTATTATCATTTTGGAGTTGGTTAAACAAAAAGTTTATTCTCAAGAGTTTGTGTTATATAAATGATTGTAACATTCGAGGCTTCGAGGTGAAAAAAAAAATGGTTGTTTATATCTTTTGTAATATGTAGGCAATGGCATTTGTAAGTTTACATAAACTGGAGCCATGAGGAATTATACACTTTAATGTGGATTACAGGTTTTCAACATACAGAACAAGTGTGTGTATATATATATAATATATATATATATACATATATATATATATATGCATTGTTAGCTTTTGATAAAAGAAATTTGGGGTTGCTTGAAATGATTTTTGAAAAGCTATTTTTTGTCTTTTAATCTATTGAAACATTTTTCTAAAGATATTTGGACCATACTTTACTTTCAAGGACCCAAAACCTCTTGACAAAATCTCTTGGAAGAATTTTACTATTAGAATTTAGAGTTTTTTTCCTTTTGTATTTGATATATATATATACATCTCTCTGATCTCTTTTGTAAGCGTGACAAGTTAGATTTTTTTTAAAAGTAAAGTCAATTTACTTGAATTATAAAATTTATCCGTACTTGCTTTATTTCTACAATAACTATAACAAAATCTCTCTCTCTCTCTCTCTCTCTCTATCTTATTATTATTATTATTAGCTTGGAATCTAGCCATTTTTTAGTCTATATATATTTTAAAGATCTAGCCAATAAATTGAAAAATTAGAAAATACTCATCGGTCATAAAATTTAGAACCAAACTGACTATATTACCCCTACGTCAGTGTTATTACCATTAAAAAAAAAAAAAAAAACTACTTGTCACAAAATTTGTTCACTCACAAAATTATGTGTTACAAAACTGTTACTGAATTTGATGATAGAAACAAAACAAAACAAAAATTCCACAAAAGTCGCAACACTCACCATTTTCACACAATACAAACGTTTGTTATCACAGTCACAACTTTTGTCCCAAAATATGTTGCTAGATAATTTACTTAAAAAGGCAAAATATTTTTTTAGTGTTTTAATATTATTTTTCATGTTTATTTTAGTAACAAAATCTGTGACATATTTATTACTACTGTCACGAATTTTGATTAGTCACAATATTAGTTATCATTGTCACAAACAGTAGTAACAAATATATGACAATCGTAACAACCAATCCAATTTCCCCCCAACTTGAAAACTGTGACAAAATTATGTCTGTCATCACAAATGTTGTGCATCACAAATTTTGTGACGGTTGTAATAGACGATCTAATTTTTTTCAAATTTAAAATCAAAACCTCAATTCTCAATCCAAGTCCAATGGAACTGATTAAAAAAAAAAAAGTGAACAAGAAGAACCAGGAAAATACAAAACCCTTTTCTTCTTCCTTTCTCTCCTCTAGCAAATCTAGAGTTTTTTTAATCACCAAACACTCTTTATCCCTATAGAACCACCAAACTCTAACCCCAACCTCATTCTAACATTCTCCCTTGAGTTTTGGCGAAATTCCAACATTCTCCCCTGAGTTTGTCAATATTCTAAAACCCCTCCTTAGTTTTTTGTTTTATTCGAAAAACATACCTTGTGCTAACATTAGATTAAAACATGCAAAGGAGATTTTATCATCATTTTGGCTATGTTGTTTGTGGATTAAACAAAAAAACAAAAACAAAACAAAAAAAAAAACAAAAAATCAAAACAGGGAGGCGAGATTTGTGTTCTTCAATAATCAGTGTATGATATATTTTTGGAATAGAACTAAAAACTAGAGAGAGGTTTTAAAATGTCGACAAACTCAGGAGAGGATTTTAGAATCCTGTCAAAACACAAGGGATGTGTTTAATATTTTCTCATGAATGAATGGATGGAAGAGAGAGATGTGAGCAGTAGTGAGAAAGCTTATGGGGGAAGAGATATCAAAATTTGAGGGGAAAAAAAGGGAAAAGAAGGAAACACCAGAGGGGCTTGAAAGTAAAAACACATTCACTATGTATATACCATATGTATTTCCTTAAATTATTTATTAAATGATGTAATGTGAAAGAGTATATTGTATTGTGTGTAGAAGTTACATAGTTTTGATGGGGAATGTCTTTTCAAGTTTTAAAGGAAGGTGAATAAGTTTAATCATCAATGCACTTAATTTTGTGTTGAAGAAACTCAATAACTATAATTACATATTTGGAAATTGGAAAATAGTACATTTGCAAATAATTGTATTAAATTCAGAAATCCATGGCTAAAACTTTAGGGTAATGGATTAATTAGGTGATGCTAAACACAAAAAGCGTAAATAATAATAATAATAATAGTAGTAATAATAATAATAATAATAAATGGCATTAGATACCTAAAAAATTAATTTATTAATGTTGGACACTTTTTTTCTCCTTCTTTTTCTCTTTACGTATTATAGGATTTTCCTTCCTCGGTTCCGTCTTTTGTGGTTTCTTTGGGGCCTGTGTCGTTAAGGCGCCTCCTTAGCATTCTCATGACTCACCATTTGCTCTCCAGTAGCGAGTCCTCTTTAAGTGAGCGATTTCTTTAGGATTTTGAGATCTTAGGACTTTGCCACTATGGATGGTTATTGTTGACGTTGATTGAGCAGTGCTTCTTAATGGTGGTCATAGATTTATCGTTTCAATGTGGTTTGTTTAGGCGGCTTCCGTGGCTCCTTCTGGCAATTTTGATCTCGATCTCATGCACGATGTCTGAGAGCACGCTATCGTCTGAAGACTCGCTATATACATTATGATTATTAAAAATTTACCCAAGAAATTTGTAAATGCTAAAGCTTTTCTGCATTTTAAATTTGTGTTTACATGTAAACTAATCAACAAAATTTAAAGAAAAATAATAATGTTTAGTTTTGTTGATATATAAATTATTTGTTTAACCTTTTCTTTAAAATTTGAGAATATATGAACAAAAAAAATAGAAAAGAGTGAAGCTAAAAAAAGTCTTAGAAAGCTTTAAAGAAATCTCTAATGAAGTATCAATTACATTTGTCAAGTAAAACAAAATCTAATTGTTTGTACATTTCAAGAATTACTTGAAATGTTTTAAAATAAAACAAATAATACTAATTACACATACCAAACCTTTTTACACAATTTTAAAAGCTAAATCAAATTAAAAATGATAAAATTTTGGTATCAAAACTTGTACAAAAAATTATAGCTTCGAGAGAATATGACTAAAAATTAAACAAGATTTTAAAAATAAAAGAAAGAAAGAAAATAAAAGTAATGACCAATTTCAAAAATAAAAAAATTAACCATTAGCCTCTTTAAGAACTAAAAGCATAAAAGTAAAACTACAATATTATGTAGTTAAGAAAATGACCATTTTCTTAAATAATTAAAACGCTGATTATTTTCTCACAACATTACTTAAAAAATAATTATTTACTTAATAATCTTCATAATAATTAATTAAGTTGCTACTTAAACGAATCACAAGAAAATCAATTATAGATAAAGTGTAATTACGATAGTCAATTGAATTATCCAAGTATTTTCAAATTATTTTTAAGGGTTTTATGGTAATAAATGGGTCAGTTAAGTAAATAGTCATTTTTGACTCTGTGTTTTCAAAAAATAGCCACAGTTTGAAAAAATTTAAAAACTAGCCATAACACACTGTAAGAAATTTCTGACAATAACAAAATTACACATAAAATGTGCTGTAAGAAATTTCTGACATGTGTCAAAAATTTTTGAAAGCGCGCTAGTTTTTAAATTTTTTGAAACTGTGGCTATTTTTTAAAATCATTTTGTAAACAGTGGCTATTTTTTTAAAATTCCCTAGACTTAAATCATTCATTTTCAATTCAGATAATTTGCTACATAAAACTTAACGTTCAGTAATCACCTTTTTAAATAATTGAATTTACATTTAAATATTTTTATTACGATAAAAAGTTTTTTTTTAATTTTTAATTTATTTCTCTCTCAAATCATATGGTGCAATCAAACAATTTAAATTTACAATCTAAATACAAAATTTTGACCTTGTGCTTAATTCAAAATGATATAGTTTTTTAATTTAACGGTTTTTTAAATAAATAGCCATATTTTTATATATGTTTTTAACAATTAGCATATGTTTGCTTTTATTAGCGAAATAGCCATACATTCGTATTTAGATTTTTGAGACTGCAGTCACTAATTTTTTGAATTCTGTTTTTGTTGTTTGTTGCAGATAATATTGTCTAAAATTTTATGTCTCTAGTAATGAAATTTGTGACTTCTTTGGTTGCATATTTTTTTGCTATTTATAAGATATTTTTTATTTAATAATAAGTTTTATGAAATTGGTTGTATAGGCAATCATTAATTTATGAGTTGGTTATTTTGTTAATGGATGTTTAAATTTTTTATTGTGTTTATTTCAAATTTTCTGAAATTTTATCACTATAGTCACAAATTTTCTGACTATATATTTTATTTATTTAGTCACAAATTTTATTTCTTTAGTCATAGATTTTTAGATGTTAAACTGATGGCTATTTTGCTAATTTTTTAAAACGTGGGCTATATCTTTAAAACATATATTACAAAATGGCTAAATCCTTAACTGACCCATTTTTTCGCAAAACAAAATTTTGACCTTGCAACTTAAATCAAAATGAATGATTACATGTAAATAATTGGAGAATAACTTATGCTACTAACATCTATATTATATATTCGAGAAAATGCATGTACCAAAATTTAAAGAGTCAGTAAGGTAAATAGTTATTTTGGTCTGAATGTTTTTTAAAAAATAACCATAGTACATGTAAAAAATTTCTGATAATAACAAAATTACACATAAAATTATTGTTAGAAATCTCTAATACGTGTAAGAAATTTTGTCAGATATTCATGAAAGGGCCAGTTTTTAAATTTTTTTTAAAACTGTGATTATTTTTTAAAATTATTTTATAACAGTGGTCATTTTTTTTAAATTTTCAAATTTAAATATGACATTTTAACCTTTTTCAATTGAGAGAGATTTGTTACCCGGGTCAAGCGAAACCCTAGCATTGACGGTTCATTTAAAACACATAACAGAAAATTTGGTTAATTTTCAAATTTACCATTAAAACTTTACCATGATCAACTAGGAACGTCCCAAGTCAACACCAATCATGCAAACTAGTAACCTATGAAAATTCCTATTTACAGTTACAACGGAATTTTATCCACTAGTTTTTTAGGTGATTTAACCTACATATATATAATATTATATATATATATATATGTCATATAATAAGAGTATAAAATCATACACATGTGGGTCCCAAAGACGGCCCAATGAGGAAATCCCAATGTTCCACGTCACTACCCTCTGTAGCCTTCGACCCACGAAGTACCAGTCAACACGTAGCAGGCCGGGCAGTGGACCCCACAGTCTAATTTTCTAAAACCCAGGGTTAAAATCGTCCGAGAAAATTAATAAAAGTATGAATTTCAATTTTCAACCTCTAGGAGAGGGAGGCAGAGGATAATCCTACAGTGCGTGCGTCCACAGCTCTCTCACCGACGATGACGGGGCCAATCAGAGGGTCCCACGTGTCAACAACAAGCGCGCGAACATTAAAAAAAAAAAAAGAAGAAATTTCTCTTTTGTGGAATTTGACCGTTGATTGCGGACAAACATCGCTCGCGGGCGAATCTCCACCGTCGGATCGAAAAGGGGAACCGAAAGACGACCAGTTCTCCACCGTCGGTAATGCTTGAATAGAAATAAAAATCATAAAAAAAAAGATCAAAAAATGAAACGAAAAAAAAAACCCGAACGAAGGAGGGTTTTATCGAAAAGTCCGTACCCAATCAACGAGAAATGGACATATATATGAAATTAAAAAATAAACTTACCAAATAAACAAATAAAAAAATAAAATAAACGTTGTTGGAGAAATGAAAATGAAATTCCGTTTATATATATATATATATATATGAATAAATAAGACAGACATGCTCTGAGAACCTCTGTGTTTATGCCTGGTCCTTCTTCTTCTTCTTCTTCTTCTTCCTTATAAAATTCTACTTCTTTGGCTTCTTTTTGCTCTCTTTGCCTTTTTCATGTACATGAGTTTTCTATTATATGCCAAAAAGCATCGCCTGTGGCTTGGCCCAATAGAGCTGAGAGGAGAGTGTTTGGCAACAAGGAAAACAACGACAGAAAATACAATCCCGCCTTGCTCCTCCACCACGCTTGTCATGTAAATTTCGGGTTTTTCGAACGCTCTGACAAGAAAAAAGAAGCGTTTTTTTTGTTTTGTTTTGTTTTGTTTGAAGAGACTCGACTTGGGAGGAAGAGCCATGAATTGACGAAGAAGGAATAGAGCTTAGCTTTGAGTCTGAAATTTTCTCGGAAAAATTAAAGAACGACAGAGAGAAGGAAGTGTTTGCTATGGCGACGACGGACCACTCGGAGATGCAAGAGCCGAGCATCGACACGGACAAGCTGAGCTACGAGATATTCTCGATCCTTGAGAGCAAGTTCCTCTTCGGCTACGACGATCAGAAGCTCTGGATCCCCAAGCCGATCGCTCCGGCTCCGGCGCCGGCGCCGGAGACGGAGGCGGCGAAGCTCGAAGCTCCCGGGACCGATCGCGGCGCTGCGGCGATCAAGAACCAGCGCGGCAAAATCTGCGTCCTCAGCATCGACGGCGGCGGCGGGATGCGCGGCATCCTTTCCGGCAAAGCCCTCGCCCATCTGGAGAGCTCTCTCAGGTCCAAGTCCGGCAATCCCGACGCCAGAATCGCCGACTTCTTCGACGTCGCCGCCGGGGCCGGCGTCGGCGGAATCTTCACCGCCATGCTCTTCGCCACCCGCGACCACCGCCGCCCGATCGCCGCCGCCGACGACACCTGGAAGTTCCTCGCCGACCACGGCGGGAAGCTCTACCGCCCCTCCGGCGGCGCCGGCGCCGGCAAGGTCCTCCGGCGGATCGTCGGGGGCGGGTCGGGGCCGTCCTCGTCCGGGTTGGAGAAGGCCATGAGGGAGGTGTTCGCGGAGGAGGGAGGCCGAGCCCTAACCCTGAGGGACACGCTGAAGCCGGTGCTGATACCGTGCTACGACCTGTCGAGCACGGCGCCGTTTCTGTTCTCGCGCGCCGACGCGCTGGAGACGGAGAGCTTCGACTTCGCGCTGTGGGAGGTGTGCCTGGCGACGGCGGCGGAGGCGGGGCGGGCGGGGCCGGTGAGGATGAGGTCGGTGGACGGGGCGAGCAGGTGCGTGGCGGTGGAGGGGGGGCTGGGGATGAGCAACCCGGCGGCGGCGGCGATCACGCACGTGCTGCACAACAAGCAGGAGTTCCCGCACGTGCGGGGGGTGGAGGACATACTGGTGCTGTCGATAGGGGCGGGGCAGGGGCTGGAGGTGAGCTACGAGGGGGAGAGGGTGAGGAAGTGGAAGGCCAAGGAGTGGGCCCGACCCGCCGCCAGGATCGCCGCCGACGGCGCCGCCGATTTGGTCGACCAGGCCGTGTCTATGGCCTTCGGACACTGCCGGAGCAGTAACTACGTCAGGGTTCAGGTACTTTTTTTTTAATTTGTTATTATTATTATTGTTATTTTTGACGATGCCTATTAAATTATTAGTATTATCTTTTTTAAAAATTTACATTAAATCCTTTTGGTTTTTATTTGTGTATTTATTTATTTATTTATTTTGTTTTTGATGGTTTGTCACATTTTTTTGTCAACTCCCATCACCCTTTATGGGGTGCGACGATTGCTTGATAAATAAAAGTAAAGAAAATGAATAAATTGGAGTGTTACATAATGTTATTGGGTGTGAATTGTAATAAATTGCGGTTAATGAGTCTCGCATAGAAAATTGTCATGTTAATATTATTATTATTATTATTTTTTTTGGGCGGGGGTCAAAATTCTCAAGTTTTTTTTTTTTTTGGTCTCGGTTGGTTATTGTTCATGCTCTTGCTGTATATGTTGCATGAGACACAGTAGGCCAGGCTGGTTAAATGGTCAACCATTTGTCTTTTATCGTTTCCTTGTGCAATACAGATATGAGATATTCATGGCTTCATGCATGTCATGGTCGAGATAGATAGATGAATAGATAGATAGATACACCCATATTGCGAAGGCTAACGTGCGCCGTAGTTTGGTTTATGGCTTTATGCAATTAAATGTTGGGGTGTGGGGGAAGGATCAAGGAGGGGCTGGTAATGTGAGTGATAAAAAAATAAAAAATAAAAAATAAAAAAAAGGGCATTGCAAGAAGTGAGAGAGGTATGAATGAGAATTGAACCGTTTGTGTGAAGTTTTTTGTGCAGTTTGTGACCAATGGGAAGCAAATGGGGACCTTTGTGTGACTGTGTCTCTGTCTGTGTGGTGTTTTTGGGGTTTGGTTTTAGTTTGGTTTTTGCTCTCATTTGGATAGGCACGTGATGATGGTTGGCCTTGGAAAAACCTCTCTTTAATTTCATTTGGGACCTAGGAGAGGGATTTTGGTTGTTTCTAACTTCCAAAAAAAAGGGCTAGCCTTTGAGAAACTACTGCTTTGGGACCAACTATATGCCCAAACTCCTTTGACAAAATGTCCTCCATAAAGTCAGTTTCCCATTCTTGGCTCTCTCTCTCTTATTTTGATTTATTTTTTTGAATTTTTTTTCCTTTCCTCTGATTTTGCAAATTTTATGGGCAGTGGGATTCTTATACTCTTTCTTGAAAGCATACTTTTATTTACATTAATATCAAGGCCACTTTCTCTTAACCTTTATTTTTATCAACAATATCATTTTTTTTTTTTTGCAATAAGTAGATAGGAATAGCTGGACTATAGCTTGTATATTGATACACAAGGTGGTCACTTTTTTGCTAAATATTTACACCATGGTGGGGATGACTCTGGAATAGGCTTTGCATTGTTAGGTTAGCACTTATGATCAAGACTTGTTATAGAAATACTTTTATGTGTGCCAATATACCAGAACTAAAGTCTCTGATTTTGATTTTCCATTACGGTATATATAATAATATTTATAGATACAAAGTTGGGGAGTTTTCCAATCTTGCCATCTTTTGTTTCTCTTTACTTCCACAAGTAAATTGGACATTTCTCTGCCTAGCAATGCCATATACAGTGGAACATGCACGTTTCAAAGTCTCTTTTCACTATGTGGCGAAATTTCTTGACAATTACTAACTATTAAACCTAATTTCTATAATGAGGGTGCTCTGTCCATTGTGCATTTAAAAATCCTTCTTATTATTGTTGCTCGTTGTTCAATCGTTGCCAAAAATTATAATTATTATTTTTTGTTTTATTGGGTATGGATATCATTTTTTATAGTTCCGGGGGACCTTGTTGTCAGGGTCCATAAATTTTAGGTGGACTATGAAATTGCGTGTTCTTTAAATACCTTCCCTTTTAGTAGCCATAAAAACTTTAATTCTCTTCTATTGTTTTTTTCTTCAAAAAACTAATCTCAATACTTCTAGAGCCTAACTGAGGATTGTGGAATTTTTCCAACATGATGACTTGGTCCATTAGGTTCAATTTTATTTATTTTTTTCCTCAATTTCATAATGAGAGTAAACAAGCAACTGTGGTTTTTTTCCTTTCCAATATGGCCTAGTAGGTTTGATGGTTTGTGATTTGTCAATGAAATGCTTATATTGGCAAAATAAAATTGTTGTGCGCCAGGCAAACGGGTCAAGCTTGGGACGCTGTGGGCCAAATGTAGATACAGATTCGAGCCCCGCGAACGTAAACATGCTGCTTGGATTAGCCGAGGAAATGCTAGAACAGAAGAATGTGGAATCGGTCCTCTTCGGAGGTAAAAAGATCGGCGAACAGACCAATTTCGAGAAGCTCGACTGGTTTGCCGGGGAACTGGTTTTGGAGCATCAGAGGAGGAGTTGCCGAATCGCTCCCACTGTTGCTTTCAAGCAAGCCACCCCAAGGCCAACCTGAGTTATCAAGTCAACAGCCAAAAAAAAGTTCAAAACAACAAGATGGTAAAAAGGTAAGTACACTTGTGTTGTTATTATGTCCAAATTTTAAGTTTGTCCCTACCCTATAGAGCAATACATTCAAGCAAATGTTACACACCCTTGTACACAAAAGAGATAGTGTTATAATCCCTAGTTTGATTAATTTATGCCAATCTGTAATCACATTTTCAAGTAGAAAAAAAAAAGGGCTACTTATTATTTTACTTGGCCGTACAAAGATTGTACCAAGTGGCGACTCTGCCTTGAATTTCCCATTTTTTTTAAGCCATTATGGTTATGTTTATATGCGTTGATTGAAATGTAATATGGTGGTTAGATTTTGTTTTTATTGATTCTGTTGGAATTTGGTGGATTCAATTCAATGAACACAATCACTTGATGGAGGTAGAAATTTCAACACTCTTCTTCTTGGTTTCTGTTCGTCCGTGGGTTGGTCTTGTCATTTTCGAGCTTGATTTGAAGTTAATATATAGCCTTAGTAACAACTACTTTGTTGCTCTTTGCAATAACAAGAAGAGAAAAAAGAAAAGAAAATGCAATATATATAGTTTATAGATATGCCAGGGACCATATGTCCCAGAATTTGTCGGCCTACCGACAATTTTCCGCTTCGTTTAGGGGTAGATTAGTCATTTCCTATATTTTTAAAAAAAGGAAAATTCTATAAAAGGGTGTTTTGGTCATTTGGTGAAGAGCCAAATCATTGTGGCTGCCTAAAGGCTAAAGGCATTTCCGTAGTCCGGACTCCGGAAATCATTCCAAAAAAAAAAAAAAAAATTGATTATGTATCATTTGAGTGTTTTGTGTCAAAGAAAGGCTAAATTAGGAAATTCAAAGGGGTTGCTTTCATGTTCCTCAAATTACACACATGCCCTTATCCCATGTTTTTTTTTTCTTTCTTTTTTTGAATTTATTGGTTCTGACTTTAATTTTATTCCTCTAAATACTAAAAGCTCTACTGGTCATGCACACTTGGCTCATTGCCATCCACATGAATGGCTTTCCTTTCCTTCATGTACTTGTTGATCAACCCCTTAGATCTGCTTCAGATCTCACTTGTTGTTGTTGTTGTTGTTGTAGTGAAAATGAGAAAAGAAAGATGTTACATTGTGGAGTCATATTCATTGGATTTAATATCATGGAAATTTTGACGACAATGAACTGGTTAAAGGCAATGAGGTCATTTTCTAGGTCATGAAGTGGAATCTAGTCAAAATACTAGAACTAATTGGTCATAATATTATATTATAACCGAGATATTTGCCAATGGCACTTCCCAACTAACTTTAACAGACACAAAGGGCAAAACTACAGGGAAATATTTTTTTTCTTCCCTTTGTTTTCTTTTTATAAAATTAGACAGTTCGGTAATTTTTGTTGGAAAAGCAGAGAAAGTGTAAGCCAGGGCTCATTCTTCAAAGTTTTTTTTTTTTTTTTTTGGGCATGGTAGCTTTGAGCACATTTGCTTGTCCTTTTCATAACAACACCTGCGTTTCATGTGTTGGTGAATTCTTCCATGCAAATGACTTGGTTTATGGCCTAGGAGTTATATTAACAATCTCCTTTTCTGATTTGCAGGGAAAAAGAGACAGTGAATAAAACAATTAAAAAAAGAAAAAAGAAAAAAATAGGAAAAATGATGTTACATAGCAACTTTTACTTTTGTAAGTGGAGATTGGAAGAAAAAAAAGATGAGGGCATTGGTTGAAGAAGAGGACAAAGCAGTGTAAACAAGATGGAAGATCTTAGTGGGATACTTTGTCTACCAGAGGACAGGCATTGTGGCCTCCAATACTCTTACCTTTCTACAAATGCCATGGGAGCCAAGGAAGAGGGGGAAAAAAAAAACAAAAAGAAAAAAAAAAAGGGAGAGAGAATTTGAAAGCTTTGAAGGTCAAATAGGAATCAGGTGTGAATCTATTGATTTTACACTATGTATTATATGGTAGGAAATATTTTTTCTCCAATTCCTTCCCTCACTTTCCCATAGGCTTACCCTTTTTATTTTTTTCTACATTTTTTGAGCTTCGCAAATGCTTTTTATTATTATTATTATTATTTTTTCCCTTTTTGTCATTTCAATCTAAGTCTCAAAGGAACTTGAGTGCAGGGCTGTGGATGGTGGTGGGCTACTAAAACCAGAAAAAATAACCAATGTCCTCTGTTTGCCTCTGGCTCTTTTTTCTTTTTCCATTTGCTTTTTTTTTTTAGTTCTTTTATCCTTTTTCTCTCTCTGTTTTTGAGTATTGATTTCTCTACTCAATTTAGATGATAGTGGTGGAGAGAGAGTTTTTAAAGAGTGGGTGACTTTTCAAAAGCAAGAGACCACATCTCCTGAGATTAAGATTTGATTGTGGGACCCATATGGGGGGGACTAGTTGGACCCTTTATAAAGTTCAAGTGAAAAGATGGCATATGCTTGTATTGTATTTGTGTCAAACTCAAATTGTAATATAAGGGAGTGGGGGTCCTGATTTGGAATTTTCTCTTTTGGTGATGTTTACATTATTGTTTAGTGGCTGGAACAAAGAAATTTTCAATCTTCTTTTTGGTATATATATACACACACATATGGTTCGTATTATATATAACTAGTGGTGTTGGTGGTAGGTTTTGTTTGTTGATGCTTGTTCTTTTCTTGGTTGTGGTTTTCTTAGTTATATCTCTCTCATGGCTTTAGCTTTTTTTTTTTTTGTCACTTCTTGACTATTGGCAAATGATTAGTGGGTAATAGTAGATGAATGGTTATTGGTTGGTGTATTTTTTTTATTATTATTATTTATAAATAAACACTTTAAAAAGTGGAATATGAATATATGATATAGAAATGCGCATGGGCTTTGGCTTTGCCCAAATTTTGAAAGGGATTTCATAGTTTTTGCCATATCTTGATGAAGAAGTGTCAGGCTATCTGATTCTTTCAAGCATGCAATTGTCTTCATCATAAAAACTTTGTCAAAAATTTGAATAATTTGCGCATGAACTGAATTGCTTTTTGAATTCCTCTGCTTTGGACCAAAAAGGAGACCATATAATTCCACCTTTTTTAAGTTCAAGGACGGAATATTTGGCATTAGGTGACAAGATATGTTTAATGTGGAACATGGAGGGAAAAATGAATAAGTTTTATAAATGCAAATATTGTATTTTGTAACTATAAATTTAGGAAGTGGCTATAATAAATGACGATTTTGTGCTCTGATGCATAGTTTATAATAACTTAAAATTATATATATAAATAATTTTTTTGCATCAAATATAGAAAATGCTAAATTCATAATTGATTGGTGAGTTTTTTGGCTTTTATTAAAAGCCAATGATGAAGTTCTCTTTTATCAAAACAGTAACATGAATTTTAGTGCATGAAAATCTTTGATCTGTAAAATTGTGTTTGACATGCTTGAAATTGTGGGATAAAAAGTGAAATCTCGACTTTTATATGTGTTTGTAGAATGAATTTTGGTGTGTGATCATTTGAAACGGATTCATAAGAATTGCCAATATATGATCCATATAAGGTAATATCTTTACAATTACAATGGGTAGAAGTGACTGATCTGTGAGAAAGTGTATATTTAATAGTATTTAATTAATTTTTTAGGACTACATTTAGTATTGGTACAACAATTCGATGTGGACATTTCAATGGTAGAATTAGTTGTTATTTATCTAGACAATTTTCTTAGTACAAAATACAAATGGAAAAGGAAAATAATGATATTGAAAATTCTAAAATGTGTTGAAGTTAGAAAAATATTACAAAAAATGAGGTCAATTCATTGGTAAGATATGAATGGATTGATATCTTATAAGATATATAAGTAGCTAGCATGCAGTCTTAAGTCTTAACTCTTAAACTATTAGAATATTTTTGTTAGATTCTTTTCAAATATATGATAGGATTGATTATGATGTAAAGTTCTGTTCTAATTACCCTTTGTTTGGTGCCCTCATTTCACTCATTCTATTCTATTTTATTTTATTTATTTCAACTTTTTTAAATCTCTATAAAAATTTATCTTATTTTATTTTTTTTTTCAATCATTTTTTCAACTTCTTAATCACTATACAATATCCTTAAATCTCAACCATTTATACCACCTCAAAATTAGCAAAGTCAAACTATTTCATAATCATTTCAAATCATTCTTCAACTCATTTTTTTATTTCAAAATGAAATGAGGACACCAAACAAGATAAATTTAAAACATAAACTATAGTTCATAATGCTATCAGAAAAGTCGGTCGAGGTTAATTTCTTGATAACCAAGAATACTATTTAACATGATATGACAAAAAGTACAACATGATCTTAATCTTATAGTATGATAAAAAAAAAAAAAAAAAAAGAGTAATATTTTGTGGTGTAAACAGAAAAGGGTCAAAGTGTTGAATATTTTTTATTCATTTTGAATTTGTAAGAAGTTACAGCGCAATTAACCACATTAAAACTGGGTTTTTGAACCGAGTCATTCAAACGTTATTTCACAACTGCATATTAGAGAATAAAATTTAATTAAGCCCAATTAATACATTCTGTCGTTAACCTAAGGATTATCTATACAAATGCCCCCCAATGTTGTGCTATTGTTGCAGTTTGCACCCTAATGTTTAAAAACTGTCATTTTTGCCCCCTAAAGTATTAAAAACTTATAGATTTGCCCCCTCTGTCATAATCTGTAACAAAAATTGGTTAAATTAATTACGTAATATTAATCTGTTGGTGCATGTACAATTTTTTAAGGGTATGAATACAAAATTTTAAAAGATCGAGGTGCATTTTGAGAAAAAAAGACGACATAAGGGGGTGTTTGTGAAAATAAATATAGAATTAATTACTATAATTTTCTTAATTTGAAAGCAGTTGATCTTTAAAAATTGTACAGGTGCCAACAGAATAATATTATGCTATTAATTTAATCTATTTTTTTTACAAATTATAACAGAGGGGGCATATCTATAAGTTTTTAATACATTAGGGGGCAAGAATGATAGTTTTTAAACATTAGGGTGCAAACTGCAACAATAGCACAACATTGGGGGGTGTTTATGTAGATAAACACTACTTATGCCTTTTGTCCAAATCATATGATTCATATCTAAACTCAACCTCTTTTTTTTTTTTTTTTTTTTTACTTTTCAATTGTCTTTCATTACTTTTTTTCATAATGGGGAATATTTTTCCGTAACCTAAGCGACAAGGAATTTTTTATTACCATTTGGGAAGGAAGCAACTCCGAAAGTCATGAAGATCATGGATAAATTATATGTCTATTTGATTTTTTTATTTAGAAACTTGACAACTCTTCCACTCGTCAACCTAGTGGGTCATAAAACCAAATAAAAGAGAAATTTACTTTTACTGTGCAGCCAAAGAAGAAAGATGCAACTTTATTCGGGAAAAGACTAGCTCAAGTGGAAAACAATTTTGCGTCCTCAAAATTTTTTATTTTTTATTTTATTTTTTATGATACATGATCTATTAAAATGATAATTTAACTCTTCAAAATCATTGCGTACGGTAGGGCTTTTCCTGTTAGAGATATTTCCCTTTATTATTATTCTTAGGTTGTGTTGTAAGTGATTTTTCGTCCGCGATTACAGCTTCGGGGGCGGAGTCCCCGAAGAGCAACTAATGCGAACGCGCACTCGTTTCCAACAACACGACAATGCAACGTCATCACAGGAGCTTCTCCCTGACGAAAAGTGCAAGAAGCTTGTTGAAGATGACCCTCGATCTTACTCCCTCGAAGCTAAATGGGGGAGGAGGACCACCAGAGGTGGTATCAATGTTATGACAAGACTCTCGAAGAGGGTTGACGGACAAGAAGGCTACAGATCCTCGGAGATGATCCGTCCCCGCGAAGCTAACCTCAGAGAGGAAGCAAGGACTTCACTCGACGGAAGGCTCGACCCGCGAAGCTGGTGACCACCGATCGAAGATGGAGTTCGCACGTGGTAGTTTAAGTCCTTTTCCATTGTTTATCTAACCCCGATTGTGGGACAGTATGAAGCTAATCCCGAAGAACCTAGGATGATCATTGTAGATGTTAAATTTCCGATGAATGTCAGTAGGTGTATTTGGTCACCTAATCCCAGGTTTTAAGGGATTATGTATGACTGTAGGTTTGGTCACTTAATCTCGTGATTTAGGAGATTGGGTGTCAAAGCTTATTAACCCATCCCTCTCTCCTAACCTATATAAGAAAGGGAATGAGAAGGGAGTGGGGGTTGGAAGAAAAATCAGTGGAACTCTTTGTAAGAAATTTACCAAAAAATACTAGAAAAAGTGGATGTATGCTATTACTACGGAGGAGGGCCAAACCATTCTAAAAACTGTCGCATTTCCACATTTTTTGGGCCAATTTTTCATTTTCATTGCCGCACCACCGTCTAAATGTGCGGATCACGACGTTGGTTCAAATTTCACACCAACATGTTGTATATTTGGTTAGAAATAAAAATTTTGAGGAATGTCTCTCTTTTGACACATTAATAATTTATATTCTTTTTGCATTGCACTTTATGCCCCAAAAATTTACATTACAATCTTAGAGTAAAAATAAAGAGAGCACACCACTTGCGGCATAGAATATTAAATGACACTTACAGTGGTCTTATTTTGCAATACTCCCATATTAATAAATATTCTTTTTAAAAAAATTTAGAAAGATTGTCGGTTAAATTTGCAGCCTATTTTGATGGATATTCAAATCACAATTTACTATAATAACATAATTTAAATTTAATATTTTATTAGTGTAATTATTCTAATAACGTGAGTTAAACTCTTTTTTTTTTTGGGATTGCAATCCTAATAATTAACAAATATATATATATATATATATATATATATTTTTTTCGGAAACTCATCAAACACCAGCAATATACGAATTTAAAATTCAAAAGTACTTCTCTTTTTGTCTACTTCTGTACCCAAAGTTTTTATGTCTCGGCATTTTCCTTTCAATTGCTCGGTCATCTATATCTATCTTCCATGACGACACACACACACACACACACACACTCACATATATATATATTAATTTATAATAGTGTTTGCTTTATCATCGATTCATTTTTTATTGGTCACAGTATATATATAACAATGTGATGCTTGGTCATGCTACATAATAAAAAAATAGCTCTCTGTCTATATATATAACCTACGGTGATGCGTTATGTCCATCTGTCCGATTGCGTTCAAATATAATATATACAATACTATACACACACGCATGTATATTGTGCTTTTCTTCTGTAAGTCAAGATAATCTTGTTCAATTGGGTTCACGAATGCATGGCATTATAAATGGATTAAAATAATATATAGACAAGCTTTATTATTGTTCACTTAATAGATTCTTTTTTTATCATCATAAAAAGCACAATAATAACTATTAGGTTATACTTTTGCAGGGCTTAGACTACTTTTAATTTTAGAACGCGTTTGGTTTAGTGGAATGAGAATAGAATGAAATGACAATTTTTATTATTATATTTAGTTGGACAAAAAATACACAGGAATAACCATTTTAATATGAATTATCATTCCATCAGTTATAGGAATCAATATTTCTTAACTTAACTTATGAAATGCTCATTCCTTTCCAGTTCTTAAACTAATTAAAATACGTTGGCCTAATTCCAGTGTCAATTCTACTGATAAACAAAATACTAGATTAAAATTATATTCTCATTTTTATTCTATTATACTCCAATTCATATTCCATTTTGTACTTGCAATTTCGTTATGAAATTTATAATCAAATTTAAAAATATTATAATCAAATTCTTTATGTCAAAAATTTTTGCAGCACTTTCAAAAGTAATGTATTTTTATGCCGTATTTAATTTGCGAGCACTTTAAAAGTACCATATTTTATTTGCGACATTGGCTATTATGACAATTTTTAAATGCTGCAAAAAAGTATCGCAAAGCCTTTTGCGATATTTTTATTTTGCCGCTAAAGCCTATATTTTTAGTAGTGATAGGTATACATCAGATCAAATCTAATAAATATAGGTGTAGGTATAGTTATTGTCTAGTTTATTCTACTTATTGAGTTTTATATTTTTTGCTTTCTTCACTCATAAGTATTATACAACCTCTTTTGATTTCCTGTTTTTTCATTAAAGCAGATGATATCATGAGCATAATAAAAGAAGTATGTAGGTCATTATTTTTTTATGTGATTATTAAGTAAATAGTTATTTAAAATTTTTTTTAAAAATAGTCAATATTTTTATTAATTATTAAAAAATAGGCATTTTTATAATTATATGATGTTGTGATTTTATATACATATTTTTATTTTTTATAAATTAATAACTAGTTTATTAATTTTTTGAAATATAAGTCAATTCTTTGAAACATAAACTAAAAAATTCCAAATACAAATAGGCTCCCCTTTTTTAATTCGCACTAACATTTTAAAAACGGCATGCTTCCAATCAATTAAGTTGGAATTTGCTTATCTCTTTTCTAGATATTTTTGGACAACTGCAATTTGTTGATGACAATCATAATACTAATAATATATCGGTGAACCATTTCATACAATAATTTCTTCGGTGAATAATATAATATATATTTTTATAATATTATTGTTTCTAATCAACAAGTTTCCATTATAATAATTATTATGCAGATACGTACCAGGAAATTTGCATTATATACATGGGTGGGGCTTACTTGAGCAAAAAAGAAATGGCTGGCTTCATCCATTTAAAGACTGAAACTTAAAATATTATTAATATTACAAGAGTTTAAAGTCTTTCTTGTATAATTAGAGACCATTAATTGTCTACTTAATATCTCCAGGTGGACAACGTTAGCTTTATAATCTAATGAATGTTAATGTATTCTCTAGGTCCCAGGGATAGATTATTTTGTTAATTAGACGCTTTTTACATATATTTTGTGATATTTTTAGAGCAGTATCCCTTTGCCATAATAATGGTTTAATTATACATTTGAGCTCAGTGAATAAGTTGTTTTAGGAGTAGACTTTCGAAGAACAGATGACGTTTTAACTAGAAATTACAAAAGAATTATCCGGTAAGTGAAGTTTTTACTAAAACAAAAATTTACAGTAATTAAAATTAATTTTTTAGAAAAGGTAAGAAAGTAGGCCGATACCCAAATTAATTTTTGTTTTTCCTCCTACATACTTAGCAATTAAACTCACAAACGTGCAGCTATAAACATTAGTTACTTACCGTCTGAGCTAAATCCCCTAAGGCATTAATTGAAATTAATTACTTAGTTGACTATTTACTAAAATGCTAGATTTTTTTTAAAATAAATATAAAAATGACTATTTATTATAATTTTTTATACATACATATATATTTATATATGTGTATATATATATATATATTATCATGTAATACTTGGTATAGTCATATGGTCTGATTTTGATATAATACCATCACTGGTTCTTATATTAGTTTATATTGATGTATGTTAAAATAATGATAAAAAAGATATAGGGAAATTGAAGCAAGTATTGCAATCTTTCATACGTTTTTTAAAAAATAGTATATATCTTGAAATATTAAAAATAGCATTTTGTCAGAATTTTTATAACTAAAAATATAATATATTTGTCAGAATCTCGTTTAACATTTCGAATATTAAAATTATAAACTTCTTAGAACTTTTATCATAAATATATAAACATGCTTGTTAAGAAAAAATTAACATTTCAAATATTGGCAATTCATTCTTAAAAAAAAAAAAGGAAAAAAAAAAAACATTTCTTGTATTTAACACAGCTCTTACTATTCAATACCGCTTGAAAAAGAAATCGAAGACATTAAGCCAAGAGGATAACTATGACGATTTTCAACAATGATTAATGGTATATACAAATAAAATATCATCATTAGCAAAATATAGGGAATAATTCAAACGGTTCACAGACGAGCAAACAAATTAATCTTGGACCCATGAAAATCTAAGAGGAATAATTTTTCTCCAAACAAACCTCAAACAAATCAATTTTTATCAGCTTCAAAACAGTTTAGATATTTTAATGGCGCAAGCTGTAGAGCTAATTACACACACACACACACATATATATATATATATATATGAGTTTTTTAGGCATTTAACCAAACTTTTGGGTAATTTTTTAGGATTTAGCTCTAAAATGTCGAAATTAAGGATTTAGTCACAACATGTAATATTTTATGTTACGTGTAACATATATTGTGTAAAAGTGTAACATTACATGTAATATTACATATGTTATATTTTATGTTACATGTAATGTTATATTTAATGTGACACTTTTTACATGTATATATATGTTACATGTAACATAAAATGTTACCTGTTATGGCTAAATCCTTAATTTCATGAAACTATGACTAAATACTTCAAACTTTACCTTTAAAATAGCTAATTACTTAAATGGCCCTATATATATTAATATACATGGAGCCACTTTGGGTCTAGTATGGGCTTCAGCCCCTACCTAATTTGTGGTTTACCAAAAAATTTTCTTTGAATAACCCCCTTTAAATTTTTTAATTTTTACCTTAATACCATTTGTTAAAATGTATTACTACAAGTCCCTTCTAATTTTAATTTCTAGCTTCGTCAATATTATAATCATAATAAATTCATGTCAATTGCAATTTACAGGCTTTTCTTATCTTTAATCATGATTACCCTTACAAAAGTTTCACATGCATGAAGTCACAATTTCCTCATCAAACTGAATTACTATCATTTTTTTGGCATTGGAAGAGGAATAATTATGCGGAGTGTAAGCCTATTAATTGATCCATATATTATATTGTAAGCCGATATCTATTTTAATTGATCCTATATCTCATAACTAATATACCCCAGCCTACCTAATTTCTCTCTCTCTCTGTGTTTTTTTTTTTTTTGTCTTGATTTTCTAATTGATTAACAATAATTTTATCTTATAATGATGATGTATCTCTTCTAATTATATGATTTGGCTTTTGGTTTATAAGCTTTATTGGGTATCAATGTTTGCAGCTTAGTACTTTAAGGGAATCAATATATCAAGGTTTAAAGGTAATAATGATTGAGAGATAGATATAGAAAAACTTGCGCAAAAGTCTACATGGATCTAATTAACCAAAAACATCTCCTTTCAATTAAAAAAAAAAGATTGATTTTTTATTACATGCAATTGCATATTAAATCACATTATAAACCTCAATTTTCATTTAGAAGCACTTGTGAGTAACTTAAAGATCATATAAGGATCTGAACCTAGAATCTTACTTTTATGTTAGATGACTTTGCCGATCTTTGGAATTTTTTTATATATTAAATATATGAAAGAAATACAGCCATATATATACAAATATGATAATTAGCGAAGAATAATATTTTCCTTTCAGTTGTTATTAGAAGAATATTACACATTAACCGTATAATAATGTTGAAAATAAAACGTGGAGTGAAGGTACATTATTAATATTCCATTGACAATAGTCCAAAAACATATATCCATTTCCTATTGATGATTCAGACGCATGAGGAATTTTAGCCGCTGAAGTCATATTTTTGTTGTTGCTAAATCCTTGTTAACCTTTAATAATAATCCAAGGCTATATGCTCTTTTCTTATACGTCCCTATGCAGTCTTTTTCCTTTTTAATTTGTTTCCTCTTAAAATCAAAATTATTTGATTAATATTGCATTATAAAGATTGTTTGGTCACCCATCCAACACCTTAATAATGCAATATTGCCACTTAATATTTTATCCTCTCTTCCTATCTTCTGATGTTTGACAACTTTATGTCTATGATATGTACATAAGGAATCTGCTTTAGGGTTGTCCTATCATTATTATACAAAGCCTTATCTTTTGTATATAATGTGACCACTCTTCTTCTATTCACACGTTGCTTACCCACTTTAAATCAAGCGCTAACTATATTTACATATTAATTATTCCCTCACTGTATGTGGATTAGGACATGTTTGTATATATCCACGACAACAAGTCAAAAAGAAATTGCCTTCTTTATGATAATCATGTATTATAACGGATATGTATGTACATATAATATATTAACAGAGATAGAAGCAAATGATGTAGGGTATGTCTAATTATAATAAGTATATTATTAGCATTTGTTAAGTTCTAATTAGTTGGGAAGTCACAAAGCATAAATGGAAAAAATACCAAATTATTTGCGGTTGAGAGAGGCGGTCTAATGGGAAATCAATTGAAGCTGACAGAAATAGAAAGTTGATTGTCAAATATTTGGGCTTTAATTTCTGTTACATTCTAATTGTTGCTGTCACTTTTGACACAGAAGAGCTTGTAAAGAAATAATAATAATTTTGGTTAATCATATGCATATGATCTTTTCCTAAATTCTCTCTCTTTTCCCTAAATTGGGTAAATACAGAGCCAAATATTTTGGCTTTAATTTCTGTTACATTCTAATTGTTGCTGTCACTTTTGACATAGAAGAGCCTGCAAAGAAATAATAATAATTTTGGTTAACCATATGCATATGATCTTTTCCTAAATTCTCTCTCTTTTCCCAAATTGGGTAAATACAGAGCCATTGAGGTAAAGTAATAATATAAAGTTTTCTTATATAGATATGATGAGATTCTACATTGGCATATCCTACCAGAATGCAAAGTTTTCACAGCTGGGTGATTTGAAAACATGGGTCCAAGTTAATTGACACCCAAATTTTGAAAGTTACATTATTTATTTGTCTATTCGGTGAATAATTCTCTTTATTTGCATTTATATTTAGATTATAGTTTCCGTTGTTTAACAATAAGCACAACAACAATGTATGGCGTATATATGTACGTATATTTAGTCTATAGACGCTTATGTTGTAAAATGATTGTAGTATTGTTTGTGTTAGAAATTAGCTGTTAATCTTCGCTCAAAAGATCTTTACGCCACTTCAGCCGCTATTTATAGATTTCCCATGGCTTTGAGTGGGAAAGTTTGAATTTAATTGGGGTTTGAATTCTTGTGTTTACGCTATCACTCTCACGTGCATCACACGAGTTCTTCATTTTGGTACATTATTGTGTATCACACGTGTCCTCGTTCTGATCGACTTTGTTAGAACAACTTGTATAAATGCTCTGCACGTGTTCGGGTCTTCTAAATGCTCGCGATATCAAATACTGTTCACTTTCCAGATCCAAATTCGCATAATGGCCGCCAAACTTATCATGAAAAGAAGAAATTACCAAAATACTCGTAATTTGAAGATTAAACCACTATGTTGTTTGGTCTTCAAATTTCTATCCCACACAAGTATATTAGAGGTCTAATACTTCAGACAAAAATATATGTATTACATAATTAAGTTATATACTTGTAAAAAGGCCCTCTATTTGTTGCTAATTTCTGTTACAATAAATTTTTACCATAGTAACTATAAGAAAATTGTAGATCAGCAGTGATTGTTATTAGTTTCTGAATATGAAGAAAATTCTTTGAACCTCAAACGCTATAATCTATCGCCCTCTCATAGTCTACTTGTGAGTTGTGATTGTTCCAAGAGTTGAATGAGAATAAAGCCCAAGGAACTGTCCTCTGTATAGCCTAAGGCCCAAGCCCTTTACTAACAACCCACACAATTCGAGTCCTTGAAATGTTGGGAACGCTTGGGACAAAATTTGGTAGTATGCCCCTTTCCGAAATCTACATTTTAATTTGTATCACTTAAATAGTTTTTTGTAAGTTCGCTTTTATTCTTTTTAGAGACTTTTAAGAAAATAGTCAATTTTTTAAAGTATGATTTTAAAAAATTGACTATATTTCAAAATGTTAAAAAAATAATTATTCATAAATTTTATTACCTTGATACTTCGACGATATGGTCAACACAAGCAGGCATAGTATATCACAGGCGAACCGCGATATAATTGGAAAAGTTGTTTGGTTCTCTTTCCACCATTTTAGCAGGTCGAGATCGGTGACGGATAACTAAACCTAACGTGTGTTGAGATATTTTCCAACCACAGAGTTATGTGAATGCGGACTTGAAGAACTAGCAGATGATTGTGGGTTTCTTTCCATATCAACTAGCATTATATGTCCTCTTCATCGGCGACTCGTACGGGCCTTGGAATACCTTTGGTGCCTGAGTGTCCTCCAAGCGCCATTCCTCCTTATATGCACTATAAACCTGATAAAAATGCCTTTTAAGATCGTTGTAATGAGACTCAAAGTAGTTCATATCCATGCTTTGCCTAACTCCGCCCTGAACCCCCAAACCCCACCGTGAACCTCGCTCCACCCTGAACCTCAACCCCTCGTCCTGAACCCTGACCCCTGTCGCGAACCCCACCCTACAACCTGAACCCCTGCCTACCTCCGTGCATCGCCAACTCAAAGCCGCTGCCACCAACTCCAAGAAAGGGAGAAGATGAATTTTAGAGAGAGAACAATAGAGAACGAGAAGGGTAGAGAGGGAGAGTGATTAGGATTTTGTTTTTTTTATAATTTTATTAATGTTAAAGTAAAAAAAGAAAAAAATAGGTTATAGAATTAAATCATACTATATAACTAAAAGGAAAGGAAAATTACTGTAGTTTCTATAGTAACCTCAAAAATTACTAAGATGCCCCCTTTAGTTGACTTTGTTGGATATCATTAAAGATGTTTGTGGTAATTTCAACTTCAATTTATTGAGATGACTTTTATGCCCCTTTGTCTTAATCTATACCTCATTTGTTAGGTACTAAAAAAAATTATTAACCATTTTACAAATAAAGATAGATTAAGATATTAGTCATTTAAGATTAGTACGTTTTTTCCTTAAAATTCAATTCACTAAATATTTTTAATCATGTGATCTGATCAGTTATGATTAATTTTCTATTGTTACTATAGTTGTTTAATTTTTCGCGTACTTTTTAAAATATGCTTAATATTTGTTGTTCTTTCTTTTCTTTTCTTTTTTTGTCCTATAATTATTGAATAGTTTAATGGGAAAAAAAGGAGGAACCAAATTCCATCTCATGCGAAAAACTAAACACACAAAGTTAAAAAAAAAATATTATCTGACTTTTTATTATGTACTTGATATATTATATAAAATATAAGTATGTGTATATTTGTATACAAATACTATTATTTATTATTACTTTGACCTTAAATAGATATTGATACTTTTAACAAAAAATTAGTTTATAAAGAAAAAAATAATTCCCGCTGCAATGCGCGGGTTTTTAAGCTCTTAATAAAACTAAAATTATTTTATGAGGGTAATAATGTAATTTAATACATTATATAGCTTTAAATTGAGACACGACATGGAATGCCGTTTAAAAATACACGAAATATAAATAGAGAGATCAATTTGACCTATTTTTGTAGTTTAAGGACTATGGATGAGTTATTTTTTAATAGAGACCATAGTGAAATGACACCTAAAGTACATGAGGCAAAAGTAAAATTTATCCATAAAATAATCGCGGTGTTGCTCAAACTAATTTAGGGCTTTAGGTGTAAAGATTTAAGAGGAAACTGCACAAATATATATATATATATATATATATATATATGTCACTTAATAATTTATATCCAGAATGATATGCTTCATTGACTCATACTCAATTTAGAGCGTAAAAATAAAGATAAAAATTATAAGTGAAAAAAAAATATAAATTAATAATATGCCAAAAAAGGACATTGGTCAGAATCTCTTAAAATTTTAAAGAAGCCTAAAATTTCTAGTTGGGTTAACATATATGACATCTTCATTTTATCATAAACAAAAGAATACTAAATTCATTGTTCATAAACAAAAGAATCCTAAACTCACTGTTTATAAACAAGAAAACCAAATTGACCATAATAAAAAGTAAAGTAAAAAACTAGAACAACTACCATTTTTTTGGATCATAAGTTGACCCTCTTGTTTTTAAGTTTCTCATATCAAGAATCATATATATATATATATATATATATTTATTTATTAATTTTTACTTCAAACAATAACTACACAAAAGAAATGGTTGTTCCAAACACCGGTTAAGTATCACAACTACAATTCTTCAATTTATTCATTTTGGCGGGAAAAAAATTGTTGAACAATACATCAAAGGGTTCCTAAAGACAAAAATAAACTATCCAAAACCGATACAACATAATCATAATTCATCTCTTGCATAAATCCACAGATAGCATACAATTGGCAAAGGGAATATAGAACCTTTAACATCTCACTCTATGCAGTGTCCACAGAGAAGAAATTTCCACTACTTGTTTCTGCGGAAAATTCTACAGCGGTGTTTGGCAAACTTTCAACGAGATAGAACGGTTTCATCGTCTTCAAACAACTTTGGCAACTCCATAGGCTCTTGTAGATCTTGATTTAGAGGGAAAAGGTTGCATTGTGCATGTTGTGCCATTAATTGATCCATAAGCACCAGAGCTACCATGGCCTCTACCATTGGCACGGCTGCCACACACGGAACGAAACACAAATTACAGGGCTTTGTTAATCTTTTCTTGCTTTATTTTTTACTCTATATTCATCACTAAAACGGAAAAAATATATATACATGTTGGAATGACATGCAAATGCAACAGGTGTTCATTCACAAAATAAAAATGTCAAGAAATTGTAAGGGAATCAATAGAGAGAGATTGAATTATAGGCCTCAAAAGTTGATAAATGGGAAGGTAACATACCTCTAGGGACAACACAAGGATCATGGCGACCACGGGTGATGAGCTCCGTCTCCTGTTTCTCTCTAGTAACTGTCAGCTGCTTCTTCTGCATATATACAACGAATGCCAACAAAATTTAGACCACGCGAAGAAGGGCAGTTTAACGATCAACTAAACTCATATTCGCCACAGCTTGCTTTCTAAAAATCGAGCGCACATTAACATCTTGAACTTTCATTGAATAACAGGGTAATGGTTGCAGCAGAAAAGATGCTTTTACTGAGTAGGACGGTGGTAAAAGGTACCAAGGTCCCAATACGCATAGTAGATTAAGAGATAGAGAGTGGAGAGAGAAAGGCTTACGCCAATTGTAGCTGTTGGCTTGAAAGCGACTCTCATGTGTATGATTTCCCCATTGGACACTCCTCCCTATTTTCAGCAAGAAATATTTCAGCTGACTACTTGTACAGCGTGCTGAATAAAAAACTGATTGGCTCAACCTGAAAATCACTAGCCAAAGAAAGTACCTGTATCCCACCAGATCGATTTGTCCTTGTCCTGATTCTACCATGTTGATCAATATAGAACTCATCATTGTGTTGGCTTCCAGTCAAAAAAGTGCCTGTCGCAGATTGGCACAACATAGATTCAATTAAAAAGGAATATCAAGGAAACTATATATGGACAATAGCACTCAAAATCTATTCTTCAGTCACCATTGCAATTAAAGAAAATTTCAAGGATAATACAGTCAAGTTCCAGTTTAAGCTGCTTAAAAGTTTACCTGCGAATCCACTTCCAAATTCAAAGCCCTTTGTTGCAGGTAAAGACATTGCAGCTTTAGCAAGCTCAGCTTCAAGTTTGTCAAAAACTGGTGAGCCAAGTCCCTATTGAGAGACAACTATTTCAGTTCACCATTGAAGGTTTTTTGAATAAAAAAAAAACTAAACGCTGTAATTTGCAAAATTAAAAGCACCCACAACGAGTGAAGAGGGGGAAACATGCTTACACGTGGACAGTTCCTCACAATGCAAGTAACGATACCACCAATTGAATCACCTCTCACACGGATAGTATCAATGGCAGCAATCATCTTCTCTGCGTATTCAGGATCAGGGCAGCGGACAATATTGCTTTCAATCTATTAATGTTACATGTTTAGAAAAGCTATGTTATTGACCATTCAACCGTTTCAGACAAAATATCATAAAGGAAGAACATTTATATTATAATGCATAATTGCAACCATATTCTCATTTGACAAATACACATAGTAAAACCATTAAACATGCAATTTCTGAAAGAATATAGGTTAAATGATAAAATGATACTGATAGTGTTCTTATTGGCAAACAACAAAGACACAAACACTGTGATCATAATGTTACCTGTTCAAGTGTCAGAGTATCGTGATCAACCAACTCAGGCGGAAGCACGACATTATGTACTTGTGAAACATAAGCAAGAACCTGAACATGAGAAAAATTGTGAAAACTTTTTAGAATGAGTCGAAGTATGCACACTATAACAAGCAAACAGATACAAACAGTCAACTGAGGGGAACGAAACAGGAAAAAAAATAAACACCCATGCATTAGAAAAACTGAATCTTCAATATATATATATATATATATATATAGAACAGATTAAATGACAGATAACAATTTCTTCGAGTTCAGCAAATAAAAATACCTCAGTTCCTGCAAAGTCCTTGAGAATTTTCTTCGCAACTGCTCCAGCAGCAACTCTTCCAATGGTTTCTCTTGCTGAAGACCTACCACCACCCTTCAAATTCATTTCTAGTCAGCTTTAGATACAACTGCATATCTTTTGTTTTATCATTTTTTTTTCTCAATGAAAATAAACTTGTACTAAGATAGTACTATCATTTGATAGGAAGTAGGTACCTGCACTGATCTGATACCGTACTTCATGTCATACGTTGCATCTGCATGGGAAGGCCTATATGCTATCGACATCTCAGTGTAATCCTAAGAGTACAAGGACATAGTTATTGAAACCCCTCCACACAACATAAAAATCGACATGCATGTATGAAGTATGTACGATAATAACTCAATCATCCAAACTAGAAATGGTTACTTCTAGCAGTGGCCACTCACATGTCCTCTTTGATCAGTATTGGGAACTTGCACATGAATTGGCGTTCCAGTAGTCATTCCTGCAGTTCATAAAAACACAATGAACATGAGCAGTCAAGGTGCAAAATATACCAGAACTTCACGGAAGAAATGAAATATGTGTTCTTATGGATCTAACCATCATAAACCCCAGAAAGTATTTTGCACGTGTCCGTCTCTTTCCTAGGTGTAGTAATACGACTTTGACCAGGCCTCCTGTACACAACTTATTGTTATCATATAAAAATAAACAACTTTGCATCAAAACAGAACCAAAATTATAACCAGAGAAGAATGAGCCACTTTAGTGCTGAAAGACTAACACTTAAAGAGTTAGCTCAACTTGATCAAACTAGTTCCAAATATAAAGACTTATGTCATAAAGATACAATATCTAATTCTGAGAAGATCGTCAAATTTCCACAAACGTAATATTATTAAAAAATAAAAATAAAAACTTTTAGTACCTTCTGTCAAGATCTCCTTGCAAGTCAGCTTCTGAGAGGGGACGCCTTGGAGGCACTCCATCAATTATGCAACCAACAGCACCACCGTGAGATTCTCCATAAGTCGAAACACGAAAATGAGTTCCAAAAGTACTCCCAGCAGCCTTTACCTCTGTTCAGCAGGAAAAATACCATTATAATATTAGGCTTTGACCAGTCCTATAACATACATAGTTATGTCCCAATTCCAAAGAAGTAGTTCTTGATTTCTGTAATTTGTGAAGCAGCCAACGCATGGCAGATAGAGAAATGGCTATTCAAATTCTCAAACTTGGCTTTCCATTAAAAATGTATTTTCGGGCGTATAACTCGAGTCAATAAGAGATAATTATACTAAAATTCTTAAAACCCCTGAATCTAATAATCTTATAGTCTGCAAATTTCCATATTCCATTCATATTTCGAGCCAAAAAAAGAGGTGTCTCCATGCAACAAGTTCTGCTTTAGCATACATACATTACCGCAGTTTCAATCAGCAACTAAAATGGCCCTTTAACAATTTGCTATGCCTCTTAAAATTGGAATCAACTCGTTCGTTCAACAAGTTCTACATTGGCATGCATACATTACCACAATTTCATATCAGCAACTAAAATGGCCTCCAACAACTCTCTAACAAATTACAATGCCTCTTAATATTGGAACCGACTCGTTTCTTGATCTAAATTTCCTCAAACCTTCATATTCAAGGCTCATTTTTCCGATGGTCTTAAAAGCTAGAATGACCTTAGTTTTAAGTATTAGCAATATTAACAATTAACATGATTGCTTTCTGAAACAGACTGAAAAATAATTGCATAAACATTGCCGAAACAACACGTCTTGAACAACACTTGTCTAGCTGATTTCAACATCAACTACCAGACTACAGTCACAACAAACATATACATACACTTTCCAAACCTATACACACACTCAAACAAAACCCAAAAGCCAATATCATTGAATCACCACCAAACAAAACAAAACAAAACAAAAAATCCAAAGAATCCAACAAAAACGTCAAAAACAACGAAAAGATATCAAATTGAGAATCAAAATCACACAGTATATATAAACATAAATCTATAGAGAGAGAGAGAGAGAGAGAGACTAACGGAGCTTCTTGGGAGTTGTGGTGGCTGGAGAGAAGTGGAGAGAAGAGGAAGAGAGCAGGCGGAGATCGGGTGAGAGAGATCCTCCAAAACCAGAGAGGCCTTCGGCGCGCGAAGCTCCGAGAAATGGCTTCGAAGAGAGCGAAGACGCCATTGAAGAGTCGTAGCTCTGCTTGGTTGGTATTACAGAGGGAGAGAGAGAGAGAGAGAGAGAGAGAGAGGAGTTTGGTGGGATTTGAAGCGAGAGAAGAAGAAGTGGAGTTCGTTTGGGAATTAAAAAAAAAAAAAGAAGAAGAAATCAGCACTCACCCACCTACCTACCCTCCAAGTTGATGTCTCAAAAAAAAAAAATTTTCTTTCTAATTATTTTGATTTTTTATTTTTTATTTTTATTTTTTTTTCCCCTTCTTTGAGGTTTGGTTTGGGTTTGTTTGGTAAGGCTGGATTTTGTGGTTGTGTTTGTATTTGTTTTGTGGACTTGGGTTTGGTGGGTAGGTGGGTTGGTACTTACCATATTGCAAACATGCTAATAATGCTAACTATACCTCCTCCCATTGTGACGTTTTTTCTGTCGTTTGTTGTAGGAGAATTGCAAAATAATATCATTTTTAGTGTTATTTAATAATTTATATCCCAAATGATATGTTTTATTTATTTTTATTTTATATTTGTAGTATAAATTTTGGGGTATAAATTAAAAGTGTAACACAAATGGGACATAAATTATCAATATACCAAATGAGGGACATTCCTCAAAATCCTCCTTTGTTCTTCCAAGATGATTCTTGGGGTTATCAATCTCCTATCCCATTGTCATTTTCTTTTTAAGATTATAAGTTAATGATCTTGTCTATAATCTCTAGCAAGTATCACTGAACTGCGAAGTGAATGATAGATGTTATGATGATAAGTTATATTATGTTATGAAGTATGATGATGCTATAAATGTCATGATGCATTTCACTAATAATCAAGTGATAATGTACGAATAAGACGCGGTTAACTGAATGTTATGATGTCGTCCCTTGAGTCGACCTAAGGCTAATATAAGGCGGCTAATTATATATGTATATGTACATTTGGTCGTAGAAGACCAGTGCACTCCTTGTCGACTATTGGTCATAGAGCGCTCACCTGGTACGTACACTTATATGATGAGGATCCTCTTAAAAAGATTAGTAAATAGACTGAATAATAAAGCATAAATTGTCATGCATTGCATAAGGTGCTTTTGTGAGAAAATAATTGTGCTTCACTGGACTTTTAGCTCACTAAATGTTTTTTTTTTGTTTGCACTGTAGGTAAGAGACTTATAGTATGATGTTTGAGTTGTGCAGCAGCGGTACAAGGAAAGCGAGGCAGTGGGATGGGAAAGTCACTATGTTGTATTTTCGCTATCTAAGATAATTTATTTTATTATGAATTATGTTTTTATTTTCCGTCTTCTTGAAATGTTTATATGTCATGATATATGTTTTAAAGTAAGTAAGTCCTATTGAAGACCATTACGTCGGAGTAATTTTTTTTTTTTTTATATTAAGTCTAAGTATGTTATGTGATTTCTTTGTATAAATCTATTTTGAAAAATAAATTACAATACTGGAAGTTCTTCCCAATTGTGTATGAAAATGAAAAATATTTTAAGTAACTAAAAAAAAGTTTTTTTTTTAAGTCTTAAACAGTTTAAGATTATATCCAAAGCAAAAAAAAAAGGTTTTTTTTTGCAAAAATTTAAAGAAAAATTATGTAAGAAGTAACGTTATAGCATCTGAGAGGGGTACGAAGGAGCTTTACACACACATGGGAAGAACACCAGGCTTTGGTTACACTATGTACAAGATTCACACCTTACGCGTGTTGGTTAGGGTAAGCAAGCTTGTCGCGTAGAGTGCTCCCTTAGGCCTGTTGGGATTAACATCTTAATCCAACTTGTCAGAAACGAATAATAATACGAAGAACAAAAAAATAAATAGTACACACAGATTTATAGTGGTTCACTCTCAATGTGAGAGCTACATCCACTTTCAGTTGCTGCAGATTTCACTATGTTCGAATTAGGAGAATTACAATCAGAGTTCTCAAATTCTCACCACACTCATAAAAACGGCGCTCCTAATCCCTACGAAAATATAAAGCACGAATTAGGGTTGCCTAATTACAAGTGTACAATCCCCAAAATGTCCCTTATTAAAACACCTTTACAAATAAATTAGGTCGATCCGCGTGAATTCTCTGCGTAAGGTCTTTACTCCGTAGGCGATAAAATTAGGCTGCACAACTCAACAAGGTCTTGGGCTTTTAGGCCCACTCTTTGGGCTTTTTTTCATAGGATTTTTTCTTAATTTCTATTCTATGTATATAATGTATTTGTAGATGTACTTAAAGAACTTTTTACGTAATCAGTCAATTTAAGATCATATTTTACACATTTGTTCAATGATTACAAATATTTTTAAATTCATTCATTTTGCTCACGTGGCACCTTTTTTAAGACAATTCTATCCTTAGTTGTAACCGGATTGTAGACCCGGATTTTGAAATAAAAATAACCAGATCTTTTATAGGATTTTTTATTTGTATTAAATCCCCTTGAATTGAGGAAATTATATTTAATTTGTTTCTACACCCTTGTAATGCAGATATTGCGTTGAACGTTTCTTTTTCCCTAATATTATGGCATGACTTTTGCATATTTAATAACTAATCTATTTTATCATTTTCAGTTTCCCTTTTTGTTTGGATTTTATTATTAGTTAAATTTGGATTTATTGCTATTTAAAATACGAGATCTTTTGGAATTGTATTTTATTCAAATATTTAAATTGTTTGGCTCCCATACAATTTTTATCTAATATTTTATATTTATTTAATTTAATATTTGAATCGATTTTCTCAATGCTAACTAATTATTTGATTTCTTCAGTTTTTTTTTTCAAATTCAATTTAGGCTTCTCTGCGGTTTCTATAATATACAACACGCTAACAAATTATTATCATAATAGATTCCAGAGCACTAAATCCTGACATATTCAATAATATTTAATTTTACATATTGAATGACAAAATAATTCAATTCATATAAGAGTTTGAATGTTTTACAATAAACAACAAAAATACGTTCTTTTCATTCGATTCAAATAAAAATGAATATAATATTTAATTTTACATATTGAATAACAAAATATTGGATTTTTTTTGTTAATATAATTTACGATTATTATAGTCATTTCCTACAATTAGGAATTAGTTGGATAATGCGCTAATATTTTATAATTTTGTTGTGAAAAAAAAATGCGTACTGTGCAATGTGTAACTATCCCAACTAAGTGTGAAATACTTCTCTGAATATTTTTAATTCAAATTTTTTCATTGAATTAGAAAATATAAAATTGAATATGATATCAAAATAAACCATAATCGATTCAAGTGCAAAACCATTACATATTCAATATATATTAAATATGATATTTAATTTTACATATTAAAAAATAAAACAATCCAATCCACACAAGGGTTGGAATATACATGAAAAGGTCACCAAAACCCCATCTTGATTCCATTGTTCATGATGAAGACCTCGTATCCTGCAGTATGAACAATGTTTTATGAGATCCTGTTATATTATAAATATTTTTGCATTATATTTATTCCTGATTTGTAATACAATATTCAAATATGAAAAAAATCACCTCAACAAAAGATTAAGTTTTATGTTATCAAAGATAACAAGAACAGCGACATGGAACATACAGACTTCAATGCATGTTTGATCATTTTTTGAATATCATATTACAAATTTTCAGAAATTTCATATTATATGATAAATTCATACTTACATCGATGTTTATTTCGATCTTGTTTTCATTAAGCACCAAAGTCGACCTCGTCCGTCTACAGGTTGGAAATGGGTTGGTAACATTCCCGTACCCGCCGCCGTCGTTTTTGTCTTCGGTTGGATGATCATCCCTCAAACATTTTTTCCTTGCATCTGAATGCCCTAATCTAGAAGTGAATTTGATATGTGCCATTGTGTAGTCGTCGTCTTTGGGTTCTCAGAGGTGTATGGCGATGGGGCTTTGACAAGTATTTACCAATTTCAACAAATATTTGGGGAGAAATTTTTACGATCAGAGGATGAGTTTCAACGGCGGTTTTGGGCGAATTTTTTAGAATTTAAGCAAACGTGCTTGCTGGTGAGAAGAAAGACGTAAGGAGAAGGAAATTGAGTTCGTAATTGATCTCTAGAAAATTTGAAAAGAATATGATATTATCTTATTTTTATTTTTTAATTTTATTTTGGCATTAATGCCCATTGATTACACATTATGTTTCCTTTTTTCCCTCCATGTTCTTCTCTTACCCATTTGTCCAACCGGGTCTAAAACGTGGGTATATATTAAAAAGGGTATAAAGGTATTATTAATAAGATATTGAATAGATTTAATATATCTTGTAAAGGGTGAACATATGTGTAATATTGAATCATAATATGACGAACCCCAAATTAAAAGTACAATATAAACGACACATAAATTATTAACTCGGTAATTCATCAAAATCCCCTCTTTTCATACGATGTTTCCACATTGAACTATTTACATAGTTATTCAACTTTCAACCATATATTACGTATTTGTCTCAAATTTAAAATAAATATCAAATATATTCATTTTGCTTACGTGGCATATTTTTTCTTCCAAAACTACCCTTGTTGATGGATCGACCCTTTTTTTTCTTTTTTTTTTTCGTTTTTCAATAATTTTCCTTAATTTGTGGTCTAATAATAACTATTAGCCATTATTTTCTCCATTTCTTTTTCAGTTTATATTTTTTGAATTTGAAATCTCCCAAATTATCTGCAAAATACATAAAGAAAAATATTAGCTTCTACAATTAATAAAATCATCAAAATATTGCATTTTTTTGAATTCGTTAGATTCCAAATTCAAGTGATACAAAAAATGGCCAACAGTTCTTAATATTATATTAACAATGTAATATGATGTGAAGAGTTTTGTAATGCAGTACAAATTTTATATTGTAATATGATATTAAATTTTATTATAGTAAGATACACAAAATATTATTCTTTATGATGTGAACGTGTAATATATTTATTTTAATATGATATTGCAAATTTTTAAAACAAGAACTATGACATGATATTAGAATTTTAATATGAAATAACAAAAACAATATATATATATATATATATATATATTTCAATATATCATTATTCACAAAAAAATAAATTACGTTTTGTTCTTCATCTTCAACCATGTTTGAAAAGCATTATTCACAAATACCATTATTACATCAGTTGATGGATATACACTATAATTCATGATTATAAACAAATCAACAGTTTAACTTTTCAGCAAAAATGATTTCATACATGACTACGATGTGTTTTCTCATTTTCATAAAAATCCATTTTTTTAACTTATCGTAAAAAATGTACAATCGAACTTTATGATTGTGATAAGTTGTTAAACAAATTTCTGAAAAAGAGGTCCTTACCTTTTGAATGTATAAACCCCAAGCACTATTTTTTCCAGCTTCTGATTAGAGCCTCTGAATCTGCCTCTCTCTCTTTTTTTTTTTCTTTGGAATAAGAAAAATATAAAAACATGATATGAAACTGTTGTCTAAGCGATTTAAGGGTGTGGTTTAAATGGGGAAAGATTTTTTGCATCTTTATTTGCAACTTGCCGTTTGAGTTTTATTTTTTTTTTTGGGTGAAATATTTAAAGAGGGAAAGAAATCATGTTGTTAACGATTGTTGAGGGTCTTTCCCTTATTTTCGGTTCCAATTTTTTTTTTTTTTTATAAATAGAAATACAACGTATTTAAAATCAAAAATTTAAATAACAACCGGATAATTTATAAAAATAAATGGGTCATAAAACCCGGGTTTACTAAGGGTAAAATAGTATATTTAACTATTAGAGTGAATAGTTATAATATATCTTTGAAATGATGAACAAATATATAATATTTGGTTTGAATTAGAATATATATGTAAACGACCCTTGCACATTTTACATCCAATTTCTCATGTTCCCTGAAAATAAATAAGTCAAAAATAAATATTTACAAGGCTCAAATAAATATTTATAAAGTACACTTTCGCGTGCGCCGCCACTACCGTGACAGCCAGCCACCAAACTTCGCTTATGTTGTCACTACTACTGCCGCCGTACCTCTCCCATGTCGACCCGACCACCGCGCGCGGCAATCCCACCGCCACCCTTTCCGCTTCTCTCTTTCTGTCTCATTCTTACTCTCTCTATATTTCCCTATTCCTTCTTGTGAAAACAAATATTTTAAATATAGGAAACAATATCATGCTTTGATTGTATATGTTAGTTGAATATGTAGAACGTGTTTGGTTGAACATTTTACTAAAATTTTGACCAATTTCAAGCGAGGGCCAGACTTTGTTGGATGTTGATAATTGTTAAAAAGAAAAGTATTTCACACCTTAACTATGCTATGTACGTGATGTACATATATATATACCTCGTCCACATGCATAAATCAGCATGAAAATATTTCAAACTTTAAGGGTCAAAAATAAATTCGGAATGTCGATCTGAGTCTGCAAGGCTTTGAATCCGCCATGGAGGGATCCAATGAAAGCACCAATGATACGCTAAACCTGCACAAGAAAAAGATTAGCGACGAGAATTCACTCTTTGAGCGAGTGTGAGCTCCAGAAGAATATTCAGAGAAGGAGAGATTCAGAGAAGAAGGAGAGAACTATAAACTGAATATATCTCTACAGCTCCATAACCCGGTGATTCCAGGTGTAACCTCCTAACCGAAAATCGTTATTCACCAAGAAAAGCATGAAAGAAAAGGAAATACAATAACAAACAGCAATCCCAAAATGTATCGCACAACATAGTCCTTGAGCCGGAGAGGTAGTCCAAAACGGCGTCGCGGCGAGTCTCGTAGATGGTTTCCTGATTCTTTTTGGGCCTATGATGGGCTGCTCTCGCTGATTGGGTTGGGCCTCCATATCTGGTTGTGAGTCTTCCATGATCTGCTCTTTCGAACTTGGGCTGATGTGATCCATTTCAGTGTATGACGGGAAAGGCTCTAGAATATTGTTGGTAGTATTATATAGTACATGGTATTATTTCAAAGTAGTTTTTATAAGAATAATTCAGATGTCTAGCAACCACACATGCATATAAATAAATTCCAATCAGTTTAAGGCGTTTTATATATAGAATTTTCAAATTTCTTTGAGTAATTAATATTTTTTAAGTGCTGTTTTCTGTGGCAATTGTTATGTTCTAAGCATTAATTTCGAGCCAGCGATAGCTAGCAGCCAAATTTCACCTTTAGAAAAGCCTTAATTATTACGTGTGAACCATTTGTAGTATTAACATACATAAATAGAAGAATACAAAAAACTCAATTCATATATTGCTTTTTTAAAAGCTTAAGAGAAATTATAGTGAATGTGAAAGTTAGGTTGTAATTTGGTTTATTATTGAAGTCCAAAAGGCTATTGAAAAATCAAAAGTCATTGTCAAATCAAAAGTTTCACGTGGTTAGTAGATATAGGACTTAAAGAGTTTATAAGAAAATATGAGTTAAGAATTTATAATCGACTGTGGTATATTCCTTACCATGCTACCACGATGCATTATAGGAGTTAAGTGCCGTGGTTGGTGGTTAAAATTGGGGCATACATTATATTTTATTAAAATTTTTCGGTTCTTTTAATATTAAGATATAAAATAAAATAAAAATAGTCAAATTAAATTTTTTAATATAATGTTATTTTATTTTTAATGTAATTTTACACGTAAATACGTATTTAATAATCTCTTCTTTTGATGTGTTCATTTTTTGTTAACCGTAATGTGATGACCACCTAAGTAGAAGGGCAAAAGTAAAAATTTTACCAAAAAACTACCAACATTCCAGAACTCCACAACGACACGAAATAGTACTATTTCGACCAGTGATGTGGTTCAGCAAACGATAAAGAGATTGCGATACAGCCAATACTTATAAACAATAAAAGAAAAAAAACAAAACAAAACAAAACAAAAGACTGCAATCTAATAAATTTAATTAGTTAAGCAATAGTCTTGGCCGAGTAATATTATTTTATGTGCGTTTACGTGCAATATATATATATATATATATATATATATATATATAATAGGACGCGACTCTCTAAATCAATAATCAGCAAATTTCTTAAGACAATATAAGAAAACTTTGGTCCCTCTGAATAGGTTCTTGGGGCGGCTCTCGCAGAAAATCGTCATTTCTACTATATGATGACGTTGCTAGAAAAGTTTGACCTTGAATTTTTTGCTCCTATTAGAAAAATTAAATGTTTATAATATAATTAAAAAAAAAAAAAACATGTATACGTACACAGGCAAGTATAAGTTTGTGTGTAATATGTCAGTATGCATGGGATATGATCTGATCTGATCATATTAAGAAAATTAGGAAATTAAAGTGAGTTACTATAGTTAAACAAATTAATGTAATATAGAACAGTACTGGTAACAGTTTAATTTTTTTTAGCTCACATGTTGATTACACTTATTATTGATCTTATAGGTCAGCTTGATATGGGAAATATTATCAGTCCCCAAAATTGAAAATAAAGCATATAGAGAAAAAAAATAACACCTAAACAATTAGAAAAGAGTCAGTTTAACACGTGAGATAGTTACTTGAAATGCACTTGTGTTTCTCAAATGATGAGAGATAGAGAGAGAGAGAGAGACACTAGCTAGGGGATTGATTATTATTATTATTATTATTATTATTATTATTTGCTATGAGTATTAGGGATCGATTATTGATTGAGTTGCAAAATGGACTGAGTCTTGGGTTGAATAGATATGTCCAAAATGAAATCAAACTTGTGAGAGTCATTGGGCATTGACCAAAATGCTTTTGTGATCTTTATATACTACAAGATCGGCCAAGTTCAAGATATTGAGTTTTAATAATTAATTGAATCGGTAAATGGTTGACCATCATTCAGGTTGGATTCAAGGTATAACCAAAGTTTGCTGGTCAATTGTGCGACTTTTTAAGATTGCAGTGACATGTGGTGAAACAATAAGATATAATAATAATTGTTAAATCATTTACATACATATATATATATATATATATATTCTATATATATATGGCGTGTGGTACATAGCTCTATATCGAAGCTCATCAGGTTGAGGTGGAAATATTTGCTGTATAACATAAGCGAAATAAAATAAAGAAATATTGGAACCTAGTACTTCTTAAAAGTTCCATGTAACTAGTTTGACCGTTCAAGAAAAAAGAAACACAAAGATTAATACGCTTTTACCATTATAAAGTTGCAAATATTTGTTGGATTAATATCTGCCTATAATGTTTGATAGATATAACTAAGAAATTAAATACTATAAAACCTAACTAAAACTCAATAAGAACTGGCTAGCCAATTACCCAAAGCAAGTAGCTAGTCAAAAACCATAGCACCAAGTCCAATGGTCTGTTGCTAAGAAGGAAATGGTGTGTGGATTAGTAGATTTTGGGAAAGGAGAGTGGTAACTTAATTTAAAAGGAAGAATATGAGGTAGAGAATTCCTATGGTAGAAATGATTTTAGACCGTAACATTATAGTAATGTCTATTGAAAAAGTCAATCTAAGTTTAAAATCGTTTCTTACTATAGAGTATATCCTTCCGCATATATTTTTTTTAATTCAAAGTACATGTTCAAGGAACAATTTATAAATACTTATTTTAAAATTATTGTATAATCCTTTTTATTAAAGAAATTATTGAAAAGAAATTTGAAAAAAAAAGTGTGGATAGTAATCGCTACATGATAAAAAAGAGGGATTCTTTTTTAGAAATAATTATGAATTGTCAGATCTATGTAAGACCTATTGAAAAAGTAAATAATATGAGATCTAGAATTGTTCAAAAAAAAAAACATTTGAAAATTTTCAGATAAAAAGGTTAAAAGACTTTCCACTGTGTGTTCCGGTGGAAACAAGTGGAGGCATTTGTCCCCCTCAACTTTTTAAAACTTATAAATTTTACCTTATATATCAAGGTCTTTTCATATTTGCCCCCCTTTTAATTTTTAAAAATCTTTAAATTTATCTCAAATCTGAACACCTTTTAATATTTACTCCTATGAACTTTAAAAATCTTTAAATTTACTCCATACATTAATGAATTTTTTTATTTAATATCCTCTACTAATACTCTGTGACTTTTGTTTTAATATCACTCGTTCTCCTTGGGTGAGTTGTAAAAATAAATCAAAAATTAAATGTGTCTTTTAAATGATAGCTCATGTTTCGAAAAATTAAAAAAATAACCACTGTGAAGAATTTAGTAACAAAAAATATTAAACAAATATTTACACATCTGTAAATATTTTTGTAAGATATTATTTAACACTTTAAAAAATAATGAGTAAAAGTTGAAGCGTTATCAAATATCTTACAAATTTTATATATGTGTAATATTTTATGTGATACTTTTCTGTTATATAATTTCTAACATGACTATTTTTTTTTAATTTATTGAAACATAGACTATCACTTAAAAACATTAAAAAAAATTGAGTATTTACTACCATTTTCCTACACTATATAGTCTACCGATGAAAATTTTTCCAATTATATAAACATACATTTCACAGCCCGCAGGATGTCACCGTATGCTCTTGCACTATTCACTTTACTTGATCAACATCCGAGCAAAAAAAAAAAAATTAAAAACAATACAATATGAATTCAAGAGAATACACTGTACTTCATAAATAAGAAAGGTTACCAGTAACTATCTAAATCAGCTCCTTTTTTTTTTTTTTTCTTGTTAAATTACCAGCCGTCTCCCTCGAATCGGAATATAGACTAGGCCAAGTTCAATAAACAAAGGCAATTAATTCCTCAATAATGATAAAGAGCACACAAAAATTAGTGGCATTTTCGTAATCTCATACCTCTACCCTATTAATTTAGTATTTTTTTCAAGCGCCATTTTTAAAAAAAAAAAATTTTGTCATGACTTTTTCGTCCATTATTTGCAAGTAGACACAAGAAGAAATCTTCAATGGTTCTTCCAGTCCCAATGATTGCCATATATATATATATATATATATATATACACACAACAATAGACATATCCTCATAATGATCACCTCTCTCTCTCTGATATTTTGATTTATATTTACATATATATGATCTTTATAGATCATTCACAGCAATGGAACTACATCAGATCACTCTGTTATAGCATCTTTTTTATCTGCACGCGCAATTGTTTATATTTCTAACCAAAGAACATATATATATATATATATATATATATCATCAGAGAGAGAGTGAGAGAGATTCATCATGAAGTTCTCTTTTCTTTGCTCGCAGTGTTTCTTCACTTCTTCGGCAATCAGAGATGAAGATACTAACCGTGGTAAATATACATACAACTGGTGGTGTTTTTTTATTTTTATTTTTTATTTTTTTTATTTTTTTCATGATAAACCCACAATAGGATTTTGATTAATTTATTAAGAATTAATATTATTATTTACCCTTAATTTTTGGGGGTTTTGGTTTCTTGACTTTTTTTACGAAAAGAGAATACATCTAGTTCATTATTACCATGTTTCTTATTTTACTTTTCTTGATTTAAAAATTGGTAATATTCTTTGATAATCTTCTTCTGAAATAAGATATATATGGCCATTTCATGGCGAATAGTGATTGTAATTTTTTTTTTAAGTGTGAATTTATATTTAGCGTACACACACACACATATACATATATATATATATATATATAAATTAGGATCCGTATCACTTAGGCAATCTCGATAAGCAATGCAACACTTATCCTTATTATCCCTACCATGGTTCTTTTTCAAATGTGATTTTGCATGATTTTCTGATTTTATTTATCTATTTATATCTACTTTTTTTTTTTCTTTCGATGTGCATAAATTTATTAAAAGGACAAAACTGATAGTTTTCAATTTCTATGTGTAGTTATCATTCGCATTCGCATTCGCAGCCCATAATATTGGCTCTTTGGACAAAAAAAAAAAAAAATCTATTGAACATTAATTGTTTTGTCGAGTTGAATATGAGATATACATACTGTAGCTACAGTTGACATTGTACATTAATAATGTAGTAGCATTGACATTGATGTTGTGTTTTGTCTTATACAATAATTGCTATATATGATCGATCATGAAGCGATTGAGCTAATTAACTATTATTGGTCCATTGAATTGATGATCAAATTCCAGTTGTACAAATTCTTCAAAGCGTGCATGCATTTTCATACAATGAACTCAAAATAGCCACCAATGGCTTCCGAGCCTCCAATAAGATTGGTGAAGGCGGATTTGGAGCTGTTTATAAGGTAATTACTTTTACTGATCATTTATGTAATTAAAAATTTAACTTATAAAGTAGTCACTTGTGCAAAACCAACCAATTACATAGTGATCATTGACTATTCACCACATTAAATTAAATAGGGAAAGCTTCAAAATGGAGCTATTGTTGCCGTGAAGGTTCTCTCGGCCGAATCAAAGCAAGGAGATAAGGAATTCATGTCGGAGATCGCGTCGATGTCCGATATTAGCCACGAAAATCTTGTTAAGCTCCACGGCGGATGCGTCGATGGACCTTCTAGAATTCTTGTCTATGATTACATGGAAAACAACAGTCTCTCTCGTCTCATGCTAGGTGATCATAAGAATTTTTTGTTCTTTTTTCCAAGCATTGCTAATTAACAAAAAAAATCTCAAGTAACACATAAATGCATACACTTTGCTTTAGTAATTTGGTGAATTTGGTGTCATATAATATTATTAGGTGGAGAGAAAACAAAAGCCTCACTTAGCTGGGAAGCGCGGCGAAAAATTTGTCTAGGGGTGGCCCGCGGACTCGCCTACATTCACGAGGAGGTTCGACCTCATATCGTTCATCGCGATATCAAAGCTAGTAATATAGTTTTGGACGAGAATTTTAATCCGAAGATTGCGGATTTTGGTCTCTCTAAGTTGTTTCCCGAGAACACAACTCACATCACAACAAGAGTTGCTGGGACATTGTAAGAAATTTTATTAATTTTAAGAGAATTTCTCTTAGATATCTCTCTCCTACTCCAATATATTGCTCACATTTTTTTTTTTTCATGAAGAGGTTATCTTGCTCCGGAATATGCCGTCAGTGGGCGTCTAACGCGAAAATCAGATGTATATAGTTTTGGAGTTCTCGTTTTAGAAATAGTAACCGGAAGATCGGCCGTTGATTTTGACCTAGAACTTGGAGAACATTACCTTGTAGAAAAGGTACACCAATTATTTCCACACTATAGATATAACTATTATTGTATATAATATTTAAATGAGTTTTGTTTCAAATAATGACCAATTTTTAAGGGATGTTTTATTATTATTTTTTTTTGGAAGAATTACATCTAATACCTTAATCTCACTAGCGAGTAACCTAAGAAGTAGTCGCATGGACTACTAAGTACCTTGAACTTAACCACAGCACATTATAAATACCATATAGAATGATTACATTTTTAAAGGATGTTTTAAGTTATTAGCTCATGTTTTTATTTATTTATTAAGACAATAGCCGCTTATTTATTTTAAGTTAAATTTACTTTTTATACTATTAAATGTTATTTCTTCTTCTTTGATTTTCTTTTTTTTTTTTTTTTTTTGGTGGAAGTTAGTTTCTTTATTGCTATTCACATTAGGAGTACTACAAGAGATATTTCAGGCGATCTATTATGAATCTTTGTTTTGTTGTTTTTTAAAAGAAAAATATGAGAAAAGAATTTACCGAGTTTATTAAAACCTTTAATTTATCTCAAACCATTTGATACTTACTATGACCAATTTATCATTCTTTCCATTTGATTATGTATTTATTCTCTCAGCTACCTATGTACATGTAACTCATATATTCCGATAGTTAATGTCATTCCCATGCTTTTCCTTCAAACCTTACCAAAACTAAGATCATTCACTAAACAAAAAAGGGAATACAAAAACAATGATATATTTATAATCAACTCTAAGATTGTCATACCAATGATACATATATTATAATCAACTCTAAAATTATCAATTCAAGTTAATTTCCAAAGTTATCATACGTATAATAATAATAATAATAATAATAACTATTCTAATACATGATTTGTAAATGATGATCATACAGGCATGGGAAATGTACAAGAGTGACAAGCTTTTACATCTTTTGGACTCAAACATTACTAGTACCGCTTGTAATAGCGCAAACTTCTCGTCGGATCGCGATGAATTAGATCAAGAACGAAGCGACGAAGATGACGTAGAACAAGAGGAAATAGAAGAAGAAGAAGAAGAAGAAGAAGAAGAAGAAGAAGAAGAAGAAGCCGTTCGCTTCCTCAAGGTTGGCCTTATGTGCGTGCAAGAGAATTCTAGGCTCCGACCCACCATGTCCGCCGCCATCAAAATGTTGACCAACGAGGTCAACATCGACGACGTGGCAGTATCTAGGCCAGGGCTAATAAATAGCTTCATGGACGTTAAAGTAGGCAAGACTAGGTCAACCTCTTTACAAGTGAGCACTTCAAGCATGCAAAGCCCACAGTCTCACCATTTCCGTTGACCATCGCTTCTTATTGTGGTGTTTTATTGCGTAAACAAATTTTTTTTTTTTTTTTAATTTTACAAGAGAAGTTTTTAGACACAGGTATTGGATTGACTAACCGTTTTTTGCGAGTATGTGCTCTTGTGAAAAAGCTCTAATTAATTATACAAATATAGTTAGCTAGGCAGGGTGTTTTTTTTTTTTTTTTCCTTAGATGAACCACATAACTAGTATATTTTGTGAATTTACAAAATGGCAATAGAGAAGATGCAACTAGATCTCCGACGCATATGTAATTACCGGGATGTAACTTTGTATACTTTTTATTTATTTATTTATTTTACTTATGGGATTTCTGTAACTAATCAGATTTATTGGCTGTGTAATTGTTGTTTTATAATGAGTGAGGGTGCATTGCTGTGTTTCTGAAATAATTTCTAATTAAGATAGGGATTTTAAAGACTTAACCAAAATTTTAGTTTTTTTTTTAATAATTAGCCATAGTTTTATAAAATTAAGGAAATTAGTCATTTTCATATTTGACACACGTGTAGTTTACACAAACATAGAGAATGTCTAGTTTGCACAAGAAACTTTGGTAGCATTTCAACATACATACATTGCATAGAAGCAAGGAAAGCTACCAATTCTCTCTCGCCTTCTACAAGTTTAGACAGCTATCACATTATATGTAACATCAAGCAAAAGAGAGATGCGAGCCCAAACTATTCAAACCAGAAAATTTAGAGGTCAGTGAAAAACCACCACCAATCGACCCCTAAAAGACACTAAGTTTTGCTTGTATGAAATTCAATATATACAATGTAACGCAGAGGATATAATGTAACACATTGACAATTAGACAACGCTACATTATAAACAACTTATTTGACCTAAAAATTTCCACAATATATATGAATATGATCTATAATCATGAATTCATGATATATGTTAGTGAAATTTATGAAATTTATTTAACATTATTCAATATTTGTTTTGAAATAAGTTATAATTATTCGAATTTTGTTTTGAAATTAATTAAATTTTATTCAAACTTTAATAGTACTTTAAAAATTTTATTCATTCCTATAAAATAAATTGATTATTTATCTACTCAATTGGTTATTTATTTCAATTTTCAATTTTAATTAATTAATCAATTAATTAATTAGATTATTGAATTAATAAAATGTTCTGCATTGTGTTTAATATTATATATAACATTATTTAAAATTTAAATAATAGTAAATTTAACTTATAATTTGTTATTATTAATTAGCTAACAATTACGTTCTTATGATAGTTATTATTTATTTTTAATCATTAAATTAATATATAACTTTTTATTTAACAGCATTAAAATTTTGGGCCAGTTAAGCAATTAGCTATTTTAAAGGTAAAGTTTGAAGGATTTAGCTATAGTTTTACAGAATTATGGATTTAGCTATAGCATATAACATTTTTTGTAACATGTAACATATATACGTGTAAAAAATATAATATTTTTTGTAACATGTAATATAAAATGTTACACTTTTACACGTATATATGTTTCATGTAACAAAAAATGTTACAGTTTATGGCTAAATCCTAATTTTGTAAAACTATGGCTAAATCCTAAAAAATTACCAAAAAGTTTGGTTAAATGCCTAAAAAAACTCTAAAATTTTTGTCCATATTAATGGTTTCGTTTTTAAATCTTTTATTTGAGTTATTTTTAATGTCATGTTGACTGCAATTGTCGTTTTCAAGTCCTTGTTGCGTTTTCGAATTACATAGTCGTTTTATAGTACGTTGTCGTTTCTACAGTAACGTATAGTTTTCATTTTGTGTCGTTTTCTCAGAAAGATGTCGTTTTTACCATTTCATTGTCGTTTCCCTACAACTACCCATAAAACTCATATATTATCACATCGTAATAACAACTTACTACTTTGAAACCAACTAAATATAATATTTCACAATTCTACAAGAAAATACATATTACCAACAACCCATTTACAAATCCATCTTTTATACCATTAACATATCATACCATAAACACATTAACATAAATACCATTCACATATACAATTAAACTAACCACATTAGCAACTATATGTAAAGAGTGTGACGGGGTGTTGTGTAATAAGAAAATTTATAAAATAATTTTATTATCTATAACAAAAGAAAGCATGGTGAAAAACAAACTGCGAAATTCAAATTTTTTTTACAAGATCATCGTACGCGTTATTATAATTGAATAAATAATAATTAAATATGCGAAATTACCTCGAAGATAAATTTTGCTTGTCCCCGTGCGTAGATCGTGTGTGAAGAACGATTTTGGTAAAAATTCTAGAGACATTGTAAGAGGTCCAAATTGAAAGATTGATATGCAATTTCTTTTCTAAACATAAGACATTAAAATCGATAGTTGTGTGCCTATGCTTGTCGCGTGCTTGACAAATCCCCCTATAATACTTTGAAAAGAAGACCATATTCCTTTTCCTTTTCCTTTTTTTTTTTTCTTTTTCGTTTTTTTTTTAAAACAGTTAGGTAAATAGTTATTTTGGATTGTGTGTTTTTAAAAAATAGTCACATTTTAAAAATATTAGCAAGAAATTTCTTACAATAACGAAATTTGTAAGAAATTTTTAACATGCGTAAGAAATTTCTAAAATGGCTATTTCTTAATTTTTTGAAACTATGGATATTTTTTAAAATCAATTTCTAAAAAGTGGCTATTTTTAAAAATTCTATTTTTTTTGTCTCGTATTTTTTTTTTCTTTCCATCTTACCCTTTTTTTACACAAACTTGCCGAAAGAAAAACAATTAAATACCAAAATTCTATTGTGGGAATTTAAAATTCTATTCACTATAATTTCTCTTTAATTTAAGAAAAAAGAAATTTTAAGTACTACTTAATAATTTATGCTCATTCTTAATCTTACTCTCCATTTATAATTTTAAAAATAAGGGTAAGGTGATTTCGAGGAATGCCACTCTTTATGATAATCTATGTCCCATGTTGTCCCCAAATTTTACATTACAAACATAGAGTTCAAACAAAAGGAACACGCTACTTGTGGTATAGATTATTAAGTAGCACTAAAAATAGTCTTGTTTTATAATTCTTCCAAATTATAAGTACAGTACAAAAAATAAAATAAAAAAAATGACATTATTTTACAATTCTTCGTACTTGTAATGAATAGTATAGCGACACCTCAAGAGAAATAATTGGTATAAATGGGCCCACGCGAAAATAAATGAAATGGGCCGATATCAAGAATGGAAATGGTCCAGGGCAAGGTAATCCAGATGGTCTGTAATATCTAAAATGAGTTCTGTGATTTTGTTGATTATAAACAAATAAATATGAAATAATATATATGAAGGGAGAATTTCAAAATAAAACAAATCTTGATACCACTTAATATTTTGTACCCTAAGTAGTATGCTCTCTTTATTTCCACTTTATGTTCGTAGTGCAAGTTTTGAGATATAATTTAAAAGTACAACACATAAAATATAAATTATCATTGTGCCAAAAACGATACGTTCCTCAAAATCTCCCAAATATGAATAACGTAGAAGGTTACATATAGGTGTGGATGATGAGCATAACAAATGTGGAAGAAAGACAATTTCATATTGACAAAGATATGGTGCACAAAGGTGCGGCTTGTCCGGCTGTGGTGCATAAAGGCAGAAAGGTTGCGCTGTTTGTTCGGCAGCGCTAAGGCGCAGCGTGGTGCGGTTTGTGTGGCGGTGGGTAGCATTTGAGAATCAAAGATTTGTTGTTCCCATTTTCCTATGTGCCCATAGTAAAAAACAGACACTTATCAATTTTGTAATCACATTATGTGACAGTCTCTTATTATAGGCGCATATATTTGAAAACAGGAAAATGAGAACAGCAAATACATTCTTATTGATATTGTGGGGAGTGTGTAATTAGGATGATTCTGAAATCATGCATTGAGCCTAAAATTAGGGGGAAATAAATGAATAAAATTAATACTAAAATTTTGATGGCAGTATTTATTAATATTATATTATATTATAGAATCCAATTCCTTTATTGCAAAGCGTGCTATTTATTTTCAGTGGCTTACTATTTAATTCGCAATATTGTAATTTTAATGGTTATGCGGAAACCAAGAACATAAGAATAAGGGAAAATTCTAATTTAGTTCCTGTGTTTTATCAAAAATTCAAATTTGTTCCTCTGTTTTCAGTAATTACAAAACAGTGCATCTGTTTGTCAAAATGCGTCTGTTATATACCCCGAGCTCGATTTTTGACAAAAATATTTTACAAAATTTTACAATATTTTATAAATATCCTCAATTAAAACAACGATTAAATGAAACGCAGCCGTTTTGAATATGGGTAAACTTGGTAGTTCAGGTATTAATTCGGTAAGATGGTATATAATAGATGCATTTTAACAAACAGATGGACCGTTTTATAATTACCGAAAGCAGAGGAATAAAATTAGTTTTTTTGTAAAACACATGGACTAAATTAGAATTTTCCCTAAGAATAACATGAAACAAAACCCCTACTAGAGGAAAAAATCAATCTGCCATGTCATCGTGTGGTTTAATCTCCACTTTTTGATAAGCTTTAATTTACCAAAAGTAAATATTAACTTTAAACACGTAATATTCTTCCATAATTAAGTTGGAATGTATAGCATAACTAATCTTGACTTGTGAATTATGATATGAAATGAATCGCGACATCTCCTTTTTTGATGCCCAATATCTTAAGGGAAAAAAAAGAAAGAAAAGAAAATACATGTACATGCTTGTGCTCCAAAAGCATATATTAAAAGTCATTAATAGATTAAGATATATAGAATCTACTTTTTGAGACTTTTGAGGGTACAATCTCTGTTAAAGGGCATAATGGCCCCGGCTTGGTATACTCTATAACCCCTGCAGGTGACACCATCTTTTTCTGAATCTCTCTCTGTTTTTTTTTTTTCCCTTTTTTTTTTTGCTTTTTTTTATATTTAAATATTGACATTAAAAGGTAAAATATGAACTCTTAAGCAGTTCAGACCTGATCAATCAAGAAGAATGTTTGTGTAAACTAAAATAACTATTAGCAAGTACTTTCAAATATTTAAACAACAAACAAAATTCTTTTTTTTTGTTTGTTTTGTTTTTACTAAGTCAAGAAACTGATGTACATTAATCAATAATCATATCAATGTAATTACGTTGCAATTAGTTATTTCTAAATTGGCTATAACATCTGGACAAAAAAAAAAAAAAAGGGCTATAACATGCCTACGGCAAAATTCACTAGGAAAATCAAAGAGCCCTATTATGAAAGGACATGAAATACACACACAGCTTCTAATAACTAAAAAATTTCACATGCTTATTAATGGAATTCTTAGATTTATCAACTACATAAAATGGATTAGTCGGAGAGACTAGTAGAAATAATGCTCCTATCTGGATGTAAAGTATTCATATGATACTGGACCAAAATTCACTAAAAAAACTGAACTTTTGTCACAATCTTTTAATAAAAAAAATTGTGACCAAACGATAATTTTAGTCCCAACTTGTTTTAATTTCTTAATAAAATACTTTTAGTTAGAAGAATTTAGTTTAATCATAAAAAATTTTATCATTGAAGTCGCAAATATTTTATGATTACAGCTTTTAGCCACAGATTTTTTTATCGTGACAAATCTTAAAATTTTAGCTTAAAGTCACAAAATTTTTACTGTGACTAAAAATGAATTTTGTTTAGTGATTTATTATCATAACTAACATGACAGTTAATAATTAAATAAGCAAAAAAATTTATTAGAATAAATAAATAGATCATATGATGTTGGTTATTACTATTATTATTATTCAGACTAAATAACATCACTCATTGTTTTAATTAAGATTGCTCATAGCTAGTCATTAATTTTTTAGAGTAATGTTTCACGGTCAAAAATTTTGAGAAGAGTTATTAGTAGATAATTTATTTATTTTTTCTTTTCCTTTTATTTCATTCCAGATCTCATAGATCTAGACCTAAATATTACGCACATTACACATACACGCATGTATTACAGGCTGAAGTAGAGAAATACCTAAATCTACACAACAATAAAAATAAATATCCAAACTTTTGAAGTAATTGAATAACTAATAATTTCGTCAATTACTTGCACATAATTTTGGTAAGTGAGTTAATTACCATCAATTACCACTATGTAAGTAATTAAATCACTCTAATATTTTGTTATATTTTTCAAAAGATTGAGTAATAATTTAAATTAAGAATTAAAATTGAGTATTCACTATAATACCTCTCTATTGAATCTAGTAGTCTAACAACCAACAAGATTGTTCATAAACAGTCATTAATTTTCACTATTCCTATCGATTGAATAGCATTTTGTTATATTAATCGACAAGTTATTAAAGTTTTTTTTTTCTCTCTTATTTTAGCCTAGATCCCTATATGTAAAATATCTAGATCTATATATAAATATACATAAATAAGTGTACAGTGTATATATAAGAATTGTATTCCCAGGGAGATTTGAAGGGTGGTCCACACTCTCTTAACTGACCCCATTGTCCTTTTTGACCTGCTTTGACCGTAAACTATATTCTCTTCTGGCCAATTGAAAAAGAGAGAGATTCAGATCATCTCAGAGCGAGAGAGAGAGAGAGAGAGTGGTCCACTCGGGTGTATGAGATTCCCTAGTAGCCATAATGATAATCTGCTCCTGCAAAATCACTTTTACTTTTCCCAGAATCCATACTTTCTTTCTTTTCCTTCCTTTCATTTCCTTTCCTCTCTCTCTCTTTCTTTTATTTCTTCATTCATGATCGAGCCCTGGCCAGAGATTGTTTTGCGTACGTGCATTTTTGTAGACCAAAGTTAGAGAATAATGAAGAGAGAGAGAGAGAGAGAGAGAGAGAGAGAGAGAGAGGAGAGAGGGAGATAGGAATATTTTGTGTAATAATATATAGTACTAACTATGCTACGCATATAAGCCCTAAGAATCTTTTTAACAAGTGTGTTCGTACATAAATACTTACAATATATATATATATATATGTAATGAAGTTAGAGATGAGCTCAGCTCATATATTATTACTCCCAAATATTATTACTCCCAACAGAAGCTATGTGAAGACGGGGAATATGATGATCAATCTCTTGTGTCTTTAGCGATCTAAAAAGATCAGTCTCTTTCTCTCTATCTATCTTTATTTTAATCTTTTTCTTTTTTTTTTACTTTTTTATCAATTAGTGTATTACTGTATGCCTTTTTTTTTTCCTTTTTTTTGTACTATTTAGTTTAAATAATTTTATGTATGTGGCTATCAGAATTTCATAAACCCTACCTTCTCCCACCGAAAGTAAAACGTTGATCACATAATGCAAAATTATTTATAATAAAAAAAAGCTAATTTCATAATACAAACATGCCTTCCCCACCCAGCTCTTTATTACTTTTCAAAAGTTTTGCTTGCTTTTGACTCACAAATCAAATTCCATGATTAACATATGTTTTCTACATTGTTTTTTGTTTTCTTTTGATAAATTAATTTAGAGAAATTCACAAAACACCCTAATTTCGTTGTAAAGTACTTTAAAATACATATTTAGTCGTGTACTAGTCTCTTTCACAGATCTTGGCGGGATTCTAGGGCAGATTTCTGCTATCCCATTTGTCAAAAATTCATATCAAAGAAGTCCATATATAACACTGCTTTCATATATAATCGTATGGTAATAATAAAGACTAGTAATTATAAATGTATCTTAAGAGAGAAAAATCTCCTCAATAGTAAATAGCCGAAGTTAGCAACAAAATCAATGATCAAATCACCCACATATTAATATTCCACAGATCAAACCCTTGACAAAAATAGGAAAATTACATAATTTCCCAACACATTTAATAATTAAACCCGACTATCATTATCAAACATCAACTATATATCGTCAAAGTACATAATTTTCCAAAACTTGGTCATCGATCATAAATTGTCAAGAGAAAACATATATATGTATCACATCAATAAGGCCAAAAAAAAAAAAAGAGAAAAAGAAAGATTGAAACTTGAAAGATAGAGAATCAAACGGTCATAAAAAACATCCATTAGACAAGAGTAACTAAATATTATTATTATTTAATTTTGAACAAGGATGAATGACTCATGGGCAAACAAGTAGCTAGGTTGTAACTTCCATGTTTGTCAGTGGCGACAGTTCTAAATTACCGTAATTTGGGCCACAAATTTTCCTTTGCCAGTGGCCTCGATACATGTGTTGGTTTGGGTCGTGACATGACTAAAGTGTGTCATGGGATAAAAGAGAAAAATAAATAAATAAATAAATAAAAACAATTATATTACATAATGACAAATACTAATGCCAAAACATCTATCCTTTCAGAATCTATTACTATTTCCCTGCAAACCCACAAACGCAAAAATAATAAATAAGGTAGTACTTATTAAATATAAGTGTGTCATCTATATCTTTATCACATGGACACATGATATATCATGATGAGAAAAACCCTAGCATTTGACACAAACGCCAAGCGGTACTAAAACAAAAAGAAGAATTGGAGAAGAAGATATAAAAGTACCTTTGGTTTCACTGTTGAGAAAGTTTGGAGATAAGAAGAGAAGGAGAAGCGAAGATCATCAACCAATCACCAACAAACAACCCATCAGCTAAGCTAGCTGGAATGTTCTCTGTAATTACAATGCTACCCTTGAAAGTTTTGCATTTTGCAAGCTCATGAAGATGACTATAATGCCCTCCCAAACCAATCTGAAAAGAGAGTGAGAGAGAGAGAGAGAGAGAGAGAGAGAGAGAGAAAGAAAGAGTATAGTATTGCAACTTGCAAGAGTTTTTAAACAAAACACAAGTGAATATAGTTGCATATACAAAGGAATATGTGTATGTATATATACATGTATATATATATATGTGCCATGTATTGCATACATGGAATATGCATGGCTCCTCATACGCCATCCACGGAGGCCATCGATGTCCCGGTGGGCTCTGCAAATGGCATACAGGGAGCCAGGCATATACTAATTGTATTATTATTGCTAATTAAGTAGCCAAAATGATCATATATATATATATATATCTATATGAAAAAATTAATTATTAGCTAATAAATTTTAATAAGTAAATCTATGAAGCACACAACAAACAACATTGGATCGTTTGTTTTCCTTTCAGAATGCTTATAAAGAAATTACAAATCTATGCATATATGGGTGTAATGTAATATTTCTAACACAATCAAGCTAGAACACCCAATAACCCTAATAATATATATATATATATATATAATCCGAACCCATGATTTCCATGTGCTTGTAACATGCCTAGAGTAAAAAATATAGCCATATTGTAAGTGCATGGCCAGGTTTTCTGACCTATATATACACACACACACACACACACATATAGCCCTAGGGATGTTAGAAATTTGAGAGGTGGAAGAGAGAGAAGTTCGGACAGAGAAAGCTAAAGAAGAGGATTGGGAGAGTGAGAGGAAGAGGTATTTATGGAGGATTTTAGAGAGAGATTTATGGGGTGGTGAAGAGGTGAACCGGGTCATAATCAAATGGGGTTTGAAAAAAGCAAAAGCCCCACAAAAGAGAGCAAAAGAAAAAATAAAAATAAAAATTAAAACCCCATTTGAATTGGTACAAAATAGCGAAACCAGTGGTTAAGCTAAGACTTTTATATAGGGATGTATAGCATGAAGACCATAGACATACAAAGATACAAACACTATATATACCTATATATATATATAGATTGAGATGGTTAATAATATATATATATATATATATATGTTGTCTTGTACATGTGTGTGGCTTTATTTCAGAGGGATAGCATGAGAGAGGAAAAGAAATTGAAAATTTGTGGGGTTGGAATTGCACCCCAAAACCTAGCCCATTGTGCTCTCTAAATATAGACACGAAGAGAGAGAGAGAGAGAGAGAGAGAGAGAGAGAGAGAGAGAGAGAGAAGAGTGGGTTAGTGACCACGCAATTTCCTAAGCTAGGCCTCTTATGGTGTTTGAAAACTCCTTTTCTGGGTCGTAAAAGCAAGTGTTGCTTTTCTTCTCTTCCCTCTGAAGCTCATTTTGTCTGCGAGTGCTTGGAACACATAAGGATTCCTCATCTCTTCTTACTATTCCCTTTCTCTCTCTCTCTCTCTCTCTCTCTCTCTCTTGTAATTTACTTTATTTATATATTTATTTATTTTTCCTTTTAAGAACTATCCCTATTTTTATATGAAAAAAGAAAAAGTCATGAGAGAAAAGAAAAGAAAAAGAGAGAACATCATAATTTATCTTCTACTTTTTTCGTTTTTCTTTTTCTTCCATCACTAGTCACTAGCTACCCTCTTTATTATCTTCACCTTTTTTTTTTTTCTCTTTCATTCGCCTCTTCCATATATATGTAATCTATAGATGTATGTGTATACACGACCCACAGTCCACATATATACAGAAATAGATTATATTCTTTTCCATTTGGATTGATTATTATATCACCATTTTCCTCGAGGAGACAGGGATTTGTACTTAACCCCATTTTAGTTTATATGATATTATAATAATCCAAGGGCCATAATCTCGCTACCTAATTCACCTGTACTTCTCACAGGTAAGAAAAGAGTATAGAAATCCTATATATTCTCCCACTTTAAACTAATTGATTATATTTATTTTAATTGGAGCTAGCTCTAACCATGGCTTTCTGTTCACAACAACAAAATAAATAAATAAATAAATAAAATACAATTCCTTCTCTGTCATCAAACAGAAAACCTATAAAGTAAAGCTGGTGCTACATTCATCTTGACAATGCTCATTCTCTTGGACTAATAAAGAATATTTATATTCAAGCTGATCTAAGATTTTAGTTCTGTGGGGCGAAATAATGATCATTTTACCTTCATAAATTATAGAATTTTTTGTATTATTTGATTAAATGAAAGTAGAGATAAAATATATTTTTTCACAAAGTTAAAACATAAATTTTATATTAAATTAACGAGAAGGATGTTGTTTACTAAAACAATTGGCTTGTAAAAACTGATTTGGAAAAAGGTATTGTAATTTAAATTAAACACACTACAAAAAGGTTTAAGTTTTCGATCAAAAGTAAAACTTTAGAAATTTTAATTATTAGGTTGCCTGTTGATTTTTAAATATTACATTTTTATATCTTCTTCCCTTTTAAGTGAATAAAAGTGTTCCTTTTTTTTTTTTCTTTTTCTCTTTCTCTTTTTTTTAGTGAATTTTGAAATATCCTATGAGTTTTACAAAAAATCAAGTTTCATCTACGTGTTTTTTATAATTCTAAAATAATACTGCATTGTTCAAATCAGTCTAAAAGTATTATAGAACTCTATTTTAGTCAATATTTGTATATAAAAAGACAATATCTCCCTTTAATTTTTTTTTCTTTTGAGGGCGAGATGCGATGCTATTTCCTTTATTAATATCATATAAACTCAAAAGCAAAGCCCTTGCATATTTCAAAACTCACATCGCATCCAGATCTACTTAGAAGGCCAAATGGTAATCCATAATTATAACATTTATTTCAATTTTGAGATCGATGATTCTGACATGTCTCTCTAGCTATAGCGACTTTAGGAGGAATTTGGGAACCCCTTTTCTTTTTGAAAGGTAAGGTCCACAAATTAGAAGTGTTTCTCAACAAAGTTGACACACGTTTTGTCTTTAACAGGTTACTAACTAGGTTGATCATCTGCTAAAAAATTCTCTAACTCGTTGCGTAATATACTGAATCATAAATAAAAATTAAAAAATACAAATTGTACTAATCCAAAAAGAGAGCAATCAAACGAAAATAACTAGAAGGAATACAAAACAAGAAAAAGGTCTTACAGGATCTACCCAGATGAACAGGGAAAAAACCCAACTACGGGTTACTAAACTTATAGAAAAGAGAGGAACCATGTCTCTATCAATTATCGTTGGATCTCTTATGGAGCTCGAAACCACATTTGTTAAATTCCACAGCAATCGACATGGAAGCAAGTTTATCTGCAACACAAAATCATTCACGATAAATGTGAGAGACTCGTGTATTAAGATTCTTTGCATATTGGAGAGCTCTAATCCATCTGCTTCTAAAGTGCCATAAGACTTTATGTGAATTATTTTTGACAAGAAGTACCATAAAAGAGGAGTTTGTCTCTAGCTATAAGAATTTTCACCTGAACTTGTGCGCAATCTCCATGGCAAGCATGAACTGAAAAAGCTTACTTCAAAAGCATATTTGATTCCCAAATATAATGAGAAGTAGCCTTTCATGAAACCTCTTTAGGTACAACAAATGATGTCACATCATAATCGTTCAAGAGCCCCTCTGGGTGAACAATTAATATTTACCTTAATCCATCCTCGAGGTGGCAAATTCCATGAGACTTGAGTGATTGACGGGCCTTGGAAAGAATTTCCTTTAATCCATAGACTATGAAAAATAATAAGGCACTCTTGGACTATCCACATGCAGCCCGAGATAAGTTTGTTACTTTCTCTCAGAGATACCCGAATCAAAGCCTTGGAGGAGAAAATGTTCGATTTTTTATCATAAAAAATTCCCTTGCTTCTCGTTTCTAAATGAGATGGTGCTGCTTTTGATGGTTAAATTCCATCCTATTATTCATAGGAATGGTTTTTTTTAGATCCTCATAAAATTTATAGCGAAAGAAGATTCAATTATTTCTCCTTAATAATTTAGTTTTATCAAAGAAGACAATTCCATGATTGCATAGTTTTAGCCTTTGAAGTAGCGAATTGATTAGAGGCCTTAGTTATAACTTGGAGATTATAGTTAATATAAGAAAGGTCGTTGATACGATTTATTGTAATTTTTTTATCATTATTTTTGTGACAAATTTACTGATTGGGTTTTGAATATCTTCCAATCGGCTAGAATTTTGATAAACTTATCAAAATATATCTCAATACCTTGGTTTTCAATGATCATTCTTTTGCAACATGTTTATGATGGTTCGCTAGCGTCAATTCAAGGCTTGATTATGAAACAGATGGTTATGAGCTCCTGAGCATTGTAATGGGTTGACAATTCGCGTCTCACACATTTATTAAGAAGTATATTTTGTGTTGCTGATAGGTCGGCCTCTACTTTCTTCTGTAAAGCTGACAAATGGTTTTCTTTTTCTGGCCGATCTATATTAGAAATCTTGTTGCTTGATATTTGGTTCATTTAACTTTTTATAGGTTTATGAATTAATACTTAGATCATGTACTCTCTTTTCTTTTAGAGGTTTTTTCATATGGGTTTTTTGCTTTTTAAAGTTTTAATGAGGCACCATCCAACCAGGAAGATCCTTTAGAAATTAGTCTTTTCGGCATTTTTCTTTTATTAATAAATTTGGGTTTTATATTTGTAGAATTATTGATAGAGGATCAACCTACTTAGTTGGTAAGTCTCTAATATTTTACACATGTGTCAATCTTGTTTAAATACATTCTTTATATATAGATTTTTATTCAATATATATATATATATATATATATATATATTATACTTTGTCTGCCCTTTTATGGTGAAAAAATAAAATATATTATAAGTTATGGTTGAATCTAATAGCTTTCTTTCATTTAGAGGATTTTCCTTATGAGTTTTTTTTTTTTTCCTGTTAAGGTTTTAATAAGACATTATTCAATCATATATATCCTTTAGAAATTAGTTTTTTTGACATTTTCTTTTTTATTAATATATTATAAGTTGTGGTTGGATCTAATATCTAATCACAAACATAGTCGAATATGATAAACGACGTTAGTCATCATTACAAAAATGGCACGTCATCAATTAACTTATTGTGACCAAATTCAAATTTCTATTAAATATTATAAATTTATCGAAATTAATACAATTTATCATGAAAGTTATAAAATTCTACATAAAGATTTTCAGAATAGGTGTGGAAATTTTGCCTTTTCTTAAAGGTAATTAAATATATTAGTGAATGTTTTGAGGGCATGATGCAATCTTATAGAGGGTTCGTAACCGAAACAATTGTCTAAACAGAATTACACAGTAGATATCTTATAACATATACATAGGTTAACAATTGATCCATATACGTGTAAAATATACATAGTTTAACAATCCATCTATATGATTCTGCTATAGCGCTGAATAGAGATGAAGCTGCCATCATCCCTCTTACTCAACAGATAACTTTTGCCGCTATCTCATCTGAAAAACCATCCACCTCAATAGCTGCGACTATTAATTAGGAGACCAATGTGAATCTAGACACCAATATCCCTCCTCCTCATGAGGAGCCGGAAAAACATGAAAACTGGGAGCTTTCTGTTGAACTTTCGGGCCCTAATAATATTGATGTTGTGACGCATTCGCCTTCAGCTCTAGCTAACAAGGAAACTGAAGCTGTGGTTAGCAATTCTTGGGCTGATTTGGCGGAGAAAGAGGAAGATAGACCTAAAGCCCATTCTAAATTAGGAAGAAGGATTTTAAAGAAGCCGGCTAGTAACGCGAAGCCTCGTAGAGGTCAGAATACTAAACATTCGTAATGAATATTTTTTATTGGAACGTTCGAGGAATCGCTAACGACCCGTCTAGGAATTCTCTTCACAATTTTTGCAAAGAGTTTTCTCCGAATTTGGTTTGTTTAGCAGAACCTATGACTAATCCAACTGATTTCCCTCTTTCTTTTTACGTTCAATTAATATGTCCTTCGTTGCATTTAATTCTCATGATAATGCTTCAAAGATTTGGCTCTTTGGAACTAATCGTCTCTGGAAAATTTCCATTTTTTCTAATACTCAGCAAGAAATAACGATTTAATTCAATTATCAATCTAATATATTTCGCAGCACTTTTGCTTATGCGAATGTTTTACCCAACATGCGGCTTCAATTTTAGAACAATTTACGCAATCATTCGGCTGGGACGGGACCTTGGATGATTATTAGTGATTTCAACGCTATCATTGGTGCTCACAAAAAAATGGGAGGGGTTCTTCCAAACACTAGATCTTGCGATGAGTTTTCTTTGATGATATAAGATTGCGACTTGAAGAATTAAACACCACTGGTTAGACTTGGGCTAGAAAATCTTGCTCCGGTTATGTGGTGTGTCATCTTGATCGGGCCCTCTGTAATAATAAATGGCTTGAATTATGGAAAACATCCAACTGCTTTACCCTCTCTCAATGTAACTCTGACCATAATCCGATTATAGTTAAAAGTGATAGCACAGCACAGAGGGTCCCATTCCTTTTAGTTTCAAATCTATGTGGACATTGGATAATTCTTTTAATGAGCTTGTTAAGAACTGTTAGTTATCTACCCCTAGTCATGTAGGGAAAATGGGCACGGTGATTCATAAGCTTAGGATGCTTAAAAATTCGCTCAAGGTTTGGAATCGAGAAGTTTTCGACAACGTCTTTGAGCGTCTTCGTCAAGCTCAAGTCTCTTGGGATGATATACAGATTAAAATCGCTTCCATGGGATTTTCTGATGAAAGGCATAGGCGTGAAATTGCAGCCCTCACCTCTTTAAGTAAAGCCTAGAAAATTCAGTCAGACTTCTTGAAAGAAAAATCTCAGGTTAAATGCTTCAAGATAGAGATCGCAATTCCTCCTATTTCAACAGAGTGGTGAACGTCAAAAAAGCTAATAATACCATTCGTACACTGGAGATAAATGGTAATATGTGCTGGGCCAAGAACTTGATAAAGGAACATATCAGTTACTTTTATACGGAGCTCTTATCTTGTAATGATAACTCCACGAAAAATTTGGAGATCATGGAAGACATCGTTCCTAAATTGGTTTCCTTCTGATAATTCGACTTTAGTTGGCAGTTCCCTCTGATTTGGAAATTCGCGCAGCTATTTTTTCTCTAGATCCGAATAGCGCTCCTGGGCCGGATGGTTTTGGTGGTAGCTTTTACCATAATTATTAGGACATTATTGGCACAGATGTTTGTTTGGCTATTAGAGAGTTTTTCACCTCTGGAGGAGTATTCGAAAACCTAAACAGTAACTTTCTTATCCTCATCCCTAAAGTTAAAGAGGCATACACTATTAGCAATTTCAGACCTATAGTTCTTATCCCATGTTTGGCCCCCTCATTTTACTCATTCTACATTTTTTTTTTCATTTTTTTTCAACTTTCCTAATCCACCAAACTATTCCATTCCATTCTATTTTTTTCAACCTTTTTTTTTCAACTTTCAAAACCCTATACAATATCTTTAAATCTCAACCATTCATACCACCTCGAAATTCGAAAATTCAAACTATTCTTACATCATTTTTCCAAACTATTTTCAAACCATTCCAAACCATTTTTTTCATCCCAAGGAATGGGATGGAATGGGCAAAATAGTTGCCCCAAACAAGGGTAGTAATTTTTTATTCAAAATTATTACTAAGATCCTTGCCGACAGATTGTCTACAATTTCCTCTCGCATTGTCTCCCCTAATCAATTTGGGTTTATTCGTGGTAGAAGAATTCATGAGTGCATTCTTCCGAAGCGGTCAATCAACTTGAGAGGAAAAACGGGTCTCGAAACATGATTGTAAAACTCGACATCAAGAAAGCCTTCGACACCATGTCTTGGAATTTCATTATCACGGATTTGAAAAGTTTTGGCTTCGATGAAAAATTCAGAGATTGGATTCTTGCTATTTTTAAGTCGGCAATAATTTCTATTCTTCACAATGGCTCTCCTTTTGGGTTATTTAGATGCTCCAAGGGCATTAGACAAGGTGACCCTTTGTCACCTCTCCTTTTCGGCATTGCAGAAGATTTCCTTAGAAGATATATGCTCAGATTGTGTGAACTGAAGGTTTTCGCCCCCTCTACCTCCTCAAGACATTGTTTCTTCCCATCGCGTTTATTTTATGCTGATGACGTCCTATTCTTTTGGAGAGCTTCAAAAAAGAACCTTCTCACATTAAAGGAAGTTTTTCTTATCTACTCAAGAATCTCGGGACAAGCTGTCAGCGTTGAAAAATCAAATATATACTTATCTTCCTCTTCATCTTCCTCCAATAGCTTCTCGAATAGATTATTGCAGCAATGGAACATTCCTCGTGATTTTCTTTCTTTTGATTACCTTGGTGTCCCGATCTTCAAAGGTAAACCCAAAGGTCTCCATCTTCAGAAATTTGCGGACAAAATTAAGCATAAACTTATGGCTTGGAAGGACTCTTTATTATCAATGGCGGGAAGATTTACTCTCATTTATAAGTCTGTTATCGAGAGCTCTTTTATTCATTCATTCTGGATCTATAAGTGGCTGAATAATGTCATCAAAAACCTAAACAGTTGCATCAGAAACTTTCTATGGATATGTTCTACAGATAACAAGAAATTGATTTCTGTGGCCTAGAAAAAAGTGTGCCAAGCCACTGAGTTTGGAGGGCTCGGGCTGAGAGATTTGAGAATTAATAATAGGATTTTCCTCAAGAAATTCGCTTGGGACATGATTCATAATGACACTGTGGCAAGTCAAATTTTACGAAGTAGTTACATGACGGGGCATTTAAATTGTCGATATTTAGGGGTTTTTTCTTCAATTTGGCCGGGCCTGAAGCCTTTATTGGAGGGTTTGATATCGGATACTAGTTGGTTAATGGGCGAAAATTCAAAAATCACCTTTTGGAAAGATAATTGGCAGGGCTACTTAATCATTGATAAAATAGACGTTGACAATGAGGTTCGAAAAAGACTTCGCGCTACTATATCTGATTTCAGACATGACAAGTCTTGGTGTTTGCCACGTATCCTTGAAGAAAAATTTCCTAACATTTTCCATGATATCAAGAACTATATCTTCTCTGAAAATAACCTAGACAGACTCGGCTGGAACAAATCTCTTGATGGCTATGTTAGTTGTCAAAAGCTATATAACTCGGAATTTTTTATGGCAAATAGCGTCCCCTGGAGCAAGCACATCTAAGCCAAATACAACCCTCCTAGGCAATATGTCCTTCTTTGGAAGATTTTACATAACCGCACCCCTACTGAAATTGAGTTACAACGAAGAGGATTTCAACTTGCTAGTTGCTGCCGCTTTTGCTACTCTACTTGTGAAACGATGGACCACCTTTTCTAGTATTGCCCTTTTGCACAATTTTTATGGAAGGAAGTAATGATGAAATTCAATACTAGGTGCATTCCAGCTGATAGTTTTGCTGAGTTCTTTTCAAAAGCAATGATTATCTCCAAAAGTCCACAAATCTTGTCTCTCTGGAAGGTTGATACTGCTAGCATTTGCGACTCATATGGCATTCACGTAATATACGTGTCTTCAAAAGCAATTCCACGTCATTCCACTCGGCTTTAGCTTCTATTTGGGCTTCGATTTGTAATGCTAGTAATCTTAATATTGGCTGGAGTCGCAATAATATAGAGGATTGGGTTATAATCAACAGTTTGGGAGTTAAAGGTTACTATCGTAAATCCAACTCTATTATTGAGGTTCACTGGAATTTCCCCCCAAGAGGCTGAATCAAATGTAACATTAATGTCCAGCTCTTGGTTCTCCGGGCTTGGTGGCTGTGGTGGAATTTTCAGAACCTCTCGCGGCTTCTCCAAAGCTTGTTTCTCTTATGGTTTTGGCGTTTGCTTTGCTTTCGAAGCGGAGATGATGGGTTTCAATATTGCAGTGGAGAAAGCTTTTGAGTATCAATTGGGAAAATATATGGATTGAAACTGATTCTATGTATGTTTTCAACCTCTTCAATCTTGGCATTGGGAAAATTCCTTGGAGACTATTCTGTCACTGGACTAGAGCAATTTTATTTGCGAAACAAATAAATTTGATGGTTACTCACATTCATCGGGAGGGGTAACAATGCTGCTGACAAATTAGCTTCTCAACCTTCGCTTTTGCAAACAACAAATTGGTGGATGGGTATGCCCGATGACATCGCTCCAATCGCTTACAGAGATCTCACTGGGCTTTTTTTTTACAGATTCATCCATTAATATCCTGGGTCATGCACTCTTTTTCCTCTCTCGGATTTTTCCTTTTGGGCTTTTCCATGAAAGGTTTTAATGAGGCACCACAATGGGTAGACCCTATAGGATTTTATTTTTGTCTTTTGTTTTATTTTTCCTCTTTGAGGGCTGCTTTTCTGAGACTCTTTGTAATTTTATTTTTTACTTAATATATTTTGGGTCTTTTATAGGATGTTTCGAAAGAAACTCAACCTAGTTGGGAAGCTTTCAGAATGTCAAACGTGTACAAACTTTGTTAGCATACGTTCCTAAAAGTCCTTTTAGTTTAAGTAAAAAAATATAAATATAATATATATATATATCAATTTGCAAGAGAAAGGTGAAAATAGATAAGACAATATATGTCAAAAAGATAAGGGCAGAAGTAAACAAGACAATTCTGCCATGCCATCTCCACCTGTGTTTTATGTCAACCTCAAAATAATAATAATAATAATAATAAAAGAGAACAAAACTACTGGTGGCCTTATTTTGACAGCTAGAGATTCTCGTGTAGAAATTGACCATTCGTATGAAACTTCACATAAGTTATTGGAAAATTTTGCATTTGGTCTTGTACAATGGAGTACCACATTCACCATGCTCCCCCTCTAGGATTACATGTACAAAAGTAAACCCCCATTTATATACATATGCGTCTGTATAAAAGCTCCTCAATATAGAATCTAAACAATATGTGTTTCTAATATATATATATATGTGTGTGTCTATGTGTCTGTGTGTGAGAGAAAGAGAGATGTAATAAGCATTCTTCTACTTCTAAAAAAATAAAAATAAAAAGAACCGCAAGAGAATTATTATTTTTATTATTATTCGAGCATTTTCCTTGATTTTTGTGCAAATTGTGTTTGTCTCAACATAATAATATTTGTATAAGAAGCATTCTCAAACATGAGAAAATGTCGTGTGTATATATATCTATATATATATATATATATATTAAATTCTAATCATATTGCATTTATCTCAGTTTCATGCTAATTTAATTTAATTATTCGAGAACGTCACATGCAGCTTTGTTATCTCTAAACACGAGTCTTCTTCCTTTCTACCCATTCACTTAATTCTAGCAATGTTTTGGATTATCCTTTGCAAGTTTCCTTTACGCTTTGATATGTTTATTCTTCTTTCAAAACCCGATCACTCTTTATTTTTCATTCTAAGAGTTTTCTCGCTAATTCTTTTCTAGAAGAAGATTTTAATGAAACTCGATTGCTCGTCGCTCTTGCAAAATGTGAGTCTCAGTTCTACTCTGTACAAGACATCTTTATAGAGTTTCATCACATAATTACTCTTTTATATTTGTATTTTATCCTATTTTGGATTGGATTTGTAATTGAGTTCTTTGCATTTTTCTATCAATTTTAGTAAGATTGGGCTAGAAGATTGATATGATAGAGCGAAGGCCAGAGCCAATCTAGTTGAGATGTCTTTTTTACTTTTGATATTAAATACCTTCACTCTCATTTATTAAAAAAAAATTGTAAAATGAGCATGATCACCAAATTGTTAACTAATCGAGCTCATTTTATTTTGCATATTTTGTAATGAGGTAATTGTAAGCAATTTTCTTTTTTATTATTATTTTATTATTATCTTGTGTTCTCATTGTTGTCCTGTGGAGGGAAACAAAAGTTGCCAAGTAAGTGTTGAAGGGGACCGCTGAAAACTGATCTGACCATGATATATCAAGATTATCAAATATTTGTGATCATAAAAACATACATCTGAAAAATTTAAGTGCAAGTCATGGGAACTGTCGTTTTTATCTCTTGTTTTGTTTTTACTTCAGGATATATTTCGATACACACAAAAGAGGGATTAAATAACGAGTGAGCAAATAATATTTGTACACGTACGTACGTTTTGATGTGTGTGTATATATAGAATATGAAAATATAGATAAAACGGTTTTAAGACCTTATTTTAACAAGAGAAATTATAATAAATACTATTTAACAATTAATTATAATAATGTCTAACATTTTAAAGTGTGAAGTAGGCAAATACTCAAAATTTATATAACAATAAAAATAAATACTCAAACTTTTGAAGTAATTGAGTTTCTAGTCAATTTGTGAATTTCTTGCACATGCTTTTGGTAACAAAGTCAATTACCATCACTTTATCACTGTCTAAGTAATTGAATCATTAGTTAATTGGTTACATTTTTCAAAAGATTGGGTAATAACTTACATTAAGTTTTAAAAATTGGGTATTCACTATAATTTCTCTATTTTAAAAGCTATTAAAATCATTTTGTGGTAATTAATTGAAAAGAAATTATAGTAAATACTCATTTTTTAACATGTAATTTAAATAATTATTCATTTTTTATGAATAATAACAAAATATTCAAGTGATTTAATTACTTACAATTAATTGGTGATGAATTGACTGTGTCTTGAAAACGTGTACAAGTAATTGATAAATTAATTTTAGAAATTTGAATATTTTCTTATGCCACCCATTAACAAATATACGGTAATTCTAAATTATTTTTAAAATGATCGATTTTCTTTTTTAATTTTCGTGTGATTCTTATTTATTTAATAGATATCTACATTTAAAAACAATAAAATGATAGAGGCATACATCCATGTAGGCTAAAGGGAATATTAAAGAAAATAGCAATTTATAAAAAATAGTCACAGTTTAAAAATTTTAACAAAATAGCAGTTTTAGAAATTTACTATTTTGTAAGAAATTTCTTACAGTAAATTTTATGTATAATTTTGTTATGGTAAGAAAACTTTTTATATGCATAAAAAATACTTTTTATGGCTAGTTTTTAAATTTTATCAAATGTAACTATTTTTTAAAATACAGCATTCAAAATAACTATTTAACTAAGTGATCCTAGGCTAAAGAGTCGAGACTACTAGGAATGTTACCAGTGATATTCTTGAAAAGAAGAGGCTGTAGATGCTGACTTGTCTACTTTGCAATTGCTCTCTTGAAAAATATGATAGACCACCAATCTATGACCTTAAGAGAAACAAATAGCTCCAAACCATCCATTGCACAAATGCCAAGGGATTTTTCTATTAATTACACAAATGCCGGGAGATTTTTCTACTCTAATGTTTTTATAATGTACTACGAAAAAAATTAGTTATCTGCTACATAGGTATCAGTGATTGAAAGCTTCAGTCGAAGATACGTAACTGTTCGCGATTGATTTTCTAAAAAATCAATCGCAAAAAGCCCTTCAAGAAATTATTTGCGTCGAAACACATCAACGATTGATTTCTTTAACAATCAGCCGCCTATACGTTATTTTACCTCGAAGTTTTGGCTAGAAATAGCGACAACTATCTGCGACTGATATATTAGTCACATATAATTCCAGATCAGAAGCGGATAGCTTGCTACAAGAATTTTGGAAGAATATTCCTAAGATTCCGACGAAACTAATCCGTGATTGCTCCTATAATCGCTAATAACGTTGTGAATAATACGACACATGTGGGGGTGACCCTCTGTGGGTGTATTGTTCATCGCAAAAGGTCTTTGATTGACATAAAAAAAACACGTGAAAGCTCTGACCCTAAATATTAGCTTACTAGTGATTGAATTTTCAATCACAGATAGTTTTATCTGCGACTGATCTTCTTCTTTCAAGTTTTCTTCTTCTTCTTCTTTCAGTCGCAGATTATCTAAAAAATAACAGCCTCCCAAGTCCCTTTTTCTTCTTCTTCTTCATTTTTTTAACACACACTTTCTCTCTATCGCTCTTTCTTCCCGCACACCTCTCTCTCTCTCTCTCTCTCTCTCTCTCTCTCTCTCTCTCTCTCATTGTAGGATTTTTCGATTGTTAAAATGCTATGGTGTGGTCTTTATGCAGTAAAACTGGTGTGTACTGATATACCATGACGTAAAAGTAATAGAATTAAAAGTGTTTATAACACACTAAAACATATTTAATATACTTTATTACAATTTCTTATTTTTTTGTTACTTTTTCCTTTCAATTTATTACTTTAGTATACAAATACAGCTGGTGTACTAAATAAGAAGCCTATATATATATATATATATATATATATATATATATATATATATATATCATTCATATGAGAGAGAGAGAGTAACATGTATGTGTGTCTCATTGTGTGGTAGTCAAGAAAGGGCAGAAGTGGGGATAGATATATAGTAATACATGAAGAGAGAAAGAGAGCTATCTTTCTTCCATGTCTAGAAAAAGGTACACATTTTTTTTTAAAAGAAAATTATTATTTATTGCTTACCCTTCAAGTAGAAAATGGCAAGCGAAGCGATCGTATAGAAAAGGTAAACAAAGAATGGCACACACGCATATATAATTATAAAAAAGGCAAAAGTGATGAGATTAAATTACAAAAATAAAAAATAAATAAAATAAAAGAAAATGGGTTTTATCGTGTAGAGTGTTGGAATCAACGAAGTGTGAGAATCATGATGTCAGATTAAAAAATACTTAAAACGTTACATGTATTTTGGCATTGGCTCTCTCTCTTTGGCTTTGTTTACTTCTCTATTTTGCTGTTTGTTTCTAAGCGTCTCACGGTTAGATTCTACTCCAACCTCTTTTCTCTCTTTCTTTCTCATCTAACATAATGGTCATCACTGATATATCCAAAATAAAAATGAGATTTTTAGGCATTTAACCAAACTTTTAGGTAATTTTTTAGGATTTAGCCCTAAAATGTCGAAATTAAGGATTTAGTCATAACATGTAATATTTTATGTTACATATAACATATATATGTATAAAAGTGTAACATTACATCTAATGTTACATGTGTTACATTTTATGTTACATATAACGTTACATTTAATATTACACTTTTTACACATGTTACATGCTATGGCTAAATCCTTAATTTCGTGAAACTATGGCTAAATCCTTCAAACTTTACCTTTAAAATGGCTAATTGCTTAACTGGCCCAATAAAAATATTATTTGTCATTTACAATAGTTGAATTTATTTTTATTTTTATTGTTAAATCACTTGGATTCTGTGAGATATCATTCGATTTTGAAATGAGGTACTGAAAAAAAAAAATAGCTGTTATTTTATTAGTAGTTGTTTTTATCATATTTTATATTAATATATCTTGCATGCTGCTAGTTGATATGTTATTATATATAGATTATTTAGAAGACGAAAAAAACAACGATCCACATCATCGCTACAATTTTATTTTATTTTAATTAGAGTTGAAGGGTTTGACTTCACTCAAAATTTATTAAAAATAAAAGGAAAAAAAAAACGAAGAAAAGAAAAAAAATAAAGAAAAAGAATTAATCCATAGAGAGTTTACCAAATTCACTATTCAGATAAGACAAGGATAATATAAAATTTTCTTATTTAAAAAAAACTAGTCAATATTTATTTTTATTAGTAAAATAATTATACATTCATGTCTAGATTTTTTAGACTGCAGTCATTAGTTTTTTGAATTTAGTTTTTATTGTTTGTTGCAGATAATATTGTCTAAAATTTTGTGTCTCTAGTCATGAAATTTGTGACTTATTTGACTGTCTTTTTTTGTTATTTATAAGATATTTTTTCTTTAATAATAAGTTTTGTGAAATTAGTTGTATAGACAATAATTTATTTGTGGGTTGATAATTTTTTTTATTGTGTTTATTTCAAATTTTTTGAAATTTTATTACTATAGTCACAAATTTTATGACTATATATTTAAAAACGTGGACTATATTTTTAAAACATACATTATAAAATGACTAAATTTTTAAATGACCCTATTTTAAATCCCTTCTCACTACGAGACTTAAGCTTATGGGGAGACTTTTCTTTTTCGAAAAATTGTTTAACTTCTTTCTCATACTATTTAATTATTCAAATTTATCCTAAGCACGAGAAGCAACAATTTTGTCTCTTTACGAGCAAGTACTGAACGATTGATATCTAAAATATTACCATTTTTAATGAGTTGGCTAACTTCCTCTGCTTGCACCAATGTAGCCCATAATACAAGTTGGTGCTTTAGAGACAACAGTCATCGTTTGAGGTTTTGTTATGAGGTTTGCATAGCTGGTGTTTTGAGCTAAAGACCATTTTCAAATCGTCACTACACCTTGTTAACTTTAAGACAAATGGATCTTATATGTGAGTCTCACTTGCATAAAATCTTATCTTAATTGAATAATGAACGGGGTTTAAAATTTTTTGAAACTGTGGCTATTTTTTTAAAACACACAGTCTAAAATGACTATTTACTGAAGTTACCTTATAGAAAAGTTTATTTATTAACAATAATTTACAAAATATCTATATATTATGTATTGTTCATCCTCAAAATTGATACTAATATTGATTTACTTAATTAATAAATATATTAAATAATAATAATAGAATAATTTACCATACAATTTAGATACAAAACATATTTGGATAAATAATGAAAAATACTTCAATAAATTAATAAATTATTAATTTATCGATAAATTAATTTATTGAGAAATTCATAATTAGTGTTTTTTTTTTGTTTTTTGCAACTCACTTTTTTTCAAGTTTCGTCTTCTTAATAATACAATTACTCCAGTACTACGCACCCATAAATTTAGAGAATTTTATGCATATATATTGATAAAAATGACGTGAAAATTACTTATTAATTAAAAATAAATATTTATTTAATAAAATATTAACACATTATTTTGACCAAGCTTTTCTAATCAAAATAACTGCTAATTTAACATTTCTACTTTTTAATTCTAGTCACCAATGATATAATTTCTCCACGTCACTTTAAAATTTAAAACTATCTTACTTTATCATTCAAGAGCTTCCATCGTAAATTTTGACAGATAGAACATGACATTATATATTTAGACACCTCCTAATATGAGGGGAAAAAAGATTTGAAAAATTTAACACTATAATTACCGACATTGCTTGACGCATGCTGGAAGAGCATGTTCCAATTAAAGGACAAATTAACTATATTTAATTAATTAATATAAATATAAATGTACATATATGTATTATTGTATATGTATATGAGTTACATATTTCTCTCTCTTAAAGTGATAATTTGCTCCAAAGGTGGAGAGTGGGGACTGATAACTGAGTGGCTGAGTTGTTTTGTAATCTTCTCTGTTTCTATACGCCTCGAACTGCACGCAAAACACATTTCAGGCATATGCAGCCATATATACTGTGCACTGTATATTGGTTTATATATATATATATATATGTATATATCTTCGGGATGATGAGCCTTTGTTTGTTGCAGGCACTCATGTGCTGCGCAGCATTACCCACTTTCTCTCTCTATGCATGTTTCTCTATCTAGCTACGAATAATATCAACAAAGTTTCAGATGTATATATGCATGTTTTTTTTTTTTTTAAGGAAAATGAAAATAGCACCATATTGTAGTACTTGTGTGATTGTGATTGTACCTCCACAAACGTTGTCGTTTCGTATATATGTGTATACACGTATATGAATAGTGATTTACATGCTAATTAAATATTATTATATCTACAAAATAGTAATTTGGTAAAATTTGTTCTGAAAATTAATTTCTATTTCAAATATTATTTTACTGGCTTTAAATTATTGATAAAAGTAATTGCAAAATCTTTAATATAAATATTCCATGAAGATAAAGCCAACTTATAAGGCCATGTCCAACACAATACTCTAAAATACAGTATACAATACTCTAAAATAGAGTAAATATCACTATCAAACAGTAATTCATCTCCAATCCGATACTCTATTCTCACTCTAAAAAAGGATATTCTTTCTGCATTTCTTTTACTTTCATTATTTAATAACTTTTTTTATTAATTTTTTACTATTTATATATATATCACCTCACATATAACAAAGTATTAAAAAAAAAAAAAGAACAGTACACGCGCATGTGACTGTTCACACATGCTAAAATATTGGAGAATTGGAGTATGGGTTGGAGTAACCCAAATCCCACTGTTCAATGCCAAATACTCATGTTCGACGCTAAATTGGAGAGCGTTGGAGTTGCTCTAACACAACAAATAAAATTAAAAGTAAGCCCATTCAAAAAATGTATTACATGTCAAATTTGAATTTGGTATCAAATATTAAATTTTACGTTGTATTAAAGAATTTTTTGTTTAAGCATCACATTTTTTTAACTTTTTTTTTATAACGATTTATCATTTTCTATAAGTTGTCGACAGTAGCTCGCAAGGTACAAGTGTTCAATATGATGTTTAAGGTGTCAAGTTCAAATCTTATATAGAGTTGTTATATAGTGTGGTTCCTTAATTTAGGCTATTCTTTAGGTTACCCTTTACAAGCAAGCACTGATCTAGTTGACTTTTTAAAATTTATATTATAGCCCTATAATTGAAGAAAATTTTTAAATAAATCTTTCTTGTATTTCTATTTAATTTTCTATATTTATAATTTTGTTTGTAATTTTTTATAAAAAAAATTCAATTTCACCCAATATAATTTATAAATATGATATAATTTTATTTTCTGTTTATCTATAGTTTTTATATAATTTTTTACCCCCACTGATTTAGATCTGTGCGTGCTTACAACCTACAAGTTCTCTTAATGTAGATATATAATGTATTTTAATATCTCTGAGTCCATATATACATATTATGCTTATATATACATTCCGTTGCTGCTTGCTTCTCATTTGTCAGTTACTGATCAGCTTTGTTGTCTCTCAAACATGGTCATGCATTTTGAAGACATTGATGAATTATTTCAATAATTGCCATTCAAAGCAAGAAAAGAAGAAATTATATATAAAAAATAGAAAATAGACAAAATATGAAGAATCTATAGATAGGGCAAGTACAATTGAACAAGTTGTAGTTGTAACCAGTAGCGACGTTTTGTTGCACAACGGAGTAAAGCAGACTCGTAATTCATCATGCCATAGAAGTACCTGATCTTTCTTGGCTAAAACGTAGCACAAACTATTTAACAGTTTTGTGCGGCTCAAATCGTGGAGTAGAAAAATATTTTAAAATTTATATAACAATAAAAATAAATATTTAAATTTTTGAAGTAATTGAGAAACTAGTCAATTTATTAATTACTTCCACATGTTTTTGATAACTAAGTTAATTATCATCATTATGTAAGTAATTCAATTACTTTGATATTTTGTTATATTTTTTAAAAGATTAGGTATTAATTTAAATTAGGTAGTAAAAATTGAGTATTCAGTATAATTTCTTGGCTCGAATTATCTTACAAATTAAATTAAGTATTTCATGTGAATTTTATTTTTGCGATATAATATTGATCATAGTATCAAGATAGTTTGTAAGCTCTTAAATTCATTGGTGCAATCTGCTAATTTTTTAAAGATCAATGCGTTTTTAAAGTGATTGAATCATTTATCAGATTAAAAAAAAAAGACAACTGAGCATAATATATCGTGCCAAATAATAATGCTCTTATTTATTGATTATGTGTTGAGCAGCAGGGAATTATTGACAAGGGAAAGAAATACCATTCAAATTCAATTTGTTATTTGAATGGTTTTTTTTTTTTCCTTTTTAAAGAACAAAAGGCGAGTCATTACTCATTTTAAATTTTTAATTGATGTATATAAACGCAAAAATGAGAGAGAGAGAGAGAGAGAGAGAGAGAGAGAGAGAGAGAGAAGAAGAATAATAGTTGGAAAGAAAAGGTTGAAAAAAAAAACATTAAACCTGTATCATTATTTAATTGGAGTGTTCAAATAGACAACATTGGTCAATAAGCGTGCACTAGGGAAATTGAGCTGCTTTTTTATATATCGTACAGAGCATGATCAGTCTTTGGTTTAGGGTGTTGGGTTGTTGGCAATAGTAGTGGAGCGTGCAGTTTTTTTTTTTCTTTCTTTTCTTTTCTTTTTTTGGTTGCAAAAATGTCAGTAATTAAAGAAACTTCAATGAACAAAGAGACCTCATCATTACTGATTACACCCTCAAAATTGTTTTCATTGGGCAGGCAAAGCATTTCCCATTATTTAGATCTCCCAAACCTAGCTACCCTAGCTAGGCATGATTATTTCAAGAGTAGGTCGACATTTAGATAGCTTATGAAAAGCATCAATAAGTAATAAGTGATTAACAAATTTTAAATACTATTATTTTTTTCGCGTGGAAAAGTTTAAGCAATTAAACAAGTCCAATTAAGCATGCCACAAGAAGTATATAGATGGGGGATCCTCTTGATGGTTTTTTTTTGTGGCGTGGAATACTTTAGATCATTATATTCATCTTATAGAGATGTAAGGCTCAAAAAAAGATAAATATGACTATTAAAATTTATTTCCTATTACAAAAAAAAATACAAAATAATATTATTTTTAGTGTCACTTAATAATCTACACTTTAAGTGGTGTGCTTTTTTGCTTTTATTTTATGTTTATAGTATAAACTTTGGACATAAATTAAAAATACAACATGCATAAACATAGATTATCAATGTGCCAAAAAATTAGCATTCCTCACAATCCCCAAAATAAACCCACTAAGAGTTTTCCAAAAAAAAAAAACGTGAGAAAATTTTAAATTAGTTCTTGAATTTTATTTAAAGTTCTACTTTCGTCTTTATATTTTTTATAATTTCAAAATGATTTTTTATAATTTCATGTTTCGTCTTTAAATTATTCCCATTCGTTGACTTATATTTATATTTTTTTAAATCACCAAAATACCTTTTGAAATATATAAGAAAAAAATCAACTATAGTTTTGAATCTAAAAAAAAAAAAAAAACCAAACAAACAAACAAACATACTGTACTACCCTTTTTTATCGGGGTTTCTCAGTTGGGGTATGGGATAAAAAATAGACCGATGGGGAATAAATTTAGAGTTATAATTGGACACTAACAAAGGTTCACGTTAATTAATATAGCAGTTGCCACACTCAATAACAATTTTAGTAATGATAATTTAAAAAAAAAAACAAAAAAAAAAAGAAGAAGAAGAAGACCGTCTCGCCGGAACCATCCCAATTCCCAAATCTCATTGAAGATGATTAAAAGCTAAAACAATCACCAAAAACCCATATCACCGAAAAATAAACCCAAAATCTAAACTTTTTTCTCCCTAAATTCTTTACATGTCTTGCCATTGGAAACTCCATGCGAAGGCATTACAAGTAAAATCACATGCTTGCCATTGGAAGCTCCGCCCACCCTGCCGGAGGCCAAAGCACGAACGGCGCCGATTGCCGCCATGACCATGTTGCTGCAGGACTCTGACTCCTACGTTGCCCCTCCCGCCGCGCCGCCGCTCTACACCGAATCATCGACCAAAAGACCACCATAGGAAAGAGAAGTGTTTTGGGTTTTGACGTTCCATTTTCTTGGGTTCGTCAAACCAGATTGCCGAGATGAAGTTGATTTTCTTCCCAAAAACAAACACCATATATAACTTCTATGCAAAATTGCTTTACTTTATTGCTGATGGAGGCGAATAAATAAAATCTAATTTTGGTTTGAATGGTAATTCCCCTCTATACCCAAACCTACGCCTGAGTGTTATTGCAAAACCAATTGCATGGTTAATTCTATATATATATACATATATATATGGATATATACGCAGAGTCTGTAGATAAAAGAATTAAGAACTACGGTATTGATTTGCATTTGTGAAAAAACAAAACGAAAAAAAAAAGCAGAGACATGAAAGTGGAGTTGCCATTAATGGGGAGAAGTTTTTATTTGATTGGAAAAACGTTGTTCATATTCTTTCATAATCAGCTGCATCTCACAAATTTTATATATCAGTACTCACTTTATTAATCCACCATTTATTCAAGTATGGACGGTTTTGATTGACCAAATTTAGGCGTTTCCCACCGATATATTTTTATAGGCATTTCCCAATAGAGAAATACCGCTTTTTTATTAACAAATCCAAAACACACAAAAAAAAAATAAAAAAAATAATAATAATAAGGGCGGAGCGTGCATGGGTCCGAGCGATATGGCGCGGGCTATAGAAAGGTGTAGATGGCACGAGTCAGGCCGCGCGGGGACAGAGCGGCGGAGAAGCTCGGCTCGTCTTGGCGGCGCCGGATGCGAGGTTGGGGAGGGTTAGGGTTTGGATGCGACGCCGGGCCGATCAACCACACCGTGATGTGCGAGCTGCTTGGCGGCAGCAAATTAACAGATGTGGTTTTTATTGGTTGGGCCAAATTGTTGTGTATTGGGTATTGATTGGCACTTGGGAGATATTAGGGTTTTTTATTGGTTGAGTGATTTTTTTGTGTCGAAGTTCGACTCTTGTTTGTTTTCCACGGTAAATTAAGTTTGTGACTTGTATGTAACTTCTTAATATTTTTGTCAAAATTTTGTTCAAGTCATTTCTTTTTTTTTTTTTTTCTTAACAAATATGAAATCAAGGCCAAGGATGAGATGTTTTGGCTTAATTATCGTTCTTGAGAGGAGTTCCTTGCTGGTGGAGATTTCTGGGTCTGTTATCTGTATGTTGTTGGAGGTTGGAGAAAGTTTGTGACAAATTGGGAAAGCAAATTAAAAAATATATATTTGAAAAATTAAGAAAGAAGATATTTAAATGAAAAGTTAATTTTATTAATGGCTAATATTGTCTTTAAATAAATTAATATTGAGTGGAGACAATCATAATATATGTTACTTACTATTGGCATTATCCTAGGGTATAAAATATATAAGCTAAAAAAAAAAAAGCGAAATGTGTAAAGCTTTAGTGGTAAAAATACTAAACGTATAATTGGGCTTTTCTTCTGTTGTCTTTTCCTTTGTTGGTTTTTCTTTTGGTGTGTTTTTGGGCACTTATACATCAAAATTTGTTAGTTTTTCTTTTCACATTTTCCACTAATTATTTATCTTTTCCTTTTTATTATACGTCCCAAAATATCTATGCAACTTCTTTATAAATTTTTAGAAAGAACTTATTAAAAATCTAAGTTAAAAGTGCAGGAAGATACGGTAATGTTCAGTGACAAATATATCTTTCACTACAAGATTCTTAATTGTCGAAACTACCTATACGAAATGATTCCATCTACATCATGAACGCTAGCTGAGTATACACAATGTCAAGTGTCAACTGAAAAAAAACTCATAATTTAAAGTTATTAAATTTATACTTTATCGTGACTAAAATGTCTATAATTAAAAGTTTTAGTCATGAAATGTGGTTTTCACTTAGAGTATTTTAATCACAATTATATATTCTCATCATTGTAAAAAATTATTATGCCTAAAAATATACTAATGACAAACATGTTGCTTATAATAACATGAGAAATAATATATATTATCAGAAATTTCGAGGAGAAAAACATTAGCGAATGTCTCAATTATTATTAAATTGATAAAAAACAAGCGCATGTTTTTATAATAAATAAGTAATTTTCACATCATTCTGGCTATTTTTTCAAGTCAAAATTTATAGTTATATCGCATTAACCTAACAACATTTAGCCCCAATTTTAAAATTTCCTTTATGATCAAAAAGTCCAATTATTTGTTATGGTTATGAGACCTATGACCAGGCCAATATGCCATAAATAATACTTATAATTACTAAACACATTTGTGGGTGTCTGAAAGTTTTAATTGATATGATTTACCATATTGAAATTAATTAAAATCATGTAACAAATATTCTCAATACTATTTATTAAAAAAGAAAAATAAACCCTGGAAGTCAGATTGTGTAGAGCTACACTTTCTGATGAGGCAATCACGTTGATATCTCAATTTTTAGTCAGAGTCTTCTTTCTCTTAAGTTATTGATAAAAAAATAAAATAAAAAATAATAAAAAATTCCGTTAGAAAAAGTAAGATAATTCAAACTTTGATTTTTTTTTTTTCCGAAAGAAATCAATTTGATCAATGCAAATGAAAATTGGTGGAGTTGAAAATGAATATTGTTCAAGTTGATGAGATCGCCTAGTCAAAACTATGGGACGGAAAGGAAAAATGTCTTGGAAAGTTGGGACAAAGCTATAGCCAAAAGTTGAATGATAATAGATTATGTAGATGAGTACTTATTGCTTTCAAACTGAGGAATTAATTCCTTCAAATACCTTTTATTATTTTCTTCCCATTAGCTGAACATATGTTATCAATGCATGGTCCTACAACGTTGGAAGTTGGAACTCTCACATGTGTGAAAAAGCAAAATAATAACAAAAATTACTAATAATAAAAACTTCCCTTATAAGAATTTTCATTAGGCTTTTTCTAGCTGTTGGTGGTCAATAGAGACTGTAGTTTAAGCGACAAACAAAAGTGGGTTTTTTTAGGACAATCTAATTGATAGCTTGAATAGCTTAAAGCGTTCAACATAATATATAGTGGACAAACTAGATTTCTCTCTTTATTTTATTCTTTTTTATGCAAAATTGGGAGAGTTGATGAACAAGTACTAATAATAATTGCCAAAAACTGGTCATGCACTAAAAAAAAAAAAAAACGCAGAGAGAGAAGAAGAAGAAGAGAAAGAAAAAAACCCTAAACGAAACGATCGACACTTATATCAGAAGATAGAAAACAAATTATACATTGAATAGACCAGTTTTGGATAAAGGGAGAAAGATTGATGAGAGAGAGCCTGTTGGAATTTGACTTGATGATTTCAAAGGAGAAAATTGTATAAAGCAGTTTTAATTATTTTTCTTTTGACTAACTACTACTCCTTTGTTCATTATGTGTGTCGTTAAAAGCTCATGATGAAGCTCTTCCGTGCATTCTAAAGTTGAGGTCAGTTTAGGTCACTTTTTAACTGAATTTTCTAAGCTACTCAATAAATTATTATATTAAAAAAAACTTTATATTAATGCAACAGTAGTATATTAATCGTCATAAAAAAACCATCACATGCCTTGAATTTATTAAATGAAATGAAAAATAAAGCAAAATGAAAGAAATAGCTATGGTAACAAACAATTGTGGTCGGTAATGATATGGACCTTTGAATTTTTTTTTTATTGGTAATAATCTTAGCAATTCAAAATTGTTCTCTATATGGCATTTATTTGCACAGAAATATGCAAATAGATAATTGCAATACACATTCCTTTCACAAACTTCTTGTGAAATCTAGGACTTTGATTTTAAGAATCTCTTAAATTCTAAAGAGAACCTGATAATTATAATCTGATCTTCATTCCATCATCACACGTTTTTACTCTTTTGATATATTCTAATCACCTAATTAATAATCTCAACCTCGTCATCAATCAGTGTGATTCTGATTTCAATGAAGAGGATAACTATTTTTTACTTTCCCATTGAGGCTTTAGCCTTTATTCGATTTCTACTTTCCCAATACTTCTTTGCAGGTTTCCTAATTTTTTTTTTCTATTTTCATATCACCACCTATCAAATCTCCCAAGACGTTTATCAGGCTCTAACCAACATCTATTTTGTTAGAGAAACAAAAAAAAAATTGAAAATCTGGAAGACTTCTCTTCTTTTCTACTACTGAATCTAAGAAGACTGAAGGCTTTTACGGTTTCACTGCCTTGTGAAGATATATGGGCTTGTGTAGTTCCTTAGCTACTCTACTATTTATTCAAAGGAACTACAATAACATTGGAATATATTTCTCGAAACTACCAGCAATCCAGACGAATGCACTTACTTTCCTAGAACTTTGCCCAAAATTAGCGCTCTCGATATGAAAATAACTTGTGGAGCCAAGTAAACTATACTTACTCAACTTTGAGGAGAAAAGTTTATTATTTCTTGCTCCTGATCTCATGATTATTGCCAAAATTGCTTACGTTTATTGTAGATAGATTCAATTCACTATTCAATTCGGTAGAAATTACACACTCGATACTCTTTTAATCTCTCACCAACTCAAGACAGCTACACCCTTTGTCTATCTTTCTCTCACAAACTTACTCAATCTCTTGTGTCTCACTCCTCTTTCTTGGTGGAAGTGCAGCTACTTCACCGTGAATTACCCACACTCTTCAACACTCATAATTACTTTTGCTATCTTCATGCACATAGCGTTAGCTTCATATTCTCAATTGTGACACACACACACTAGCTCCCCTTTATTCACGCCCATATCTACACCATACTTAATCACACATACGCACACATATATATAGGTGAACATAAACCTTAAGAGCTACATAAAAGGGTAACTTCTATTTCTTTTTTTTTTTTCCTTTAATTCATTTTTTTTCAAACTCATCACTTACCAAAGATAAATTTTAGTTAACTATCCTATTACTTTCCACCTTGACTCATATTTTCTCTTCACCTCAACACAAAGCACTCTGCCACATCTCAGCCATCTATCGACGGCACCTATCATTGCACTCCTTTTTGGGTAGGTGTCACCACTTCATAAATAAATGACAGTAAACATGCGCCAAGTTCCGCTCATGAAACTTGGCACAACAAATCGACTTCATCTTTTTATTTATTATCTTGGATTAGTAAACCATATCCTTAATCTCGTCACATCGCACCAAAATACCATTCACGTTGCCCTACCAGATTCTAAAGTTACTATTTTCATTGAACCACTTAATCTCAATCTTCAGCCTGGAAATCTATGTTTATTTTCTCACAATCTCTAGAATCTGTCTCTAATACCACTTATTGGAAGAAATTTGTCACACCCACAAACACATAAAAGCACACGTAGCGGAAACATAAATTTAACAATAAAACAGAGAATACAATGATTTAATTAGTTCGGCAAATTGCCTACGTCCATTGTACAAAGACTCAGTTCACTATTCAATTTAGTAAATAAATTAGACACTTAATATTCTTGAATCTCTCACCAATTCAAACTTAGTTACACCATTTATCTTCTCTCTCTCACACACTTGCTCAATCTTGTATCTCTCACTCCTCTCTCTCGGTGTTAGTGTGGCTACTTAAACATGTGACTACTCACACCTTTCAATACTCACAATTATTTTTACTAATTATTGTTCTCATGCACATAGTCTCAACCTAACATTCTCAACTGTGAAATAGTCATAATATCTTGTCGGACCACCCTTAACCATATATGCTTGCGCCTGTGTGCTCCCACACACACATATATATACTCTAAGAACTACATAAAAGGAAAGTTTCTCTTTCTTATTTATTTTTCTCTGATTTATTATTTTTCAAACTCATCACTTATCAAAAATAAATTGAAGTAAACTTTTTCTAACAATATATAATTCTAAAAGCTTATACGTATTGAAATAGGTTTAGTTGCGTTTGTTTTTTTTTTTTTAGGAGTGTCAAAAACAAAACAAATCAAATCAAACAAATTAAAATTTGAAAAATATGATCAAAGATACTAATAATAATTGATTTGTGCTGTATTTGGTTTGGTTAAGTTTGGCTTAGACAATTTGGTTTGTCTCATCCCATAATTATAACTATTGAACTATGCGTGTTTTCATCATTAATAATATTAGACTTTGTATTGGTGGATATTCTAGGAGGATTAACCTTATTGGTAAGCTAAAAAATCATTACAAAAAAAGTATAAAAAAATCTGTTCAAGCACATTTATGTCAACAAAACTCCAAAAGTCAAAGATTAAAATGCTTAATCAACAGTCAACTTCGGATTCATTTTGTGTCCCATCGTTAGTTCTGGTTGATTTGGAGTCAGATTAATGATCTATTTGCCCCTCCATAATTATGCTCTAGATTTTTTTACCCCTTCTAATTCTATCTACATCTCACTATACTAAAGAACCTGATTTGAGTTTTGACTTGTAGTTTCACCAGAATATTTCACAGACGTCAAACGTTTCCAAACATGTTGTAATTGACATCAAACCTATATATGGCATTTATCAATCTTTGAAAATTCTTTCTGGTTGTTGCAAGATTGTGAACTGTGGAACAAAATGGACATGAGATTCTTCTTTTTAAGCTTGTCTCTTGTTTTTGTTAAAATGGACAAGGAAAGTGGTCGGTCACTGTGGTTGGATGGTCAATGAGGCTTTTTAAGTCTTTTGAGGACATTTTGTTGGGTGGCCCCAAAGAAAAGTAATGCCATATATATATTATTGTTAATTAAACAATGTTTTGTTATTGCAACTTTTTTTCTTGTCTCTAAATAGTAAATAAAGCAGGATACATGTATAACAAACTAAAATTAGTTTGTCAACAGTTTTTCACTTTGATGGTTGAGTTAAAGTAAGATTAAAGTCAGCTAGTGAAAAGGAAAGTGCCATCAAACAGTTTCTTGGATTAGTATAGGATGTACTTAAAAGCATTTTAGGGAACCAGGTTGAATAAGCTGAACATAGTTCTTTTTAGAACTTTTTAGTCTTTTTTATTTATTTATTTATTTATTTATTTTTTTGGGTGTGAAGGCCCAATAGTCCAAAATAGCATAATTCTATTTGGGTTTTTCTTCTCTCAAATTTGGCCACTTTTTCTTATGCAAGTATTTTACTTGGCTTCATGTGTACCAAAGGGTTCAGATTGGTAGACCATTAGTGTATACAATAGTGCTTGTGAGATAGACTATCTCAAAAGACAAAGAAAGGACCCCAAAATAAAAGGAAACAAGGGACCCTCGTAATAGTTCATGAATTGTACATCTTTTAGCCATTTTTAGACACTGTTTATTCATTGTCTAGAATCACAATTATTTTAGTAGAAAATTCTTCTTCAATGTAATTTGAAATACGGTATAAAACACATTTAGATGGTCATTTCTAATATATAAAAATTTGACGGAAAACAAATTTAAATGGATATTTTATAAAGAAAAATCATATATCTTTAAAAAGGAAAATTTGGGAACTAAAGTCGTGGGCATGCTACATTGCAACATTTTCACCGCTAAGATGCCATTGCAACATTTTCACCGCTAAGATGCCCATCATGTCATTATAATCATATAATAATAATTGATCATTAATTAGGAAATTTTTTACCTCGTAGCAAAATCTTAGGGTTATCGATTGTAGAGTCAATCAACCGTTGTTTTTTTTTTTTTTTTTTGTTATGACTCAAGTCCAACTTTAAGTGTGTATGAGCACACCAATACCGTAGCTAAGCTTCGATACCACAAAACTGTAATCTTCTAGTGCTTGAAAGTCTCTATTTTCTTGTTCTCTCTAGGATATTCTTTGTGTGTATATCTAAAGTGTGGTGAATGGGCATCAATTTATAAATGTGAGAAAGTATAAATCCTAGCCTAACTAAGATTTGAAAAAATCGCCGATTTTTGGCCTTTAAAGGAGAGATTATCCTTTTCAAATTAAACATAAATCCAATCTTTATCTGAATAAGATTATAATTTGGATTCACTAGTAGTTGAATTTGTGTAAAACTCTTAATGTTCTAGAAGAAAAAATTCACCCTTTCATGGCACAAGGGTTGGGTAAATATTTCTTTTGGACAAATATTTGGGAGCATTTCAATCAAATACATCTACTTACCATTCTTTTATCCAACTAGAATTCAGTCTTGATGGACCTTTTCATGATAATTTTAATATTAAAATTATCTCTCATTTGAGATCATCTAGATTTAAATTATAAACTGATTATTAAAATTGAAGCTCCCAATACATTAATAATACCTGATTTATCAAGATTTATCCTTTCAATCTTGAAATGAAATGATTTAACATTTATTAATTTTACCTAAGTAATAATTCATCCAATTTGGATAGCTCCACATGGCGACCTAACTTACACTTAGTGGATTTGGTGTGGGTTTTGTCTCATACGGGCTAACTTAGTACACTAGGCTCATGGATCAAATCCATGATCCTTCTTCTTTGGAGAACCATGCATGAAATTTAATCTTGGTCACCATTACACAATGTGAGCTTGTACAGGGACTGATTTGACCTTATAATTCATGTTATAAAAAAAATTCAAACGAATTTCACCTTTTTTGATAGAAGCACATTTCGAACTTCACTTCATGTTCAATGACTCTCTCTTAAGTGATAATACTTAGGATATTTATAGTTAGTTTGAAGATTAAGATTCTACTTTACCTTGCCACTATTTTATCATAAGATCTCCAATTTCTCATTTGATAACTCAATCATGATACCATAAGATCTTTGATCACTTAAAAAAAAATAGTGTGTGAGTGGGACCGTGAGTTTCAAACATAGCTCAACCCTTAAGAGATACTATTTACTCATGCTAAGTTACGGTTCCTTGACAATGAAAGTGTCTCATCCTTCATGTGAATGTATGTTCAAGATACGAAGTTAGTTGATCACATTACTTTCGCAATGGTACTCAATAAACACACTTTGCAAATATAATATCAATTATAAACTTTCGATTTGAGATACTTTGATGTGTAAGAGAGCATATTGATTGATAAACATAATCATTAATTTAATCGATCTCCTTGCTTGCGTGTTCTCCTGACAAGCTGCATGTTATCCGAACCATGATGGCGTGCTATTGCTAGTTGTTGCACGCCTTGCCAAGGTTGCCGCCCATTGTCTTCGCGCAATGCCCGTCTTGGTGCTGGCGCTACTTGTTGTGCCACGGTGCTACGCCCGTGCGCAGGCACCGTCTCATTGTGCCGCGATGCCTACACAATACGCCTATCATTGGCTTCCGTCTCGAGCATCGACCTGAAAATGCCCATTTTGTCTTGGCAGTGTCGTGCCAGACTTGGTTCTCGTCGGCAACATGTGTTCTAGTGCACTTATACCCATCTTGCCCTGCACATCTGACGGTCGGCTGTTGATGTGCATGCCACCTCTTGGAGAATATTATCTCTCGTGCCAGAGGGGTTCCGTCTTGGCCACCCCTTGTCGGCCTCCTTGGCATATCACCAAAAAAAAAAAAGTGTGACAGCTTTCATAGTTGAGTGTACAATATAAGATTGATTAACTTTCCACTACACATTGACGCAACCGTTTAGGGTAAACACTAATCTTGATATAAATTTCTCAAACACTTATTTGATTGAAATCCAATTATATTTATCCTGTAGGTTTTAAGTCTTATTCGGAACACACTAGCATGTAGTTTCTCAGTCTTCTGAGATACTTGAGTATGCTTGATTGTATAATCTAATGATTTGGCCCTGCGTTGGATTGATATTGACTTTCTACTCTCATGGGATAACATCTATATAGCCTAAAACGAAGCTTGGCTTACGTACAGCTTCCAACTATTGACTTGTATGAAACCTTCTTCATATGCTTTACTTCATCAAGAGTCTTGGGGCATTGCTCCTTGGACAGTGTGATTCCATAGCTAAAAGTTTGTTAACCCTTTTGGGAATCATGCATTGCAAATCTTACTAGAATTTAGTCTATGTATTACTTCTGTGACAATGCAATGTGCTTGTTCTTATTATATCGAAAGAGTCATATGCCAAACTATTTGACTAATTAAATTGTGACTAATGATATAATCCTTATACCATTCTCAACTGGTAGTATATCATCCACATAGAGAACTATGAACATAAAGTTCCTGTTATTTTTATGTCTATAAACACAAGGTTATCATTTTTGTTTTCTTTTGAAACCATAGAATTTTCCACCTTATGTATTCTTATGTTCCAAAAAAAGGACATTTGCCTCAATCTATAAACGGACTTACGCACCTTGAAAACCTTCTTTTTTGGGCCTTTAACCTTGAATATGGCACGATATCTCTTCGAGCTTGTTTGAATTGCAATCCGAATAAAATAACATTGGCTTAAATCATGTTGCTATAGTAATTATATTAACAAAAAGTCAAACTTAAATTATGTTATTACGGTAAAATGTGGATTTGATTTATATCAAAATGAGCTCGAATAATCAACTCCAATAAATAAGACCATTCCACACCTCAAAAAGAATATAAGGAAATATAACAACATAAGCACTTCAGGTTTTCTAAGAGAAATTAACACTATATACATTAGAGAGAAGTAAAGAGAGTAAAATCACTACTAAGTTTGTTTTTGCTCTTGGGTCAGAAGAAATAGGTGCTTCGCAGTGAAAATGGCGCCACACACATAGTTGAATCCATGTAATAACATGGAAGACCGCTTGGCTGGAAATGACTCCACACTCGACAAACATAGCACTAAGAAATTTTACCGAAAAGTATAATTTTCTTTAACTAATTTTAATTTACCTTATTATAATAATGCGTATGATGATCTGTCCCGCGAAATTTTTTTTCGCTGTGGATAGTAAAAACCTCTCAAAATTTATGTTGCCAAAGATTTCAAACCTCAATTAGTCTAAAATGCCTATTTTGACCCCACATTTAGCACTCCATTTGTCTCCTACGAAGGAGTTTTCAATTAATCAACTTTCCGAGTTTCCCTCAGCTATTTGACCGCACATTTAGCACTCCATTTGTCTCTTATGAAGGGCTTTTCAGTTAATCAACTCGGCAACGAAGGGCTTTTCAGTTAATCAACTTGCCGAGTTTCCCTCAACTATTTGACCGCACATTTAGCACTCCATTTTTCTCCTACGAAGGGCTTTTCAGTTAATCAACTTGCCGAATTTTCCTCAACTATTTGAAAGTTATACCATGCGTCAATTTCATTTCACATATACAAAAGCTAATTTGTGTTGCATTTTAGGCTATTTAAGTATTTTGTTATAATTTTCAAAACACTAGGTATTTATTTATTTAAAGGATTAAAAGCTGGGTATTTTTGTGTAAACCTACTATCCATTAAAAGCGTGAATGGGTTTCTAAGAGGAGTTTCGGCCTTTTTTTATGCGGTTTCTAGGCTCTTTTTTTCGTGTTTTTACAACAAAAAACGTGTTTTTTAAAGGGTAAATTTTTTTTAAAAAAAAATAAGATCCAAGTATAAATATTACTTAATTTCGAGTTAAAATAAAAATAAAAAGGAAAACATTCAGAAATTTAAAAGGGCTGACGCAGTGTGGTTCACATCAGCCCACTAGGGACATGAGCAAATTACTCTCTTAAGAAAGCGTCTTACAACCCACGTGCCCTTTTTTTCTTTTTTTGTTATCTTTTTTTTTTTTCTTCTTTGCCTTTTTTTGAAATCCTCTTTGTATTTTATTTTAGTTTGCTTTATTTTTTAATTCTTTGTTTCTTTTCTTTTAATGGTTATTTTTATTCCATTTATATTTTGAAAAAAATTATTTTGATAGTTAGTTATATTTTTTTGTTATTTTAACATCTATTGTGTTATAGCTATGTTAATTTTTTTTTTAAACATTCACTTTATTTTTTTATAAGTTTAATATTTATTATATATGTAGTTGTAACAAATTTCTTATGTATTAATTTGTGACCTCCGCACGGGTACAAAACTAGTTTCTCTAAACTTCTCAATAAGAATGCTATTCCACAAATATTAAGTAAAAAATTTATTAAAAATTATTGTGTAAGGAAATATTATCATCGACGGCATAGATTTAAATTTCGAAGATAAATATGGTTATCTACGTTGATTAAAATTTATTCTATACAAGCTCTAAATATATTCAATCACAGCGCAACCCTGAACTAATGTCTAAAACAAATCCACAGGTTTATCTTTTGGATTTGTATTGGCTGGTAATTACTTCTGCATTACCTCAAGTAAATTGCTCTACAAACAACATTACAGCCACTAGGCTTATACTCACACCTATACTCTTCAAACAAAGTAGTACTCTGGATTGGATTTTTTTTTAAATGATCCGGAATTGACTGTTAAAAAGGATTATGGTTATTAAACAGCGGCAAAAATAAATTGTACAATTTTTGTTACCAAGAGCCTTCATGCAGATGGAAAATTACACGACCAAAATGCTTGTTTTTTTAGCATTTGGGTACAACAACTGCTCTAATGTACATTTCACAAAACAAACAAAAAAAATTTATACAACAAAACTTGCCAATACATGTAAATATTTTTACAAGAATAATGAAAATGTACGTTGTTTTACATTGTCACACCAATATTCTTCACAGTCTGATCCAACAAGCACACCACCTCGGACATGCTCGGCCGCTCGCGGGGATTTTCCCTCAGGGCGAGCCCCGCTATGTCCGCGAGCCTAAGCAAAGGCTCGAAATTCCTCGGCAGCGCGAAACTTCGGTCGATTACGGCCGCCGATTTCCCTCTTCTTATCGCTGGCAGCGCCCAATCGACGAGGCCGGGAGGGCTGCAATCGCGGTCGCATGCCTTTCTCCCGCTTAGAATCTCTAGCAAGACGATCCCGAAATTGTAGACGTCGCTTTCCACGCATCCCGTCGAGTCCTTGGTGTCGATTATGGCGCTTAAGAGGCCGAAATCGGAGATTCTCGCCGCCCACTCGCTGTCCAGAAGTATGTTTGAGGTCTTCACATCGCGGTGAACGATGGCAGGGCTTTACTTGCTTGTGAAGGTACTCGAGCCCCTTCGCGGCTTGCAGCGCGATTTTCAGCCTCAGGTTCCAATCCAAAGGCGGGAGCTCGCCATGGAGATGATCGTGGAGCGTCCCGCGAGGCATGTACTCGTAAACGAGCAGCCTCTCCCCCATTTCGGCGCAGTACCCGAGCAAGTTGACGATGTTGGGATGCCTTATGTTGGAGAGGATTTCGACCTCGGCTTCGAATTCCTTGATGTTGGTGTGTATTATGGTGGCGGCGTTAGCCCTCTTCACCGCCACGGAGCTTCCGTCGGACAGCACGGCTTTGTACACAAACCCGAAATTTCCCCTGCCTAGCTCGTTGTACTCCTTGAACCCGTGCGTCGCGTCCTTCAGCTCGGAAAGCCGGAACACTTGGGTTGTCCCGATACAGGAAGTCGCAGGAGAGCGACGCCTGCGAATTCGCTTCGGGGTCGGCCTCCACGACCTGCTTCCCGGCACAAAAGTAGCAAGAAATTCTTGCTCTTTCCTCATCCTTGGCTCTGAAAATCCTTGTCAAGAGAAACCAGCAGATAAAAACTAGTAATGAGCCTGAGACTAATGACCCGAAGACGAGAACTAACTTCTTCGTCGTCTCTTGCCTTTCTTGCTCCCGGCTAAGGGGCGGTATCGTCGGCGAGATCTTACAGATGTCCCAACAAGAGCTGTTCTGGCAAAGCGAACAAGCAGTGCACACTCTGTCCACATTCTCTCCGCAAACACTCGACGGAAAATAGCCCCCCGAACAGCTTGTACCACAAGGCAAGCAAACCTTCAGGTCCTTTCTAGCGCACAAGCTCGTCAAACCCGGTTCCTTCAACGCGCTAGCGTTGAACGCAAACTTCCCCGCGGGGCACGGGCCCGGGGAGCACACCCCGGGGCTGCACAGCTGCAGGGGCGGGCTGTAATCGGGGGTCGAAAGCCCGCGAACGCCCCAGCAATCGAGCACCAAGTCGGCCTCCCTGACCCCGCAAGTGGTGAAATCCGACGAAGCGACGGCCATGAACCCGGAGCCCTTGGGAACCGCCGAGGAAGAGTCGATGTTTCCCCAGCACAGGACGCCGTGATCGGCCTCCCGGATCCCGCAGTAGTGCTGCGCTCCAACCGAAAGGCTCATGAAAGCAACCCCAATCGGAGGGACACCAAACTCACTAGCCTCACCCCAGCATTTCACGCCCCGACTCGCCGAGGCGACCCCGCAAACAGATCGCCTGCCCGAAGCGAAGCCCTCGAAACCGCCCGAAATTACCGAGGACAACCCGAGGTTTTCCGACTTTGGCCCCCAGCAGAAAACCCCACCATCTCTCGCAACGCCACAACTAAATCCCTCCCCAGAGACAACACTCCGAAACTCGACACCAATACCAACAGAAAAATCCACATTTGAGCCATGAATTCTCCAACAATCGACATTTCCCGTGCCGGCTTTCGAGTAGTACTCTCCTCTAACGCCACAGACATGGTCTTTCCCTGCAGCAATGTGGGAGTAAGAGATGCGCCGATAAGCTTCGGGGACGAGATCTTTACCCGAATTGGCCAAGTCCCAGCAATACGGCCTCGAGGAATTCGACGTGATTCCGCACATAAACCCCTCGCCGCCGGAGAGAGACGCCATGGGCGGGAGAGAGCTGAAGTACGTCGGAGTTGACGAGGTTGTGGACTTGTTCTGCTTGTCCCAGCAGATGATCTCTTGCTTCCCGCTCGCGTCGATCGCGCAGAAGAACCCGCCGTCCCCGAACGCCGCCGCGATCGGGCCCGCCGAGCCGTACCCGAAGGCCAAAGGAGGCAGAAGAAGAAGAAGAAAAGTTGAAGATATAGAGATCAGATATCTCTGAGTGACATTCTTTTGGCTTTTGGTTTTTTTTTTTTTTGATGGGTTTTTTGGGTTACATGAGAGCAAATGAGTTGAGTGGTTTTGGTGATGGAACTGGAAGTGTTATAATTTGAGCTCCGATGGGTTTTTATTTAGCCATTTTTGGTTTGGACTTTGGAGGTTTGAAGAGTTTTGGATGTGAAAGACAGTTATGGAGTCAAAGAGTTAAGTGTGTCTGACTTTAAAGAAAGTAGTTAATTTCCGAACTTAACTGTAATTTAAAATTTTGGAAAAACGACAGGACTGAGCTGTGTCACTAATCCCATAATATATCATCTATGCCTCACTGTCTCTCTTTTTTTCTCTTTTTTTTTTCTTTTTCAATCTATTTTCTTATTCTTAGAGGAACTTCTTTATTTTGCTCTTTTTTTTTTCTTAATTATTGTTTTAGTTCCTTTATCGACTGATATCTCAGTGTGTGTACAGATTTGTTTTTGATGAGATGATTACCTAAGTAGGTAATTAGTACTTTTTAACCATCAAAATTTTAGAGTATCACCTCACGTAATTATTGCATCCATATTAATATATCAGATTACTATAATGTTAAACTTTGTTCTAGGGTAAAGGGGGAATAAGATTATCCTTGTTTATTTAATTATGGATAAAATTTGATTTAGTTTAATAGGTATGCTAATTTTGATTTTGGCCAATTTAACTCAACACACTACCTTCAAATACAATGTTCGACGCATTAACAATTTTCCGTAATTACTATATTATGGCATTGGAAATTTACTTAAATTAGACACTATAATTACAATATAGGTCTAATAATTGAAAAAAAAAATCAATTCATCAATTATTACTTACTCCACCCAATCAGTGACCACTATATAAATAATGATCAGTTTTGATATTTTACTCTGATTTTTTAAAATATTAAGTATTTATTTAGAATTTTAAAATATTAAATATTTATTTAAAGTAAGCGCTAAAAACTAGTTATTTACTACAATTTCTCTACATTATTACTAGTTTGTTACATCACAAAAAATGATCTTTTGATAAGTTGGATGTGGGATCAGAGACGGATCAAGCAAGTTGTAGAACGGAATATTTATGTGAATATAATATAGATTTTATATTTAAACTTCTTTTGACTTTCCCTTAAACTACTTTAGCTCAATCTCCAACCATATGACTCTTCCGTAGAATACTGATTTCCCTTTCAACCATTGGTTCTAAACTTGTAATCAAGATTATAGCAGTCATAAAACTGCTGTTTGCGTGTGAAAGAACTAAACAATTGGTTACTACATAAAAAACTTTAAAAGGATATTTCCTAAATCTGAAATATATCTTTAGCTTTTATGATGAAATGTTTATTAGAGAATACAATACAATATTTGGTGTATTTGAATTATTATATTGTATAATACGAAGAACAAATTTAGTAAATACAAATTGTGTATCCAGCGAAAAAAATAGTTTCGTATTAGACTATTATCCATTTTAATCATTTAAGATATTTTTTGTGTTTTATATAATAACTTCACAGTAAATACATATCAAATAAACTTATATATATATATATCATTCAATACGATATTACAGCACAATATAATATGAAAAGCAAACTGCCTTTAGTTGACAATTAATTCAAAGTTGTACTAATTTATTGAAACAAATGAGTCTTGATGGTGATATAAAAGTTCATCAAACCAATTTGTTTCACAACAATCCATACAAAATTACCCTTTTGAGCACGTGGCACATCCATGAGCACGTGGCACATCCATGAGCACGTGGCAATTTTTCTTGCCTATTTCAATATTAACTTGTTATAAAACATAAATGTGACAGATATTACAACTAAAATTATGACTAGCTATTTCATTCATGCAATGTGTTACTTCATGTACGGATTGTATCCGTTTCAATGTCCTCTTTAATTTTTTTTTTTTCTTTTTTTGTATATGTAGATGAGAACAAAAAATTGATTTGTTGGCGTTTAATTATCAAATTATTAATACATTTATGTAGAGCCCAAGAGTAATGCCATTAAGAAGAAGAACAGGCTGTGTCAAAGTCAGATAACACCAGCTTTGCCAAGGCCCATTCGTGCCTGGCTTCTTTGTCTCTCTATCTACCAAACCAAATTGCATAATAAATAAGTTATCCATAAATAATTAAGTTGGTGGTTTATTCAATTCATGTTTTTAGTACCATATATTTGATTTTTTTTTTCCTTTTGGTGATTGCAATTTGCAAGTCCACATGTGTCTATACCATATTCAATTATAAATGCCTGCTAATAAGAAGCATCTAGAATTAGGATCATGTAATTGACATTATCGTTATTTCAAAACCAAGAAAATATTTTGGAACATGGGGTTGTCTTGATTGTGTTCCTAGCAAGTACTTGTGATCTTATCTCATTACAAATTGACCATGTGTCATCTTTAAATGCCCTATGCCCAGAAAGCTTTGAAAATGGAATTGATAGAGTTTACCTTGTTTATTTAAAATATAATTAAGTAAATAGTCATTTTTTGCATGATGTTTTCAGAAAATAGTAAACATTTTGATTAATTAAGAAATTAGTCATTTTTTTTAAACATTTTGATTAATTAAGAAACTAGCCATTTTTTCCTAATCACATGATGATGTGCATTTATTTTTATACATTTAGTTCTTTTATGTATTAGAGGTTAATAATTTAATTTTTGAAGACAATTGAAAACATAGACAAAAAATGACCAAATATCAAATAAATTCAATATTTAAATGATTTTAAAACTATTCAAATTATTTTGACTATATAATAATATTAGTAGTCAAATGATTTTAAATAGTTTAAACTTTCAAATCATTCAAATGCCTATTAATTTCATAAAAAATTTCTAGATAATAATATTAGCCATAAAAAAAATTTCATGTTTTGCGACTGCTTCTCCAAATACTAGTTGATTTGATATTTCTATATATAACTTTCCATTTCGAAATTGATTAATTTGTCATAATATTATTTTCTTATATTATGATTTTTTGGCAGGCTGATAAACTTGTCACATCCTCAGGTCCTGAGGGCTGATAATATTGTTCAAGGATTGGCTGATAATTCAATAGGGTACATTAATCCGTACTGTGATTATAAAGATAGCTACGGAAAGAAGCCCTGATTTGAGATATGTTTTTAGTCGCATATGCCATACAATTGAAGTCAATGGGACATTTGGATTAATAATTAAAATTATTCATAAAAAATAAAATATAAAAAGTCACGCAAATTTTTTTATTAATCAATCAATTATTTCTACACTTTCCTTTAAAGTTAAATATATATATTTCCATCACATGGAACTTTTAGCGCAGACAACGTAGATTCTTTGTCGATCATACTTTACTTGATTTCTTCTAATCAAGCATCTAATTAGATTTTTTTTTTCTTTTAAGATTCCCCTCTAATTATTTTTTACTTATATTTTACAAGGCGGGTAAGAAAATGTTGAAGTACCCTCTTATATATATATATATATATATCAAATATTTTGCACCACCAGATTCAATTAGCTTTCACTATGAAAAATATAATAATGTACTGAAATTAGATATCTCTCCTCTCCAACTCAGATAAATGTTTGCATTGACTAAACATGCACAAAGCAATACCAGGATCTAGAAAATTGAATTGAATATTGTTCAAGGAAAAACTCAAGAAAATAATAGAATAACAAGAGTAAATTTAAGAGAACACTTCTATTCGGGCTAAGTTTAGCATTTGTCATATTTGATATTGAAAATAGCATTGTATTGAAAATGTCAAGTTTAGCATGAGAACATCAATTTAGTATTGCATTATAGATATTCTTTGATATTGTATTAGAGATGCTCTAATTAAAAACTCTACTTGTTTAGAATTGCAAGTGGTCCTAATAGAACATATATTAGAGTAAGAATTCCTATAACAAAACGAGTAAAATATCGTAACTGATATGATATCAATGTAATAAATGGTTTAGGAGTCTGTTCTCTAAATAAGAAATTCATTTATATATTACCTGGTTAAGGAGGCTCCACAGGTGATGCTAGAGTTTTGCATGATAGTTTACGTCAGAGAAATGGTTTATGTGCTCCCCATGGTATGATTTTTGTATATGTTGATAGTACATTCTAGAAGTTAAATAATCTAATTACTAGATGCTTTATATTCTTTTTAGGGAGAATTACAAAATAAAGTCATTTTTAATGCCACTTAATAATTTTATCCCAAGTAGTGTGCTCCTTTTATTTTCACTCTATATTTGTAGTGTAAGTTTTGGAGTATGAATTAAAAGTACAACACACAAGAGGTATAGATTATCATTGTGTCAAAAATGAGGCATTCTTCAAAATCCCTCCTTCTTTTTATCCTTAGGTCAATATTACTTTGTGAATGTTGGATATAGCAATTATATTCGTAGCTCTATTTCGTGGCCAGCAATATCATTTATGTCAATGGGAAATGGGGCCTCCACCTAATAATTTATGAGAATATTTGAACATGAGGCATTTAGCTGCTAAGATGTGATAAAAGATGCTATGGTGTTCTAAGAAATCGTTGGGCAATTCTTAGAAGTCCATCATTCTTTTCAGTAAAGACTCAAAACCGTATTATTTTGGCTTGTTGTTTGTTACCTAAAATCATTAGGAGATGGATGCCATGATTTACTTGAGCTACCATGTGATAATCATAATAATTTGAATAACGAAGTACCCCTTGGTAATTTAATTACAATTGTTGAGCCTTGAAGTTTATGGAGAAATAACTTAGCAGAAGAGATGTATAATGATTCGACGACGACGACATTTGTTGTTTGATTTTCTTGGATTCCTTATTTGATTGTAATGTTTTCATCCTATCTACTTTTATTGAGTTTATAGGACTAATTCTAACAAATACATGATTTGAGTAATGTATGTTGTTGTTTTATAAGACATTCCTTTCGTTAATTTTTTTGTATTTGTTGTTTTATAAGCTCTTTTATTGTTATGCTCTATTTTTGCCATGATTCGTTTTTCATTTTATTGGTTGTTGCTTCTAACTCGTAGGTTGGGCAATTCAATAGCTGAAAGAGGTTCAAGCCAAAAAAAAAAAAAAATCTGGAATGAGGATGCGGATAAGTTTCTCACTGGTCACTTATAAAGTAGGAACAATGAAAGAAAATTTACAGTTGAGGAAAATTTCAAGCCTAGACATCTTCAAGTCTTGAAAATAAAGTTAGATGAGAGATTACTTAATTGTGACAAACCAACTAATAAATTTCACATTGAATCAAGGCTGAGGACCTTGAAGACTAACTTTCAGAATATTCATGAAATATTGACCAGGCCCATATGTAGTAGTTTTGAATAGGATCCAGATAGGAAAACTGAAACTGCAAAGAAGCTACTGTGGGATGAATATCTAAAGGTGTGATAATAATTTTTGTTTTTCATGTATGCTTATAATTGTTTTAGTTGTGTTATTACTAACAAGATAAAATCTAATGTAGAGTCATAAGGATGCAGAATCTTTAAAGACAAAACTTTTTCCTTTTTCCTTACTATAAAGAATTATGTATTGTTAAAGACTCATGCAACAGGCAAGAATGTAGATGTTATTGAGCAACTTGAAAAGGAAGGAGAAGATAATCATATTAATCTTGAAGAAGATGCTTTTAATAGTGGTAACATGATGGGTATAGATAAAGTACAATCTATGTCCTTTACAGAAGTAGGAAAAGATCATCAAACTCAGTCAAGTGGATTAGTTAAGAAAACTAAGATTGCTGATTATGGACAAGTTTATGAAGAACTTAAGGAGTCATCTTATATTTCTGCTAGTGCTATTGAAAAAGGCAACTCATTTAAGTCTAGCTATCGGTGAAGATATAAGTGACAAGCATATAGGACATGTAGAGGAATTAGAAAAGACGACCACGTTAACAACTTTTGGAACATCATAAAGCATCTTGATTGATTATGTAAGACAATAGTCTTATGTCATAATTTTTAAGTCTTCTTGAAAATCGAAAAGATGAATAGCTAAAAGCTCTTTTTAGTAAAACTAAATAAGGAAGATTGCTAATTGTGATGGGAAAAAATTATTTTAAAGTAATTTTATGTTATTTTGAAAGTACCAAAGACAATAACTAGACTAGCTAGTAACTATCTAAAATTATAATTAGACTATTAAATATATATATATATATACATATTACATGGTGTTGGTGTAGTAAATGTACCATTGATATGTTATGGTAGCATCATGGTTTTTATGCATATGGTATCTCATATGGTTTTTATATCTCATATGATATAAAAAAAATGATAAATATATATATATATATATATCATTTATAATATAAAGTGCGAATGGGTGCTTCTTGAACAGTGCTCGTCGATCAAAACGCGCGTTTTGGTAGAAAACACTGTTCACCTTTTTTCTTCTTTTTTTTTTTGGGTTCGTGTGCGTGTTATTCACGCGCCACGCGGGCGCGCGCGTGCCCCCACGCGCGCGTCGCTGAACGATTTTTTTTTTCCAGTTCCCAAAGTGTTTTTTTTTTTTTTTTTTGCAAAAGAGGGGCTCTTTTTTGGGCTTTTTAGCAAATTTTTTAGGCTTTTTTATAAATTTTATTCTCACAACTTTTTAAAATTATAAAAGTGCACCTATTTATTAAAAGTTTAACAAAAATATCATTTGTTAAAAAAAATACATGAACACGTGCAGCGCGCGTGCCTTTAAACTAGTATATATAAAAGGTTTGTTCTTAAAATTAGGGGCATGACAATAAAATATGACCCGATATGACAAAAAAATAAAATCCCATTAATTCTATTTTTTTATCAAATCAAATAGAATAATTCACATTCTAACGGTCATTCTATAGGTTCAAACTAAACAATTTAATCAATTATGATATATGCATTTACGTTAAATTTTTATTAGTTTACATTACAATTGTAATTACGATTACAATTTCCTCCTACGTACCAACCAACCACTACTTTAAATTGCGATTCTACCTTCTATTTTGTTGAAGAAAATAAGTAATATTGAGAGTCTCAACTATAATAATTAGTACTTTTTCAGTTTTTGAAGTCGTGATAAGTCATAAATATTTGTTTGCTAACTACTTTATTTTTATTAGCCAAAGACAATTTATTGTATGTCAACTATATGTCTACACGCGATTAATAAGAAACACATAGGGGGGTGGCAAACACTACATTTGAAAAGAGATTAATAGGCTAAAAATAATAGTTATAATTATATACAACAAAAATGTTGATATAAATGTTTTATTGCCTGTGTTTTTTTTTTTTTTTTGGAAACTCAAGTTTTTTTTTTTCTTCTTTTCAAATATCATATATGCACTTTTTAAAGTACAGTGCTCAGGAACAAAAAATGACTTCTAAGAAACCATGTCAAACAAGCTCAGAGAATGGACCGTCATATATATAGTACCTTTGTAGGATTGGTCACTCTTTTAATTTGGAAATTAAGAGTTACTTGATTTAAATAGAAAGTTCATTTCATAATTAATAATGATTAATGATTAATACTTAGAAGGAATGAATTCAACTGATTTTTCTTAAAAAAATCTACCAATTGGCTATAGAATAATATATTAGCCATCCCAAGCAAGATCCTATTTTTTCAAGCCTATCTATTAAATGTTTAATGAAAAGATTGCTTATAAGAAGATCAGTTGAACTCTTTTTCTCCAAATGCTTTTTTGGTTCATTTGCACTACTAATCTCTTAATCACAAAAATAATCTTGCTTCTTCATGAGGAAATTGCAAGAACTCCTATATATACCAATAGATTTTAGACTTATAAATCATCACTCTCATCTCTCATACTCTCACAACTACATTCATGATCTAATGATCTATGAAAACCACAGTTGTTAAAGTAGAGACACTAATGAGGTTTCACCATAGAAATCCTTTACTTCTCACCATATATATATCCAGGCACACATACACCAAACAGAATAAAAAAAAGTTTCAGTTCAATAATACACATTGTTGGTACATGGAATTTTACAGTGGGTGTAAATTAATTGAACTCTGATCTCTCTCTCTCTCTCTTTTGCAAAACACTCAAGGAGAAATTGTTCTGGGGATAATGATGTCCCCAATGTTGTTGTGCCATGGGTCAGCCAAGTGAGTGGCCAAGTTCTCCAATGGTCCAGTGCCTGGGTAAGCTGATTGTTGAACACAGAACCCCACAAACGCCAACAACGCAAGCCGACCTACACACACACGAAAAATCGCGTTTTTGAACGTCAGATCATATCATTATGATAAAAAATAAAAATAAAAAAATCCCGCCTTCTAAGACAGTTGACACGTGTTATAAAATTATGAAAATTAGAACTATGAGCCATAATGAAACATATCTATCTCATATGTCAATACAATAAAGAGTGACTAGTTTGTAAAATGTTAAAAGCAAAAGATGGGTTGTTACCATTTTTGACCTCCTTGATTTTGTACTCCTTGAGCTTCACAGGGTCCTTGGAGAAGCCCAATGGGTCAAAAGCTCCACCAGGGTACTTCTTCTTTTCTGGGTCCTTCTCCATGCTCCTTTGGTGCTCTACAAAGGCAATTGAGAGGAACTCAATCACCAAGATTGTGGGCAAAGTGCCCCATGGGACTGGGTTGCCCAAGTATGTGGCTTGTCCTCCTGGAACTGCTGCCCACTCTTGGGCCTTGACCCAGTTGCCCAACCCCAACGCCTCTGGCACCAAAATCCCTGGCTGCAAAATAATAAAAACAAATAAATTAATAAAAAAAACAAGTAATGTATATGTAAACTTTAAAAAAGAAAAAAAAAAGTACATAATTTGGTTGATCTATAGAAGCCTGTATGGAATAAGTGACTTACAACAGCAAGCATAGCCCATCTGCAGTGGATCAGCTCAGATTCCTTGAACCTCTCCAAGTTCTCAGGCACTGAACCTAGCCCTAGCGGGTCAAATCCGAAGTCACTGGAAATAAAAAATAAAAAAGTAGCACATTAATTTACGTGACATAAGTATAGGCATTTTACGGTACGTATGGCTTAATTACACATTATCATATAATAATTTAATTTCGAAATAAATTGAATTAGTACCCGGGTGCAGAGCCGTCGAGGTAAGGGGGCCGGGGCTGGCCTGGCATCCACTCGGCGGACATGGAGAACCGGGACGAGGCATTGAAACTGACGCCGGGGAATTGGCCGGAAGTGGCGAATTTCGACTTAGACGAGGAGAGGACGGACGGGAAGGCGGTGGCGATGCCGCAGCTCATGAGGGTGTTGGCGGCCATTTTTGCTCTTTGAGGTTGAGGAGATTTGTGGCTTGTTTGGAAAAAAAATTAGATATGAATGAAAAAAATGAGAAGTGGCATGGGAAGGTAAAGGAGATGTACAAGTATATGGAGGGATATGGGAGATATTGAGTGAATCCGAATGTGGATTGTTATTGGCTAATGTTACTTCCAAGTTTCATGTCATTGGGCCACGTGGATTTTGTCAATCCATTTGGGTGTTGACGTGGGATATCCGGTGATAGGTGGACCCAGTTTTTGTTTATGTGTGGTTGAGACTGAATATTGAGTGCTCTACCCATAAAAATTAATAAACAAATAAAATCAAGTGGTTTTAACTTTTATCTAAGGAGACCACTTGGTGATAGATTTTATGAGATAAAAATCAGGATGCCTTGGTCTTTGGAATTTCCTTCAAACTCTTCATCGGCCACAATTGAAAAAATCTTCATCGATCACGATTAAAAAAAAAAAAAGCTAATTTCTTAAATTTTTCAAATTATGACTAATTCTTAAAAAATTAATTTAAAGTTTGACTAAATCCTCAAAATTCTCTTAAAACTACCACTTGGAATAACAAAGAATGACACTCCACAAACTAAAGACTCAAAAAGTTTGGTACGAGCATCATTCCCACAAGCTCTTTGATTTGTGAAAGTATATTGATAGTTGTATTTTGTTACTTATAAGCATAAATCACGTTATTTTGACCATTAATTCTGAAAAAAAAAAAAGATTTTTATAATAAATAGCCATATATTTATGTTTGTTTTTAACAATTTGCCTATGTTTGCTTTTATTAGTAAAATAATCATATATTTGTGTCTAGATTTTTGAGACTGCAATCATTAGTTTTTTGAATTCTGTTTTTATTGTTTGCTGCAGACAATATTATCTAAAATTTTGTGTCTCTAGTCATGAAATTTGTGACTTATTTGGCTGCATATATTTTTTGCTATTATAAGATATTTTTTATTTAGTAATAAGTTTTGTGAAATCAGTTGTATAGGCAATCATTTATTTGTGAGTTAGTTATTTTGTTAATGGATGTTTAATTTTTTTTTTATTGTGTTTATTTCAAATTTTCTGAAATTTTGTGACTATAGTCACAAATTTTATGACTGCGTATTTTATTTATTTAGTCACAAATTTTATTTCTTTAGTCATAGATTTTTAGATGTTGACCTGATGGCTATTTTGCTAATATTTCAAAACGTTGGCTATATCTTTAAAATATAAACTGTAAAATAGCTAAATCCTTAACTGGCCCAAAAAAAAATTTTCAAATTATGTAGCATTTTTTTTCTTGTGTTTTGCATTGTTTGATACCAAAGAAAATAAAAAGAAAAATACATTTTCACTATATGTCTCGAAGAATGAGTCTCGTTCACATTTCTTTTCTAACTAGTTTTTATATATGCGCAGAGCGTGTGTGTAGAGCACGTGTACAATAAAAATAGATAATAAAAATTATGAAAAAATATAAGGTATATTTTGTTATTATTAAAAAAACTAATTGATATTTTGTATTTTAAATAATTGAGAGGTCAAATTTATCATTCAATAAAAACATGGGCTCTTTTAGATATTTTATAAACACAAAAAATAAAAATAAAAGCCTAACCCCTTGTTTGATTATCCCATTCAAGTGTTTCCATTCCATTATTCTTGACTTTCTTGATCCGGATGCAACATGCTTACTCAACGATTTAATCCACCTTAAAATTTAAGAAGTCAACAATCATTCTAATTCAAATATTTTCCACAAAAAACACCTAAAACAAAGAACACATTAAAATAATAGTTGTAACAGAAAAAAGTATATGATAATAAGTGTTTAAAAAAATGAGAAAAATATTTTAAATGTAGTCGTATCAACAAACAAAATTTCAAGATCATTACGATAAAAAAAACCGAGGTAAGGAAGCTACAATTTTTTTATTATCTATCGATTTGACAAATTTTTTAAGTTTCAATAACTCAATCAAAACCCCCCACTACAAGACAAAATAACCCAACGACGAAATGAATAATAACAATGTGATGATAAATAGTAAACTCATTGATTGTTTGGGATAAACATCTTAATTATTTTATTTTAAAATGATTTGATTTTGCAAATTTGAACGTGGTATAAATAATTGAGATTTAAAAATATTGTATTATGATTAAAATTAAAAAATATATATATAATAGAATGTGAGGGATGTTTATCCAAAAAAAAAGGTCATTCTTATTATATATATATATACATATATTATTTTTTTATGGGATGTCATTTTTATTATATAGTTATAGATTCAAAGCACTTCAAAATTTTTAGTTTCCTATTGGCAAAGTGCTTTTTTTTTTCACAGGTTAAAATCACGTGGGAAACACAAAACGTGTGGCGGGTAATAATTCACCACTGCTTTAACAACCACCAAAGATAAGGCTAAAGACGTAAAATCAAAACCAAAGTTAAACGACACTTCCACGCGTCAGAGATCCATTGGCTTTTACCAGCTTAGCCAAAATCCGATCACATAGCATTAGGATTTCACACCACTCACAGCCACACACGTGGAACCAAGCTCACATGAACCCGACCACACTCGATTCCCACCCACTCAGTCCAACAATTCCCCACCCATTTCCCTCTCTCTCTCCACCAAAATACTATCCAAACCAAAACGTTTCTCACAGACTCTCAGACCAAAAAAAAAAAAAAAAGAAAAGTAAAATTACGACTTTGACACCGAGAGCGCGAAACGACGTCGTCGATGGCCACGGTGGCGGCGGCGTTGCTGTCTCCGGCGGCGGCGACCGTGAGGTCCAAAACGACGCCGGAGAAGGGGAAGCGAAGGGCTGTGGGGGATTTCAGCCATTTGGGTTGGGCGGTGCGGAGGGACGTGGAGTTTCTGAAGAAGGGCGTTTCGAAGGGTTTCGAGTGGGCTCACAGGGCGTTTCGGATTCCAGAGGTTTCGAAGGCCGTGGACGACGCCGTTTGGCTCCGGAATCTGGAGGACCCTAACGCCTTGCCCGAACCACCTCTCGCTTGGCCTCGACCTTCTTATCCAGGTCGAGCTTTTCATTTTATTTTATTTTTTTGGTTTTGACGTTTGGAAGTTTCGAAACGTTTGCGTTTCTGTTCGTGGTTTGTGTCGTTTTGAAGGAAAAGTAGATTGATTATACATACATAAGTATATACACTTATAGTTGTCGTGCATAAGTATATTCCGAGGCTTAAAAAATGAGGAATTTTGAGTTGAGTTTTTGCTCGAGGTTTTATTTATTTATTTATTTTAATAACTACGGTATGTTGGAAATTGAGCTGTGTGCTAATTACTATGGGAGGTTATTTCTGTTTCGAAGGAAAACGCGATTTTATTTATTGTTTTTGTAATTTTGAATATCGAAATTCGAAAGCAGAGTTTGTCTGAGACATGAAATGTGGGAAATTGAGTTTTGTTTTTGTTACAGATTGTGCTTGTTTGAAGTACAAAAAGAAAATAAAAAGGGATTTTATTGAGCCTCTGTTTAAGTTCTAATGTCCCGACACTTGAAAAGGCGATGATATAAGAACTGCCCACATAACTTTTGTTGGATTTTGATCCGGATTGAGCTTGATTAGAAACAATAAATAGTTTGATAGCGCTGAATTATTGAGGAAACGGTGGTCACAGTAGTCGATGGTTCATTTGATTGCGTTGTGTTGTACTTTTTTGACTGATGTTGAAATTTTATCTTTTTGACAGGACTCACTGGGGTCGAATTGTTTATGGCCGATCTCGACGCTTTACAAACATATGGTGCTTATTTCTATTATCTTTCCAAGACTTGGTCTAAGCCACTTCCGGAAGCTTACGATGCGGAAAAAGTTGCTGACTACTTCAATTGCAGGCCACATGTAGTGGCCTTTCGACTTGTGGAGGTAGTTCAAGTGAACCAACAGAACCTTTTTTCTGATCATCGTAGTTTTGTTTGCTTATCTCAACTGACTGGCAACATTGTTTGCATTGCTCAAAGGTGTTTTCTTCCTTTGCCACTGCTGCGATCAGAATTCGAACCTCTGGTTCTAGGATCGGAAAGTTTTTCAGATCAAGCGGAAACAAGGATTTTGATGGAAGCAAATATGAGTACAATTTTGGAATGGTTTTGAAAGAAACAATGCTTAACTTAGGCCCCACTTTTATTAAAGGTTAGCAGTGTTCTAATGAAGTATACATTTCATGGAAATCATGATTCTTGTTCAAGTTGTTTTCACTTTCATTTTTTCTTCTGCTTCCTTGCTTCTATCACCTGCACTTTAAATTATATACTGGGACTATTTTTCTTATGCAGTCACAAGTTACATACATGCCTTTGCTTGATGATGCAGTTGGTCAGTCCCTTTCCACGAGGCCGGACATTATTGGTACCGAGATTTCGAAGGTCAGTATGCCACGTTCTCCTGATTCACCCCACATTTTTGTTCTCTGTTTGGATGTGGAATCCCAGTTTCAGGGACAGAAAGTTATGTGTTCATTACTATGAACCTAGTTGTTTTCTTTTATTTTTCATTTCCTCTGACTACCTATTTGAATAGCCTTTGCATATGAAGCTCAGCATGACGTTTAAATGCATGTGGACTACACTGATTAATTGTCAAATGATTTTTGTGTTTATAAATCATGTTGGCTTCTTTATGTCTTTGTATGCTTCTTTGATAGTAACAGCCATCTATGTTCATGATCTTTACATATACCCAAAAACTTTTTGTACATCTAGTACACCTTAGGAAAAAATTATCAGGACATTTTTTTAGTTATAAACTATTTAATAAATTTTTCAGTTTTTTTCTCTGTTTTTTAATTATGATTTGCAGGCATTGTCAGAACTGCATGATCAAATACCTCCTTTTCCTAGGGCTGAAGCTATGAAAATTATTGAGGAAGAATTAGGTTCTTCCGTTGAATCATTCTTTAGCTACATTTCTGACGAACCTGTAGCAGCTGCATCCTTTGGGCAGGTAGGTCGTGGTTTGAAAATGAATTCACACACTATATAGAAATATACCTAGAGGCACATGCACATATATACTATAGCTGCATAATGAATGATATATGTGTGAAAATTAATTTATCAATTAGTTTTTTGCATGGTACATTTAGGTCTACTTTGCAAGTACGCTGGATGGATCTACTGTTGCTGTGAAAGTTCAGCGTCCCAACATGCGACATGTCGTTGTGCGGGATATATACATTCTACGCCTTGGGGTTTGTATTGACCTCTATTAGCTTTATGCACAATGTCCATATTCTTTTTTAGAACTATTTCTTATAAAAAGTTGGCATTTCAGCTTGGATTAGTGCAAAAGATAGCCAAGAGAAAAAATGATCTGCGTCTATATGCTGATGAGCTTGGGAAAGGTTTAGTCGGGGAACTGGACTATACTTTAGAGGCTGCAAATGCTACTGAGTTTCGGGTATTGATTATCTATTGTATAATTCTCGTTTTTTTTTTCCCCTCTCTTTTGTCCATTGAAAATAGTATAGTAGTTTTAATGGACTATGTTAGTATGTGAA